>CAMTDV010000018.1:27145623-28393481 GCA_947069175.1 Scalesia atractyloides | reverse complement strand
GTAGAACAATTCCTCCTCAACTTAGGAATCTGACAAAATTGGGCATCCTTTGTCTTGGCAGTTTTTATTATGATGAGACGGGTGAATATGAACGTACTAGGATCATGAATATGCAAGGGTTATCAAGTCTGCATTCGCTGCATCACCTAGATATGAGTGGTGTAGACCTCACAAAAGCAACCGATTGGTTTCAGGTGATTAACACTCTCCCTTCATTGGCCCAACTACATTTTTCTAGTAGTCAACTGCCTGACATACATTCCTATATTGGTAGTGTTAATCTCACATTCCTTTCATTTCTTGATCTTTCTAGAAACAAGTTTAATACGAATTTCATACCACAGTGGATTTTCAGTATAACTAATCTTGTTTCGTTAGATTTAAGTATGTGTGGCTTACATGGTCCTATTCCTAGTAGCATCGGTATCTTCCAAAACTTTACTTCTCTGAAGTTTCTTCACATCTCGGGGAATGAATTCATGAGTTCTTCATTAGTTCTAAAAGAGTTGTCTAGCATAAGTGGTAATCTGATTTCATTAGATATGGGTTCTTGTGGTGTTAAGAGTGCAACTCTTGATTCCCTTCGCAACTTGACCTCTCTTCGCAGTCTTGACCTACATGATAATCAACTCACAAGCACAATACCTAAATCACTGGGCAACCTTTGCAATTTGAGACATATCGATATGGGTGGTAACAATTTTCAAAATATTAGTTTAACAAGCCTTCTTGGAAGTTTTTTGGATTGCAAATCATCTAGCCTTGAACCATTATCTCTCGAGTCCTCACGACTATCTGGTTTTCTACCCAATGAACTTGGACATCTTATAAACTTGGTGCACCTCCAACTAGGATACAATCATATTGCTGGACTGATTCCAGAGTCAATAGGAAGACTATCATTTTTGAGATCACTGGATCTTGATGAGAATCTTATTTCTGGTCCAATTCCATACTCTATTGGAGGACTATTATCGTTGGAGGAGTTATATCTTTCAAATAACCAATTGACCGATGTCCTTCCTGAAAGCATGGGTCAACTTTCTAAGTTGAATACTTTAGATCTCTCTCACAATTTATTAATGGGTGTCGTGACAGATTCTCATTTTTCCAAACTAAGAGAATTGAAATACCTAAACGGAAGAGGAAACACCTTAGCACTTAGACCACGCCAAGCAAACTGGGTTCCCCTTTCCAACTAGAAACCTTGTACATAAGTTCTTGGGATTTGGGGCCTCAATTTCCATTGTGGCTGCTAAGCAAAGAAATTTATCACTTTTGGAGATGAGAAATACAAATATATCATCTACCATGCCTGAATCATTTTGGAGGACATTCCCCAATCTAGAATTTCTAGATATGTCTCAAAATCAAATTCAAGGAAGGTTATATGAAATCCCAGCAACACTAGTTGTAGTTGATTTGAGTCCTAATTTGTTTAAAGGGGAATTACCTAAACTTTTCAACAATTCATTGCTAGCTATGCTCGATCTATAAATAATTCATTTACAGGGTCATTACATCATTTTGTGTGTGCTTATGGTCGGAAAAGAGAAGAAGCTCTTATTCTATCAAATAATCATTTGCTAGAGTCATTCCTGAGTGTTGGGTGAAGTGGCCGAATTTGTCATTCTTGAACTTGGAGAACAACAATCTATCTGGTGTAATTCCAACAACTTTGGGATCTTTAACTTTTCTACAATCATTGAATATGTGCAAGAACAAGTTGTCTGGAAGATTACCTGCTTCTCTAAAGAACTTGACAAGTTTACAGATCCTTCAGTTTGCTACAAATAGACTTGTTGGAAGCATTCCAGCATGGATTGGGATAGAACTATCAAGTTTGAGAATTCTAAACCTCCGATCAAACAATTTTGATGGAAACATAACTCATGAGATCTATTATCTTGCAGATCTTCAAATCTTGGACTTCGCTCATAATAATCTATCAGGAAATATTCAAAGATGCTTCAACAACTTTAGTGTCCTGTCTAAGAACAAAACTCCTAAATTTGGTCAATTATTATTCTTAGAATTTTAATATATTGACATCGCAGGTAGTGCTTCACTGGTGATGAAGGGACAAGAGTGTACATATAACACCATTCTTGGACTAGTGATGGTTTTGGACCTTTCGAGTAACAAACTTTCTGGGAGCATTCCAGTTGAGCTAATGGCCCTACAGGCATTACAATTGTTGAATATATCAAAAAATCAGTTAATAGGAGTTATACCAAAGAATAAAGGAGACTTGAAATTACTTGAATCATTCGATGCATCTCTGAACCATCTTTCTGGGGAGCTTCCTATGAGTTTCTCAGGCTTGAGTTTCTTGAGTAGCTTCAATGTGTCTTTCAACAACTTGACAGGAAGAGTTCCATCAAGCACTCAACTTCAGAGCTTCAACGAATCAAGCTTCAATGGCAACAAACTTTGTGGAGTTCCATTGTCTAAGCTTTGTGGAGAAGTAGTGCATAGCAGAGATCAACAAGAAGGTGATACATCACATGGAGTGGATTTTGGATTGATTATTAGCATCTTTCTTGGATTTTTTGTTGGGTTTTGCTCTATTGTCGTTCCTCTTAATGTTGGCACAATTTGGATTTTGTTAAGCAAATTAAGGAATATGTTGAGTTCTTAATCATAAGTACTATGGTAACTTGTTTCATGAGTGAATAGCGTTGTAAAGTTGTAATATGATTGTTTTACCTTCAGATTATAAGATTATATGATCAGCTTTCTTAATGAACCGCCAAGCTTGGACCTTCTAATTATAAACTATGCAGATATGTTCTTAACGATTATCCTATAGTTGCTATGCTTGAATTTGTAAGAATTTCTTAAACAGAAGCGTCCCATGAGGATAAGTGTTTGAATTTGTTTTTAACAGTTATAGTTATTGATCAAAAAGTATAAAATATGTAGCTTTTAAATTAAATATGTAGATGAAATCTACTTCTACTTCCAAATCATTGTGAACAATAAACCAGTTTAATACGCATTAAGTCTAAACTTCAGTTGAACAATACGGTTCCTTAATATTTTCAAATATTTTGACATTAAAATAATGGGCGGATTGATATGACTAACTTAGAGACCAAACATGATATGATCATCGAAGGCGCGAGAAAAGATACTAGTAGCGTGGGGATTCGGCCTATCAAAGAACCCGAATTTCCAAGGAACAAGGCAGTAGGATCTTACAGCTAAAATTAGTCAAGATCTCATAAGAACTACAACCAAAGTTCCAATCAGCAAGCTAGGTCATCCGGATTTCACACAATCATACGAAGTTCAAACCATGCTTCGAGTCAGATGCAAGATGATGTAGCATTCCAAGTTGGGGTACTTACATCACGAGTGGCTAAAATGTTGATTTTGATGTAGACGAGTTTAAAAGCAATAAATTATTTAGGTTCATATTTATTAAACTTCTTGTTCTCATGCTCCTCAATTTAAACTTTGAAGCCATCTTAAGTCTTAGAGTGTGGCACGAAGTTATTGAATAACCATTCAATAAAATTTGAAGTTTTAAATACTTAAATGGTATGGTAATGAAAGCTTACTGCTGGTTATATTGAAGGCATATTGTAAGTTAATTAGGAGTGGTCCATATGCAAGTCTAACCCTACATTATATCTTCCATCAGGGCGTCACGTTTTGTGCTATGCTCATAAAAGGCTTGATCACAAACAAATAACTCTATGATCTAACTTGTAAGTTAAAGGTACCCATTATAACAAAGCAAAATCTCTTAAACGGAGCTGACTACCTAGAGTTTGTACAATTAAGGCATATATGATCTACTATTTTCCATTGTGATTCATTAAGTCCCAATACTTTATATGTGGCGTATAAGTCTAGTTTTATTTATTTTTGTTGTTTTTTGTTTCCTTACAAAGATTTTTATACAATATTTATTGTTTAAGGAAGTTCTAAGTAAGAAAATTATTATTTTATAAATATAATTACATTTTTTTTTGTTTTAGTATAGTATAATATAGTATCTAGTATAGCACTATATGTGGCATATAGGTTTTGTTTCATTTTTTTACAAAGATTTTTATACAATAATTTAAGTAAAAAAAATTATACGATACCATATGATACTACACCTATACGATACAATACAATACTATACAATATCAAATGTCATGGGAAAAATGTGTGACCATCCTAGATCATATATGCCTTAATAGACCATATTGGTCCTTAACAGACCACACATGACAATATTAGATCATACAATGTTAATAGAAATGTTAATAGACCATATTAGGTCTTAATAGATCACAATTTATAACCCGGGCTACATTGTCTATATTGTCGATCTTGGTTTGGTCATATACTGGCACAACTTATAACCCGCCCATGAACCTTGCTTATCACACACCTAACTCAAAAGGCTTGTCTTAAATATTTCAAACTAAAAGTGTCTTAACATAACAAAAATCTTTATTCAAATAAATTATATGATTAAACTAGTTTTTATCCTATTTTATTTGATATGAATGTTACTATTTTCTAAAAAAATTTAAAAAGAAAACATTTTACATTAACAATGCAGAAGCATCTGAAGCAAAAGTTATGTGTACAAAAATATGTTTTGCATTTATTAAAATCTCTAGTAAAGATAATGGCAACCGGCAAATGATGAAAGGGGTAGGCTAAACGTACCTCCCTAAAAATTCACTTTAAAAGTTGTTATAATTAACCCCTATAAAATATTTATTTCTGTAAAGAAAAGAAAACATTATCTTACGCATAAATCTTTAACATATAATGAATATACATTACATAATTTCTGAAACAAAAAGATTCGTCATGGACTCAAACAAGTAACTGTTATTATATATCTTAAATTGCATTCTTTTCATCTTTATAGCTTATTACTGTATTTGTTTTTAAGTTGGAGAACACACCCAGAGGGTGATTTAATCTATTCTTTTTTCTAATAGTAGACGATGATGAATGTATGTTTTTTTAAGTTGGAGAACAGACCTGAATATACATTACACAATTTACAGTGCGTGTATCTCTTTTCATGAACATGAACATCACAATTAGCAAAAAAAAAAAAGTTAAAAAAAATATACTTTGATGCGTTAAAAAAATCAAACATCTATTTGTATGAAAGTGACGATGAGTTTTTACCTCAAAATAAATCTAGAATGTATTTAAAAAATTAATAATTTACTTTACAAATATATTATAAGATCATGATCATATTAGAATTTAAATTTCAAAATAAATCTAGAATGTATTTAAAAAAATATAATTTACTTTACAAATCATGATCATATTAGAATTTAAATTTCAAAAAATAATGTCGATAAATTTTTATAAGATTATAAGATCAAAAGATTATATGAGAATTCAAATTAAAAATAAAATAAAATAAAAGGATTGAATTGTATTTATTAAAATCTTAAGGAAAGGGTATAACAAGTAGAAAACTAGCAAAGGGAGTATATTTAGCAACCCCGTGATGAATTGAAGATAAAAGAGAAGATGCACAAAGAGTACAAGACAATAACAAATGTTGAGATACAATTTATGCGGAAAATACAATAAGGTCATGTATCTCTAACTATCAACGTAGATGCTGAAAATATAGATTTTTTCATGAAAACACCTTCAGTCATTAGCCTATAAAAGATACAACTCTAATGTATTATAAGGGGGTAGGGGTGCCCATTAGGGGTGTCCATTACTCACCACTCACTCATCACTCACAACATCCAATCACCATACACTATGTCATCGAGCTTTATTCCATCACTAGTGGTGAATTATAGTAGAAATGTCCATCATTCACCACACCAACAATTTCCCTCACAACCCAACAGTTTCCCTCAAACAATCACGCGTGAGGATGGCTACGCGTGCTCAAATCCACGAGTGATGAGAAGGAGTGGTGGCGGTGTATCACTTGCTATAACTCGTGGTGGCAATCTCACCACGGAGCGCCCCGAGTGGTCTAAGGTAAAAAGACAATGCCCAAGCCAAACTTTGAGAAGACAAATAGTCTGGCTGGAATGGCGTAATGGGACTTTTCAATTTAGAGAGTACAAATAACCTAATACAAGAAAGTCGTTAGTAAAAAAAAGAACAATAATCCACAAAATCCGTAAAGAACATGCGATACGAGGTCTATAATATAAAAACTTAAAATAAATTTAATAATGTCTATAATATAAAAACTAAAAATAAATTATAAAAAGTTAGAAAGTATGGTAACCTAATACAAGAAAGTCGTTAGTAAAAAAAGAATGATAATCCACAAAATCCGTAAAGAACATGCGATACGAGGTCGATAATATAAAAACTTAAAATAAATTTAATAAGGTCTATAATATAAAAACTTAAAATAAAATATATAAATTTAGAGAGTACGGTACCTAATAGATGAAAGTCGTTAGTAAAAAAAAGAATGATAATCCACAAAATCCGTAAAGAACATGCGATACGAGGTCTATAATATAAAAACTTAAAATATAAAAACTTAAACTAAATTTAATAAGGTCTATAATATAAAAACTTAAAATAAATTATAAAACAAATGAAAGTAAGACTATGGGGTGTGATGGGGCTTGGGTTGGAGCCATGGGTTAACATGTGGTGGAGGTGGGGTCCACCCGGGGGATAACTGGCGTGGGTTTTTGGGGGTGTGGGCTGGCGTGGCCAGCCATGTGGATATTGAATATATATATATATATATATATGAGTAAATTACAAGTTTTGTCCTTTATATTTACACCAAATTGCAGGCGCTGTCCTTTGCCTTTAAAATTGACGGGTTCTGTTCTTAATGTTCCAAAATCTTGCACTGTTGATGCATATGTTTGTTGCCTACGTCATCGTATTACGTCGAGTCTGTGTTTCGGAGCGAAACGTTAGGTTTATGTGTGATATAAGACAAGTTCGCCCGAACCTGTAGAGCACATGAACAAGTTCGCCCGAACTTGGTCATGTCTTATTCCGGTCGAACTTGTACTACTATATATAGGAGTCTTTGCATTTCATCTGTAAGATTCAGAGATTTTGTCACGACAGAGGCGAAGCTCTGTCCAAGTGTTTCCAGGATTTGTAAGGTCTATACATTAATGAAACAATGATTAATCAGTAAAGAACTTGTATCCAATGTCGCCTATGCAAACGGATTCCGCACGTTTATCTTAGGTTTGCCAAATTAGGACCAGAACGATCCGTACAACCAATCCAACCATTAAAACCTCTGCCTCTCAAAAACCTATCACATCTTCAAAACCACAACCCACATCCACACAAGCAGATGTTACAGCAACTGTTGTGTCAACATCTGTTGATACAGCAGAGGTTGCAACAGATGTATCTCTATCCACTGACATAATCACATTTCCCATATCAACTCAACCATTATCCACACCACCAAAATTCCACAACCACCATCACCCACCTTAAGGTTTAAAAGGAGAAAAATCACAAAAGTGATAAATGATGATGAGATCTCTGCACCTCTTCCACTATCATCAACACCAGTGATCCCCACATCAGTGCTTACAACTTCTTCAACTCTTACAGTCACTCCTGCATCAAAAGTGTATCCTCTTGATTTACCAGCAGTCAGGGAAGAGATCCTAAGTTTCTTTTCAGAGGATGACCTTGACAAAAGAACAATTCTATCCCTTGATTGCTATCCAAGACCAGCAAATGTTGATGCCTATCTAGATTTGAAAAAGAAGCAAGCAGAGGATATTGCCAAAAGAGAATCAGCTGGTAAAAATGATAGAGAAATACAGATTATCATGTCCTTTCAACTGAGTAAGGTACCATTCTGCAAAACTTTGTCAAGGATCTTGCAACCAGTTGTCAGTAATGGAAGATAAGTTGCTCAAGAGTGAACTCATTGAGTATATCATGGAAAAGAAGATGTATAAGGCAACAAGGCCTCAGTTCAGGGATTGGAGCATAGATGAGCTAAGAGAAGAAATCAATAGAATGCAAGAAATGTTGAAAGACCATCTCAAAAAGCCAACTCCTCCCAACTGGGATTTTTACAAGAAAGATATCTCTGAAAATGTCTTAAAGTTGAAGAGAATGAAGCAAGAACTGATCCAAAATCATTATGGTTCCAAAAACCAAGTGATAAGATGGGGTGAGGTAAGGGTGATAGACGCCTATAAAAGTTTGGAAGAGAGAAGGAAAAAGGATCCATCCATGCCTCCCAAGCCTGATTACTCAAAAGAAGATGCTATCATCAGAGCTCAACTCTCTAAAAAGTCCAGCTCAACATCTACCCACTCCACATTTGTCCTGCAACACAGGAAAAAGCATGGGGAGATGAATGAAAAGACTGACAAAGAGTTTGAGGATACACTTATCAAAGAAGGGATTTAGAATATGATTAATTATCACACAGATGATACAAGTGCCAAGCTGGCCAAAGATTTGTCAAAAATGGCTCATTCACAAACCTCAACAATAAAGGCTCCTTCAAGAAAACTATCAGACCCAAAAATTCTAAAATGGAAGGTCGACAAAGACACCCATGAATTGACATTGCTCAAGTCTGATGGTGCAGCCACTAAACTATCCATGGAAGATGCTTATGAGCTTACAGTAGAAGACTTCCAAGAACTACTATATTTAGAGCTGGTGAAGGATGCTGATGACATGGAATCTCTTAACTTTGAACTTCAATTCAAAGGTCAAATAAGAGAATTCCTTTTGAGGAATAAAAATCAAGAATAAAGTGTTTTTGGCATCATCTGTTCCGAGGGAGATTGTTGGGATTGAACCCTATGAAAGGAACAGATGATATAAAGCCAAATAACATTGTCCGAGCTTTGGTTCAACTATCAGAGGTTACATCCTCTGATGCACTTACATTGCTTTCCATAAAGACTGCTCATCCTATCATCTGCCTTCACAAAGCTTCAAGGTCTGCCAGAGTTAACAAGGACAGAGGATAGGAATTAGAGTTTAGTCATTAGCTTAGTTAATCAATGTAACAGTGCCATGCACTGATAGTTTAGTATTAGCAGTGTTTAGAGTTAGTTACATATTGTTTCCTGTCACTATCAACCCTGACGTCATCAAAGATGCTCAGAGGTTAGATAGTTAATATAAATAGGCAACTCTTGTAACCTTTATACTGTCTCTTAAAAGATTAACTTTAGCATATCATCTTCTCTGCATTTTCTTATTACCAAACTGTAATTGCAAAGGCTGAGGGGGAGTTTGTGAATCACATGCAAGTTAATTAACTTGAAAGCATTTTGATGATGAAAACAAACGACCATTGCTTGTAGTAAAAGTTTTCCATCTTATTCCGCTGCAAATCTCTTTTAATTCAATCATTTTCCATTTTTGAAACAAAAACTACAAGTAATTCAAACTCAGATCCTAACAAAAGTTTAAAAGTTCATTAAGTTGAAACTTACATTTGAATAAATGCGTCAGTTTAGTGTCAAATCTTTTAATCAAGATCATTAAGTTGAACTTGATACACGAATAAGATATTCAAGGTCATTAATTTGGACTTGATTAACTGAGAGGGTTTGAAAACTGATAGAAGATTAAAGTTTTAAATGTTTGTGTTTAGAGTTTTCAAAGTTTGAATCTGAAATGTTTTATTTGAAAGTTTAAGGAACTTTGAAACAGGAAGTTGATTTTAAGGGGGAGCTGGATAAAACACATTGATTGAAGATACCAGAAAGCTCAAAGCAAGGGGGAGCATGGTGATTAAAGTTTTTATCAAGACAAGCTCAAGAAAAGAGAATAGGATTGAAGAAGATATGAATATGAAGGAAGTTAAAGTTATTCAAGAAATAAAGATCAAGAAAATATTAAAGACTCATGAATTAAATTGAAGAATGATGACTACGGCAACATCCAAGGGGGAGTCTGTTGATGCATATGTCTGTTGCCTACGTCATCGTATCACGTCGAGCCTGTGTTTCGGAGCGAAACGTTAAGTCTATGTGTGATATAAGACAAGTTCGCCTGAACTTGTAGAGCACATGAACAAGTTCGCCCGAACTTGGTCATGTCTCATTCCGGGCAAACTTGTACTACTATATATAGGAGTCTTTGCATTTCATTTGTAAGATTCAGAGATTTTGTCACGACAGAGGTGAAGCTCTGTCCAAGTGTTTCTAGGATCTGTAACATCTATACATTAATGAAACAGTGATTAATCAGTAAAGAACTTGTATCCAGTGTAGCCTATGCAAACGGATTCCGCACGTTTACCTTAGGTTTGCCAAATTAGGACCAGAACGATCCGTACAACGGACCTACATGCACGTTATGTCCTTTAGGCCAAACCCAGTTAGATTTTTTTGTTCAAGTTGGTCATTTGCCTTGCACATGATGGCACTATTGTCATTTTGCCTCCATAGAGGCTATTTTGTAAATAACTTATAAAAAGAGTGCAATTGTGTAAAAATTAAAAAATAAAGACATAAATTAAATTTCATTCCTGCACTCTATTTCTCTCTCTAACCCTCTCTCCCTCTCTCTTCTCCCTCTCTCTATCTCTCTCTCTCTCTCAAAACGATCTCTGCCCTCTCTCTAGAATTATACCCATCAGTCAACCACCCTCCACCATCACCATTCCACCACCACCTCCAAATTAATAACCGTCGTCATCACCACCGCCACCAGCCTTCATCATCTACAACCATCATCATCACCATCACCACCACTCTCCACCACCATCTCCAAATCAACTCCCATACCTAAAACCCCCCAAAACCAAAAGCATGTTACCCAATCAAAGCACCACCACCCACCTGCAACTTCCCTACCTGAAATTTGATGACGGTGAATAATACATGGACAGACCGGAGGTCTATCTTGTCGAATTCGTGGGTCTTTGGAGCAGGAATTTTGATAGCTACAGAACCAACTGTTGCTTCCTGAAACCCTAACCCTCTGTTTTTCACTGTAGATCAACCAACAAACAAAATAATCAGAAACACATAAACCATATATGTTAACTAACCACAAATATTAAGTAATTCACACATGCAGGTAAAAATATAAAAAAGAAATCACCTTTCAAAAGCCACTGTTCTCGACGAACATCAAGCTTGGTCTGTTTCAATTTAGCAGTCCTATTCACCTTCGAATAAAACCAAATTGCATAAAATTAGGTCAAATTTGGAAAATAACATAAGAATTGAAACGATGGTAGTTATGGTGGGGTTGCGTACAACTATGGTGGGTGGATAATGATGGTGGTTATGGTGGGGATGCACTATTGAAGCGGTGGAGGTGGGTTATGCGGGATGGTGGTGGTGGTGGTGGTGGGAGGTGGCGGCAGGTGAGAGAGAAGGGGAGAGAAGAGAAAGAGTGGGAATTTAGAGAGAGAGATGTAGAGTTTTGTTTTATTTTTATATAGTTTTTTTGTTTTAAATATCTTTTATATACTTACATAATAGTCCTTAAACATAAGCTCTTTTACACAATAGTCCTTGATGAGATAAAATGACAACAATGCCCTCATGTGTAAGGCACATGGTGGTGGTGGTGGTGGTGGTGGGAGGTGGCGGCAGGTGAGAGAGAAGGGGAGAGAAGAGAAAGAGTGGGAATTTAGAGAGAGAGATGTAGAGTTTTGTTTTATTTTTATATAGTTTTTTTGTTTTAAATATCTTTTATATACTTACATAATAGTCCTTAAACATAAGCTCTTTTACACAATAGTCCTTGATGAGATAAAATGACAACAATGCCCTCATGTGTAAGGCACATGACCAAATTTAACCAAAAAATCTAACTGGGTTTGGCCTAAAGGACATAACGTGTAAGATTTTGGAATATTAAGGACAGAACCCGTCAATTTTAAAGGCAGCGCTTGTAATTTGGTGTAAACAAAAAGGACAAAACTTTTAATTTACACTATATATACATTTTGCACTATGATTTTTTTTATAAATAACACACCACTTAAATTTAAAAAAAAAGTTACATAAATCCTAACAAATTAAGAAAACAACTTAATAAATCCTAACAAATTCAAAAAAACGTCCTATAAAATCCTAAAAATAATAAAATACTAATTTACAAAACCTAAAAAAATAAAAATTACAAAGTACGATAAATATTAAAGTGGGGAACCCACTTAAATTCTGGTTTCCCATTGTGACATCTGTGCTTTCTAATCTTTGTATTGTACCCGACAATATTATATCAATAAAATTTTGTGTTACATTTTATGAGTTTTGTATATTTACTTATGACATTTGGGTATTTTTAATACTTGTTCAAATCCGATCCTTTAAACATTATCTGGATGTGAAATCGCAAACCGTTACGTAAATTTAATCAGTTTAACGCAATGTACGCTCCGGGACAAGGGAATAAGTTGAACATACCTTAACTAACCCTAACATAACTTAGAAATAAGTTTTGAAGGGTTCGGTATGTCAAAATCACACTTTTGTAACTTCAGGGGCTATTTTGCAAATTTGCGAAACTATGCCTTTTTGCGTTAATCGCTATCCAGAACATGTACGAACATCCAAAAATTTTTATAAACATTAAAATATCATATTTTAGTGATTGGAATGCAAAAATGTCGTTCGTTACGCATTTACGGTCATACACACGTTCGTTACGATTTTCGTCGTAATTAACCGAAAACCGCGACCGTACGACCAAACGAACCGACCTCTGGAACATATTTGTATATATTTCAAGTTCCATATACTTTATTGTCCTTATGGAGCTTAGAAATCAGGTTAACGGGTGTTGGAAGTGCTCAAAACGCGACGAAACAAGTTTAGGGTTCTGTCTGCCAAATTTGAAACTTGCTGACCAGCTAGGGTCCATACGGACAGCATGGAGGACCCCATATGGTCCGCATGGAGTGCCCAGCTCACCAAAAATGTGGCAGCAGCTGAATAACTTCTATTTTGACTCACCAAACGAATGTGCCACCTTATTCTTTACATTTGACATGTGTTGGGACACTAATCCACTTCAAGGATGACTCATGGACACATGTCATGATTTGGTGAACTTATGATCATTATAAATACCAAGGATCATGCCATTTTTGAACTCTTTACCCATGTTCATGCTATAACCTGCCACAAATCCAAATTTGCAACCTCCTTGAGCTATTCTCTGGCTCTTGAATCATTCCTTGGTGTTTGTAAGTATTCCACTCTTGCTATGTTCAATTATATAGCTTAATTTGACTAAAAATCAAACAGTTTGACTTCTATTTGACTTTTAGTTTTGATCATGAATTGATAAAGATAAAGCTCAATTGAAACTTGTAAAATGATGGTAAACAAGGTGGTTATGATCCCTAAAAATCATGCCTACTGATTTCCACCATTTCTAGTTATTTTGGCAAGTCAAAGTTTCAGTCAAAATGTGATTTTTGCGCATTTTGCAATGGATCTGTTTTCGTATATCAAAACAGGTTGTTTTGATGCTAAAATACTTTTATAAACTTATTAATACATGTCAAGATATGTCAAATTCGTCACTCTTGTTATAGTGCTTGTTTAGAGTCAAAAGTCTAGCGGTTTGACCACCACTTTGACTTTTGAATCTGACCTGTTTGGTTGATTTTTAGACCCGACCAAATACATATTTATGACCATAAATATATAGGGAATAACTCTCTGATGTTATACCTTATGGTCATGTCTTTCGGATAGTGTTATGTTAATCAATGGTAATATCCCTTAAAAATGACCAAAATGCCATTTTCGCAAGAAAACCAATTAAACACATAGGTAACATAAATTTTGACATATAATCTGATCAAATAACATTTTAACCATGTTTAAGCAGTTAAAACTTATCATAACAAAAATCTAACCATCCGAATGCGTAGTTACGCAAATGACGCGTTAAAGTAGCTTAAACGACCTTAACGGGTCATAACGGGTCAAAAGCACTTAAAAATCTTTCCAACTCAGAATGTAAACTTATTAAACCATATCATATGAGTTCCAACACTCACATGGTTTATAAGGTCTCATTCTATCTAAATCTTCCGATTTCAACTTCCGATATTTACATAGTTTATCGTTTTTAGGACACGCTTGATTTCACGGACTCTTGATCTTGGTTTATCTTCTTGAACACGAATACTTTTTGCAACCACAAGTGAGTACATAGTCCCCTCTTTTACATTTTCAAATGTTTTGGAGTGAAACATATTGTGCCTATGATTATTATCTTGTTTTCTTGACATATTACATGCTTTGATTACTAGTACATATACTACATGACTTTTATTGCATTTGATTTACATGTTGATTTGCATAATTAACACATTGGTTTTTCAAAGACATTTTTGCTATGTATGTTGACCTAGTATACTAGTACATGGTTTTCAAAGACATTTTCAAAAGACATTTTTTGGACATTTTCAAAGACATTTTCAAGACATGCTTACATTGTTATTGACATTTTGGTACGTTGAACTCGACAATGATACATTCATTAACATTGATCACGCCGACTGGTAGTATGTAATGGTACCATAGGATTGACAATCCCGTTCCCACTACCTAGGTATGTTTGGAAGCGACCTTAGGGAATGACAGAATCCGATGAACATTGATAAACCCTTGACCGGATAGGGGTTTATCCGACAGTCAACAAGGCTTGAATGTGTTCGCCAACAATCCATAATATATGTTTTAACAATAAAGGCAATGGTTTATAAAACATGACATTGTTTACTCGACATTGGTTTACCCGACATTGGTTTACTCGACATTGGTTTACATGACATTTGTGCACTCGACATTGGTTTACATGACATTGGTTACTTGACATTGATTTACATGACATTGGTTTACTCGGCATTGGTTTATATTACTTTGGGTTAAACAAGACTTTTGATGATTGGTTTATGATGAATGACCTAAATAGCGTGACGTGTGTAATATGATAAAAGCATGGTGGATACGCCGATGGTACTTCATATATATATAAGTGCTTTTATTATCTTACATATTGTGGCTTTATCTAAATCATTTTAAACAAAATACAAGACATCACATATCTTATACAAAATACGACATTTTATACGAGACAAAACTTACTTTTGGTTATCTATTTAACCAAGCTTTATTTCTTTTATATCATATTGATTTCATATGGTTTTTATAAAAGAAACTTTTTATGGTTCATGGCGACTTTTGTACTACTTTAAACTTTTCTTACAATAATCAAAGCCATGAAGCATCAACACAAAATCCTATGTACTCGCCGACATTTCTTTGCTGACTTTATTTTCACATATGTTTCAGGGGCGAATGTTTGAGATTGATCGTGCTACACATAGGGCATACTTTGGGCCTTAGTGACAATAAAAGCAAGAAGAATAGTTTAACTTATGTTGTATTTTCCATTTTATCTAAGACATGTAAACAATTATATTCAATAAAACTTAACTTATTATGCCATGGTTGTTGAAACAATAATTCTGTTACAACACTCCCCGACGTTTCCGCCATGGTTTGTTGTTTTACGTGGTCGGGGTATGACAGAAAGATTTGGTATCAGAGCCAATGGTTATAGGGAATTAGGTTATTAGTAATGCTTTGACCTATACTATAACTTTTCTAGGACCCTAACACAAGTTACCTTGTGTTTAGAGTCTTAAAACAATACCGTCACCTATCTCACCTATCCTTAGGTGAATACCAAAACATAAACACAATTTCCAAAATGATATTTGAAATCAATCATCCATCCTTGGGTGATTTTTTTTTGGCGCTAAGCCTTTGATGTTTTCAAAATCTCGTCAAAGTTTGGGTTTTAATAATGTGAACATGTGCAATTTGGAAGGGTGGGTGCCTGTACCCTGAGTTTTCTATCTAGGCTAGAGTGTTCGTACAAAGACCAGTCACTCTTACCTGGGAACTCTTGGGGTGAGTGTCCACTTATAGGCTAAAGCATGTCTTCGCAATACATTATAAGGACCCATTTACTTTGATTATTCATTGTGTGTCGTTCGTTTGTTTTGAGTAACAAATGAATGACCACCATCCTTACTTTTGTCGATATTTATTCATCTCATTTTGATTATCCAACATTCATCTCACTCGTTTCCTTTCATGTTTTCTCTCTTTTAGAATGCCTCCTCGACGAAACCCAAACGCAAATCTGGACGCCGCCATGGCAGCTATGATAGCTCAGCAGATTGCTGCTGTACTACCAAATCTTGTAACTCAAATGAACCAAGCCAACAATAACAAAATACACCTGCTTCGTGCAGCTTTAAACAGTTTAATTCGGCTAGACCACTCAAGTTCAGTGGTTCTCAGGGAGCAACTGTGCTCCTATAATGGTTTGAGAGTCTCGAGAACACTTCGTCATGTGCAATGTCCGAATGAGCGCAAGGTTGAGTTTGTTTCAAGCGTGTTTGAAAAGAGAGCGTTAACATGGTGGAACGGAGTGATGAGAGACAGGGGTGCCGACGTTGCTATGGGTCAGACTTGGGAGGAACTCATAGCCTTAATGATGAAAGAGTTTTGCCCCCGACATGAAAAGAGGGCACTCGAAAATGAGTTCCATGACCTGAAGCAAGACAGTGGTGAGCACCGTGCGTATACTGACAGGTATGAGGAGTTGAGCTTGTTGTGCACTGAGATGGTGACGCCTTTGGATAAGGCAATCGAGAAATACATAGATGGTCTTTCTGACCTGGTTCAGGATATTGTCAACCTCACTACTGTCAAGCAAGCCATTGAGCTATCTGCGACACTGACCGAATCGCATATCAAAAAGGGTAAGCTCCACCGGAAGGGTGACAAGAGATCGTCTGATAAGTCTGAGAAACCAAAGGGTAAGAAAGCTGAGTCTTCGAAGAAGTTGAGGAAGCGCAAGGCTTCTAAGAATTTCGCTGTCACCACACAACCCAACCAAGGCACACCTAATCAAGCTGCTCCCAACCAGCCTGCTCAGCCTCCTGCCAAGAAACAGTATACCGGCACTGCACCTTTGTGCAGCAGGTGCAACAGTCATCACCGCCGTATTTGTACAAACTGTGGTAGATCTGGCCATCTGGCCAATGTTTGTCGTTCGCCTCCCAACCCAAATAATATGGCTCGTAACCCGGTTCAGCAGCCAGCCAATCCTGCACGACCACATTACCCACCAGGATCTTGCTACAACTGTGGGGATCTCACCCACTACCGTAACAATTGCCCAAGATTGGCAAATGCGAACCGGGCTCGTGGATGAGCATTTAATATCAATGCAAACAAGGCAGGGCAGATAACGAGGTAGTGAACGGTACGTTCATCCTGCTTCTATACTATTTGATTCGGGTGCTGATAGAAGTTTTGTGTCATTAACATTTGAGCTTTTACTTGCGAAACCAAAAACCAAACTAGGAAAGCCCTTGACAGTAGAAATAGCCAGTGGTGAACCTCTTATACTCGATTCTGTCATTCCTGGTTGCCAATTGAACCTTAATAACCACCTTTTTCCTATTAACCTCACACCAATGCAACTTGGGAGCTTTGACATTATAGTGGGAATGGATTGGTTAACCAAACATCATGCTAAGGTGGTTTGTTTCGATAAGATGTTCGTGTACCTCTTCCGTCTGGTGAAATTCTGGAAGTTCATGTAGAGAAACCCGTCAGTAACCTTAAGTTTATGACTTGTACCCAAGCTCAGAAATACTTGCGGAAGAATTATGTGGCATTCTTGGCACATATTGTAAAGGGGAGAGGCAAGGTCAAAACTATTTGAGATATCCCCGTGGTTCGGGATTATCCCGAGGTGTTTCCTAAGGAGTTACCTGGTTTACCCCCTGCTCGTCAAGTTGAGTTTCGTATAGACCTTGTAGCTGGTGCCAACCCAGTAGCCAAATCTCCATACCGTCTTGCACCGTCTGAGATGCAAGAGTTGTCTAAACAGTTTCAGGAACTTTTCACCTTGGTGTGCTTCTGTCTGTTTGTCAAAAAGAAAGACGGGTCTTTTCGTATGTGTATCGATTACCGTGAGCTTAACAAACTCACAATCAAGAATCGATATCCCCTACCTCGCATTGATGATCTTTTTGACCAAGTACAGGGTGCTACTTGTTTTTCGAAGATTGATCTACGATCTGGGTATCATCAGCTTCATGTACTCGAGGAAGATATTCCCAAGACAGCTTTCCGCACTCATTATGGCCATTATGAGTTCACTGTTATGCCCTTCAGCTTACCAATGCTCCTACCGTCTTCATGGACTTGATGAATAGGGTTTGTAAGCCTTATTTGGACAAGTTCATCATTGTTTTTATTGGTGACATCTTGATTTATTCTAAGACACGAGCCAATCATGAACAACATCTTTGTCTAACAATGGAACTCCTAAAGAAAGAACAACTTTACGCCAAATTCTCCAAGTGTGAATTTTGGCTTAAGGAAGTTCAGTTTTTGGGACATATTGTCAACGAACAAGGTATTCATGTGGATCCCTCAAAAATAAGTGCAATCAGGGATTGGAGTACACCTACTACTCCTACTAAAGTTCGTTCATTCTTGGGTCTCGCAGGTTATTACCGCCGTTTCATTGCTAACTTCTCCAAGATTGCGGTTCCCCTCACACTTTAACTCAAAAGAATAAACCTTTTGAGTGGGGACCCAAACAGGAAGAAGCTTTCCAGACATTGAAACAGAAGCTTTGTGATGCTCCTATACTATCTTTACCCGAGGGTAACGACAACTTCGTTGTATATTGTGATGCGTCTAACTTAGGCCTCGGATGTGTTCTCATGCAGAGAGACAAGGTTATAGCCTAAGCATCAAGACGGTTGAAGGTTCATGAAAAGAACTACACCACTTATGATCTTGAGTTAGGTGCTGTTGTGTTTGCTCTTAAGATTTGGAGACATTACCTATACGGTACGAAATGTGTGGTTTTCACGGACCACAAAAGTCTTCAACACATCTTCAATCAGAAAGAACTTAATATGAGACAACGACGTTGGGTCGAGCTTCTGAACGACTATGACTGCGATATTTGTTACCATCCTGGTAAGGCGAATGTCGTAGCTGATGCTCTTAGTCATAAAGAACGTGTCAAACTACATTGTATTCAAGTTCAATCTGATATACAGACACGCATTCTTAAAGCTCAGCATACTTGTGTTACACAGGGCATGATGGCTAATGAATTACCACATCATCTTGAGCTTCAACTTGAAACGAAAGACAATGGGTTATCTTATTATCTGAACCGGTTGTGGGTTCCAAGTCTAGACAATCTCCGCACTTTGATTATGAACGAAGCTCATAAATCTCGTTATTCGATTCATCCTGGTGCAGACAAGATGTATAAGGATCTTCGTACTCAGTATTGGTGGCCGGGTATGAAGAAAGACATTGCCTTATATGTATCTAAATGCCTTACTTGTCTGAAGGTAAAAGCAGAACATCAGTGTCCTTCTGGTTTGCTTGAACAACCAGAGATTCCGGTTTGGAAATGGGAGAACATCGCCATGGATCTCATTACCAAATTACCGCGTACACCTAGAGGACATGATGCCATTTGGGTAGTCGTTGATCGACTAACAAAGTCAGCACATTTTATAGCTATTCATGAGGATTTCTCTGCTGACAAACTTGCTAAGATTTATGTGGATGAAATAGTATCTCGTCATGGTGTTCCTTTGGATATTATATCTGATCGTGATGCTTGATTTTCATCTCATTTTTGGAGAACCATGCAATCTGCCATGGGAACCAAGCTTAATCTGAGTACTGCTTATCATCCTCAAACGGATGGACAATCTGAAAGGACGATCCAAACATTGGAGGATATGCTAAGAAGATTCGTGAAAACCTTCTGATAGCTAGAAGTCGTCAAAAGAGTTACGCGGATAAACGACATAAGCCTTTGGAATTCCAAGTCGGTGATCACGTCCTACTCAAGGTATCCCCTTGGAAGGGAGTGATTAGATTCGGGAAGAAAGGGAAACTTGCGCCACGTTATGTTGGACCGTTTAAGAACATTGAGATAATCGGAAAAGTGGCCTACAAACTTGAACTACCTCCACAACTTGGAAACGTTCATTCAAATCCAATTTGAAAAAGTGTTTGACTGATGAAAACCTCCACATTCCTCTTGATGAAATTCGTGTTGATGACACGATGCATTTTGTTGAGAAACCCATGGAAATATTGGAACGTGAAGTCAAGAAATTAAAGCGCATACGTATACCTATTGTTAAAGTTCGCTGGGAATCCAAACGTGGCCCAAAGTTTACCTGGGAACGAGAGGACCAAATGAAGGCAAAATATCCGCATATTTTCTCACCAGTTTCCTCAAGTTAAATTTCAGGACGAAATTTCCTGAAGTAGCGGAGACTGTGACATATGTGCTTTCTAATCTTTGTATTGTATCCGACAATATTATATCAATAAAATTTTGTGTTGCATGAGTTTTGTATATTTACTTATGACATTTAGGTATTTTTAATCCTTGTTAAAATCCGATCCTTTAAACATTATCTGGATGTGAAATCGCAAACCGTTACGCAAATTTAATCAGTTTAACGCAATGTACGCTCCGGGACAAGGGGATAACTTGAACATACCTTAAATAACCCTAACATAACTTAGAAATAAGTTTTGAAGGGTTCGGTATGTTAAAATCAACTTTTGTAACTTCAGGGGCTATTTTGCAAATTTTACGAAACTATGCCTTTTTGCGTTAATCGCTATCCAGAACATGTACGAACATCCAAAAATTTTTCTAAACATTAAAATATCATATTTTAGTGATTGGAATGCAAAAATGTCGTTCGTTACGCATTTACGGTCATACACACGTTCGTTACGATTTCATCGTAATTAACCGAAAACCGCGACCGTACGACCAAACGAACCGACCTCTGGAACATTTTTGGATATATTTCAAGTTCCCTATACTTTATTGTCCTTATGGAGCTTAGAAATCAGGTTAACGGGTGTTGGAAGTGCTCGAAACGTGATGAAACAAGTTTAGGGGCATGTTCTGCCAAATTTGAAACTTGCTGACCAGCTAGGGTCCATACGGACCGCATGGAGGACCCCATATGGTCCGCATGGAGTGCCCAGCTCACCAAAAATGTGGCAGTAGCTGAATAACTTCTATTTTGACTCACCAAACGAATGTGCCACCTTATTCTCTACATTTGACATGTGTTGGGACACTAATCCACTTCAAGGATGACTCATGGACACATGTCATGATTTGGTGAACTTATGATCATTATAAATACCAAGGATCATGCCATTTTTGAACTCTTTACCCATGTTCATGCTATAACCTGCCACAAATCCAAATTTGCAACCTCCTTGGAGCTATTCTCTGGTTCTTGAATCATTCCTTGGTGTTTGCAAGTTTTCCACTCTTGCTATGTTCAATTATTATAGCTTAATTTGACTAAAAATCAAACAGTTTGACTTCTGTTTGACTTTTAGTTTTGATCATGAATTGATCAAGATAAAGCTCAATTGAAACTTGCAAAATGATGGTAAACAAGGTGGTTATGATCCCTAAAAATCATGCCTACTGATTTCCACCATTTCTAGTTATTTTGCAAGTCAAAGTCTCGGTCAAAATGTGATTTTTGCGCATTTTGCAATGGATCTGTTTTCGGATACCAAAACAGGTTGTTTTGATGCTAAAATACTTTTATAAACTTATTAAGACATGTCAAGATATGTCAAATTCGTCACTCTTGTTATAGTGCTTGTTTATATATTCTGATCGCACTGCTGTCAGGTACCTCATGGAGAAAAAGGATGCAAAGCTGAGATTGATCCGTTGGGTTCTTTTACTACAAGAGTTTGACCTAGAGATACGGGACAAAAAGGGTAGTGAAAACGTGGTGGCGGACCACTTGTCCCGATTGATGGTGGAAGAGGGTTCTTCACGTGTAGAGATTGATGATGCCTTCCCAGATGAGCATATTTTGAAAGTCACTATTTTACCTTGGTATGCTAACATTGTGAGTTATTTGGTTACAGGTGACTTACCAGCTCATTGGGATCGGAGGAGAAGGTTGCATTTCATGTCGCAAATCAAATACTATACGTTGGAGGAACCGGACTTGTTCAAAATATGTCTGGATCAAGTTGTTCGAAGATGCATTCCGGACGAGGAGATCCCGAGTGTTTTGACGCACTTGCATTCATTTGCTTGTGCGGCCATTTCAGTGTTCACAAAACTGGGCACAAAGTGCTTAATAGTGGCTTTATTAGCCAACTATCTTCAAAGACTTGCGTTGAGTGTCAACAATTGGGGGTTATCTCTAAACGGGATAAGATGCCCATGCAACCGATCCTTATTGTAGATATTTTTGATGTGTGGGGGGATCGATTTCATGGGCCCCTTTCCTAATTCGCATGGCAACATGTATATCTTAGTGGCGGTCGACTATGTGTCGAAATGGGTTGAAGCGATCGCTACCAAGACAAATGACCATACCGTAGTTTGCAATTTTGTTCAAACGAATATAATTTCTAGATTTGGGATTCCCCGAGTAATAATTAGTGATGGAGGGTCTCACTTCAAAAATTTTAACTTTGGCAAACTATTGAAACGGTATGGTGTTGACCATCGAATTGCTACCCCCTATCATCCACAAACAAGCGGTCAGGTAGAGGTATCCAATAGGCAAATCAAAGAGATTTTGCAAAAGACTGTTCGACCGGACCGTATGGACTGGTCGACAAAGTTAATCGATGCTTTATGGGCCTATCGAACGGCACATAAAACACCGATTGGTACCACACCTTACCGTTTGGTTTACGGTAAAAATTGTCATTTGCCGGTTGAGCTTGTGCATCGTGCTTTTTGGGCCATTAAAGAGGTTAACATGAAATATGATGATGCAGGTAAGGAGCGAAGTTAAAGTTGTGCGAGTTGGAGGAGGCGTATGAGTGTGCTTCAAAATATAAGGATGGAATGAAGCGAGCACATGACGCAAAGTTGAAGCCAAAGGAGTTTGTGGTAGGGCAAAAGGTTTGGCTCTACAACTCAAGGCTTAAATTCTTTCCCGGGAAGCTAAAGAGAAAGTGGATGGGCCCATACGTGATCACACGTGTCGGGAAACTGGGTGATGTCACCATTGAGGACCCGAAGGATAGGTCAAGGCAAACGGTTAACGGTCATCGTCTAAAACCATTTCTTGATGGTAATGATGATAAGGGCGAGAAGAACACGGAAGTGGTAAGCTTCGTAGTGGGCGTACCACATTACGAGGTCATTTGAGAACCGGTAACACGTTTTGTAGAGTTATGTACTATTTTAATTGTTTGGGTGCATTGTTTTAGAATAGTTATGCTTATTGTTTGGATCTAATAATCTCTTGAGATGTGTGTAGTTCCGGAAGTCATGAACGAGTCTTGATGACATGAGGTATGTTTTTGAACTCTTTTATGTGTATTGGGGACAATACACGACTATTTTTTTGGGGGGGGGGGGTGGTAGGATCGTTAACGATAGGTTGTTAGTGAATATGAAAACCAAAAATGTCTCACAAAAAGATTTTTTTTTATAATTTTTAGGATTTAAATTAATCTAGGTTTCTTTTGTAAAAAGTTCATGTTTTTGTCCATAGTTTCTAAAAAAATGATTTAGGGGTGCCGGTGGCGACGGGGTGCCAAATGATGGCCGTCGGGTGAAAAATGCCGTAGACAGCAGGTTAGTGCGTCGGGTGAAAAAAATGAAAAAACCCACTTTTGGGAGGGCGTCGGCGACGGGCCAAGGCACCATCGGCGAAGGTGCCTGGTTTGTCAGCCGACGCTGATTTGTTAGTTTCGTGTTATTGCGAACCAAGACTTCTACTTGACCCGTTTTCAGCTACCCGAGAGCCATTTTAACCACACAATTGACCCATAAGACCCCATATCTGATTCCTAATCCTAACCTAACCCAAAATCTCTGCATTCATCACCACCACAACTCACTTCATCTTCCATCTTCTTCATCTCCCTCATAAGAACCCTAATCTTCAATCCTTTATAACTTCTTCAAATCTTCACCAAATCTAGCGATTCTTGAGCCTATTTTTTGTATTTTTCCGAGAGGAACAAAACCCCCAACTTTTTTCAGTAATTCTTGCTAGTTTGCAAGATTTCTGGGCGTGAAATTTCGGGTTTTTGAAGAAGTTCATCAAGCTTCAAGATTTTCTTCTTTCTTTAGTTCTTCTTGCCTAAACAACATTAAAGGTATGATTTTTTTCTCAGATGTAAGCATGATTATCATATGGTTAGTCAATTTCTTCTGAAATTTTTAAACTTTTTGGTTTAGAGTAGGTTGTTTATTGCATTTTATGATGTTATAGCTTATATTTGGGCATGAATAGATGATTTGGGTGGGATTTGAACGTACAACAATTTTTGTGACGTGATTACACATATTGTTAGTATGCTTGAACATGAACATGGTGTTGAATCTTGTTGACCTTCCATGGATTTGGGAATAAACATAATGAATATTAAGTTTTAGATTATAAAGTTGCCACTTTTAAGTTTAAACAAGCTTATTTATCTCTAAAGCAAAGGTTCAATCAACATCAATGTTTATGTTCAAAAGTTGGAGTGTTTGAAGTTTTGGGTATACTAATTGGTTCCTTGTGTTTGATTGTAGCCATGTTTTCCCGAAAAAGAAGCAAGACATTCGGTGAAGGGTCATCTTCACGAGCCGGTTCGGGCTCAGGATATGCTCCGAAAAAATAGGAACAATTAAGTAATGTCGAAGAGGGGGATGGTCAATTGGAACGCCAGGACTGGGATTGGGATGAATTCAGAAATAGCCGTTCAGCTTCACAGTGGGACGACAACAAGAAGAAGCCGATGTTAAGGTATAACAATAAAAAACTGGAGGCAAAAATGTGGAAATGAAAGATGGTTTCCGGGAACGTCACCACTTCGGTTCCAGAACGAAGTGTTCCGGAGAGGTCTGTTAAAGTGGAGGAGTTCAGGGCTATAGGAATCGCCTAAAAGTTTGAAAGGCTTGGCTGGGAGAGAGTTTTGGATTGGTGTGAAGACATCACACCGAGGGTTTATTTGGCAGTAGTTTGTGAGTGGCTGTCAACATTATGGTTTTTAAACAAGGATGGACCACGGTCACGTGGCAATTGGTTGGTGACATTGGGAAAAATCAGATGATCATGTCATTCGAGCACATGAATTGTATTGCTCGTTTTGATTCGTTGGGAGCGGATGCTTATTACTACTACACCATTGACCAATTTCTGGTAACAAGGTGAACCCTGCTGACCCAGCCGACATGTTAGTCACTGTGTTGCCGGGGTCCGGGGGTTAGGTGAGTCAAGAAACGATCTGTCGTTGGAGGGGCGGATCCTCCAAGGTATATCTCTTGAGAATGTCATGGTGCGGTTTGGAGACCGCGGGAAGGTAAAGGTGCCCGATTGTAGGGTATTGCATTCATTGTTGGTTGGTGCGCCAAAGTTGTCATGGCGCCAAATTGTGATGATGAACACGTGGGACACACGTGAATCATGCACCAGAAAGATGATACCTCAATCAGGCAGCATTGGAAGATTAGCATGGAGGTCTATGGTCACCAATATACGGTGAAAGATGATCAGGGTCGCCAATTCACGTTTACGGATCCCACTGCAGCCCAAGGGGCTGTACAAGAAGAAGAAATGCATGATGTGGAAGAGGAAGAAGAACAGGCGGGTCTGAGGGGACCGAGACAGAGATATGCCTAACAACATCGAGAAATTTCAAATGAGGTTGCTCAAATCGTTGTCTCCCGGCGTAGGCCGGATTACACCAATTATAATTGGGGGCAACAGGGGGTGTATGACAACGTATCCGCGGGTATTGGGGAGAATTGCGGGTACCATGAGGAAAGGCGCGAATGGGAGCAAGGCTTCCAAACTCAGTATCAAAACCATTGGAACGAGGAAGCTGCCCATAGGGCCAAAGTTGAACAATATTGGGAAGAGCAACAGTTGTTTCAAGCGCAGAACAATCTCGTTTTGATTTGATGGAGCAACAGCGGGCTCAAGAAAATGCTCAACGAAGAGCATGGGAGGAGGAACAAGATCGTCTCTGTAGGGAGCGAGAGGCCTATGAGGATAGGCGTTGGATGGAGACCGCTACAGATCAACAAATAGCCATCAATAACGCCAAGATCCTGCATGATCGAGAGAGGCATCATCGGAATTTGATGGCTGGGTTGCCGTTTCAGCAACATACACCATGGTTTAACTATGAGGACCTCCCCGTGCCACAAGGACCCTCCGACCCATCTCCACATTGGACCGAAATGCCGGGCTCAAGTTTTGTCCCGATACAGCCACCACCACTAGCTGAAGGGGAATCTGGACCGCTCGATGATTGGAAGGATTGTCTTCCCTCACCGGGTTCCCATATAACCCGTACCCGCCTAAAGACCCGAACGAACAGTACCAAAGGTAGGTGAGGTATGTTTTATGTTGTTGTACTTTTTGTTTTTGGTTTTTGATCTAGTAGGAGTTTATTGTTTCCTTAGTTAAATGAACTTTGTGGGTGTGTTCCCTATATAACCCTCACAAGACCTACTCGTCCTTCCGAGCTATCGGAAGATTTAAAAGGGCTTGTTTCATAAGCTATATGCAGCCATGATTCCTACGAAAGTGAGTTAGGATTGTTATTGTTGTACATTATTTTCCACATAAGTCAAAGTAATTAACGTATGGATCGGTGATATTTTCATAAAAGTGGTAGAACTAGGTTACTAACAAATTTTGATGGTTGTGAGAAGCATGCTTCTACACAAGGGTTGAGATTTGTAGGTACATTATGTTCGTGAGACGACCGCTTTTTTGAAGGATAGGGAGCAAATGAAGAACAAGCTCGAAATCGGGTGCATACGTTTCTTTTTACTTTGATTTTTAGTTAGATAACAAGTGGAGTGTAATTTGTATTATTAGTCTCCGGGGTGAAAGTTTTGGGAAATTAGCCGTGTCACATCCCTTGTGCATTATAAAGAGCCCTAATTCTACACATTGAGGACAATGTTAACCTCAAGTGTGGGGATGGGGTAGTAAAAGTTTTTCGATTTTGATTCGTTCATTTAAACACTACACATTGAGGACAATGTTAACCTCAAGTGTGGGGATTGGGGAAAATTTCAAAAAAAAAATAATCAAAAATGTCTTTGTTTGAAGCAATCTAAAAGCACAAGTAACTAAGTTAGCGAGGGATGGCACAAACCATTTGGTCTTTTGTCATGGTCGAGTTCAAGTTAAAGGCATGGAAAGTATTTAATGGGTTTGGGAATAATTCGCCTAAGAAACTTGTAATTGTGCAAATCACATTTCATACCCTTAATATGAGTTTTTGACCCATTTGTATATATTATGCATATACATGTTTCTTTGTTTGAGTGGTCCGTTAGTCATGTATTGTAGAACTTGCATCTTTTGATACGTTTGAGACCATAGACCGAATGCAAGCATGAGAATGATTAAGGCAATAGGTAAACCCTTTTGTTTTACACCATTTATCTAACCTTACCCAAACATATCCCCTAGTAGCCAATGTTGAGCCTAATCCTTTCGTTTGATCACCCAAATTAGCCTTTAACCTTAAACCTTTCTAACCCGTGTGATGGAAATTCGATCATAGTATTAGTTGTGTATATAGTTTGAAAAAAAAAATCAGAAAATACTATGAAAAATAGAAAAGTTATGATTGAAGAAAAACACAAAAAGATGTGCGGTAGTTGTGAATAAAAGGCGGACGTTTTAGCCTATTAGTTGTCGACTTGTGTTTAGTCGGTTTAATGTAATCGTAATAAAGATCGAATTTGCATCACCTTAGCCACTTTAAATATCCTATTCCATACCCTTAGCCTAGCCCAGTTACAACCCTCTAAGATCTTTTGACTTGTGCTTAGTATTCGTGTTCGGCGGTGGAGAATGATTGAGTTGCAAGCATATGCGGGTATATGTTCTATTCGGTTTTGAGTAATCATTTTTAAAAGTGCTAACACATCATATAAATTAGCCAAATTGTAAACCGAGTGGAGTGAACATTGTGAGGGATATGCATATGTTGTGGGTTTTAAGGGCGGGTTAATCTTGAATAACCATTTTCATATGATTAGTCCATTGAGTGTTAAATAACTTGAAATTGCAAAATTCTTGAACCAGGTATGACTTGAGACCTTAACTTACGTCTCAAGAATGGAGAGTGTATTTTTCGTTTGACCCATGTGAAAGTGAAAAACAGATTTGCTTGAGGGCAAGCAAAAGACAAGTGTGGGGATGTGATGCGTGGGTGTAAACCGGTGTTTGTTATGGTTTAAGTTAACGTTTTTACGTAACTTTTGATTCTGGATAGCCTACTTTTAATAAGGTATGTGTTTTACAGGTCTTATGGAGTTTAAGGAGCTAATTGGGAGCCAAACGGAGCACCGGGACATGAACGGGATCAATCGGAATCAAGAAACAAAAAATTCAGAAATTGGAGTTCATGGGTGCCGTCGCCGACGCCACATTGGCCCGTCGGCGACGCCCCGTGTATTCTCACTCGTCGCCCAAGTTTCATCGTAGACAACAAGATAATCCGTCGGGAGAATAACCAAAAAGCACAGCCGTCGCCGACGGGTCATCAGGCCGTCGGCGACGGGTCTCCGATTCTTGCATCGCGAATTTTGAGTTTGTTTGGTTTGGGGACGAGTTAAAAACTTGATTTTTGACCTATTTTGAGGAGTTACGAATTTTGGGAGTTTGAGTATTGTTCTTGGAGCCACAACCATCATCAACCATCATCTTCCACCAATCCAATCCATCCAATTACACTCTTCGATCCAAACCCTAATCCCAACACCATCATGATCACTCTTCAATCATCCATTTACTCATCACCATCATCCACCACAAACCCTAACCACTTTCCATCTCCAAGTTCCAAGATGTCAAGATTCGAACTTTCATCATCCATTGATCGTGTTCCGTTCACCATGAGCGGCTAATTCCCGGAGGTTTCACCCCGGTGTAGGTTTTTGTAAGTGTAGGGTTAAACATTGTTATTGGTTTGATTTGGTGACAATTTCCTATTTGATTTTGAAGCTTCTGACAATTGTCTTGCATTTGTATTTAATTCATAAATCGTCGAGTGAAGATTAAATTTGACTTTATGAAATGTTTATGTGCATTTATGCCTTGTCTCGGTTAGGATTTACATGTTCTTGGTAATGAAGTGCATCTTTGTCCGTTCTTTGTAACGTTGATAGCTATTGGCACCTAAGCCTCGTGACACTAAATTCGTTAATCACTTTTGCAATTGAATCAAATCTAAAACGTGTAGAAACCCTAGGAGTGCAATTACTGAACCGGGTGTGAACCTTGTTTTCTTACTATTGTTTTACCATCTTATTTACTTTTGTTGCAATCATTCTCAGTTTCTAGTCGTTATTTAATTCAATCAAAACTTGTCATTCCGACGTCACTTTCAAACAAACAAATTAATCAATTTCATTAGCAAGCTTCATAAAGTGACAACATTAGTAAAATCAATCTTGTCCGTACGCAAACCACAGACTCTTCGTGGATCGACCCCATACTACCACTAACTCATAATTGAGGGTAAATCGGGTTTATAAATATTATCTTTGGCCGAGGCGCGACACCTCGATCAATAGGTAACATAAATTTTGACATATAATCTGATCAAACAACATTTTAACCATGTTTAAGCAGTTAAAACTTATCATAACACATATCTAACCATCCGAATGCTTAGTTACGCAAATGACGTGTTAAAGTAGCTTAAACTACCTTAACGGGTCATAACGGGTCAAAAGCACTTAGAAATCTTTCCAACTCAGAATGTAAACTTATTAAACCATATCATATGAGTTCCAACACTCACATGGTTTATGAGGTCTCATTCTATCTAAATCTTCCGATTTCAAGTTCCGACATTTACATAGTTTACCGTTTTTAGGACACGTTTGATTTCACGGACTCTTGATCTTGGTTTAACTTCTTGAACAAGGATACTTTTTGCAACCACAAGTGAGTACATAGTCCCCTCTTTTACGTTTTCAAATGTTTTGGGGTGAAACATATTGTGTCTATGATTACTTTCGTGTTTTCATGACATATTACATGCTTTGATTACTAGTTCATATGCTACATGACTTTTATTGCATTTGATTTACATGTTGATTTGCATAATTAACACATTGATTTTTCAAAGACATTTTTGATATGTATGTTGACCTAGCATACTAGTACATGGTTTTCAAAGATATTTTTTGGACATTTTCAAAGACATTTTCAAGACATGCTTACATTGTTATTGACATTTTGGTATGTTGAACTCGACAATGATATATCCATTAACATTGATCACGCCGACCGGTAGTATGTAATGGTACCATAGGATTGACAATCACGTTCCCACTTCCTAGGTATGTTTGGAAGCGACCTTAGGGAATGACAGAATCCGATGAACATTGATAAACCCTTGACCGGATAGGGGTTTATCCGACAGTCAACAAGGCTTGAATGTGTTCGCCAACAATCCATAATATATGTTTTAACAATAAAGGCAATGGTTTATAAAACATGACATTGTTTACTCGACATTGTTTTACTCGACATTGGTTTACATGACATTTGTGCACTCGACATTGGTTTACATGACATTGGTTACTTACATAGATTTACATGACATTGGTTTATATTACTTTGGGTTAAACAAGACTTTTGATGATTGGTTTATGATGAATGACTTAAATAACGTGACGTGTGTAATATGATAAAAGCATGGTGGATACGCCGATGGTACTTCCTATATATAAGTGTTTTTATTATCTTATATATTGTGGCGTTATCTAAATCATTTTAAACAAAATACAAGACATGACATATATTATACAAAACACGATATTTTATACGAGACAAAATTACTTTTAGTTATCTATTTAACCAAGCTTTATTTCTTTTATATCATATTGATTTTCTATGGTTTTTATAAAAGAAACTTTTTAAGGTTCATGGCGACTTTTGTACTACTTTAAACTTTTCTTACAATAAACAAAGCCATGAAGCATCAACACAAAATCCTATGTACTCGCCGGCATTTTTTTGCTGACTTTATTTTCAGATATGTTTTAGGGGCGAATGTTTGAGATTGATCGTGCTACACATAGGGCAGACTTTGGGCCTTAGTGACAATAAAAGCAAGAATAACAGTTTAACTTATGTTGTATTTTCCGTTTTATCTAAGACATGTAAACAATTATATTCAATAAAACTTAACTTATTATGTCATGGTTGTTGAAACAATAATTCTGTTACAACACTCCCCGACGTTTCCGCCACGGTTTGTTGTTTTACGTGGTCGGGGTATGACACCCATCGTGCTTGTAGTCGATTTTGGCGATCTCCACCCGATCATCGTGACTTAGCTCGCCCACAGGGATACGATTGTAGCATGTTTTAAACATTTTCAGCTTCGGTTTTAGTTCACGCCACTTATGTTGGCACGCGTTCAAGTTGTGACGAGCGTTTCCAACATGTTGATATTAACCAAACGCTTGTGCCCATTACGCGGTTTGACCCCGACCAAGTGCACGTTGCGTGTCAACGATCGGTGTGTGACGAGCGCAAGCTCCTCTTCTTCAGTCCAATTCACCATTTTCTTTTTTTTTGGTTGGTTTTGGAAGTGGGTTTTAGAGTAGTAGTGAAAAAAATATAGGTTTGGGGTGTGGTGTTTATAGGTAAAAAAAAGTAACTTTTTTAAAAAAATTTGATTTTTTGTAAGAGAACCGTCATCCCAACGGCTAGCCTGAACGGTCAGCAACAGCCGGCCAGTCCCAGCGGTCCACCTCATCTCGCCAATCCACCCCACGCCAAGCACAAATCCCATGCCAGCAGGGTAACGCCGCTACCCACGCTGGCTCGGTGTGGCCATAGCGGTATTGCTTGACTAGCCATGCCAAAACTCAAGCCCACACCCAGCGGTCTAACAGCAACCAGCCCCATCTCACGTGACTTCAAGCGTGACAGTTATCGTCTGTGCAGGCTGGCCCCCGGCTATCTTCGCGGTGCCCACTCTCTACATTCGAATAATCTTTACTATTTTCATGGCTACAAATTGCATATCCATTCAAATCTAAGGTTCCAATTCGATCAGTCACCATCACGGTACGCTATATTCTCCCGCTTTTTGAATTTCCACTTTATCCGTACTCATTGAATCCACTACAAGTTTCAATTAACACCTCTTCAAACCGAACGATCGTTGCTTGAATTCAGCCGACACTGATTCCAAATTCCAGATTTAATTTCACTGATTTGATGTATTTGATCTCAAGGGTTTTCAATAATTTTGTTTTTTTTTTCATCTATTTTATAATTTCATTTCGCAAGTAAAAGATTGTAAACATTTTATGTGTTTCGAGTCGAGAGGATGGGAAAAGAAAGGTATAGTTTTACAACTATGCTCTTCGTTGGGTTTTAAAATAAGTTAAGTGAGAGGGTAAAATGGTAAACAGTAAAAGTGTATGTTTGTAGAACGATCCATGGCTGATAATGAGTTGAATTTCATAGAAGAATTAGGAAAAATACTTGTTGAAGATGTTATTTCTGGTTCTTATGTTTATGCAATGTAAAGGACTAAAGGCTATATAAATTTCATTTTAGTTTCTCTCTACTTTCTTTTGGCCAACGAAACCGTTGGAACCACATCAAAATGGTATAGAAATGGTGGATTATTTTGTTTTACCTGATGACCAGCAAAGAAATGGTGGGATTGGGGCTGGAAAGAAGGCCCGGGTTTAAAATCGAGACAGGAAACTTGAATTCTATCTTGGGATCCGACCATCAAATTAGCAACTTTGTGTTGGTGCAGGGTGGTAACTTTTATGATGTAGAATCTAGTGAGATGGTCATTATGCTGATACACGTTTAAACGAAGAAGCACGAATTGTGTTAATGAAAAGTGATGCTGAATCGGATAATGTTTCGTTAGCAGCTGATAACAGCGGTAATAAAAACCTAGGTGGAATATGTAGCGATAAATACCACGAAAAAAATATTGACAAAAGGCCCGTTACGTGAGATTAAACATAATGATTTACAGAAAAAGAACGTATCATCGCACACGGAAGAAACTAAGGATGAGATCTTGCAGACAAAGGAAGATTTAAAGAAAATGCAACAGTGGGTTTGTGAATTTACTTCATGTTTTATTATCATGCTGAATTGTTGATACTATTGCTTGTAACTCTTACCCACTTAAGTTACTCATTACCATTGCCATGTTGTAACATTAGAATAGAATGTCACTGTTTCTTGAACAAATTCTTTCTGTTTATTTGACTTTGGTATGATTATTTTTCAAATTTGATATAGGAAATAAAGATTTTTTATTTTCTTTTTATTAATTGTTTGGGCTAATTGTGAACTTTGGCAAAGTTGATTTTGGCATTCTTGAATTGAAGTAATTTGGAAGCTGACACAGGTATGTTTATCGGTTAGTGGTTGCTGGTTAATTCTTGATTTTTACTAGCAAAAACATCAATATAGCCGGCTAGCCTACAAAGTTGTGATAAAGGTCACAGACTTTTTTCTTCAATTCCCGAGCCTAACCAGGTTTTCATAAATGTCACAGAGTTTTTTCTTCGATTCCCGAGCCTAACCAGGTTTTCGTCCCACCGTGTGTTATGCCAGAGAGTTCTGCTTTTGTGGTGGCACAACAAGAGTCAAGTCGCAGCTGGCGGTATGGTTTCCCGGGGGAATGGCAAAAAAAAAGCCCAACTTTGAAGTCAGGGCCCGGCTAAGATGACATATCCTGACCAGAAGGGGGCAATATGGAACTCTCGATTTAAAGAATGAGGTAACCTTATATATAAAATTCATCGTTTAAAAAAGCTTCTTTTTTCTTCAAAGTGGTTTCAACCAACAAAAAAACAAAATGTATTCTATCTATGCTTCAGGTGGCACACAACTCTTTGTAACTAGGTGCTCAAGCCATCAAATGAGAGGCCGCTACATGTACTTGGGGCACAAGTATATGTAATTGTGCACCCGCTTTTGTGCTTGTGCGCGTCAAATGACTCCAAGCACATAAAACTAGGCATGTGGTTTTTCAAAAATTTTGCTTCAGAACGCGTGTATAGATCTTTAAAGACATTCCTCATTTTTATTTCCGACTTCCTAAATTTTATAAATTTCATTTTGTCAATTGTGTCGTGTATCTACGGACCAACCGTATGATACATGATATAAGTTTAGTTACGAATGTCGCTTATCGTAGACTAGTAACGTTTGTTTTTAAAATGATGTGTTTTTAGAATTTTATATGATTCTTTTACAAAATTTATGGAGTTTTTTTTATTCCAAAAAGGTGTTGGTGGAAAAATTATTTACCAAAATGGGTTATTTGAAAAATAATTACAAAAATAGGTGTTTTGCAATGACTTTTTTCTCAAACTGGTGAAGGTGGAAAAAAATATTTACCAAAATAGGTGATTTAAAAAAAGTTATTAAAATAATTGTTTTTTTTCTCATTTCTTTATTATTAACTAATCTATTGTATTTTATTCTTTTTTTTTTCAGTTAACCTAATATGTTTTTTAATTTATTTTTATCCAAACAATTACTCTTTATATTTATTTACTTTTTAACTAACCAAAATATAATTCTTTTTTGAGTAAACTGCCATTTTGGTCCCTGAGGTTTGGGTAGTTTTGTCACTTTATTCCAAATCTCAAACCTGAGGCACATCCCTGTTTTCTTGTCTTAGCACTTCAAATTAGCTGCACCCTTCCAAGTTAGTGCTCCACTTGGCTCGGGGGGATATAGCTCAATTGGTAGAGCTCCGCTCTTGCAATTGGGTCGTTGCGATTACGGGTTGGATGTCTAATTGTCCAGGCGGAAATGATAGTATCTTGTACCTGAACCGGTGGCTCACTTTTTCTAAGTAATGGGGAAGAGGACCGAAACATGCCACTGAAAGACTCTAGTGAGACATTTTCATTGTGGTATATAAGTGGTTATCCTTAGCAACTTCTTTCCCAGTGCAGTAAGACGGGTCCCTACGGTCTTAGTTTTATTGCCATTTTGGTCCAAAAGTGATATTTATCTTCTAAAATCCTACTATTTTGTCCTATTCCTCAGGGACAAAATGGTCATTTTAAGCATTAATATATATTATATATATAAATAAACCTCAAACTCTGCTTAAAATGATCATTTTGCCCATGAGAAAAATGACAAAATAGCAGGATTTTAGAAGACAAATATCAATTTTGGACCAAATATCACAGTTCGGATTGAAACGGTACGGGTTGAAACGGTGCGGGTCGAAACAGTTCGGATTGAAACGGTACGGGTTGAAATGGTGCGGGTCGAAACGGTCGAAGATTCCAATGAATTTACTTTAATTCCTTCACATATAGGAAGGATTTTGAATTCCTTTAGTTAAAGGAATTTGAAGGAAATCATGCCTAATTTCAATTCCATTGTCAACCAAACACATGAAGATTGGAATTGAGATTCCAATTCCATCAAATTATGTGAACCAAATATAATAAGAGATGGAATTCCAATTCCCTTAAATTCCCTTAAATTCCTGCAAACCAAACGCCCTCTAAGATGAGATCTTGCAGACAAAGGAAGATTTTAAGAAAATGCAACTTTGGGTTTGTGAATTTACTTCATGTTTTATCATCCTGCTGAATTGTTGATACTATTGCTTGTAACTCTTGTATCCACTTAAGTTACTCATTACCATAGGCATGTTGTAACATCAAAATAGAATGTCACTGTTTCTTGAACAATTTTTCTGTTTATTTGACTTTTATATGAATACTTTTCAAATTTGACATAGGAAATGAAAGTTTTTAGTTTTCTTTTTATTAATTGCTTGGGCTAATGGTCAACTTTGGCAAAGTTGATTTTGCCATTCTTGAAATGAAGTAATTTGGAAGCTGACACAGGTATGTTAATCTGTTACTTTCCTGAGTCGTTGCTGGTTAATTTCTTGATTTTTACTAGCAAAAACATCAATATAGCCGGTTAACCTACAAAGTTGCGATAAAGGTCACAAACTTTTTTCTTCGATTCCTAAGCCCAACCGGGTTTTCGTCCTACCATGTGTTACGCCAGATAATTCTGCTCTTGTGGTTACACAACGATTGTTAAGTGGAACGCCCAAAAAAAGCCCAACTTTGAAGTCAGTGTGGGCCCGGTTAAAACAACATAGCCTAGCCAGCGTGGGACAATATGGGGCTCTCCGATTTGAAGAGCGTAGTAACCTTATACATGAAATTTACCGTTAAAAAAACAGACTTTTTTCTTCAAAGTGGTTTCAACCAACAAAAAACAAAATGTGTTGTATCTGTGCTTCAGGTGGCACACAACTCTTTGTGCCTAGGTGCTCAAGCCATCGAATGAGAGGCCGCTACACGTAATTGGGGCGCAAGTACATGTAATTATGCACCCGCTTTTGTGTTTGTGTGTCGAATGACTCCAACCACAAGATTTGGCATGTTTTTTTTAAAAAAATTGCTTACAAAATAGGTGTATGGGTCTTTAAAGACATCCCTCATTTTTATTTCTCGTTCCCCAAATTTTATAAATGTTAGTTTGCCAATTGTGTCGTGTATCAATTGACTAGTTGTATGATACATGATACATGTTTACTTACGAATGTCAGTTGTCATAGACTTATAGCGCTTGTTTTCAAAATGATGTGTTTTCAAAATTCTAAATGATTCTTTTATAAAATTTATGCCTACACTACACATTGCATCAACACATTGGTTCTACCTTTGTTTCCTCTTTTAAATAGAAGTCCAAAGGAAATTTTTTTTCCCATTTTGACACGGTTACAAAGTCAAACTAATAGCATTCACATTCAACCCTCCATTTTTTATCTTATATTACATTAAAAACAACTATATTTTCTCTTTTCGTTTTAATTAAATAATAATTTTTAATACATTTATCATTACATTTTCTCTTTCATCCACTCATAACCACTTTTAAAAAAAGTTAAAAAATTATAAGAATGAACAGTGTCTCCCCAAATTTACATATGAAAAGTAATATTTTCTCTCTCCTTCACCCATAACCCACATAACCACTTTTCATAATATACAAATCATTCTCTATAAAAATGAGTGGTTGGATGAGAATTCTCTAATGATAACAAACAGTCATCTTATTTTTTCTAATCAAAGATATGGAGATTGGTCAGTTATGTAATCCACATGTCATCTTACTGTTGCAAGTAGGAAAAACATAACAACGGTATCATGGTAATTTGCCTACCCCACAAGAATGAGTTTCATCATGTTCATCTTTTTCCAATCAAAGTCAAGACTTCTTCCCCTACCCTACCCATACGGGAGGCATACCCCACCCCTACCCAACCTTAAATCACAACTTCCAACTAGACTTCCTAACTTCTAGCATTCACCAATTATTTATTATCCTACTACCATCAGAATCAGTGTTCAAAAGTATAAGTGTGGGTGTTGTGGGAGGGGGTGCCATCTCACCAGTCGTGGAACTCCGCAACCCCACCTGAGTGGTGGACGCGGGTTGGTTAGAGGTGTGAAATGTGAAAGCCCTGGTGTTTATGTCAAAGGTACAGAAACCTCAGACAGCTGGTGATTGATTTTATCTTTTATTTGACATGACAAAATCCCAGTTTGAACTCCAGCATATTCCTAGTACATATGCAGATACATCATATCTATACATATGCACCTTGCTTACATCATCATTCATCATCCCCCAAACAAACCAACAAAAAAGGGCATTTTGGAACTTTTCATGCTCAACACTTTGCATCTCATATCAACACCATCTTGAACAAAATTCAAAGTTCCAAACACAACAGTAACCTAGAAAAGTTTTTTTTTTTTTTTTTATGATATGAAATGGTCCTTGAGAAAAAAAAAACACCTAGAAAATGTCAACACATGCTAATATACTAATATACTAAATGAGTCATATTATCAATTTATTTTTTCCACAAGTGCGTAGTTAAACGTGAACATAAACATAAACATATAGGGCACGTTTAACCTCACCCCAAAACAAAAACAGCCAACTGACTTATTCTAATCAAAAGTTCATAAAACCACTAAAAAATAACTAACATATATTTGAGTTATATGATGAAGAAGCATACCCATTCCCATAATTCCCATTCTCATTCCCACCCTCATCTTCTTCCATCATACCGACCGGAACCTCATTCAGATCAATATCAAGAACTTTCCGACCACTACTACCGTCTCCGGTTGACGTGATCTGGCTCGACAAAGCCGGTCCCACTGTTGCCCCGGTCCAATGACACCTTTGGTGCCCACCCAAAGCCTGTCCTGTAGCAAAAGCCTTGTCACATATCTTACATTGATGCACACCGTCTTTCTCCATATTCTCACCAGATACACTCATCACAAAGGCTTTGTGATCATGTTCTTCTATCATATGACGGCTTGGTGACGTCATCTTGGGCTTGTTGTGACTTGACCTATGCCCACCTAGTGCTTGGTGAGTTGCAAAACATTTGTTACATGTTGTGCACTTGTACTTACACTCATTAATTTGTTGCAAGTGAGTTGACCCACCGTTGACCATGTTTACGACGTTGTTGTTCGGCTCTAATTCCATCAGTTTCATTCGTTTCGGTTTCTTGATCTTCAACTTACAGTTAACCAACAACTGTTCATTATCGGATTCACCGTCTTCCACCTCCTCTTTCTCCGGTGGTCTCCCGTTGATTTCCTCCCGCATAACCGCCGTAGAGCCACCGTAGGCGGCGGCGTTAGCTAAACTCATGAGATCCTTCACTGCTTCGAGTAAAACAATGTCATCTTCAACCGGTTTCATCGCCTTTCTCCCTCTACGATCCCTCACCGGCCACTGCTCCAATAACCTCGTCAAATCAACCACCTGATCATGGTGGTGTACGGCGGTGGTGACGGTGGTTTGCGGTGGTACAATGCCACGCCACACGCGCTCCGGGTGACATCTCATGTGACCGAAAAGTGACTTCATAGATGGAAAAGTTTTACCACATTGAGAACATGTAGGTTTATCTTCATGATTCACACTATTCATATAATAGGGTTTAGTAATAATTTCTTGATGGTAATCGCCATTGTTGTTTGTTTTTGTAGGTTTGAGAGAATTAGGGTTTCTGTTGTGAACATGAACCCTCATGTGACCACCCAATGCTTTTCCTGAGCTGAACTCTTTGTCACATTCCAAACAAATCTTCTTCACTTGATCTTCTGATTGTTTCAGGTTCGATGTTTTTGAGTTCAAGATTCCGATCACATCGTTATCGTTATTCGATGGGGTTTGTTGCATCGGGATCTTGAGTTTTATTAGCATCTTGGTATCGGTGGATGGCGATCGATTGGTCGGGTTGTGATCACCTTCTTCGTCCCACTGGTTGTGGATCTGCTGATCCATAGATTGATTGATTGAGTGGTTAGAATGAAAACCCTAATTTTCTCTCTCTAGAATTGTGGTGGAGTGAGATGGGGGTGTGCCCTAGCTGGAAGAATGAGCTGAAAGATATGGGAAGATGAAAGAAAGAAAAGGAGAGGAGTTGATGTTGTTGTTTAAGTGGGGGGTTGAGGGAAATTGACCATCATGTTCGTCTTCAGTTTGCCTCTTATTCCGGTTTCTCAGTTACTGTCTCTTTCTCTCTCTCTCTCTCACCTACACACACGCTTACACCTACACACAAGACTCATTTTCTCTCTCTACCTCCTTTTATATAGCATTTATATAATAATATTATATACACTTTATTGTATACAATCTTTACTACCAATCCCAAGAGGCCAAAAGTAGAAAAGTAGTATACATTTACCCCCTTGAATTTGATAAATTTAAGAGTAATTGCACAAAACATTATTTATGTTTTCTCAAACTTGCAGGTTCCAGCATTAATGTTTAAAAGTTGCTAAAAACAAACTTTAATTTTATTTTTGTTGGGGGTTCAATCCTTTACAGCTAACCACGTTATTTTCTTCAGTTAAGTTCCCTCACATGATCAACCAAAATGACGAATATACCCTCACATGTTATGCATGTGAGTGAACTTAACTGAAGAATATAACGTGGTTAGCTGTAAAGGATTGAAAACCCTCAACAAAAATAAACTTAAAGGTTGTTTTTAGCAACTTTTAAACATTAAGGCTAAAACCTGCAAGTTTGAGGAAACATAAAGGATGTTTTGTGCAATTTACTCTAAATTTAAATTTCTACTTTTTAGGTATGTTATATACCTCCATTTTCACAGGTGTGCTAGCTAGTTTCTTTATGTTTTGGTAACTCTATCGGTGTGGTTATATACGAACCAAAAATTTAGCAAATAGTTTGTGAACCATTTTACAGGAAGTTTGTTCGTTAATTAATGAACGAATATGAACAAAAAATTTCGTTCAGTTAGTTAAATGAATGAACATGAACAAATGTCCCGTTCATTCAATTACGTTCGCGAATGTTTGGTAATGTGTTCGTGTACGTTCGGTAATGCGTTCGTGAACATTCCTTCATGTTCGTTTGTTTATGTTGTTCATTAAAGATCTTTTAGCATTTATTTAATTTATCTAAATTTTTTACATTCTTTTAATTCTTATTTATTTAATTACCCAAACAGATAAACAGAAAATTCCATCTCCACTTTGTTTACACATCGCTCTACTTACCTTCTCATTATTCACATAGAAAAATACTATCAACCTTCGTCCAACGATTAGGGCTTCAAGGTCTAGCGCCGCTCCCTCTCACCATCCACCTCTAGCCACCGTCGTCTTCGCCAATTGTATCTGTGTTCGTGAAGAGTTTGTGCACACCTTCCTTTCCTTTATGAACGAACACGAACAAAAAAATTTATTCGGTAATTGTTCATAAACGTTCTTGACACACATTATATTCTTAACGAACGAACACAATGTTTGTATTCGTTCGGTACATTTACAACCCTAGTTGGAATCTATTTTCTTTTTGGTTGTGGCAGTTGGATCGGATACTGTAAAATCATATGATTTTGAAAGTAACTTTATATAAAACTGTATATGCAACTGATTTAAAACAGTTATTTCTGGTTGATGTTAGTGTGTAATGTCAATAACAGATGAAATCTATTAATATAGAATAAATAGAATATGGAATTCATCAGTAAATGAGATCTGTAAACAAAATTTATATTTAGGTCCGTTGAACTAAAGGCAGTTCAAATGGATTCATCTGGATTGGTTTACGAGTACAATGTTATTTTCTTAGTCACATTTTATTTTTAAATAAATGGAGTGACGTCTCTCTTCTTTATTTATCAAAACAAATGTACCGATTGACTGATTATAATTTTTTTTAACGGTCAACAAAACATTTTACGTAGAAACTCAACAACTAGCAAAAAGCTAGAACATACAAGCCGAAAGAGATAAACGAAAGAAAACGACAACCATACAAGGAAAATTACCCCATGCTTTCTAAGTTAAAACACTTCCAGTTCTCCCAAGAAAGACCCGCTCTTTTCGATTTGCACTTTATCCACAAGAAAGAGAGCGCTTTTGCTTCTTCAACAACATCAGACACCACAGGGGATTTCCCCTTGAAAACGGCATTGTTCCTAGCCCTTCATATACTCCAAATAACTGTATAAACAATAGCTTGGACGACTTTTTTTCCTGATCCTTGAACCGTCCAACAAACTTAATAGTAAGGAATTAAAATCGCTTATAAAAATATCTGAAACTGATTGTTAAATGGGAGAAATAAAAAAATGGGAAATGAAACTAATGTTATTAATCACTTGTGACTGTAATTAAAGACCACATCATTGAACTTTTTCTTCAGTAAAAAACTATTTATTTGATTATTATTATTATTATTATTATTATTATTATTATTATTATTATTATTATTATTATTATTATTATTATTATTATTTATCGAGATTTTCAAATTTATTCTTCTGTAAAGTTAGCGTGAAAGTTGTTTATTTAAACTGTAAGCAAAAAGATTTAGATAAAACTCAATTATATAAATAAAATTCAATCAAGGAATCGGTCTTGTTGAGTATGAACCGTCTTCTTTTGGACCAGTTATTTATCATTTATATCATTAGGTAAAAACTAATTAGGGTATATTTGGCAAAAGTAGTTATTGTTGGTAGCTGGAAGCTGGTGGCTGAAGGTTAGAAGCTGGTGGCTGGAGGCTGGAAGCTGGTAGCTGTAGTTGTAGTTTTTTAGATATATTTAAGTGTTTGGCAGAGTGACTGGAGCTTTTAATAAAATGTATAAAATGACCAAATGGACATTAAAAAGTTGGTACATTAGAAAGTTCATTATTTTTAGAGGTTAAAATAGTCATTTTTCCTAAAAGCTTGTAGCTCCTTCTAAACGCTACTTGTAGGAGCGTTTAACCAAAAGCTTCAAGCTCCTAACCTAAAAGCTTCTAGCTCCTTCAACCAAACAAGGTTTTTTATTAAGTTGGAACTTTTTCTTAAAAGCTTAAAGCTTGAAGCTTCTAAAAGATTCTAAAAGCTCCATGCCAAACATACCGTTAAACTAATTGAGAACTAGTCTAATTACAAGTAACTAATTAAACTAATTGAGAACTAGTCTGATTACGAAAACATTACCTAAATTTTCTAATTTTGTAGTTGATAATTTTCATTTCAAATGGTTCCATTAAATTTCGGTCAATGATTTGTTTGGTAATTGAAGTTAAATTTGAATGAAATTCAACTTTTATTTTTCAAAATTATCTTAAAAGATTATAATTAACAAACAAATCTTGTAAAAGATTATAATCAACAAACAAAATCTTGATTTTTTTATTAGGGATATTGGATTTAAATAACCCCAACTTTCATCAATTGTCCAATAACACTCCCAACTTTCGAAATGTACACCAGCACTCTCAACTTTCAACTTATTGGCCGATAACACTCCCTAACTGACTGAACCGTAACACAGTTAGCTGATGTCAGCTGTCACGTCATTGAAAATGACATGTTAACTGCCACATCAGCTGACACGTCATATGCCACGTTAACAAAAAGGGTCACGTCAGATGCTATATCAGCAAAAACTAACTGGGTTAGGATTCAGTTAGTTAGGAAGTGTTATCGGCCAATAAGTTGAAAGTTGAGAGTGCTGGTGTAAAAATCGAAAGTTGGGAGTGTTATTAGCCACTTGTTAAAGTTTGAGTTATTTAAATCCAATATCCCTTTTTATTATTATGTATCTATCTTTAGAGTTGAGATCCTAAACAAATAGTGCTAACTGTCAGAACTGTAAGAACATATCTGAGCCACTGATAATTTAAATAAAGGGTTGGTATTGATTACAGATAAACCCCTATAATTAATAATGAATACTATCAAGTTACGGGTATTTTAGTTATTTAGCCATTTCCTATTAAATACTAATTCGATCAATTTTTTAAAATAAAATAACTTTCACATACTTCATTATTTTTTAATAAAAAATTATATCATAAAATCAAGTATTTCTTTATCTTTAATATAGTACCATGTTGATATATATTTTTTATCTATAAAAGTGACTTTTAAAAAAAGTTACAAAAGTGTGTTTTATAATTGTGGTAGTTATGTAGTTAAAATGTGCTAATATGAAAAATGTATTGTGTTAATTATAAATTCATACGTAAATTTTTATTTTGTTACGTAATTCTTATATGTTGCTATTTTTTCTTTTTGTGTTGTTATTGGGAGCCTAAATAAACTTGTTTTCTATTAGTTATATAATAGTATGTGTTATTTACAAAATTAAAACAAAAACATGAAATCGTACTAGTATATAACAGTATGTGTTATTTATAAAATTAAAAAAATGAAATTGTGCTAGTCATGTAATAGTATCTGTTGTTCACAAAATTAAAAAAACCATGAAATTGTGTCGATTACGGTGTTGATTAATGTGTTGATTACAGTGTGTGTTATGCTGATTACTGGATGTGGTGGCGGTGGTGGTGTGGATGTTACCGTCAGATGTGCTAACGGTGGTGTTACCGTGCTGATTAAGGTGCTGATGTCGACGATGTGCTAATTATGGTGTTGACGATGATACTGATTACGGTGCTGCTGATGATGCTGATTACATTGTCGATTACGGTGCTGATTTGATGATAAAGAATATATTAGGATATTAGAATTTAAATTAATCATGCATGAATTTAGGAATAATTTAATTATATTTTTTAATTATAAAAAGTCTAAAATACCCTTAAATAATTTTTTTAATTAAGAACACATGTTATTAAATTGTTGGTTCTTACAGTTTATACAAAAATACTTGTTTATATATGATCCTATACCTCTATCTATAATATAGTCATACCACATTCTTCTTCTATTTACTTTTCAGAAAATGCTATTCTATTCTTACATTAAATTCAAGAAAAACAATTTTATCTTAAATTTTAATCTTATCTTAATCTATTAATAAGAGAATATAATGAATAGTGCCAGAATAGTGCTAGGCGTGCCTCGCGCCATTCCATAGCGCCACGTTCTCAATCCACACGTCTTCATCAGATATTCACAATCTCCACCTGCTATCAGCCACACCAACTTCAGAAAATTAGTGTAATCTCCTTGTCATCCACTGTTGATTGAACATACGTATCAAATTGAGTCATCTACGCGATTAGAGTTTCTATTTTGATAGTAGAGAGAGATCAGAAAAGCATGGTGCTCAGATGTCTAAGATTGAAGGTGGCAGTCTTTTTGAGGTACTTCAGGTTCGGTGAGAAGGAGAGTCGCAACAGTGGCCACGATTTCGAGCAGGGGTTCACTTTCCGACAATGGTTCAGCTCGACCAAATCTCCGAGGAGGACTTGAAAGCTTACGACAACAATGATCCTCAAAGGCCTCTTCTTATGGCCATCAAAGGCCAGATCTACGATGTCACGCAAAGTAGGTAACCTGTTATCAGTTTTCTAAGGTTTGATTTAGTATTACTTTTATTACGTATCATTTTGATTTACATAATTTTGTAAATAGAATAACTTAGGCTAATGGGTGTGGAGGAGGGTAGTCCCTTGAGGATAATCCGCCACGCGTACACATCAGCGGATGTGATGGATGAGCCTAAAGAAATGGGCCTAGAGTGTGGGGGATGAGGCCATTGTATATACATAAGTATGTATATGTGTGTGTGTGTTGCATGACCGTCGAGGCATGCAATGGGAAGATAGAGACAATGAGGACGACCTGGGTGGGGAAGGTGTTGACGGGGTCCGACGTAGCTCGCCGGTCCTGGTGCATGTCACAGTGTCACACCCAACCGATGGCGGAAACATCGAGGTGGGACGAAAGAGATTGCTCATTGCTCATACAACTAACTGCGACAATAATTAATTAACTCCAATTTCATTTCATAAACAAGATTGTCATACAATACAAGGGAAAACCAAATTACAACAATAATCATGTCAAAATTTGATACAACATTCATAAACCTAACGTCTATGTGTGTATCTAGTCATCAATGCTACTCCAATTTCATAGCATCATCTTCATCAACCTATAACATGTTTTAAAATAGAGTTCAATGCAAAAGCAAATGCGAGTACACAAGTTTTGGTGATACATAGCATAAGTATGAAAATGTATAACTCGAATCCACATGGTAATCGTTATGTAAGGTAAATGCTAATCAAGAAATACTAGATCAAACCCCGAGTTTCCACAAAAGTTTACAAGATCGAGCTTCCCTCATCACAAAAGCGACGAGACTAAAATGAGTATAATAATCTTAACATAACCCCGACGGGTGGTGTGCTACTCCTAAAGCGCTATATATGATAAGTTGGGCTAGCTAAGTTAATGATCAAGCATGTATAACTCTAGCATGTATCTAAGCATAACAAGTGTTCATGTATTAAGGATTGAATATGTAAAAGCATGAATCTGTGATAAGTGTATTTTGATAAGTATACATGTTACAACCCAAAAGTGAGAAAGCGATAAATGGGTCGAGTGTACTCACGGTTTTGCTAAAGTGTTCCACTTAGAGAAATCCCGCGAGCTTGTTGTGAGTAGGGTTTGGCACCTTGTCTTCTACAAGAAGAACATTGGTATGAGTATGAGTTTTAACAAAAGATTTGGAGTATCGAGCATGATAACGAAAATAAGAATAACGTATCATAGTATGAAAATAATCACTAAGGTATAGCACTTGTTCTTATGATAACCCGAATGGGTTTGATGTGATTTCAAAGGTTCGAGACCTATTAGAATCGTGACAAGAAACTACACACTTTAGTGGTAAAAACTTATTAACTTGATAGGTGATTATGTATTCATCATCAAGGGTTCAGTTTTGATATATGATATAGTCCATAGATTTGTATATAGTTTTATAGTCATGTAGGAGGTGGGAGGATAAACCATCCACTTTGGAACCTCTTGGTGTCATGTAAGTCAAGTAGAAGGTGGGAGGATTAACCATCCACTTTGGAACCTCGATTGGATTCACCACTACACAAGTGTCATAGACACAAGGAGGGTCAAGAATGATATGAATATCAATACAATAAGAATGTAAATGGTGTCACTATACCAAGTAGCCAAGTAATTCTTAACCCGGTGAGCACGCGTCGACACATGTCGATGGCTAGTCGGGGTTGTGTTACTTTCAACTAGCAAACTAACTTGGGATAATGATGAAAATCATCAAGTGATGTGTGGTCTCAAAGTTAGGATAGCCCAAGCTAACCAAGGTGGACACATAAACAAGTTCAGGGTCGGCTCAACCATTTTAAAGGCCCAAAGCGAACCAAAAACCTGAGGCCTTTTTCCCAAAAAAAAAAACAAAACAAAACTTTTGGTATGGCTTTATATAAACAAGAAGTTACCGGTGTTAATTATTTGTAGACATTATCATTAATAGATGATTTAGACATCTCTATGATCTTTTAAATGACCTCCTGATTTATTATAAATATCAAAACAAGACTCATGTTTGAAACTAGGCCAAATTAATATATCACCAAAGAGGGTTCAGATTTCCAATGGTTTTTGCTCTTCTAGGTTGACTGGTAGGCCATCAAACATAAAGAGAACAAGAAACTGGGCCAAACTAATATATCACTAAATGTAAAATTGGTGGCCCTTAGGGAGTGGGGGCCTAAAGTAATGGCTTTAGTTAACTTATGCTTTAGCCGGGCCTGAACAAGTTCATGAACTTGCATCACTTGTGAGCTTCAAGCTCTATGAAAACAGAATTTTTGTGAGGATAAATCCTCTAGTTTGAATGTCTCAACCTTGTTTTTAAGCTTAACCAACCACAAGTAGTGTTGTAAGCATTAGGACATAGGTTTGAGATGAGTTAGACTCAAGTTTGATAAGTTTAAACAAGTTTTGAAGGAGTTTAAAACACAACAGAAAGTTTTGAACACTTTAGGTGCATTTCCAGGTTTGGATTCTCCATGGAGAACCCTAGGATTCAAACCTAAAGTTTATCCAAGTATTTAGAAAGAAGAATCAAGTAAAACGAGCAAGATTTGAGCAAGTTATGCTCACTTATGTGTGTAGGTATGAATCTGCCCGAAAATTCTGATGTTGCAAAGATTTGGAGTGATTTAGAAGTTATTTAGGAAGGATTAGAGGGTTGTGAAAGTGTAAAATGGTTTGGAGGAGTGTTGTATTTATAGGGGAGAAGGTTGTGTTAGTTGGGAGGTGTTTTAAGAGGGTTTAAGGTGATTGGGGAAGATGGATTAAGTGGGATTCATGCATAATCCGCAGTTTTGAAACAATCTATCCCGCCCAGACACCCTTACGGACCGGGCCGGGACACAAGTTTCATTTTTGTTGTTTTGTTATAAGGTGATGGGTTTTGGTGTTAATCTAAGGTATTTTATGAACTAATAAAGCATTGTAAGTATAAGTAGCATGTCACATTGTATATAAGTATAGAATGATCAAGATCGAGTATAAACATCGCGTATTATGTATGTATCAAGTATAACATCGTGTATTGCAAGTATGCCACGTTTTTTAGTATGTGCATCATGTATAAGCCTATATGAGTATGTATAATAAGTATATGGACAAATGTATAATTTGCATTATGATTCAAGTCTCGATTACAACGATTACAACACAATGAAGAATACGAGTACAAGGTTTCCGAAAATAGAAATACAAGACTAGCTTTCTAAATATAGAAAGCATGGAGACGCGAGGCGTTACAGTCTCCTCTCCTTTAGGAAATTTCGTCCCAAAATTTAGGAAGAAGCAACGAAGAGATGCAGATACTTAGTCTTCATATCACTTTCGAGTTGCCAAGTAAATTCAGCGCCACGTTTCCCTTCCCATCGAACCTTGACGATCAGGATTCGACTGCGCCTTAGTTGCTTGATTCCTCGGTCCATGATTTCGACCGGTTTCTCCACGAAGTGCAATGTCTCGTTGACTTGAAGATCTTCGAGTGGAACTTGAAGTCCTTCTTCGGCTATACATTTCTTTAGGTTGGAAACATGAAAGACTGGATGAACATTGTTGAGCGCTTGAGGTAGGTCCAGTCGATATGCTACCTTGCCAATCCTTTCCAAGATCTTGAAAGGACCTACGTAGCGAGGAGCGAGTTTGCATTTCTTACCAAAACGAACAACACCTTTCCAAGGGGATACCTTGAGAAGTACATGATCACCAACATTAAATTCCAAAGGTTTGCGTCTCTTGTCTGCGTAACTCTTTTGACGACTTCGAGCTTTGAGGAGGTTATCACGGATTAGTAGGATTTTGTCCGTCGTCTCTTGTATTAATTCGGGACCGGTGATCTGAACATCTCCAATCTCGTGCCAACAAATAGGCGAACGACACTTACGACCATACAATGCTTCAAATGCAGCCATTTGGATACTTGCGTGATAACTATTACTATACGAGAATTCTACTAAAGGTAAGTGCGAATCTCAATTGCCGCCAAAATCGAAGAACGAAGCATATCCTCCAAAGTTTGGATTGTACGCTCGGTTTGATCATCAGACTGAGGATGAAAAGCGGTGCTAAGGTTAAGACGAGTGCCAGGGCGGATTGAAACGTTTGCCAAAGGCGGGAGGTGAAACGAGCGTTGCGATCAGAGATAATATCGAGAGGAGTACCATGACGACTGATGACTTCATCTGTGTAGATACGAGCCAATTTCTCGACTTTGTAATCTTCATGAATGGCGAGGAAATGAGCGGATTTGGTCAATCGGTCAATGATAACCCAGATGTTGTCATGACTAGATGAAGTACGAGGCAATTTAGTGATAAAGTCCACGGCGATGCTCTCCCATTTCCAGAAGGGACTTCTGGTTGTTCGAGCAAACCAGAGGGAAGTTGATGTTCAGCCTTGACTTTGGAACAGGTAAGACACTTTTAGACGAACATGGGGATATCTTTCTTCATTCCAGGCCACCAATAGGATGTTCGAAGGTCGTGGTACATCTTGTTGGCGCCAGGATGAATGGAATATCGGGACTTGTGGGCTTCATCCATCATGGTGTTTCGAAGATTGAGACGATCGGGAATCCAAATGCGACCATGGTAGTAAAGAATACCATCGGGCTTAGCTTCGAGTGGGTTCTCAACTCCACAATTCAACTCGTTATCGAGGTTACACTCGTTAATGACGATAAATTGTGCTTGACGAATCAACTCGTTGAGTTTTCCCACGATTTGGTAGCAACGAACACTCTTAACATGAGTCTTACGAATGAGTGCATCGGCCATGACATTCGCCTTACCAGGGTAGCAGCGAATATCACAGTCGTAGTCATTTAATAATTCTACCCAACGACGTTGACGCATGTTGAGTTCCTTTTGATTAAAGATATGTTGGAGGCTCTTGTGGTAGGTGAAGACCGTACACTTTCTACTGTAAAGGTAGTGTCGCCAAATCTTTAATGCAAAAAAAACTTCACCAAGTTTAAGGTCGTGCGTAGTATATTTTTTCTCATGGATTTTGAGTTGTCTCAACACGTAAGCGATGACCTTGTCCCGTCGCATGAGAACGCAAAAAGAACTAGGTTCGAAGCATCGCAATACACGACGAGATCGTCGTTTCCATCGGGGTGCAAGGATAGGAGCACAAAGCATGTCCATAAGGGTTTGAAAAGACTCCTCTTGTTCGGGACCCAAAACAAAAGGTTTATCTTTTGGGTCAAAGACGTAAGCGGAACGGCGATTTTGAAAAGGTCGAGATGAAGCGGCGATAGTAACCAGCTACGCCCAGGAATGAACGAATTTCAGAAGGCGATTTAGGTGCAATCCAATTCTTCATAGCTTCTATCTTTGCGGGGTCAACGTGAATACCGAGTTCATTGACGGTGTGACCAAGGAATTGAACCTCTTTTAGCCAAAATTCACACTTGGCTTGTTATGAATCTCACGAGCTTCTTGTGATTAGGGTTTGGCACCTTGTCCTTCTACAACAAGAACATTGGTATGAGTATGAGTTTTAACAAAAAATTTGGAATATAGAGCATGATTACGAAAATAAAAATAAAGTATCATAGTATGAAAATAATCACTAAGGTATAGCACTTGTTCTTGACACTATGATAACCCGAATGGGTTTGATGTGATTTCAAAGGTTCGAGACCTATTAGAATCGTGACAAGAAACTACACACTTTAGTGGTAAAAACTTATTAACTTGATAGGTGATTATGTATTCATCATCAAGGGTTCGGTTTTGATATATGACATAGTCCATATAGTTGTATATAGTCTTATAGTCATGTAGGAGGTGGGAGGATAAACCATCCACTTTGGAACCTCTTGGTGTCATGTAAGTCAAGTAGGAGGTGGGAGGATTAACCATCCACTTTGGAACCTCGATTGGATTCACCACTACACAAGTGTCATAGACACAAGGAGGGTCAAGAATGATATGAATATCAATACAATAAGAATGTAAATGGTGTCACTATACCAAGTAGCCAAGTAATTCTTAACCCGGTGAGCACGCGTCGACACACGTCGATGGCTAGTCGGGGTTGTGTTAAACTAGCAAACTAACTTGGGATGATAATGAAAATCATCAAGTGATGTGTGGTCTCAAAGTTAGGATAGCCCAAGCTAACCAAGGTGGACGCACACGAACAAGTTCATGAACTTGCATCACTTGTGAGCTTAAAGCTCTATCAAAACATAATTTTTGTGAGGATAAATCCTCTAGTTTGAATGTCTCAACCTTGTTTTTAAGCCTAATCAACCACAAGTAATGTTGTAAGCATTAGGACATAGGTTTGAGATGAGTTAGACTCAAGTTTGATAAGTTTAAACAAGTTTTAAAGGAGTTTAAATCACAATAGAGAGTTTTGGACACTCTAGGTGCATTTCCAAGTCTGGATTCTCCATAGAGAATCCTAGGATTCAAACCTAAAGTTTATACAAGTATTTAGAAAGAAGAATAAAGTAAAACGAGTAAGATTTGAGCAAGTTATGCTCACTTTTGTGTAAATGTATGAATCTGCCCGAAAATTCTGATGTTGCAAAGATTTGGTGTGATTTTGAAGTGATTTAGGAAGGATTAGAGTGTTGTGAAAGTGTAATACTGTCACACCCCTAATTTCCACGTGTAACCCGGTGGGCCCAGTTGGGAATATCGTGACGTAAGTTGATATCATAATTACCAAACAATACAATACAACACAGCGGAAGTCTGGATAATTACTATTACAAACGTTTGAATGTTCAAAGTTCAAAATAATAAATACAACGATTGTAACTAGATCCATAGGCGGATCGAAATGAGATTACAAAAGGAAATTTAATAGACTAAGGCCTTCTAAGCAAGGGTTGCAATTCCTCTTAAGCTTCACCTGAGCACTTCCAGCCTAATTACGTATACTCGTCACCTACGCTTAGTCTTTTGAAAATACATCAGTTTCCACTGGTAAATACATTTAACCGACTCATTTTTGAAAACATTTCAAAAATATTTAGTGTACACAATGGTACTTAGTTTTAATAAATAACTTGGGATAAATAATTTTCATGTTGTCAGTTTTACATGCTAATAATACATTTAGAACCCGAAAAACTATGCCGGGATCATGATTAATCGACACACCACTTAACACCTTTAATAGGTGCACCCCTAATGTGTTATAATTTAATTTAGCATCTGACGGGTGTATGCCTACACCTCGTGCTTAGGTTGTGGCCATTTGCAATTAAATGAGCCGTGGATATCCAAGATACGGTCGTTTTAACCCCTAAATGTTTAATATTAAGCAATACGAATTAAAATGGATTATTTGAATTCCTGACTCATTGGTCTTTGATCCCATATCCAACCATGCGGTATTAGTATACCATATCCCAAGCCCGTATAAGGGAAAATAAGTTAAAGTATTTACCTGGCTTGCAAAATCTTTAAATAATAAGAAAATAAGCAAGGCACAGCCGTAATCAAACTAAACTAGCTTCACGACGATATACCGGAAGTATCTAGTCTTGAATGGATGGTATTATTAACCGATTAGTTAGCTAGCGGGTCTTTATTTAGTCATTGACTTAGACCGGCTAACTTAAAATAAAGATAACGTACGAAAACGCTAGATTAAGCGATGACCGGAAAAGAATGTATTTTGGACCCGACAAGTACTAGGACTTGTATAATATGGGTTACCATTTTACATTCTGGAATTTGAGAATATTTTGATATGGTTAAACCCATTTCGGTTATATTACGTAAATTAGTTACATGGGCCGAACCGTGCGCATATAAGCGAAACTGAGTAACCGGGTGAGTCCTATATAAGTTCCATATGCCATTAAGTTTAAAATATGCTATTATAACAGTAGGTTATCAATATGTTGGCCCCGTTATAGTTTTAAAAGCAAACTATGCCTTAAAAGGGCAATTTCGTCATTTTAAAACGTAATAAACGAGCTTATATGTAAACTGATGTTATTATCATAAAACATTCTATAAAAATACTTATATTATGATGTTATATCAGTCGGATATCAATTTTATATGTGGTTTATAGATTAAGACCAAACTATGTCCCGGAAGGGCATTTTGGTCATTTCACATATAATTTGATAACTTATTTGGAAATCTGAGTTTGGAACATGTACCTACTGTTAATAATTTGAAAACATGTTTTGAAATCAGTAGGTATCAAGTCTTAATGCTCCAATATGGTTTTAAACCATATTGTGCGCCGAAATGGCGATTATGTCGCTAAATGACGATTTAAATGGTATTTAAGTAAAACCGTTGTTGTGACCAGGTTTGTATGACCAAAATAATTTAATATGTATATTACTTCAGTAAATATAAGGTTTTGGTTCATTAAAATGTTTAAAACCCATTTAAAGTGCCGGAAGGGCAATATCGTCATTTAAAGGCATAATGGGCAAACTATAGCTTAAACTCAGTTTGCAACCTGAATGAATATCCTAAATAATCCTAATAATGATATTACATCAGTAGGTATTGAGTTTTAATGTCAAGTTTAAGTTTAAACCATTTTATACGTAAAAAGGGCGTTTTAGGCATATTTAACGGATACTTACATAATGACTCGGATTACTACATGACCATGTCCTATAACTCCAGAGGGTTATAGTATATTATAACATGGTCATAATGCAACTTAGGGACAGAAGCTAAGGTTGCTAAATCGGGTCAGAACTGAAAGTCAAAGAAAAAGTCAACTTTCGCGACTTTCGGTTGCAAACCGACCTTAGACCTGGAATTGACGAGCCAAACATGTTCCTACATGTTCTTATAATTATTACCAAGTTATTAGAGTGTCAAAACATGTTTTATAGCATCTACATTGTTAGTTATGATTTTATTTCAAAACTGACCCGTTCGACTTTTTATTAACATAACTTTGACCCGTCAATTGACCAAGCAAACATGGTAATCAGGAGGTGCCCTATAGGGGAATTAACACCTACCTTATTATGATCACGTAGCTACGTTCGCTACGAACATTGGCTGGACCATAATGGTCTTAGCACAAAGTCAAAGCGTTTTTACGTCAACGCTTTGACTTTGGCTTAAAACTTAACAAAACTGAAAGGAGAGAGTTGGAACACTTACTAGTGAACCAAAAATGAATAAGAGACTCAGAGGAAGTCCCCAAAAAGCTCAGGAACCTCCAAGTGAGCAAGATAGGAAGGATTGAAGAATGAGCAAGGAATTTGGCAAGTTTAGCTTGGTATTTATAGCCAAGGATGAAGCATGGGGCCTACCAAGTGTCCAGGACAGGTGTGAGAGGTCACCAGGTGTTTATGGACGTGTCACAACCAGCCAAGAGGGTGGCATTCGCGAGTAGGTGGCAGGGCAGCAAGCTGCCAAGCATTCTGCCTCTGGCAGTCCCTTACGGACCGTAAGGGTTTAGCCTTGCGGTCCGTAAGGACCTCTGGCGCCCACGGATTTGAATTGGTTATGGACCGTAACCATTGAGGCTTGCGGTTCGTAACCGCTTTACTAAAACAATGACTTGGTTGCCTTACGGTCCGTAACCATTGATGGTGTCCGTAAGGACCTTCCAGAATGGAAAATTTTGGCATTTTGCCACTTTGGTCCTTCGACTTGTCTGACGCTCGTTCAGAGGTTATTAAAATAACATGACGATGTCCGTAGGCCTTCTCGGCTACACATGGCACCAAGAATTTTCGGGACACGTGTCGGAATTTTAATGGATGAAATTTTCGAGGTGATACAAAAATGGTTTGGAAGAGTGTTTATTTATAGCGGAGAAGGTTGTGTTAGTTGGGAGGTGTTTTAAGAGGGTTTAAGGTGATTGGGGAAGATGGATTAAGTGGGATTCATGCATAATCCGCAGTTTTGAAACAAGTTGCCCCGCCCAGTGGTGTGTGCTAAGCGTACTATATTTTTATTGTCATTTTTAGTCCATTTTATGCATAGTCAAGTTTTAAATTTATAAAACACGATATTCTACTAACACTAAACACACACTTGGGCAAGTGCACCCATCTTAAGCATAGTATAGCGTTGGTAAGATATCGAGATCCTCCAAGGACACAAGAGCTTTTAGTACCGATTTATCGTCAACGTCTAATCAATCTAAATTTTTTGATAAAAGTTTTAAAACATAGAGATAAGTAAAAAGATAAATAAAATGAAATACAAATAGACAAGATAGAATCACTTGGATCAAACTTCTCTTTTATGTATCCTTTGATAGTTTTCACACTTTTTAAGAGATTATCTTAGTTAAAGTAGTAGGCCCCTCTTTTGAAGGTGACGTTACCCTCAACCCAGTGGTTTGAGTCAGCAGGGATACAATCCCAAAAGGTCGGAATATTGGAAGACAATTAAGTAAGTTATTAATGCGAAAAGTGGTAGGCCCCTCTTTTGAAGGTAACGTTACCCTCGGCTAAGTGGTTTGAGTCAGCAGGGACACAATCCCAAGTAGCCGGTTTAAAGTATTAATAGTAGTTTACATATGAGGGGTTCAAGCCATCCGCACCCCCGCCATCCAATACCTGTTGAGCATTGAGAGAGGCCCTAATAGGCTTGAACCAAGTCCTCGCAGGAACTATACACTGAACGAGACAAGAACTTTACTAAACCACCCTTCTAACCCCCTTCCAAGTAGTTAACACGCTTTATATAGACCGTAAAGACACGGATGAGCAAATCAACGACATCGTGAAGAAATGGTTAAGAAAATTCACTTTCAACATAAGCAACTGGTTATTAAAGTCATTAATACAAACCCAAATAAAAAGTGGCGAAAGATTAAAAACTAAAAGTAATACATAAAGATTAGTCTTTACCAAGTGATGTAAGGAATTTAGCCAAGCATGGCCTTTGTTTGACAAGAACTCTTACAATCTATCTTGGATCCCGAGATACTACACACCTCTAAAGATGGAAGATGGATGATGGTGGTGGGTGTTGGGTGTTGTGGTGGTGGTGGAGTGGTGGCAAAGTGAGAGAGAGAAGTGGTTTGCCAAGGGATGCCTTTGTGGGTAACCAAGCACCCCTATTTATAGTCTGAACAGAAGCCCGACCACGACCCCGTGTCCAACATCCTTCTCTTTCTTCATTAATTGCATTTGTCAGCAGAGGGCCCCACACGACTCGTGGCCTCTGGCACGCCCCCCGTGGTCAACTGTTCGTTGTACTATCCAGATTCTGCAAATCTTATAGTTGACCATGGCCCGTGTTACTCTGGACACGGCCCCATGGTGGGCGTGGAAGCTTCTGAATGTTTTGTCTTGTAGTGCACGGCTTGACCACGCCCCGTGCTTGGTGGACACGACCCGTGCTCATCTTCTGTGATCTGGTTTTTTTTGTCTTTTGGGGTGTTGCTGAGGGGTTGGGCATCGCTTGTTATCCCTTCTTTCCGTATTTATGTTGGTTTTAGCTGCTTATTTGCTTCTTTTGTTCATTTAAGCTCTTTTTATCCTGAAAATACAAAAGGAACAAAGAAACGTGCTTTTTCCAACTTTTGTACTAAAAAGGGTTAGTTTTATGCCTCATTTGATGTAATTTATATGTTGCATTTTGTGTACATCAAATATCCCCACACTTGAATCTTTGCTTGTCCCCAAGCAAAACTCTTTAAATGTGGCTTACACACCCAAATGGAATAGGTAGAGAAGAAGTTTTGTGACTTATCTTCGAGTGTCGGGTATCCAAGATTTCTATTCAAATTATGTTTTTATTTTTAATTACAGTTCCTATTCGTCATGAACATTTCAAAGAAAAATTATTTATTTAGGCATAACATGCCTCTTTAAAATTCTATTTATTTATATACTAGTTCACGTACCTCACAAGGGATCACTCAATACTCGGTCGAAGATGTATTTTTGTGATATCACTTTATTCCGGTTTGGAACTTACTTCTACCATATGCTTGCCAAGTGATCAAACCTCCTCCTTTTTAACTATAAACCTTTGCGAGTATCAAGAGGACTTTGAAGGGTTTAGGCTTGGGCTAGAGGTAGGTGAATTTTTTTTGGTTAGTGGTTAGTAGTATGGCAAAAGACGTAAATAGCGTCGGATATCGTAAAACTTTTCGTATTTATTTCCAAGCGTTTTTCAAACAAGATTTTTTTTTGAAGGAACTTGTTTAGTTATTCGAAGAGCTATATATACATTATATATATATATATATATATATTTTCAAGATATCCGAGCTTTTACTAAAAGAAATGAGTTTGAAACGAAAATGGTTTTTGTGGGTAATAGGTGTTTGTCTTTGTGGGTTTTTGAAACGAAAAAGTTTTAGGCTCAAAAGGGTTGACTATGGTGATTTTTGGTGATGTATGAAAATAAATAAAAATAATGGTTTTGAAAAAAAATTGGGTTAGTCTTAATGCATCCATCATTTACTTTCTTGGGTTTTAAGTTGGTAAGGACCGGGAATGCATCGTTTTGGCAAGTTCTAGAGTTGTAAGGACCAAGCGGCTATTCACACAAGAAATGAAAATGAGCATTTAGTTTAAAGATGTATGAATGTGTGCTCGATAAAGGCTCAAAACTCACTTAATGTGGGAATGGGTTTATAATGTGAACAAGTATATATAATCAAATTTTAAAAAGATTTGTTATGCCCCTTTCTATAATTTTCTTATTTGGTTCTTTTTATCATGACGCTAACGGTTGTAAATTTACAAAAGCATAACTTATTAGAACTTGTTATTCCCAAATTAAATCAAGACAAGTAAAAAAAATGAAAAATTTTGAAAAAGATTTGGGGTGATTAGCGGTTCCAATAGAGTTTTGTGTAAGGCTTGTTATTAGGACTTGCTAAATTCAAATTGTTATTTATCCCCCCCCCCCACACTTAAATTACATATTGCCCTCAATGTGTCGAGAAATAAATTTTTCGGTTGATTCGAATGTGTAAAAGTGCGTTTAAAAACAAATTTTTGTGTTACTGGGCATCTGGGCACGGCCTGTGTGGTCCGGGCACGGCCCTGTGTCCAGAGTGCCAGAAACAAATTTAACAGAAGCTTGACCACGGGGCGTGGCCAGTCAACACGGCCCGTGTTCAGTTTCCTGTTTTTGGACTTTCTCTTGCAGAAGCTGAGCACGGGACATGTTAGGCTGAACACGGCCCGTGCTGTACATGCTGGAAGGTTGAAAATTTTGTCGGAAGGCACTGTATTTATGCATGGGGTGTGGTTTTGACGTCCTTTGGTAGCTTCCATCTTTTCTTGTGTTTTATTTCTGAAAAGTAAGACTAGACTAGAAAACATTAAACTAAGTTAATACTAAGGATAGTTCCGCGGAATGCCTCCGGGGTGCGCCACGTTTATAAGGGTCCTTGGCTAGACCCAATACTTGTCATATATCACTCAAGTGGGATGTCTTACACTCCATGTTGCATCGCTGGAGCGTGTCATTTAAGCTTGAGTCTATGACTTTCATGTAGTTGACTGGGCCGTCTTCAATTCTCTTCCCTACCCCAAACTTCATTTCCTTGTCTCCTACCCTCAATGTTAGTTTTCCGTCGCTCATGTCCACCATAGAACGAACGGTGGCGAGGAATGGTCTTCCCAAAATGAGCGGAACTTCGGCGTCTTCCTCAATGTCGAGTATGACAAAGTCGGCAGGAAAAATGAATTCTCCAACTTTGACCAAGAGATTCTCGGTGATCCTTTGAGGGCGTTTGATTGATCTATCTACGAGTTGAATACTCATTTTTGTGGGGGTTGGTTCTCCGAGCCCGAGTCGTTTGAACATTGATGCGGGCATGAGATTGATACTAGCCCCTAGGTCGGCTAGTGCATTTCGAATAGGTGATCCCCCAATTGAGCAAGGAATGGTGAAGCTTCTGGGTCGATCTTCTTTTGTGGGAGTTTGTTGAGGAGTACAGCGGAGCATTCTTCACTTAAGTTAACAAATTGCAATTTTTCAACCTTTCATTTGTGAGTGAGGAAGTCTTTCATAAATTTTGAATATTTTGGCATTTGAGTGAGGACTTCCACAAAAGGGAGGTTGATGTGTAATTGTTTTAGGAGGTTTATGAATTTTGTGAATTGCGCATCGGTCTTTTGGCGAAGTAAACGACCGGGGTAGGGCATTGATGGTTTTTCTTTTGGTTTGGGATGTTGTGTGGTAGTGGTTTCTTGATGTTTAGGAGGTGTGAGTGTATTTTGTTCGAGTGGACTGTTGTTGGTGGATTGTGGCGGTGTTTCCTCAGGACCTACTTTTCTGTTCCTTAAGGTTATGAAGTGTACTTGTGCGTTTGGATTGGTTTCGGTATTACTAGGTAATGCGCCTTGCGGTCGTTCGGACAAATTTTGGGCGAGCTGGCTAAGTTGTTTCTCAATGTTTTGAATACTCGCCCTTTGGTTCCTAATATCGGACTCTGTTTGTGAGAACCGGTCCGGGTGTCTTTTTTCGGTTTTGGAAATAAGGCGGGTGATGAGGTCTTCAAGCCTCTCTCGGCATCCTTGTTGTTGAGTGAAATTTTTTGCTTCGTTTCTTGGTTGTTGTTGAAAGTTAGGTCTTTGATTTTGTTGGTTACCACTATTCCCTGGTTCCCTCCAACCAAAGTTAGGATGGTTTCGCCATCCTTGGTTGTAGGTACCTGTAGGGGGGCCCGATGGTCTAGGTCGATTATCTATGTACTTTACAATTTCTGTGTGGTTTTCCATATCTTTCATACAACTCCAATTTTCATGTGGCCCACCACACCCTTCATAAGCCATAATCAAAGTTGTTTTTGTCATTTCTAATTTTTTTTATTTTCGAGGATAAGGCTTCGATTTGGGCTTGTAATGAGGTGTTTTCGTCAATCTTATGGGCGTCCGGGGCAATAGACTTTGAACCCCGGGGGGTGTGCCATTGAAAATTGTTTTGAGCAATTTCCTCAATTTGATTGTAAATTTCATGGGGTCGTCTATTACTTAGGAGCCCCCCGGAGCTTGAGTCTAGTGTTTGTCTCGTGTGTGGCAACAGTCCATTATAGAAAGTGGATACTTGTTGCCATATTGCGAGGCCGTGGTGCGGGCATTTTCTCAAGAGCTCCTTGAACCTTTCCCAAGTTCCATACAAAGATTCCCCGTCCTCTTGTGAATAAGTGCTGATTTCTGTCATTAGTTTAGCGGTCTTAGAGGGCGGGAATTATTTGTATAGAAACTTTTGGGCAAGTTCATCCCAAGTGTTTAGCGAACCACTTGGGAGGGTGTTTAGCCAAGCTTTGGCTCGGTCTTTTAACGAAAATGGGAACATGTGGAGGCGAATGGCATCGTTGATGCTCCATTGATTCAGAATATGTCGCATATTTCCAAAAAATTGGTAAAATGTAAATGGGGATCTTCATCAGGATGGCTGTGAAACGTGGCAGAATTTTGAGCATTTGAATCAAATGTGGCCTTAGTTCGAAGTTGTTAGCATAAACGTTTGGTGCATTGATTGCGGCCCCTATATTACCGACCGTTGGCCGTAGGTAATCCATTAGGGTAGTTGATCCGCCATAGTGATTTGATCCTCCGAAGCTTTCTCCTTATTTTTGGCCTTTAACCTTTTTCTTAGAAAGCGTTCGGGCTCGTCTAGAGGTTCTTTTATGTCTTTATCAGAACTAGAGCTCATGCACCGCGCATAGATTTCAGCTTCTGCACCTGAGTTCGAAGTCCTGTGATTAGAACAAGAAGATATGGGTCAGATTATATCACCATGGCCCCGTGTACAATAACCACGGCCCGTGGTCGAGATGCAGTAGTTCTATTTTCTGGATCCCAGTTACAGAGTAGCTGGGCACGACCCCGTGGTTCACCGCCACGGCCCGTGTTCACTCTTCTGTGACAGAAAACTTCTTACCGCCAGTGATGATATTGGGCACGGCCCCGTGTTCACCCAGTACGGCCCGTGCTGCACATCTGCAGAAAATGCAGATTTCCTAAAAAATAAAAAATTTCCTAAAAAGAAAAAGAAAAATTTGTTAAAAATAATTAGGCCGTTGATTTTAAACTTTCTCAAAATCCTTGTGTCCCCGGCAACGGCGCCAAAAACTTGGTGTGTGCTAAGCGTACTATATTTTTGTTGTCATTTTTAGTCCATTTTACATAGTCAAGTTTTAAATTTATAAAAAAGCGATATTCTACTAACACTAAACACACACTTGGGCAATTGCACCCATCGTGAGCGTATTATTGCGTTGGTAAGATATCGAGATCGTCCAAGGACACAAGAGCTTTTAGTACCGTTTTATCGTCAACGTCTAATCAATCTAAATTTTTTGATAAAAGTTTTAAAACATAGAGATAAATAAAAAGATAAATAAAATAAAATGAAATACAAATAGACAAGATAGAATCACTTGGATCCAACTTCTCTTTTATGTATCCTTTGATAGTTTTCGCACTTTTTAAGAGATTATCTTAGTTAAAGTAGTAGGCCCCTCTTTTGAAGGTGACGTTACCATCAACCCAATGGTTTGAGTCAGCAGGGATACATCCCAAAAGGTCGGAATATTGGAAGACAATTAAGTAAGTTATTAATGCGAAAGTGGTAGGCCCCTCTTTTGAAGGTGACGTTACCCTTGGCTAAGTGGTTTGAGTCAGCAGGGATACAATCCCAAGTAGGCGGTTTAAAGTATTAATAGTAGTTTACATATGAGGGGTTCAAGCCATTCGCGCCCCCGCCATCCAATACCCGTTGAGCATTGAAGGAGGCCCTAATAGGATTGAACCAAGTCCTCACGGGATCTATACACTGAACGAGACAAAAACTTTACCAAACCACCCTTCTAACCCCCTTCCAAGTAGTTAACGCGCTTTATATAGACCTTAAAGACACGAATGAGCAAATCAATGACATCATGAAGAAATGGTTAAGAAAATTCACCTTCAACATAAGAAACTAGTGATTAAAGTCATTAATACTAACCCAAATAAAAAGTGCCGAAAGATTAAAAACTAAAAGTAATACATAAAACATTAGTCTTCACCAAGTGATGTAAAGAATTTAGCCAAGCATGACCTTTGTTTGACAAGAACCCTTACAATCTATCTGGATCCCGAGACTACTATACACTCTAAAGATGGAAGATGGATGATGGTGGTGGGTGTTGTAGTGGTGGTGGAGTGGTGGCAAAGTGAGAGAGAAGTGGTTTGCCTAGGGATGCTTTTGTGGGTAACCAAGAACCCCTACATATAGTCTGAACAGAAGCCCGACCACGGCCCCGTGTCCAGCGGACATGGGCCGTGGCCAATATCCTTCTCTTTCTTCATTAATTGCATTTGTCAGCAGAGGGCCCCACACGACCCGTGGCCTCTGGGCACGGCCCCATGGTCAACTGTTTGCTGTACTATCCAGATTCTGCAAATCTTATAGTTGATCACGACCCGTGTTGCTCTGGACACGGCCCCGTGATGGGCGTGGTAGCTTCTGAATGTTTTGTCTTGTAGCGCAGGGCTTGACCACGCCCCTTGCTTGGTGGACACGGCCCGTGCTCATCTTCTATGATCTGGTTTTTTGTCTTTTGGGGTGTTGCTGAGGGGTCGGACATGGCTTGTTATCCCTTCTTTCCGTATTTATGTTGGTTTTAGCTTCTTATTTGCTTCTTTTGTTCGTTTAAGCTCTTTTTATCCTGAAAATACAAAAGGAACAAAGAAACGTGCTTTTTCCAACTTTAGTACTAAAAAAGGGTTAGTTTTATGCCTCATTTGATGTAATTTATATGTTGCATTTTGTGTACATCACCCAGACACCTTACGGACCGTAAGGGTGTCCCCTTGCGGTCCGCAAGGACTGGGCCGGGACACAAGTTTCATTTTTGTTGTTTTGTTACAAGGTGACGGGTTTTGGTGTTAATCTAAGGTATTTTATGAACTAATAAAGCATTGTAAGTATAAGTAGCATGTCACATTGTATATATAAGTATAGAATGATTGAGATCAAGTATAAACATCGCGTATTATGTACGTATCAAGTAAAACATCGTATATTGCAAGTATGCCACGTTTATGAGTTTGTGCATCATATATAAACGTATAGGAGTATGTATAACAAGTATAGGGACAAAATGTATAATTTCCATTATGATTCAAGTCTCGATTACAACGATTACAACAAAATGAAGAATACGAATACAAGGTTTACGAAAATAGAAATACAAGACTAGCTTTCTAAATATAGAAAGTATGGAGACGCGAGGCGTTACACACAGCCCCCGACACACCCTGTGCGGGAGCCGTGAGCAGTCAAGTACCAGTGGTTATTCCAAAAATTTTTGCAGTGGATATATCATCAGGACCGTAGTTAGGAAAAATATCAGAGTTTAGAAACACCAGATTTTATTTATTAAACAAATGGGAATAAAACCCATGTTTAATAAATGTAGCTTTTAATAAGGGATAAACCCGAATTCATAAAACAACATTTCTTATTTTAATTGATAAAATAAGCCATTTCTTTAAGCCTTTTGATGTTGTATCCCAACTCTTAATCCGATCTATTGTAATCACCTGAAACATGATTTAAAAACATTTTGTCAGCAGGAAATACTAGCGAGTACATTCAGTTTGTATAAAATGACACATTCTTATATTCACCGCCTTAAAAGTTTTTATATTTGTTTATCTTACCAAACTACTATTGGCTAACTCATTGTCCATTAGTAAAGAAACTATTTTAAATAGTATTTGTCACTCGGTGGCAGTTCCTGTGACTGTTGTCATATCACTTATTGGCTAACCCATTGTCCAATAGTGAAGTTTATCAAGTATTGTATACAAAACCCCACATACTGATGGTAGTTTTCCAGTAAGAATATAGTAACTTAATCGCTATAATAAAACTGGAAAATATTTAGGGTTTTGCAAAGCATTTGGTAAAAAGAATGATGACTCACATTGCAGAATTAGGGTTTCAGTAATAGCCTTTGGGTCTAAGTCCTGGGTTTCTAATAAAAATACAATGCAACACGTGTTAGTGCAACAACCCCAATTCAAACTTTAGCGATACATCACGAGACCAAAACAACAACGTAGTTAACAAAGTATAGCCTTATTCAGGCAACACTTTGGCATACGTTGCTTGGTTTCGGATAAATCGGGCAGGGTATCGAATCAGTGATCGGGTTAAAACACTTACAACGAGGCATAGTTCAAGGGTTTTAGGGGTATAGTGCAAAGAAAGGGAGGTACGGGAGAGAGAGTTCGTTAAAATTCGATCGAACTGGTGCATCTGAACATCTCCCAAACTAGCCTTTATATACCCAAAATTGGACTCTCCCGCGCGTCGGGAGAAACCACGGTTCCTGGCGAGACGCACCGGGGCGGTCGGCCTGGCATAGGTCTTCCACGTGTCCAGCATAAGTATGACACGTGGCGCATGGGCGTGACATGTGTCATTGGCCGCCTTTTTCGCCCAATCGTGCATTTTTCTCGATTTTCGTGTTGATTCTTATTGCGTATGCTCGGGTCTTGATCTTAAATGGTTCGGTTTTTAATTGTGAGTTTAACAAGGGTACTTTTGTGCAGGTTGGTTCGTCAACCGTCAAGTTTTCTTAACCGCTAAGTTTTTTGATGGAGTATACAAGTTTCATCGCGCGCACTTCTAGCTTTGATTACGGATTGTCGTTGGGAATATTTTTGAGGGTTGTTACATCCTCCCCACCTTGTTTTAAATCTCGTCCTCAAGATTTAGGTTATGATGTCATTTTTTGATTTGTGTCATGCGTTGGTCAATATTAATAGGATTAAGGTAAATGACATTATAAATGAATCAGGAAATATTTAAATTTTGTGAATGTAAGTTGTATAATAAATAGAACCCAATGGTTTAAGGGAATTATTTCTAGAAATCGATATCAAACGAATGAAGTGTGATGATATAATCATCAGAGTGACTAAGTTTATGTAGGTCAAATTAAAAGAGAGATTTATGACCAATAGGTGTCCAAATCGAATGTTTACAAGTTTTGAGTGACTTTTAGAAAAAAGGAACACTTACTTTGGTTGTCAATCAAGGAAGACTTAGAATCAACAAGCTCAAATGAAATAGAAGCACGAAGATGATTTGTCAACTATCGAACCAATACACGAGAAAAGAAAAATGAGGGTGTTGACAGTATTGAATTACAAGGATACACCAAAATACAACATAGTTTAGTGTAGCTTTATCTTAATATATAGTTGCATTAAGACTACTTTCAATGATGAGTAAAACAAAATGCATACGTAGTTTTGTAAGATCAGGATTAGCCCAAGCTACAAATTTATACCGACGCCACAAGGTGTCGTAATGATCGAGATAGTTCAAATAATTACAGTGACCGAACAAGTTCACCGTGCTCGTAATCAATTAAAAGGTTTAATGAAGTAAATTCGAATATTTATTTCAAACAAATCTGATAGGATTTTAAATTGATGATGAAAGAGTAAATGAATATCATAGAACTTTCGATAAATGATGAAAGAACTGTTAGAGGTACACTGACAAATAACATGAAGTTGTGTACTCTTATCTTAACACATAATCGTATTAAGATTATTTAAGATAATGAACCAACAGAAATTAATGAATAAATCCGTATATCAGGTGTGTAAATGAGATTAGCTCAAGCTTCAAGTTAATGAAAAATGCCACCACAAGGTGTCGTAACCAAATAAATGATTCAAAGAAGGTGAAGACCAAACAAGTCTATTATGGTTCTGAATAGATGAAGTATTTGACAGAAAAGATTATTTATTAACTTTGATTTGTACTAGGGTCAAGTAATTACTTTAACTTAGATATTACATATCAGCGATCACGTCTGCAACCATTTCTGCTTCCTGCGTAGTAAGTATGATTCTTCTTAGCTCCGTCTGTTGTTTTTGCCTTGTTGTCGGTTGCCTTCGTCAGCTTTGGGCAATATGGGCGGATATGGCCTGTTTCTCCACAGTTAAAACAAACTGGGTTTCTCCTCGTGCATTTTTCGTCCTTATGGCCAGGTGTTTTGCAGATGTTACGGTAGGTCTCCTCTTAAAGTAGCATTTTCCTGAATGCTTTTTATTACAGTTTCAGTTTCTACAGGTAGGTTGCTCAAATGACGGTTCAGTTCCTTTCTTCTTATAGGAATCATCATGGCAAAATTCTTGGATAATTATCCGGGCTAACTCCTTCTTCTTGTTTTCTTCCCTTGTGCAGATTAGTCCGTCTGTTAATGTATTGGCTAGTTTGACTGTTTCTTCAATAGTCTGAGGCCTAGCTGCCTTGACTATATCTCGGATTTCATTGACTGAACCCCAGATATAACGGGAAATTAGTATAGGTTCTGGCGAAGCCAGAGTTGGTACCATTCTAGCATATTCGAAGAACGTTGTCGTATATTCACGACACTTCACATCGACCATTCTATGATTTAGGAACTTGTTTGCCATTTGATCCTTCTCATAAGGAGGACAAAATTTTCTTTCTGCCATTTCCTTGAATTCTCCCCAGTTCATGACATAGGCCATGTCACTTCCTTTTGCCTGAAGAATAGTATTCCACCATTCTAAGTCTTCATCTTTAAAGAGATTGGAAGCATACATCACTTTGTCTTATTCGGCACATTTGCTGATCTTAAGAACAGCTTCCGTCTTTTCCAACCATCGCAGTGCAGCTGTGGCTCCTTCACTGCCGGCAAACTCAGTTGGCTTACAGGCTAGAAATTCTTTGTAGGTACACCCGAGAGTCATTTCCTTCATTTTATTAGGAAAAGGGGTTTTGATAGTATCATCATTGTCTCGATTGACGTTGTGGCTAAAGTTGTCATTATGAGTATGCTTGCTACTCACAGCTTTGGTATGTTCTACGGTATTTTTAACAGCCTCAATAATATAGAATTGGCTATTCCTTGGGCCATGATATTTTCTATGGCATCTTTGTTTAAGGGATTTTCATTATTCGCATGAGCTTCTTGATTATGTGATACTTCATTCGACATCTGAATTGCAAGTATTAATATTACAGAACAATTAAAACAAAACAATCATATATATTTATATTCATAGAAATAACACATAGGTTATTTTGTATTAACCTCTTAACTTTATGGTTTAAGTTTAAAATAGCATCTAAATGGCTTTTGGGTTTATTTATAGATATACATATCTATACGATCATATGTTTCGTATACTGTAATATACGCCATTCAGAAGATTAATGTATTTAACAAGTTCATATTTCCAATAACATGTCAGACATCAGGTCATGGTATTATTTAACATATACCCCATTTTATCCGGTCTCGCCGGAACCCAATCTTACCCGGACAAGTTGGAGAGTCTACCAAACCATACCTAATCTTTCCAGAGAGGTAATTGTATTTCCCGTAAAGAATTTTCTCAATCCCTGATTTTAAAAGTGCACATTTCTTAAGTTCAGGTCTAAATACTATCTTGGTGCTGCTAGTTAATCTCAATTTCCTAACTCTTTTGTTTAACCTTAGGTATTATCACAATACTTAATTACTTAAACTAGTGGCTCTGATACCACCTTCTGTCACAGCCCCCGACCACACCCTGGGCGGGAGTCGCAAGCAGTCAAGTGGTACCGGTGGTTATTTCAAAAATTTTGTAGCGAAAATTTCATCAGGACCGTAGTTATGAAAAATATAAGAGTTTAGAAACACCAGATTTTATTTATTAAACATATGGGAATAAAACCATGTTTTATAAATGTAGCTTTTAATAAGGGATAAACCCGAATTCATAAAACATTTCTTATTTTAATTGATAATATAAGTCACTTCTTTAAGCCTTTTGGTGTTGTATCCCAACTCTTAATCCGATCTACTATAATCACTTGAAACATGATTCAAAACATTTTGTTAGCATGAAATACTAGCGAGTACATTCAATTTGTACAAAATGACACATTCTTATATTCACAACGTTAAGAGTTTTTATATTTGTTTATCTTACCAAACTACTATTGGCCAACTCATTGTCCAATAGTAAAGAAACTATTTTAAATAGTATTTGTCACTCGGTGGCAGTTCCTGTGACTGTTGTCATATCACTTATTGGCTAACCCATTGTCCAATAGTGAAGTTTATCAAGTATTGTACACAAAACCCCACATACTGATGGTAGTTTCCCAGTAAGAATACAGTAACTTAATCGTTATAATATAACTGAAAAACATTTAGGGTTTTGCAAAGCATTTGGTAAAAAGAAAGAATGACCCACATTGCAGAATTAGGGTTTCAGTAATAGCCTTCGGGTCTACGTCCTGGGTTTCTAATAAAAATACAATGCAACACGTGTTAGTGCAACAACCCCAATTCAAACTTTAGCGATACATCACGAGACCAAAACCCCAACGTAGTTAACAAAGTATAGCCTTATTCAGGCAGCACTTTAGCATCCGTTGCTAGGTTTCAGATAAATCAAATAGGGTATCGAATCAGTGATCAGGGTTATAACACTTACAACGGGGCAGAGTTTAGGGGTTTAAGGGTATACTGCAAAGAAACAGAGGTACGGGAGAGAGAGTTCATCAAAATTCGATCGAACTGGTGCATCTGAACATCTCCTAGAATGGCCTTTATATACCCAAAATTGGACTCTCCCATGCGTCGCGGGAGAAACCAGGGCTCCTGGCGAGACGCGCTGGGGCGGTCGGGCTGCCATAGGTCTGCCACGTGTCCAGCATAGGTCAGACACGTGGCACATGGGCGTGACACGTGTCATTGGCCGCCTTTTTCGCCCAATCGTGCATTTTCTCGATTTTCGTGTTGATTCTTACTGCGTATGCTCGGGTCTTGATCCTAAATGGTTCGGTTTTTAATTGTGAGTTTAACAAGGGTACTTTTGTGCAGGTTGGTTCGTCAACCGTCAAGTTTTCTTAACCGCTAAGTTTTTTGATGGAGTATACAAGTTTCATCGTGTGCACTTCTGGCTTTCATTACGGATTATCGTTGGGAATATTTTTAAGGATTGTTACAGTGCAACCCCACACCGCTAAGCCTTACATAATACTACCAAAGTATATTCTTTACATGTGTATATAACAAACACAGTTTCAAACTGAACGATAGTTAATTGACCTTGACTTTAACTTTGAAAGTATTTTTGTTTTTCATTTATATAGTTGAATTAATAGAACGGAGGACCAAAATGTTATGTTGCCTTGGGACTCTTTCTAAAAGATTTTCTTTGGTGTGCTCAACTCAACTTAACTCATCGCTTGGGATATGGTAATATGAAAGCGTGGTCATATGTGAACAGTCGAATGGGTAGAATTAGATGTAAACTAGGAATATACCTGTGCACCTATAATAATTAATATTCTAGTTGCACAAGTGAGATTTATGTTTTTTTTAACAACTATCATTATTTAATGTCCAATAGCAAATCGCTGGGCAACAAAAAACACACAACTTACAATTTAAAGTTACACCAATCCCTCCATGTAATACTCTTAAACATTGATCTATTTTTAATCCACAAATAACCCAGCACACTGATATCTTCTCCATTATTTTCGCCACGTTGATGCTTTTATTAGTGAAAATAACTTCGTTCCTAGATTTCCATAGACACCACATAGCCGGAAAGACAATAGCCTGCATCGCCTTCTTTTTCTTGTTATCCCCGTAAGCATTCTTGTGAGCAGTGATGACATCTTTAACACTATGTTCCCGAGTTCACTTAAGTAGGGAAAAGAAAAGAAAGTAAAAGGAAGACGGGAAAGAAAGAGAAACAAAAAGGAAAAGATGTCTTTCCTTCTATTTCCTTCCAAATCGGAATGAAAGAAAAACTAAAGAATTTGACCTAGTTTTCCTTCTCTTTCCTTTCTTTTCCTTCCTTAAATGAAACTCGGGAACAAAACATTTTTTATTTTCCTTTCTTTTCCTTCCTTAAAGGAAACTCAGGAACACAAACATGTTTTTATTTCATTTCTTTTCCCTCTTTAAGTAAACTTGGGAACAGAGTGTAACCGAAAAAGCAGAAAAAATTCGACATACTGAAGACTGTCGTAAGGGTCATGCAAAAACCTAATTAAACTAAGTAGATAGCGTAAGTAGGGTATCGTATTCACGGGGAATTTGTGGTTAGTGTTTAACTAGATTACCTTATTAATTAGCTACTAATCTTAACTTGGGGGTTTTGATTGATTTGAGAGAACTTTAAACTAATTAAGAGATAAGATATCAGATTTAAAAAACGTAACCTCATCTAAACTGGAAAGTTGGTTAATTTAACACGGTAATAAAAAATAGGTTTTTGTCATCAGATCTTTTATAGTTCGATTAACCTTATTTACTAGTGTGAGTCAACCTACTCTATGTCACCCAACAAGCTACTAGGTTTTGTTATCAACTAACAAGTTGTAAAGCAAGAACTCAAAACATATGCAAATAGTTCACATCAATGTATTCATACAACTTTGTCAAGATCAAAAACACATCCAAACATGAGTGTAAACTGAGAAAAGGAAAAACCTAAGTGAATCATCCACTTGGAGGAAGCCACAAAGAGCCTAGCCGCTCATGCTCATCGTGTTGAAACCCTTTGTCATTCTTGATTTGCGTGCCAATAATTTATCGTATCTTTCTTTAGCCCACTAATCATTTGCAGAGCCCATTTAAAATCCACTAATTGTATTTGTACTCCATGAGACCATTTTGCAATCCTATTTGTCTAAACCTTGCTGCACAATTTCAAAACCATAAGGTTTAACTTTACGTATCAAATTGAAACAGAAATAAAAAGATTGATTATTTATAATTCTCAAATTGAAATAGAAATAAAAAGATTGATTATTTATAATTCTCATTCGTAAACTGTTTTTTTTACTCATTCAGTCCAATTAATTAATATCTATTTCCCACATTTAAATCATTTTTAAGCTAAATCAATGCATTTATAATATAATTAATATAAATATAGTGTACCTAAAATGCATTGATCACATACCACACCATCGGCTAATAAACTTCCAGATAATCAAGGCTATATAGCAAGAGGAGAAAAGATGATCACTGTTCTCATCCCCTTCGCCGCAAAGCTTGCACGCGACCGAGTCTATAGTGTTGTTCCTTCTAGCTAGGCCAACGAGGGTCGGTAATCTGCCTTCCGCCGCTTTCCAAACAAACGTGTTGAGTTTGATAACTAAAATTTATTATTTAAAATGGAAAACTTTGTTTGGTAACAAAATATGAGTTTTCTTCTCTATAAAAGAAATAATTCAAAAATATTAAGCTACTTAAAATAGTTTTTGAAAAAAAAGGTACCTTTTTTATTAAGGATATACCAAATTGCCAGCAAAATACACACTAAGGTTTCTCATCCTTACAATTTTCGTCCACCTGACTAATGCCGATCCATAAATACCATTAAGTGAGGGGCAAAATTGTCATTCACTATCGAGTATTAAAATTATATTATTTTTACCTTTTAAACCACTAAGACCAGAACCACAATTTACTTTTTTTATTACTCTTCACGTATAACTAGAAAATGTAGTAACTTAAGCTATTTATGAATTATGAGATGTAAATATATTTTATAAATTTTAATAATATATTTAGGTAAGAATGAGAAATTAGATTGTGTTACAAAATAGAATTGTTAAAAAACACTTGCTTTATAAAACACAATCGTGAGGAAAAGATGTACACAAAAGATTACTTTAAGATAAACTACGTTATAAAAACTTGATATTGGTACTCTTCTATCTTATCTCTTTAAAGTAGGAAATTGTGTAAGTATAAAATTGGAAGGTGTATGAATAAGATTAACCTAACATGATTTCTGTTATAAGAAAAGATGTACACAAAATATTAATTTATTAATTTAGTAGGAAAAGACATAATTTCTTTCATAAGAAAAGACACAATATATTAATTTATACTAAACTACTTTATAAAGACTTTAAACATGTGGTTTTCCTCACACAAAAAATATTATATTCTAATAAACTACATTATTATGATAACTTTAAACCTGATAACTAAATTTCTTAATTTATGTTGTAATATAGTATTTAAACTTTTGTTAAAAGTTTATTATTTAAATTGTATGAAAGTATACGCTCAACCTAATTCATTAGTCGAAGCCCCCAATGGAATAGTGACTAGTGGAAATTCACGATTCACTTTACTAGTAAGTCTTCATTTCTTTTATCCTTTTATATTTATTTTTTTTCTTTTGAATTTTGATAACTTGATATCAATACAGATTTAATTGTTAACTAACATAAATACATATTTAAAATTAAATCTGAAAATGGTTTAAAGTGTGAAATCGGTGAGAATGGCCATCAGTCGTTGGATCAAAATAATCAATGACTTGGATTGACACGGTGCCATTTTCGTAAATAACATAAACTTTATTACTTGAACGTGACTCATTTTGGGTAAAAGGGTCTTTCTACTGCTCTAAAACAGAACGCCACATTGATCATAAAACGCCGTTCCGGCGACACGCCATTGATACACAAAAACAACATTTAATGATAAAACGCGTTGAAGAAAAGTAACTGAAATTAAATTATTAACATTAATTACAAAAAAATAGCTCCTGAACTACGCGCCAAAAACATAATTATATAAACGACGTTACGATAACTTCAATTATCACATCAAAGACAAAAAATGATCATACGAAAACCTCATCTTTAACCAAAATGCCAATTTCCAAAAAACAAAAAACTCCTAGGGAACACCATCAAACAGATAAAAAAAGCTGAAACACCACAGTTTCTACAAACAGTAACTGAAAGAGACGTATATACCATTTATTAAAATAAAATCTCGCCTAAATTATGCGCCAAAAAACTACTATATAAACATACATCTTAGTATCCATTTAGTCACACCAAAAACACAAAAATAAAACCATTATATCTCAGCAAACTATTCACTTTACACACCATTTTTTCTTTGTTCAAACTATTCACTCAAAACGTCATGCTCTCTTGCAAACCATCCACCTAAAAACGCCATTTTCTTTTTGTCACACACATAAAGTTTTGCTGAATGAGATGGAAAAATCCTCAAAAAACGGCTCTAGTGATGATGATGTCACTTTGTAGCCTCGTACACGAGAAGGATTTGGATGAGGAGAAGAGACCTATGCCAGTGTAACTGCTATTTTGGACTCCATTATTAAAATGGTGTATAGTGGGATGAGCATGAAGATAATAGCATGTATAAACGCTATTTTGGACATCAAGTGAGAAAGCCCACACACAATCACACCCCCAATAATAGCATTGACAATATTCGACATCGGTCTATCTTTCCAACATCCAAAAGAACCACCCCTAACAAAATAACAACATATCGAACACAAAACCCAAAACGCCATATGTAACTGATCGATCGGCTTCGTATAGAGCTTGGCGTTTCAACTGTGTAGGACAAAAAGGTTAAGGAATACAAAGGGTACGAAGGTTCAGAGGACAAAAAATAGTTCTTGAAGAAGAGATTTGATAGCAGTGAAGATTAGATTAGCTAATATTCCTATTTTTCTTATGGTGTCATTTTCTATGATTTGTTATCTAATAAAAACTTCTCTATTAATACCAGAAATGTCAAACAACGTAACGCCAAACAAAAGGGGGTAAATACTAAAGTTTTACTTTGCATCTTTACCTATAAATTAAAAAAAAACTTAAAAATATCAGAAGTTTTACAACCTTAAAACGTCTGAAAACAAATAGTAACTTGAAGCGACAGATACTTGATTACTATCGTTTATTATATTAAAAACCAAACAATGACTCACAAAACTCAATTTTTTTTATATTTTCTAAACGCCATAATTATCTGTACCATTATATGTCTGCATCCTACACCAAACGGAAAAAAAATATAAAAAAATACACATTAAAAAAACATATAAAAACGCCATTAAAAATATAAAACACCAACTAAATAAAACGCCAAAAATAAAAGATATTTTCCTATGTAGTTTTATCTGAGTTTTAGTTAGTGTATTTTATCATCTTTACCTAACAAAACGCCATTAAAAATAAAACGCCATACTTCAAAGATTGGGGGTGTTACAGAATTAACAGATACTAAACAAAAACAGTAAAACTGAAACGAGAGATACTTTATTAATTGCATTAATTATATTAAAAATCCCGCACAAACTATGCGCCAAATATTTCCCATAAAGAGACACGTCTTAGCACCTTCTGTTGATCGCACAAAAAGACGTCATGTTTCCTAAGCACCACCCACTATAAAAACTCTAAAAATTTAAAAAATCAAAGATGGCAAACAACTTTCTCTTGGATATTCAATATTGTATTCAATGAAATTTCGGTGCATGGATTCTTAAGTGAGGGGGATGACTCAATAAGCTTTTACTGAACGAGATGGACAGATCTTCAAGAAAGAGAGACTGATGACACAGATATGTCATTTTGTGTGCTTTTTTCTTGATGAAAATTGGCATGAGGAGAAGGAGACCGACACCAGTGCGAAAGCTATTTTGACTCCATGATGATAAAGAAGATTGTTAGCAAATCGCATCCACCCACACGACATCGAACCATGTCTCCAAACAACCACAAAAAGCTACTTCAAATAACGAACAAAAAAATCATGCGAAGCCAAAACGCCAGTGATGATTTGAAAGAGATACTAAATTCGGATTTTAAACTATATTTTTCTGTAGTTTGTTATCTAATTTTTTATGACAGAGATGATTTGGAAGAGATATTGGATCCGGATTTTTAATTTATTTTTTCTATAGATTGTTATCTAAATTTTTTCTATAGATTTTAAAACGCCAAGTTGCCACAAAACGCCAAACTACAAAAAGTCTAATATTAATTAAAACGCCATCTAATTAAAACGGTGGTGGATACTGACAACCGTGCCCCCGTATATCATTTAGCGCCCCCTGCCACGTGTTGGGTCAGGATCCGTTCTCACTGTTCTCACACTTCAAATCCTTCTCTCCGGATCGCGTTTCTTCAAAATTGTGATATATTACTTTGTGTTGTTGATGTGATCATTCATGTAAAACAAGGTACATATCGTTCCTTCAGTTACAACCTTTCGTTACATTTCACATTAGGTATTAATCATAACTAGTTAACTTGAGTGGATAAGTGATGTTAAGTTGAGTGGATAAGTGATGTGTTCAATTGCAAGATTAGTCAGTTGATTTGTAAGTTGTTTTTTTGAGTTAAATGTAATTTTACTCCCCGTGGTTTGTGTCATTTTGTTAGTTTAGTCTTAAGGTTTCATTTTTCACATATGGATCAATAAATGTTTTATCGTTGCCAATCTGGTCCCACCGACTTACTCCATCCATTAACATCTGTTAAATCAAGGGCAAGTTGGTCATTTGAATATTTCTATTTTTATATTAGGTTTATTCACTTCATTTATAAATATATCTATAGAGAGAGAGAAAAAAACAAATCCATATTCAGTATTTGAAACACATACTCTCTCTCTCTCTACTCCCTCTCTATACCTCCACCAACCGCCGACCACCATCACCATTACCGGACCACCACAACTATCACCAGGAACTGACCACCACAACCATCACCACCACTTGACCACCATGGAACCCGCCACTACAACACGACCAGATCCAGAACTCGCCACCACCACCACCACCACCACCACCCTCACAACCTACACATTACTGCAACCACCACCACATTCGACCACCATTTTGACTACCAATTACCCCCATTTCGACAGTTGATTTGTGCATCGAAACCTTAGATATGGGTTAAATCATCACCAGCGGCGGCAGTGGTGCGGTGGTGCTAATGGTGGGTGATTGTGAGACGGAGATGGGTGGCAATGGTGTGGTGGTTGTGTTTTTAGAAGGCTAATGTGTCAAGGGTTCACGGGATTATCGGAGGGCGGTGGTGGGGGTTGTGGTTGTCTGCATGAAAAGGGGGTGGTGATAGTGGAGTGGTTGGGTGGCTGTGGTGGAGTGTAGGGTGGATTCGGTGGGTTGCAACGGTGGTGTTGTGGGAAGACGGCGTGATATGACGGTGGTTTGAAAGATGGGTGGCGATAGGCAGGTGTTCAGAAGTGGTACCAGCTTTCAGCTCTAACTTCGACTCCGATTATTGGCTGGGTTCTGGCTTGCGGTTGATTGGGTTCCGATGTTGATCGGTTCTCCTAAGAGCCTAAGATGGCAGGCATTGGATTAGAGGGAAAGGGGTGGTTGTGCAGACTTTAGAGAGAAAGTGAGATGGCGCATATGAGAGGGGAAACATAGGGTTGATTAAATGAAAAAACAAAATGACAAAAATACCCCTTGACTAACTGAGAAGCATGGATGGGGTTAGGTCAGTTGGACAAAAATGGCAATGATGAAACCTTTTTGGATCCAGATGCGAAAAATGAAACATATGGACTAAACTGACAAAAGGGCCCAAACCACAGGGACTAAAATGGCATTTAACTCATTTTTTTGTTTCCAAATGTTCTCAAGTTTATCGTATTAAGTAGATAAGTATGGTTAGTTTTACAATATCATTAAGTGGATGAGTATGAATTGGTTTGACCCGACTTGTTTTGACCCGTTTTCTTTTAACCGAACCAATTTGTGCCCTCCGTAAAAAAATTATGTATCTGTCACCGGACACAATGTATTAATTTATACTAAACTACTTTATAAAGACTTTAAACATGTGCTTTTCCTCAAACAGAAAATATTATATTCTAATAAACTACATTATGATAATTTTAAACCTGATAACTTAATTTCTTAATTTATGTTGGTAATATATTATTTAATCTTTTGTTAAAAGAGTTTATTAATCTTTATGAAATTTGGAAGGATGCATTATAAAGACCATTTATTTTGTTAATGTAAAAATAAAGGAGAATTGAAAAATTACAGAGTAGATTGTGGTTTTAGTATATGTTTTGTATGGAGCTTTTAAGAGCTTCTAACTTTAACCTTTTAAGAAAAAAACTCATACTAAATAAAAAGTCTTCTTTGATTGAAGGAACTTGAACCTTTTGGTTGAACGCTCATACTAGTAGCGTTTAGAAGCGCTACAAGTTTTTAGAGAAAAAATAATATTTTTAACCTCTAAAGATAATGGACTTTTTAATGCAACAACTTTTTAGTGTTCATTTTAGTCATTTTATATATTTTATTAATAGCTACAACTACTTTTTCAAACACCTAAATATCTAAAAAGCTACAGCTACCAGCTTTCAGCTTTCAGCTTTCAGTCACCAGCTTCCAGAACCTACTATTTTTGCCAAACATACCCTTAACAGGTAAAATAATATTTCTTTAATATTGGATATTGAATGATAATTAGTCATTAACCTCGTGCCTTGCGGGGAGGTGGTGTAAAATCATGTTACCAGCATTGCAGAGAGGGGGCGTAACATAATGCTAAGTAGCAATCGAATGCCGATTAACATAATATAAAAATACGAAATTTAACATCAAGTGATTCACGTAACATGACGCATAGACGAGGTAGAATTTATACGACACATATTAGAAAATCGAGGGGGTAAAAAACCCCGACGTATCTAGAAAATTGAGGGGGTAAAAAAACCCTGACGAATCAGATATGACCACTAAATACCGTATTAAGTAGCCACCGAACGACGATCATATCCGAGAAAAAGCCTAAAGAAAAACTAATAAAAAAGGATAAATTCATTTTAACTTTTGTGGACAAGTTATAAAAATCTAAAGTTTTATATAAAAACACTGAAGTTCACTAAAAAACTAACAAACCCACAAAACACAAAATAGACACTATTCCTCATATATATTATGAATTAATACATATATATTAATTTTGTCCCTCACTTAATGGTATTATTGGATGAATATTAATTTGTTGGATGAAAACTATAAGAGTGAAGGGAGTGGGCGGCAAACTAGGTCGGCAAACCTGTTTACCGAGCGGTAACACCGCCGCCAACGGGTGTTTGTCGATCGGTTTGAACGGCAATCGACAAAGGTTCACCGATGCGGCATAGTGAAGGTGTGAGGTGTGTGTGTTGTTGTTGTTATTTAGGGTGAAGGGAGTGGGCGGTAAACTGGGTCGGCAAACCTGTCTGCTGAGCGGTAACACCGCCGCCAACGGGTGTTTGCAGATCGGTTTGAATGACAATCGGCAAAGATTCACCGATGCGGCAAAGTGAAGGTGTGAGGTGTGTGTGTTGTTGCTGCTATTTAAAAAAGTGTTTACCAATTCATCAAGTGTCTAACCATTGCCAACATGTTTCAACAAATTTTAAACAATTTAGGTGGAATGACGTGGCACCCTCTGATTGTTTGATTTTAAAGTTTGTCACTTTCAAATGTTTAACCACTCCCTTCACCCTTAAAAAAGTTAAGCAATTCATCAAGTGTCTAACCATTACCAACACTTTTCAGCAAAGTTTAAACACTTTAGATGAGATGACGTGACACCTATGCTTGGTTGATTTTAAATTTGTTACTTTCAAATGTTTAATCATTCCCTTCACCATAAAAACATTAAGCCATTATCATGTGCATTATACTTATAAAAAGCTAAGGTTTGATTTTAATACATAAATTATATCACAATAAAGAAAACATGTGAATGATAATCGAATTTTGTGAGAAAACATCTGAAAAATATTTCCCTTTTGAAGCTTGTCATGTGATATTGTGATAATACTGAAAAACGATTATATGCATTTTCATTGTATAATATCACAAAAAGCATTTCGAAACCTAGGATATCATGTGATGAGATTTTATATTTACATATTTTTCTCATTTATTCAAGCTTGAAAATCTCTCTACATATACCAAACAAAAATGTGTAATTGATATAGTTAAGTTTCAATTTTTTTTTGATAAATAATGGTAGTAAGAAAAAAACTCTTTCAAATTATCTGTTGCGGAAAAAATGAAAGAAACAAGAACTTTAATAATCAAAATAAAAATAACCAAACTATTTTGGCCAAAATAGAAAAGGTCTTGGTACTAAAATGATCTTAAAATCACACTAGTTTGCATTCATTATGTGATACTCAACCAGATGGAGAGAGTCAAAATGGACATGCTTGACTCACCATGAGAACAAGTCAACTGAGTCATGCTCCACATGGCGCAACTTAAGTAAGGGAGGGGGACGGCCGACCCCCGAACTTTTTGTTCAGTAGTGGAGAGTATATAGTTTTCGGATAGAAATTTCTTGGGTATATACGTTTCCGACCTCGCGATTTTATAGAAATTTTCAGGTCCGATAACTTATGCCCCCGGTCGAAAATCTCAAGCTTCGCCGTTGATGCTCTAGTTAACATTCTTGAACCATTTCACACCACACCCGCTGAGTCAAAAGGTGAAGCCTTGCCTGTTTCAAGATCAAGATGGGTGCAAACAATAACCAAGTACAACAACAAACCACAAGTCTAGGGATTAGAGGAGAAAAAGGTTGCTAGCAACCAATGCATGCTAACCAGATTAAAAAAGAATGTGCCTTTTATACAAAGAAACGCCTTATCTTTCCTCGATCGCCTCTCAACCCCTTGTCCTGATAAACCTACAAAAAACATCAGTGAAACGAAAATTAGTTCCATGAAACACAAAGAAGGTTTCTTGTAAACATTTTTCACTCAAGTGTATGATACAAATTTGTTGAATAAAAAGAAAAAGGGCTAAATGGATAATATTCCTAAAATGTTGATGTAAGGTAACACGAACAAGGCAAACCACATACCTTCACTCGGTTTATTATGCTGATCACAAAAACTCGTTAGGGAAAGCTCACGGCCCACCAATACCCTTTTAACCGGTGGGACTAGCCAAAGCCTAGCTCACGCTGGTGACCTTCAAAGGGGTTAAGACACGAAACATTAAAAGCCATGTACTCAAACCTTCTACTAGAGGGGAATCAAGTGCTTGCCATTGTGCCACCACTTGAAGGTTTTACCCACTTACTAATAGCAATATATGTGCGTCAAAAATTAAATAGGTGTTTGCCATTGTGCCACCCCTTGAAGGATTCATCTGTTGTTAAAACAACAAGAATATGGCAGGGGGGAGGTCCAGGATCAACTCCAATCGAAGCCCCTTGACTGGAATATGCGGACAAAGAACACCGTTAGCCTTAACACGAGAAGTGGCCTCCGCATTTGGACTCCGGCGTGAGAATAAGTAATATGTTCTTGAGAGTCTTAGCATAGTAAAGGAAAGAGTTTTTGAGTGAGAGAGTGAAGAGTGAATACCTTTGGCTGGACCAAGACACTCCCTTTTATAGGCCAGCTGACTTGCCCAAGGGAGCTCCTTTGCCAACTACTACCTTTTCTATTGGGTAAGCATCTCCTTTGTTGTTGGTTGCTTACAGGAAAGACCTTGCCTTTTAAGGTAACTTTGCAGGTTGTGCGTCTCGAGGAAACTATTTATGCTTTTAGTGAAAGGTCAAGTCAATTTATCAAGTAATTGCTTTGATTGGGACCGACGCACCTTAGCAGTGGGGATAGGTAGCCTTTTTTGTAAAGCTTCCCTTCCTCCATGACTTATTGGTTAACCTTTGCCTTGATCTTGATAGCTTCTGACTCTTCCTGGGGGAGCTTCCGTTCTTCGAGGTATTTTTGTATTGGGGTCATCCATGACTCTTGTTCTTCTTCTATAACATCGTTGATCTCTTCTTCTTCCACTGCCTTTTGCTTGATCACTTCTACCCGCACCTTCTTTGTTAAGTGTGCGAAGATTAGGGAAGCTAGCTTGCTCAAGGCGTAAGCTTGTTTGTTTCTTGTTCGGGATATTTGGGTTAACGAATAACATCCAAAACTTTGCATTACTGCTTTTACCTTATCCTTGTATTATATCATTGATGGCTCCCTTGCTGTGTATTCCCCTTTTACCTGGCTCGCAACCAGCTTTGAGTCGGTGAAAGCTTGAAGCTCTTTAACCTCCATTGTCTTTGCTATTCTAAGAGCAGCTAACAACGCTTCATACTCTGCCTCATTGTTGGTTCAAGGAAAGTTGAGACTCAATGCATAAGTATATTCGGTTCCATGGGTGTCTGTTATGATGAGACTTGCCCCGAACCTTCTATACTAGAAGCTCCGTCTATGAACAATGTCCACTTTCCTGCCACTATTGTCTCACACTCTTCTTTTTCTATTTCATTAACCTCCTTGATTCTTGGCATTTCTGTTAAAAAATCAGCCAGCACCTGCCCTTTGTAAGCTTTCCTTGGTATATATTCGATATTGTGTTCCCCAATCCCACTGCCCACTTAGCCATCCTTCCTGAATCCTCAGGCTTCTCCAGGATAGTTCTTAGCGGTTGGTCAGTCAGCACTTGAATAGGATGAGCCTGGAAATAGGATGAGCCTAGCATTTATGACAAAAGGGCCCAAACCACGGGGACTAAAATGGCATTTAACTCAATTTTTTTTGTTTCCAAATGTTCTCAAGTTTATCGTATTAAGTAAATAAGTATGGTTATTTTTAAAATATCATTAAGTGGATGAGTAGGAATTGGTTTGACCCGACTTGTTTTGATCCATTTTCTTTTAGCCGACCCAATTTGTGCCCTCCGTAAATGTATTAATTTATACTAAACTACTTTATAAAGACTTTAAACATGTGCTTTTCCTCACACAAAATATTGTAATAAACTACATTATGATAACTTTAAACCTGATAACTTAATTGCTTAATTTATGTTGTAATATATTATTTAAACTTTTGTTTAAAAGAGTTTATTATTTTTATGAAATTTGGAAGGATGCATTATAAAGACCATTTATTTTGTAATGTAAAAATAAAGGAGAATTGAAAAATTACAGAAGTGATCGTGGTTTTAGGGTATGTTTGGTATGGAGCTTTTAGAAGCTTCTAACTTTAAGCTTTTAAGAAAAAACTTCTACTCAATAAAAAGTTTTGTTTGGTTGAAGGAGCTTGAATCTTTTGGTTGAACGCTCCTACTAGTAGCGTTTAGGAGAGCTACAAGTTTTTTGGGAAAAAAATAATATTTTAACCTCTAAAGATAATAGACTTTTTAGTGCAACAACTTTTTAATGTCCATTTTAGTCATTTTATACATTTTATTAACAGCTCCAGCTACTTTGTCAAACACCTAAATATATAAAAAGCTACAACTACCAGCTTTCAGCTTTCAGTCACCAGCTTCCAGCCACCTACTACTTTTGCCAAACATACCCTTAACAGGTAAAATAATATGTCTTTAATATTGGACATTGAATGATAATTAGTCATTAACCTTGTGCCTTGCGGGGAGGTTGTGTAAAATCTTGTTACCAGCATTGCAGAGGGGGCATAAAATAATGCTAAGTAGCAATCGAACGCCGATCAAGATAATATAAAAATACGAAATCTAACATCAAGTGATTCACGTAACATGACACATAGACGAGGTAGAATTTATACGATACATATTAGAAAATTGAGAGGGGTAAAAAAGCCCCCACGTATCTAGAAAATTGAAGGGGTAAAAAACCCTGACGAATCAGATATGACCACTAAATACCGTATTAAGTAGCCACCAAACGACGATCATATCCGAGAAAAAGCCTAAAGAAAAACTAATAAAAAAGGATAAATTCATTTTAACTTTTGTGAACAAGTTATAAAAATCTAAAGTTTTATAATAAAAATAAAAACACTAAAGTTCACTAAAAAAACAAACAAACCCACAAAAGACAAAATAGACACTATTCTTCTTATATATTATGAATTAATACATATATATATATATATATATATATATATATATATATATATTAATTTTGTCCCTCACTTAATGGTATTATTGGATGAATATTAATTTGTTGGATGAAAACTATAAGGGTGAAGGGAGTGGGCGGCAAACTAGGTCGGCACACCTGTTTGCCGAGCGGTAACACTGTCACCAACGGGTGTTTGTCGATCGGTTTGAACGGCAATCGGCAAAGGTTCACCGATGCGGCAAAGTGAAGGTGTGTGGTGTGTGTGTTGTTGCTACTATTTAGGGTGAAGGGAGTGGGCGGTAAACTGGGTCGGCAACCCTGTCTGCCGAGCGGTAACACTGGCGCCAACGGTTGTTTGCCGATCGGTTTGAATGGCAATCGGCAAAGGTTCACCGATGCGGCATAGTGAAGGTGTGAGGTGTGTGTGTTGTTGCTGCTATTTAAAAAAAAAGTTTACCAATTCATCAAGTGTCTAACCATTGCCAACACGTTTCAACAAATTTTGAACACTTTAGGTGGAATGACGTGACACCCTCTGATTGGTTGATTAAGTTTGCCACTTTCAAATGTTTAACCACTCCCTTCACCCTTAAAAAAAGTTTAGCAATTCATCAAGTGTCTAACCATTACCAACACTTTTCAGCAAAGTTTAAACACTTTAGGTGGAACGACGTGACACCCTCTGATTAGTTGATTTTAAAGTTTGTCACTTTCAAACGTTTAACCATTCCCTTCACCCTAAAAACATTAAGCCATTATCATATGCATTACACTTATAAAAAGCTAAGGTTTGATTTTAATACATAAATTATATCACAATAAAGAAAACATGTGAATGATAATCGAATTTTGTGAGAAAACATCTGAAAAATATTTCCCTTTTGAAGCTTGTCATGTGATATTGTGATAATACTGAAAAACGATTATATGCATTTTCATTGTATAATATCACAAAAAGCATTTCGAAACCTTGGATATCATGTGATGAGATTTTATATTTACATATTTTTCTCATTTATTCAAGCTTGAAAATCTTTCTACATATACCAAACAAAAATGTGTAATTGATATAGTTAAGTTTCAATTTTTTTTTGATAAATAATGGTAGTAAGAAAAAAACTCTTTCAAATTATCTGTTGCGGAAAAAAATGAAAGAAACAAGAACTTTAATAATCAAAATAAAAATAATCAAACTACTATTTTGGCCAAAATAGAAAAGGTCTTGGTAGTAAAATGATCTTAAAATCACACTAGTTTGCTTTCATTATGTGATAGTCAACCAGATGGAGAGAGTCAAAATGGACATGCTTGACTCACCATGAGAACAATTCAACTCAGTCATGCTCCACATGACGCAACTTAAGTAAGGGAGAGGGGACGGCGGCCCCCGAGCTTTTTGTTCAGTAGTGGAGAGTATATAGTTTTCAGATAGAAATTTTGGTATATACGTTTCCGACCTCGCGATTTTATAGAAATATTTAGGTCCGATGACTTCTGCCCCCCGGTCGAAAATCTCAAGCTTCGCCGTTGATGCTCTAGTTAACATTTTGAACCATCTCACACCACACCCGTTGAGTCAAAAGGTGAAGCCTTGCCTGTTTCAAGATCAAGATGGGTGCAAACAATAACCAAGTACAACAACAAACCACAAGTCTAGAGATTAGAGGAGAAAAAGGTTGCTAGCAATCTATGCATGCTAACTAGATGAAAAAAGAATGTGCCTTTTATACAAAGAAACGCCTTATCTTTCCTCGATCGCCTCTCAACCCCTTGTCCTGATAAACCTACAAAAATATCAGTGAAACGAAAATTAGTTCCATGAAACACAAAGAAGGTTTCTTGTAAACAATTTTCACTTAAGTGTATGATACAAATTTGTTGAATATAAAGAAAAAGGGCTAAATGGATAATATTCCTAAAATGTTGATGTAAGGTAACACGAACAAGGCAAACCACATACCTTCACTCGGTTTATTATGCTGATCACAAAAACTCGTTAGGGAAAGCTCACGGGCCACCAATACCCTTTTAACCGGTGGGACTAGCCAAAGCCTAGCTCACGCTGGTGACCTTCAAAGGGGTTAAGACACGAAACATTAAAAGCCATGTACTCAAACCTTCTACTAGAGGGGAATCAAGTGCTTTCCATTGTGCCACCCCTTGAAGGTTTTACCCACTTACTATTAGCAATATATGTGCTTCAAAAATTAAATAGGTGCTTGCCATTGTGCCACCCCTTAAAGGATTCATCCATTGTTAAAACAACAAGAATATGGCATGGGGAAGGTCCAGGATCAACTCCAATGGAAGCTCCTTGACTGGAATCTGCGGACAAAGAACACTGTTAGCCTTAACGCGAGAGGTGGCCTCCGCGTTTGGACTCCGGCGTGAGAATAAGTAATATGTTCTTGAGAGTCTTAGCATAGTCAAGGAAAGAGTTTTTGAGTGAGAGAGTGAAGAGTGAATACCTTTGGCTGGACCAAGACACTCCCTTTTATAGGCCAGGTGACCTGCCCAAGGGAGCTCCTTTGCCAGCTGCTACCTTTTCTATTAGGTAAGCATATCCTTTGCTGTTGGTTGCTTGTAGGAAAGACCTTGCCTTTTAAGGTAATTTCGTAGGTTGTGTGTCTCGAGGACACTGTTTATGCTTTTAGTGAAAGGTCAAATCAATTTATCAAGTAATTGCTTTGATTGGGACCGACGCACCTTAGCAGTGGGGATATGTAGCCTTTTTTGTAAAGCTTCCATTACTCCATTACTTATTGGTTAGCCTTTGCCTTGATCTTGATAGCTTCTGACTCTTCCTAGGGGAGCTTCCCTTCTTCGAGGTATTTTTTTATTGGAGTCATCCATGACTCTTGTTCTTCTTCTATGACATCGTTGATCTCTTCTTCTTTCACTACCTTTTGCTTGATCACTTCTACCAGCACCTTCTTTGTTAAGTGTGCGAAGGTTAAAGAAGCTAGCTTGCTCAAGGCGTCAGCTTGTTTGTTTCTTGTTCGGGATATTTGGGTTAACGAACAACATCCAAAACTTTGCATTAGTGCTTTTACCTTATCCTTGTATTGTATCATTGATGCTCCCTTGCTGTGTATTCCCCTTTTACCTGGCTCGCCACCAGCTTTGAGTCGATGAAAGCTTGAAGCTCTTTAACCTCCATTGTCTTTGCTATTCTAAGAGCAGTTAACAACGCTTCATACTCTGCCTCATTGTTGGTTCAAGGACAGTCGAGACGCAATGCATAAGTATATTCAGTTCCATGGGTGTCCGTTATGATGAGACCTGCCCTGGAGCCTTCTATACTAGAAGCTCCGTCTGTGAACAATGTCCACTTTCCTGCCACTATTGTCTCACACTCTTCTTTTTCTATTTCATTAACCTCCTTGATTCTTGGCATTTCTGTTAAAAAATCAGCCAACACCTGCCCTTTTTAAGTTTTCCTTAGCATATATTTGATATTTTGTTCCCCCAATCCCACTGCCCACTTAGCCATCCTTCCTGAATCCTCAGGTTTCTCCAGGAGAGTTCTTAGCGGTTGGTCAGTCAGCACTTGAATCGGATGAGCCTGGAAATACCTTCTAAGCCTTTTGGCAGTATGTACCAAAGCTAAAACTAGCTTCTCCAGTGGAGAATAGTTAATTTCTACGGTTTTTAGGACCTTACTTACAAAGTACACTGGTATTTGCTCTCCTTCCCTTTCTACCATAAGCATAGAGCTTATGGTTTCCTGACCTGTGAGAATGTATTTTAAAGGAACATTAGTGTTTGTTTCTTTTTATTTATATTGACAGGGGAGGTGTTTTACTGAACCTGCAGACAAGTAGACGGTGATTGTCTCGTCTTTTGATGGTGCTGCCATGGCAGGTAAGGAGGCGAGGAGCTCCTTGAGTGCTGAGGAGGCTTGTTCGGCCTCCTCCGTCCATTCGAAGTTCTTTTTGTTAGTGCACGCCTTCAATGTTCGAAAGAACAGGAGTGATCTTTCTGCTGACTTTGGGAGGAATCTTTTGAGGGCTGCAATCTTCCCATTCAAACTTTCTACCTCTTTCTTTGTTCTTGGTGATTTCATTTGTATGATGGCTCGGACCTTGTCCGGGTTGGCCTTGATGTTCTGCTTCCCCACCACATGACGTAGGAACTTCCCTTCCTCATACCCAAATGCACATTTACTTGGGTTCAGTTTCATATTGATCTTGTTGAGGTTGTGGAATGTTTCCTTGATGTCTTGCAACATATCCTCTTCAGTTTGGCTCTTTATCACCGGGTCATCGACAAATGCTTCCATGTTTCTCCCTATTTGGTTGGAGAAAGCTTTGTCGATTTATAGGACCGATCCTCGATGCTTAGGAACCTAGATTTGATATCTATTGTCCATAATAGCGGAAATATTACGACAAGTTTACGAATAGACAAGAATTAATCAGTTAAACGTCAATTTTATCGATTAAACGTCAAGAATCCAAATTGACAGAGCTTCGCCTCAGAGATGCCAGAGTTACAAATGAGAGACACAAGCTAGGTATTTATAGTAGTACAAGTTCGTTCATGATGGACATGAGTTCGGGCGAACTTGCCTTAGCAAGTTCGGCCGAACTTGACATTCCAAGCATGTCATGGGCGAACTTGACTCTATTTTACATAAATACTTCATACCACTAGCCTATTCAGCTCTAATCTATACAGACTCGATATAAGACTAAGACATAGACATTCTGCACCAACAGACTCCCCCTTGGATATCGTCTTCAGTCTTGTATCAGTCTTCAAAACTCTATCTTCAAATAAACATTAACGAACACGACCGAAGAATTTCATGTAAGGCTTCTTTCGCCGTTCTTTCTTTGGATCTGGCGTCTGATCTGTAGGAGGCACTTTGTTCATATACTGAAATCTTCTAATACTTGCATTTCTACCTTTCTCATGAATAGCTTCTAGACGCTTTTCTTCCTTTAAAAACTCAACCCGTTCCAGATCCCTCCAGCTTGTCTGCCACATCTTTCCTGAATTTACTTCATGCGCATAGCAAACATTCACAACTCTTTGATATTGCCTAGCCTATTCTTTTTAACGTTCCTCGAATACTATTTTGCTGTAGAACAAGGTTTTGATATCTTCTCTGGAACAGTTAACAAGCCACATTGGATCTAGAATCCTGATCGTTCTCCACAATCCTCTCATACCTTGAAATCCCAATATCTCAACTCTTTCCTTTGTAATATCCAAATGTTCTTCAAATCGTAACACATGTGGTTGGATCTATCTGCCACCACTTGACACTGGATAGAAATTTTGTTCTATAGGCATCAACGGCATGTTTCTCATAGCTCTAGGTCTTTTCATGATCAACGTTATATCCTTTTCTCCCGTTTTCTTGTTTGTCTTAATGCGACGACCTAGAATAAACGGCTTCCAGTAATTAAAACCTTTAGTCGCTTCAAATTTGATCATCTTCCACAATAATTGATCAATACACTTCATATGATATGTGACATTCACATTCTGGACAAGCTCCTCAACATCCCAATACGGTAAAGTCTTGAAATCAGCAAGATACTTGAAGTATTGTACTCCAAATTCCCTTTTGATTGCATATAAATTCAGCTCCTTGAACCACCCCTAACTGAGAATATCCCCCAATTATACGTCTTTGTCTCTGGTAAAGAATGCTAGAGGACGTCGAAACTTATGTTCGCGCGACATTTCTTTAAACCAAGATTTCTTCGCTTGAGCAATTTCCTCTTTCGTCATCGGCTTTGGAACTTTTCCTTCACGAACTGATTCCTCAATCTTCTCTTTCAACATATCTTCGTCTAGTTGCTTGTACATCTCCTCAAATGTAGGAAAACTATTAGTATTAGGACCGACGTACTTCGCAGTTTGATTTGTTTCATCATCAGAAGACCAATCTTCAACAATTACTCTATTGTATTCATTAGCTTCAAATCTTCTAATGTACTGATAGTCATTTGGCTCAAAAGTGTTAACATTCAACACTTCCTCTTCAAAATCAAACTCTAGTGATTCTGCATCAACTTCAATCAACTTCGCCAAATCTTCTTTGGTATAGTGGTGCACAAATTGACCTTCTTCAACGTTATGTTCAAGCATCAAGATCATAAGCTTTGTCGCAGCAACAGGCTTTGCAAATCTATCAACATTCGACATATCAATATCAATCATATCAACATCATCAGTTGGCCCTGTTTGCCCTGACTCCCCCTGAATCTGATCATCCATCTTATTAGATTCATCGTCCATTAGAGAAGAAAAATCAACGTCATCAGAAACCTTTCCTTTATTGATTCTCATACCAACTCCTCCCTGATCATCGTAATCATCATCATCAGCAACATTCCAATCTTCATACTCAGAATCGTCTTTCTTTTCATCATCATCTTTATCCTCTTTCTCTGCTTCTTCATCGTCCTTATCTTCAGAAACAATGATAGGATCAGAAGGCTTGACAGATTCGTCAACCTTTAGAATATCAGACTCAGAAGCTATAATAACTTCATCAACATGTTTTTCTGCAGCTTCAGATGATTTAGGGGCTTCACCCTCAACACCTTTACCTTTACCACTTGAAGCTAACTCTTTTTCAGATCTTTCTTTAGCTTCCTGACGATCCAGACGATCATATTCAGAGATGAAATCAATCCCCCAATGTATTAGATAACACTTTCTGCATTCTCATGAACCTACGATCATTTAGGGCTTGGATTGACTTTAGATCTGCGATCTCTGTTTGAAGCTTTGCATTGGCGTCTTGTAAGCTTTCGATTAACGCCTTGAAGAATTCGCGTTCATTCTATAACATTTTTACTTTACCGTCCAACATTTCTTTCTCAACAGCGCTTTGATTCATCTTATTGATCAACTCAGCTTTCTCTTCTTCATTCTTGGCCACTTTTTCTTCCAAGATCTTTACATGCTTTTCGAGAAGATCAATATTCGTCTCTGGAAAGAAATCATTTAGATCTTGAAGACTAATTGGATCATTATGCATATCACCAAACAGCTTTGCCTTTGGAGTAGACTTTGGAGTAGCAGTCTGTGGTGTAGTATTCTTTGGAGTAGAACTTTCAAAATGTGAAGTTGTTGGAGCAACAGGTGATTGAATAATAGGCACTTCCAATAAGCCAGACACAGGAGGTTCTTGTGTTGCTCCTGGCCTTTTAGCTTCCGATGAAATGATCACAGGAGGTTCTTGTGTGACTCCTGGATGTTCAGCTTCACTCGTAACAACAACAGGAGGTTCTTGTGTAGGAGGTTCTTGTGTAACTCCTATCTCCTGTGCGCCAGAAGGTTCTTGTGTAAATCCTGCGCTTTTCAGCTTTCCCTTATATCGTTTACTAACTGGCTTTTGGGCTTTCTTCGTTTTCTTCCTACCCTTTGTCTGAGGAGACCCTGTCGTCTTTGTCGATGAAACTGTAGCAGATTTCACTCGCTTAGCTTTTTTCTTAGGTCTTTCCTCATCAGATTCTTTTTGAAGGTTTGGATCGAAATCAGCATCAGTCTCTTTACCTCTTTCTGCCTCAGTCTCTGCTATTGTTCTCTTAGTAATTCTTTCCAAAGAATTATCAGAATCATCATCGTTTTTGGAAGTAGCAGAAATAACACATCTTCCTGGGTCGTCTTTCTCCTTCTTGACTCTCAATTACAACCGTTGCGCAGTAATTCTTTCCAAAGAATCATCAAAATCATCATCGTTTTTGGAAGTAGCAGAAATAACATCATCTTCTTGAGTCGTCTTTTCTCCTTCTTGACTCTCAATTACAACCGCTGCGCTTGATCCAGTCTCAGCTTGAACATTAACAGGCTCTTCCTCATTAACAAGCATTGTATCGACTTTCTTTGCTGCTCCTTTCTTCTTAGGCTTATCAACTTCAGCCTTAGGAACCAATCGTTTGAGCTTTTGGTTTGAAACCTTTAAACCATTCTCTTTCATCATTCAGTTCTTTCTCGTCACCACTATCGTCTTTCCTCCATTTGTTGTCTGACGGCGCAATATAGTTTGAATCTTTGATAGCCCCAAATACTGGTTTAGCAACCGGTGCTGAGTCTTGCTTTCGAAACTTTAACAACTTCATGACAGTAGTATCATCAAGGTGACTAAGACATAAAACGTCATTCGGATCTCGTGCAATGTTTGTGAACTTCTCATCGATTAGCATCTGTACGAATCTTGGATACAAACATAACCTTGAATCGTCCATATTTCTTGACATATGTGTAAACACAAGCTTTGAATAGTTGAACGGCTTTTTCAAAATCAGTGCCGTTGCCATACAGGCCATGTAATCCTGAACATCGTCTAGGCCTGCTTTGCGGTGACTGAAGGTATGAATAATCGCATGCATTAGGAGCTTGTAGGGATTAGGCACTTCCCCTTTCTTCAGAGTCGGCTTATTAACGCTCCCCTTGTACCCCATTCGATAAAAACAACTCTAACCATCTTTTCGTCACCGGATCATCTTTATCATCGTTGAACTGTAAGATCCGTCGTATATCATCTTCTGTAACTGTGATAGTTTTGTTCTCATTTCCAACTTGCACAGATAATGTACTGGTCTTTTTATCATTGCTGAGCTCTGCGCTCACCCAGAAATGGTATATATGAGATCTATACGACACTGTGCGCTCCGTGATCGCTCTATGAATAGGACACTCCTTAAGAAACTTCAGAATACTGTCGTAACCCTTCAGCGACAGACATATTGTTTTATCAAGCATGATACACGTATTGTGAAACTTCGAGAAATCCATAGAAATCACCCTCGCTGGTTCTTGAGCCTGAGAAACGACGCAAAACAATTAGCACGCATTTTAAGAAAAAGTTATAAAAATTTTCAACACTTTTTCATCAAGTTCGGGCGAACTTGATGTATGTGTGACAAACTAGTTTAGTCAAGTTCGCCTGAACATGTAATACAAACATGTTCTTCATTCAAGTATAAGTTTGGGGCAACTTACTTATTATACAATGTTAAAACCTAAGTTCGGTCGAACTTCCATCACAATCAAAAGTTCTAAGTTAAATTTTTAAGCTCGGTCGAACATGTGGTTTTATCAGAATTATACAAACTTTATATGCAAGTTCCGTCGAACTTGATAACAAGTTCGGCCGAACTTGTCATCTCCTTCAATCCAAAACCTGCACAATCTTATCATGTCCACTTTAATCAAATTCATCATGAATCCATGGTCGATTTGAAGTGTTTATCAAGATTTTAATTTCAAATCGTCCATTAGAAAATTAGATCTATCATTTTTTAAGTTTTCAAATATGATATGCTCAATTAACGTTCAAATCACGGTTCAAAGTCCAAAATCTCACCTCTTCCATTGATAGTGGTGTGCAAATCACCAATATCAACTTAAATTTTGGCAGAGTAACGGTACTTGCTTGCCAATTTCATTTAATCGCACTTGTTGGTTAAGTTCGCTCAGAGGGTTTTGGTAGCAGATGAATGAGTTCGGCCGACCTTGCAAGGTATTTATACCATGGCAAGTTCGGGCGAACTTGATAATCCCATGAAATAAGCCCAGTCAAGTCTGGGCGAACTTATATTTTAAACGATCAGCCATCACAGCAAGTTCGATCGAACTTGCTTACTTGTTAAATTTGATTCAGTTTGACAAGTTCGGCCGAAGTTGCCAAACTCCAAATTCAAACTTTTTCAAATTTTGGAATTTAACTCCTGAACTTTCCATCTTTTACCAGTTATAAAAATCCACTTAGTTGACCAAGTCCAAGCTAATGACCTTGGTTAACCGATTTGTCTGCCGAGTCCAAGTTAATGACCCCGGTTTGACCCGTTACGAACAAACTGTTGATATATATATATATATATATATTTCTTAAATCAAAGTTTCAAATTAATGAACTTTTTATCGTTTTGGCTTTTTAGATTTTACATATTACTCCCAGCCCGTTGTCAAAGAGATTCCCACCAGTTCTAGCATCTTACCAGACTTCGAGACCCGTTCTCCAACATTGGTTTGCTGAAAACAATGTAGAAACAAAATCTTTTTGTATTTTTGTAAGTTTATGCTAAAACACACTGAAAATCTTTTTGGTTTTAATATGTAATGTCACAACCGCCGACCCCACCCCGGGAGTGGGCGCCGTGAACCAGTCAAGTGGTACCGGTGTTTATTAATTTGGCAGCGGAAGTTAAAAATCAAGATCGTAGTTAGGAAATATTATCAGAGTTTCAAAACACCAACTTTTATAAGTAACAAAAGGGATAAAACCCATGTTTCCATTACAATACATTCGTAGAAGGGTAAACCCCAATTTATGAAAACATTTTATGTAGGTAACTTTTATAGCCACTTTCTTTAAGCCTTCAGTGCTCCATAGCTGGCTTATTATAGCTTCACTTTAGGTTACCTGAAACGCGTTTTAAAAACATTTTTTATCAGCAAGAAATACTGGCGGGTATATTCCATTTTACACAATGACATAATATTATACTTCACAGTATTAAGAGCGATTACAATGTTTACTTCTACCCAAGTACTCATTCAGTATTTGTCATGTTGACTGTGGTCATATTACTATTGGCTAACTCATCGTCCAATAGCAACGCGATATTCAGTAGTGTATACAAAACCCCACATACCGGCAGCATTGGTAGAATACAAAGACTCAATCATTGTTAAGTATAATTAAAACATTTGAGGTTTTGTAAAACAATTCAGTAGAAAAAGAGAATGACTCACAAGCTGTGAGAAAAAGAGAAATGACTCACATTGGTATCTTTGTTAATCCTACTGGTTTCCTGGCAACTGTTCCTGATTGTTATCTATTAAAAACATACAATGCACGCGTGTTGGTAAAATAACCTAAGTCACATTAATCTATACATCGCGGGACAGAACTCCAACGCTTAGTCTGACAGAGCCTCGACATACACGTTGGGTCCTATGTCAACCGGGTAGGATAAGTCACTTTTAGCCATATTAGTCTGACAGAGCCTCGACATAGACGTTGGGTCCTATGTCAACCGCGTAGGGTGACAAATCAATGAACATGGGTTACCGTACTTACAACGTAGTAGAGCTTTGCTATTTAGGGGTATTATATCGAGCAACGTTTAGTTATTATAGGGACTGAGAGAAAGAAAAGAATTGAACGAACGAAACTGAGGCCAGAGGCCTCCTTTTATAGGCTGAAACCTGGGTCGCTCGCACCCTGTGAGCCATTTCTTTATCTCTCTCGCGGCCCGCGAGAGGCCTAGGCTAGGGCCTAGCTTTGGCCAGTTAACATGTAGGTCAGCCGGGTGTCGTGCCACGTGGCACGTTATGGTGCCCCGCTCATCTCTGGGTCGCGACCCACGAGGCCCAGCGGAAGTCCCGTCACGGCCCGCGAGCGGCTCATATTATTTGTTTTTATTTGTATTTTTAGTCCGAATTTAAATTTCTGAAGCATTTTTTCTATAAAGGGGCTCAACCCAGCCAGGGGCTCTGCCCCTTGGACCCTGCTATGGGCTGCCGCCCCTAGGACCCTGCTATGGGCTGCCGCCCCTAGGACCCTGCTTCTCAGGGGCGCTGCCCCCGAACCCCCGCCAAGATGGTGTGTGAGATTATTTGGTTGTTGTTACATGTAAAGCTGATAAACTATGTGCAGAAACAAAGTAAACTATGTACAAACATATTTACAGACATATTTTTGTGAATTCGTGTCTAAAGGATCATATCAGTTTTATGAGACATATCACCAGTACCGTTGACCTATAGATGACTTTAAGTTTTAAACTCGTTTACCTAGATTGTCGATATGTTTGTCCACTTAAACTTTACCACGTTTCTCAACTGTTTCAAGATATGTTAAGGTATGATTTATGAAACTTGACTTATCTGTGGTTCCTACTTCTTGAAGATACTCCCGTATCAAGATTCCCTAGATTTTATCTTACAGGTGTATATAGAGTAATTGATATATGCATATGGGTTATGCGAGACCTTGAGAGCTCAGGTTAGTACTACCGTACAGACAAAGAGATGAAGGCTCGACTTTAATCTTTTCAGCACTGCAAATGATTAGATCTTTCAAAACTTTTCAAGATTTGCAAGCAGCTTAGGGTTTTTAGCATAAAGTATTATAGAAGTTCTAGGCTATTGCTTCCGCAAAATCAGAAGAACTTGTATACTACCCCAGATATCAACTATCTATAAAGACCTCGTATCTCAGAATCAGGCAATCTCTCAAACGAAATTTCGGATACTAAGTCCACATATCCAAGATGTGTTAATCCACAAGATTAAGCATTTGTAAAATTTAGTTTATATCTCGAAAATAGTTTACTGAACGTGTTTAGCCTATCGACACATCCACAGTAAGACTTGTTTATCACTTTTAAACTTTCCATTTCTTTAACATACTATGATAGTCCACTGATGTACTATCATTTCCTTTTTGCAACATTGAATTCTTTTTGTCTTTTTCAATGTTTTTGTACGTTTTGCATTTTTTATATGTTTTTGAATTTTAAAATTTTCAAATGTTTTTGCATTTTCTCTAACATTTCTCCCCCTAAAATCAAAAACATCTTTTTGTATTTTAGTTTTTAGTAAAATTCTAAACTAGAAAGATATAGACAAACCAATGTAGATCACGTGAACTGGTCGTCCGATCCATATTCAACCTCAGCGTCCGCACCTGTCAGCAAATTTTTCATACCATAAATTCTCAACAAGTATTTAAACCGTGATAAAGAAAATGGTTTGGTATAAATATCAGCCTTTTGTTCGTCGGTGTGGATTTTTTCTATTCGCACCAACTTCTTTTCATAGCAATCACGAATGAAGTGATAACGAATTTCAATGTGTTTTGTGCGTGAGTAATGAACCGGATTTTTGGTTATATCAACGGCCGCCTTATTATCAACATACAGCGGAGTTTCGAGAAATTGCAGACCATAGTCTCTCATATGCTGTTGTATCCACAGAATTTGTGAACAACAGCTGGAGGCCGAGATATACTCAGCTTCACATGTAGAGAGAGTGACCGTAGTCTGTTTCTTACACTGCCAGGTTACCATTCTTGTTCCAAAGAACTGGCATCCCGCTGTGGTCGATTTTGAATTCGACTTATCTACACCAAATCAGAATCAGCGTATCCTGCAAGATCGAAATTATCATTCTTCGGGTACCACAAGCCAGTGCTTGGGCATCCCTTCAAGTATCTGAAGATTCGCTTCACGATCTGCATGTGTGAAATTCTCTGGCTTGACTGATATCTGGCGCATAGGCAGGTAGGATACATGATATCTGGGCACGATGCCGTCAGATACATCAACGATCCTATCATTGATCTGTAGAGCGTCTCATCAAATTTGGTTCCAGTTTCGTCAATGCAAATCCCGTGATTAAGAGCAAGAGGAGTAGATAACGGCTTCAAGCTTTCCATATCAAACTTCTTCAAGATGTCGTGCACATACTTGGTCTGATGAATGAAAATACCGTCAGGAAGTTGATCTACTTGCAATCCGAGGAAGAATTTCATTTCGCCCATCGAAGACATTTCGAATTTCTTCTTCATGATGCCCTCAAACTCCTTGCAAAGACTATCATTCGTTGATCAAAGATGATGTCGTCCACATAGATTTGAACGATAATTAGATTACTACCAACTTCTCTGGTGAAGAGAGTACTATCCACAGTTCCTCTGACAAAGCCGTTTCCCACGAGATGTTGCGATAACGTCTCGTACCAATCTCTCGGGGCTTGGTGCAAACCGTAAAGTGCTTTATCAAGAAGATATGCTTTCTTTTTGTTGAGTGGATCGACAAACCCCGGTGGTTGTCTGACGTACACCTTCTCGCGTAATTTTCCGTACAGAAAAGCTTATTTGACATCCAACTGATAGACTTTAAATCCCTTCCATGCTACGAAAGCAAGAAATATTCGAATAGATTCTAATCTAGCTACTGATGCATAGACTTTTGTGTAGTCTATCCCTTCCTGCTGGTGAAATCCCTTGACAACAAGCTGAGCTTTGTTTCGAACTATAACTCCTCGATCGTCTCGCTTGCATTTAAAGACCCATTTCATATCAATCGCTTTCTGATTTTCAGGTAGGTCTACAAGCTTCCACACTCCTAACTTCTCGAACTGTAACAGTTCCTCTTGCATTGCTTGTACCCTGTTTGCGTCGCCTAAAGCTTCAGAAACACTTTTTGGATCAATCTGGGATATAAAACATGAATAGTAGCAATATTCTTGAATTAGAGCAACACGAGTATAGAAACAGCTCAAAGATTTGTTTATTTGACTCCGTGTTCACACACCAGCTTGTAATTCGCCTATTATAGAATTTGACGGATGATAAGTATATGATCTTGGCATCACTTCACGTGGAACAACCACAGTATTCTCTTGATTTGTGATATGTTGATCTACCACTACTTCAACTTCAGGAGCACTACTCGGGCTTGCAGATTCATTCAATAAACTTGTAATATGCTCTGCTTCTTCATCTGAAGAAGATTCTCCATCTGCATCGAATGTTGGAGCCTCGTCTGAGTCTGAACTCTGTGCTTCAGAAAGATTAGGATTCACTGTAGTATTGACTGGTTCTGTAGTCAGTGTCACTTGATTTGTTTGAATATCTTGACCACCGCTATTACTTGAACTAGCATCAGAAGAAGATGATCCTAACGTGGGTTGATTAACCACAATCGGTCTGACGATTTGCTCTTTATTTGCTGATTGATGAAGATAATATAACGCTAAAATTTCTTCATCGGATGGTTCTTCAGGCAAATAAAATGATTTCCATAAGTCTTGATAGTTGAATAACCATGCATCACCTTTTCTCTGAACAGGATCCGTATAGTTAAAACAATCAACATGCTGCGCTTCAATGACTCTTCTCAATGAAGGAACGTAAAATCTTCGCAATGGACTTGCATATCCGACAAAGAAACCTTCAAGTGATTTAGCTCCAAATTTTCCATCTTGAATGATTACAGTACATGGCGCTCCAAATGGTTCTAAGAACTTCAAATTCGGTTTCCGTCGGTTGATCATCTCAAAATAGGTCTTCTTCGTTGGTTTTACTGTTAAGACTCTGTTAAGTGTGTAACAAGCCGTTGCAACTACTTCATTCCAGAAGCTGACTGGAAGTTTTGTGTCTGCAAGCATGGTTCTTGCAATTTCTATAAGCGTCCTATTCTTCCGTCAGCGACACCGTTTTGCTGCGGAGTGTAGGGTGCACTAAACTCGTGCAAAATCCCTTTAGCATTGCAGAATTCCCTCATTTTGGTGTTTTTGAACTCAGTACCGTTGTCACTTCTAATGCGTCTCACCGGAAGATGGTTCAGGTTCTCAAGTTTCTTGAAAAGAAACACCAAATTTTCAAACGTCTCATCTTTTGATTCTTGGAAGAATACCCACGAGTATCGGGAATAATCATCTGTGACTACCAAGTAGTAGAGATCTCCAGAGATGCTTCTGACATTCACTGGACCGAAAAGATCCATATGAAGTCTTTCGAGAGGCAACTTTATCTAATTGAGAATCTTTTTCGGATGAGAATCTTTTGGTTGAGTCCCTTTTGTTGGCTGGTTTGGATTGAGTTCGGGGAGGTCTGAACGTATACTTGACCTCCTCCGTTGACAGGATCTCCTAGGGGGTTTTGGTAAGAAGTATAAAGATGTACTTGTCTTTTTCTTTTCCTGGCCTTGGGGACCTCCTTCTATCTTCAAATATTCTGCTTTCATAGGGTCTGAATGGCCTACATTCTATGAAGGGTTGAAATCGGGATCTTTTGGATGAGGAAGGTTGATCCCTCCAGCTACCATGTTCCCTTTTCTTTGAAATTTTCTTTTCTAGTGCCTCCTCAACTTTGAAGAAGGACTCGGCTCTTTCAAAAGCTTCCTCCATTGTTTACGGGTTGTTTTCATCAAACCTTCTTAGCAACTTGTTGGGTCTCAGGGCATTCATGAATGTAGAGACCCTCATCTTTTCAGTTGCTCCACTGTACATCAAGCCTTCTCGCTTAAATCTCTCCACGAAGGTTCTAAGGTCCTCGTGGTCCTTTTGCTGGATTTGGTGCATGACTGTAGCGTCCCTGGTGCACCTCTTTTGAGGGGTGAAGGTTGTTAGGAAGCTTTTGTAAAGAATATCAAAGTAGGTTATGCTCCTTGTCGGGAGCCCACAGAACCAGAACCTTGCTGGGCCAATGAAGGTCTGCATGAACATATGGCAACATTCAGCATTGTTCCATCGCTCCACTATGGCGGCTCAACTTGCAAGTGATCTTCAGGATCTTCTGTCCCGTTGTACGTTTTTACATTGGACGACATCTTTATCTTAGCCTGAAAGACATAGTTAGCTATCCCATCGTAGAAGAATGACAATGAGCTTGGCTTGTAAGGCATGGAGGGGACGTTCGTTTTGACATCACCTCATACTATGTTGGTATTTGCTGGGACGGCTGCTTGGATTTGCGGGTTTTGAACACCCTGCCATGTCTGACTACCCAAAGTTGTTGGCTTAGCTATGCCAGAAAGGCAGCTATTTGAGGGTTTTGGGCATTGTACGACATGTAGCTTTGCTGCATACCTGCAGGTGGTGACAAGCTAGCAGCTACAACTCTGCTTGCTTAAAGGTAGGGATCTGAGAGCCTCCACAAAACTTGTTTGCGAAGGTTGTGAGACAGTTTAAGCTTGTTGAAGGACTTGCTCTACCGTATACTTAGGGGAAGTTGATAGGGGAGACAGAGAAACCACTCCCTTCTCCGAGAGTTCCTCCAACAAGGAACTTTGTGTTTGCGCTCAAGGGAGCTCGAGTAAGACTTGGGGGAGGTGGTCGTATACAATGGAGAAGGCATAGGCGAGAGTGTGACTTCTGGTTCATCATTGGATAGAGGTAACCTCACCCCCTTGGTTTTCTCTTCTCTAACATAGCTATTCAAAAGATCCCTTAGCTGTATAAAGTTGTTCCTTACCCCATCAGGTGTTATTTCCATGGTTTCTACCGGGAATAACACCTCGCTTGGTGACGAAGGCATGCCACGTGTAGCGGGGGTGTTTGGAATTTCAGAGCATCTCCTGAGGTCGGTGCGAGATGTAGTCCGTCCATGCTGACATGACAGCTGCCAATTCCTGGCGTAACAGGGAGCCCTGTGGGGAAAAGGAGCTGCTCGAGACTTCCTTTTGAGGATGATCTTTTCCGGCCATAGAGGAAATGAAAACTTAGTTACAGGGCTGTACTACCAAAATGACTATAAGTAGCGTAGCCCCACGATGGGCGCCACTTGTTAAAACAACAAGAATATGGCAGTGGGAAGGTCCAGGATCAACTCCAATGGAAGCTCCTTGACTGGAATCTGCGGAAAAAGAACACCGTTAGCCTTAACGCGAGAGGTGGCCTCCCGCGTTTGGACTCCACCGTGAGAATCAGTAATATGTTCTTTAGAGTCTTAGCATAGTAAAGGAAAGAGTTTTTGAGTGAGAGAGTGAAGAGTGAATACCTTTGGCTGGACCAAGACACTCCCTTTTAAAGGCCAGGTGACCTACCCAAGGGAGCTCCTTTGCCAGCTGCTACCTTCTCTATTGGGTAAGCATCTCCTTTGTTGTTGGTTGCTTGCAAGAAAGACCTTGCCTTTTAAGGTAAATTTGTAGGTTGTGTGTCTTGAGGACACTTTTTATGCTTTTAGTGAAAGGTCAAGTCAATTTGACCTCTGTCATACGAATCCCGAGGCTGTATAGTAACAGTAGCTCCTTCATGATGACCCAGCTTCTAGTCGGGAGCTAGCTGCCCCATTTGATCAGCCTTTGCTTTTCCTTATGTTTGGCTCATTATTGTTTATTTGAGTTTCTTGATTATTCTAGTGTTATTTGATTAGCGTCCTAGCGTACCCACGTCATCATCCGTCACATAGATGAATCATTCAAAGCTATTGGTGAATTTGGTATTCGTACTTTGAATGGGGGGATGTTTATTTGATTATTGATTTGGGTTGTTTGTGTAAATTTTAGAAGTTAGAAACCATATTTTGTAGTGTTGCGTCATTTTGGTCAAGAGTCACACAGCTTCCATGTTGTGCGTATAAGAAGCCAATGATTGAACGTAAGGATTGTGTGATAGACACGATTAATTCAAGTGTGTTTTAGGTTCCATCCTCATCTATTTCTTCTTGATTGGAATGGTCTTCCTACGTCCTATACATACACACCCAATAACATATTTTAATATCAAAGTCAAACTTTGGCTCAATCTATCTTTGCTAAGTCCAGCAAGTCCCAAGGGTTAGTCAAATGAGCATATGCAGGTGGTTAAGTACCTTCAAAACTACTTAATGGGTAGATTCGCACGATTCGAGTTAGTTTTTATATACTTTCAAGTGTCAGGATACATTAGGAAGTTTATTTTGGTAGGAAGGTTAGAAAGTAGGGATGAACAAATGGTACCGATACCGAATTTACCGAACCAGGTACATTTTCGGTACCGAATTTTGATATTTTTGGTACCGGTATTGTCACACCCCGATTTCCACGTGTATCCTGGTGGGCCCGTTGGGGAGTATTGTGACGTATAATTGATATCATCATAACCAATAAACACAGAGCAACACAGCGGAAGTCTTGGAGTTCAAATTAAACTATTACAAACCATAAGTGTCCAAATGTTCGAAACACAAATATGCACACAAGGCTTGTAATAAGATCCACAGGCAGATCGGAAATAAATATACACAAAAGGATAACAGACTCTACAGGCACAACTATAAGGTCGCAACTCCTCAGTATTAATGCCCCGCATCTTCCGGCCTATTTCGTACTGTACCTGTAACTTAACTTTTTGAAAATACGTCAGTTTACACTGGTAAATACAATCAACGACTCATTTTGAAAATCCTTTAGAAATGGTTTTTAGGTACACTAGGCACATTTTTATAAATAACTTGGGACAGTATAAATGACCTTGTATACAATTTTACATGTCTGTCTTTTACATATGGGGCCCAGTACAGAAACCGAGACATGATCGACTAACACACCACTTCTGAACTTTCACACAGAAAGCAGATATTAATAATTATAGCAGTTACCGATGTATGCCTAGACCAATGCTTAAGTCGTGGCCACTAACACTTTAGTGAGCCAAGGATATCCCAGACACGGTCAAGCCCACCCCCAATGTTTGAGTTTCAGACAAAACAGATTAAAACCGGGTTATGTAATTTAGTTAATTATCACAACTGGACAAACATGATTCCATACCCGACCAAGCGGTAATAATTTACCGTATCCCTAGCCCGTATAGGAAAATAAGTTAAGAGTATTTACCTGAGCTTAAGTCTTCAAGAAATCCAAAACTCAGCCGCAAATCAAAGACAAGTACAGGAAAAATTTACCGGGAAGGCGTTTAGTCTGGAATGATGGTATTATTAACCAAATTACAATGCTAATGGTCCTTAGTTAAGTCTTAGACTTGAACCGGCTAGTCTTATGTTAAACAAGTACGATACGATACACTGGATTAAGCGGTGACCGGAATAGAAGGTTAATTGGACCCGACAAGTATCAAGACTTGTATAACATGGTTATACCAATAACATTCTGGATTTTGATAAGAAATTGATAGGGTTAAACCCGTTCCGGTTAGATTATGTAAACTAGTTACGTATATGCTTAACCGTAAGCGTATAAGCGAAACCGGTTAACCGAAAGAGTCATATACAATTTCCATATGCTAATATGTTTAAAATATGATTTAATATTAGTAAGATATCATTATGTATGCTTTTAATGATTTTAAAACCGAATTATGCCTCAGAAGGGCATTTTGGTCATTTTATAGTTTATAAAAGATGTTTAAGGTAAATCTGATGTCAAGGTCATAATCATTCTGTAAAAATATGTTTTTTATGATGTTATATCAGTAGGATATCCATTATATGTGTGGTTGACAGTTTTAAACAAAACTATGTCTCGTAGGGGTATTTTAGTCATTTCACACATAGTTTTGAAGTCATAATTGGGATTATGAGTTCGGGACTTGTACTTACTATAAAGTTTTTGGAAATAAGTTTATAAATCAGTAGGTAACAAGTCTTCGCTCATAGTTATGGTAAACCATACTATGCGCTGAAAAGGCGTAAAAGTCCATAAATGCCGTTAAATTCGATGTTTAAAGTAAACTGAGGTTATGACCTGTTTTATATAACCAAAACATGTTATTTCACATGCTACATTAGTAAACAAAAGATTTGGTTATAAAAAGCTTGGTTTAAGTAACTTTACGCGTAAAAGGGTAGTTTGGTCTTTTATTGGCATTTAATGAATCTTAGGCCTTTATTCAGTTCATAATCTGAATAAATATCCCAGTATGTCCTACATATCATATTACATCAGTAGATATTTCATCATGGTGATAAAACCATGCTTAACCTTTCTAAAATGCCGGAAAGGGCATTTTAGTCATTTAAATGCATATATACGTCTTTTATCAAAACTTGGTTCATGGTCAGATTCTTGACATCAATATATTTTACTTATGTTTATAAATTAGTATGTGATTCATTTTTATATTGGTTCATGATTATATCAAAAAGGACCTTTTTGCAAAGTTTAAGTATTTTTAACGGAACTTGCATATAACTCGGAATCCTAAGGAACCATGTAGTTTAACTTTGGGAGGTTATAATGTACTTAAACGTGGTCTTAAAATGACCTAAAGTCAGTAGCCTAAGTGGCTAAATCAGTTCAGAATCGAAAGTCAAAGCAGAAGTCAAACTTTATGACGTTCGGTTGCGAACTGACTCTAGATCGAGACTTGACGGGTCCAATCAGTTTATATATGTTCTAATACTTATTTTTAAGTTGTTTATGCATTAAATCATATTTTATAACATCTATATAATCAGTTATGATTTTTATAAAATCTGACCCGTTTGACTTTTATTGACTTTTACTTTGACCCGTCAATTGGTCATGAATTCATGGTAATCAGGAGATGCCCTTTTGAGTGATTAACAGCTACCTAATTATGATCACGTAGCCACGTTCGTTACGATCAATGGCTGGACCGTCATGGTCTTAGCTCAAAGTCAAGGCGTTTTTACGACAAGACTTTGACCTTGGCTTTAAGCCTAATGAAAATAACTTAGCATGAAATGGAACACTATACAAGGTCCAGAGGTTGCTATCAACTCAGATGAATGCTCCAAGTGGCTTGGCACTTCTCTAAGTGAGCTTGAGGAGATGGAATGAAGATGAGCAAAGTTTAAAGCCACCAAGGGAGCCTTTATATAGTTGAGGAGGGTTCACGGTGGCTTGCCAAGCGTTAGCAGGAGCCCTGGGACATACACAAGTGTCCCAAGTCGTGGCAAGACCAGAGAGAAGGTGGAAAATGCGACAAAGGTGGCAGCACATGGCTCTGCCATGTTTCTGATAGCTGGTAAGTCCTTGCGGGCCGTAAGGGGTAAGCCTTGCGGTCCGTAAGGACCTCTGGCGCCCACAGCATTTCAAATGGTTACGAGTACCCAAGGGTTTAGCCTTGCGGTCCGTAACCACCTTACAGAAGCTGAGTTTTGGCATTTTCCACTTTTAGTCCCTCAACTTCATTCCTCATCATATATTACGGATATAATTTATCGTTTCAATGACTTTGGTCCTTCTCATTCAAGCACATGGCATACGAGAATTATCGGGATACGTGTCGGAATATTATTGGACGTAAAAACAAGTAGTGTTACATCCTCACCCCCTTAAAATAAATCTCGACCTCGAGATTTTTAATTAAGCAAGTGTGGGTACTTTTGTCGCATCACGGACTCAACTTCCCACGTATATTCGGGACCTCGACGAGCGTCCCATTTAACCTTCACAATAAGCACATGCTTCTTACGAAGCTTCTTGACCTGTCGATCTTCAATCACCACAGGCATCTCGAGGAATCTTAGATTCTCATCAATCTGCACGTCATCATGTGGCATAACCAATGATTCATCAGCCAAACACTTCTTCAAATTTGAAATGTGAAACACATCGTGAATTCTGTTGAATCTTTCAGGCAGCTTTAGCTTATATGCTACGGACCCGACACGTTTGACAATCTCGAACGGTCCAATATATCTAGGGCTTAACTTGCCCTTTTTTCCAAATCGTATAACGCCTTTCCAAGGTGACACTTTTAATAAAAATTTGTCCCCTACTTGAAACTGAATAGGTTTACGCCTCTTATCAGCGTAGCTTTTCTGCTTATCCCTGGCAGCTTTGAGACGATCTCGAATCTGCAAGATCTTTTAAGTTGTCTCCATGACTATCTCAGGTCCTGTCAGTTGGGCTTCCCCAACTTCCACCAGCAAACGGGCGTTCTGCACTTTCTCCCGTATAAGGCTTCAAATGGAGCAGCCTTAATACTTGTATGGTAGCTATTGTTGTAGGAGAACTCGATTAGTGGTAAGTGACTATCCCAACTTCCACCTAAATCGATTACACATGCGCGCAACATATCTTCCAACGTTTATATCGTGCGCTCGCTCTGCCCATCCGTCTGAGGATGATAGGCCGTACTGAAATTTAATCGTGTGCCCAAAGCTTGCTGAAAGCTTCTCCAAAAGTGAGAGGTGTACATTGTGTCCCTATCCGACACAATGGATACCGGCGCACCGTGTAAAGATACAATCTCATCCATGTATAGTTTTGCCAGCTTTTCTGAGCTGAAAGTTTCTTCGATAGGTAGAAAGTGAGCAGACTTAGTCAATCTATCCACAATAACCCAAATTGTGTCATTGTCGCGATTAGTTCTGGGTAATTTGGTAATGAAATCCATAGTTACACATTCCCACTTCCAAGTAGGAATTTCCAGTTGTTGCAGTAGTCCTGACGGCTTTTGGTGTTCAGCCTTAACTTGTGAACACGTTAGACACTTAGCCACGTAAGTAGCTATGTCTTTCTTTAAACCCATCCACCAGTAATTGAGTTTCAGATCTTTATACATCTTGTCACCTCCTAGATGAACAGAATATCTTGAACTGTGCGCTTCCTGGAGGATCAATTCTCTAAGCCCTCCAAAAACTGGTATCCAAACTCGCCCATTAAGTCTACAGATTCCGTCACTTCCGGTTGTCAATTGTTCAACACTTTTGCCCAACTCTTCACTTGGAAGATTTGTCTCTAACAAGGCTTGTTTCTGTGCATCTAGGATCTTTTCGTTCAAGCTATTTCTCACCTCCATACTTTTGGCGTTAACTCGAATAGGTTTAACCCTTTCCTTGCGACTTAAGGCATCGGCGACCACATTCGCCTTGCCCGGATGATAGCGGATCTCGCAATCATAATCGTTAAGCGTTTCCATCCACCGACATTGTCGCATGTTCAAATCCTTCTGGTTAAATAGGTGTTGGAGACTCTTATGATCCGTGTATATAATACACTTCGTCCCGTAAAGGTAATGTCTCAAAAGTTTAAGTGCAAACACCATGGCACCCAGCTCCAAATCATGCGTGGTGTAGTTTCTTTCATGCACTTTTAGCTGTCTTGAAGCATAAGCGATGACCTTACCTCACTACATGAGCACACATCCCATCCTTGTGTGCGATGCGTCATAATAGACCACATAATCTTCTATTACTTCGGGTAGGGTTAATACGGGAGCATCGCTCAGTTTCTGCTTTAGGATTTCAAATGCTTCCTGTTGTTTCTGACCCCAAACGAACTTAACATCCTTGCGGGTCAGTGTGATTAATGGAGTAGCTATTCTTGAAAAGTTCTCGATAAATCTTCGATAATAACCAGCAAATCTCAAAAAGCTTCGGATTTCAGACGGTGTCTTAGGCGCTTTCCAGTTCATGATGGCTTCAATTTTTGCGAGATCTACTTGTATTCCACGCTCACTAACAACATGTCCCAAAAACTGAACTTCCCGTAACCAGAATTCACACTTTAAAAACTTCGCATAGAGCTTCTCTTGTCTTAACAATTCCAGTATACACCTTAAATGTTTCTCGTGGTCAGCTTGACTACGAGAATAAATAAGTTTGTCGTCTATGAAGACAATAACAAAATTATCTAAGTAAGGTTTGCAGACTCTGTTCATCAAATCCATAAAAGCTGCAGGTGCATTTGTGAGCCCAAAAGGCATTACTAAGAACTCAAAATGACCATATCTTGTTCTGAATGCTGTCTTCGGAACATCCTCCGTTCTAACCTTAAGTTGATGATACCCTGACCTCAAATCAATCTTGGAAAAGTAGCTTGCTCCTTGAAGCTGGTCGAATAAATCATCGATCCTGGGTAATGGGTAACAGTTCTTGATGGTTAACTTATTCAGCTCACGGTAATCTATACACATTCGCATCGAACCGTCATTTTTCTTTACAAACAAAATTGGAGCTCCCCAAGGCTAAGAGCTAGGTTGTATAAAACCTTTCTCTAGAAGTTCGTCGAGCTGCATCCTTAATTCTTTCATCTCAGTAGGTGCCAAACGGTATGGTGCTCTCGTGACAGGAGCTGCACCTGGTAGGATGTCAATCCTAAACTCCACTTGCCTGTCTGGAGGCAGACCAGGAAAGTCTCTAGGACATACATCTGTGAACTCAGAAATAACAAGCAAATCTTCAATCCTTGGTTTTGGTTGATCGATAGTAACTTGTGCCATATAAATGACACATCCTTTCTTTAAACATTTCGATGCTTTAAGTAATGAAGCTTTCTCGGGTAATCTGTAATGTAAGTCTCTTTGAATAGTAAGCACATCTCTGGTTGGGGTTTTGATTTCGATTAGCTTTTTATCACAAGAGATGCAGGCTTGATTGTGAGACAACCAATCCATTCCCAAAACTACATCGAATCCTGCAAGTTTCATTGGCAGAAGAGATATAGGAACGGAATGAATCTTAATGGATATGGAGCATCCATCTAGAATCATAGAAGCAGTTTTGATTGTTCCATCAGCAAGTTCTACATCATAGGTTATGTCTAGAGTTCTTACGAGCAAATTTAGCAAGGCACTAAACTCATAATCTACAAATGACTTATCTGCCCCTGAATCAAACAGAACTCTAGCATAAGTATTATTAATAAGAAACGTACCCGTTATCACGTTGTCATCCTTGACAGCTTCCTTTGCACTCATTTGAAAAGCACGAGCTTTTCCTTTCTTTGATCCCTCTTCATTGGCAGCATCATCTCTCTTATACTTAGGGAAGTTGGGTTTGATGTGCCCCTTTTCAACACAGTTTTTAGCAACTGCCATCCTTCAAATCCTACAATCTAGGGCTTTGTGCCCCATCTTCTTGCAGATACCACAGGGTTTTGCTTGGGATTCATTCCGACATGGACCATTGTCAGTCCTTGCACCACGGCTTGTTATCCGACTTGTCGTGGTTCCTATTCGACCCAAACTTTCCCTTTTTGTTCGACTTATGGAAGTTATCATCCTCCCTTTTTCTCTTCCCGTCATTCTCTGATTTTCCTGACATTCACCTCACATAGTCTTGGGTGAGGGAAAGAGACAGTTCCACTGCTGATTTGTAGGTGCTAGGCTGAACAGCCTTAACCAAGCTCCTTATCTCTGAAGTCAGCCCATTGATAAAACGCGCAATGCGTTTAGGCTCAGGAGTAACTAAATAAGGCACCAGTCGAGAATAAGAATCAAAATCGGTGACATACTTCCGACAGTCAAGATTTCTCATGGAGAGAGCTATGAAATCCATTTCTATCTTTTCCACCTCGTGAGGTAGGCAGTAGGTGTCCTTAACCAGGTCCACGAACTTGGACCATCCCAGACTATATAGATGCACTTTCCCAGTTGATTGCATTAATGCTTTCCACCAGAGTAGGGCATTGCCCTTGAAAGATTGGGAAGCGAATTTAACAATATCTTTATCAGCGCAACCGCTGATATCGACACTGTTTCCATCTCATCTAACCATCTCAGGGTCTCAACAGCCCCTTTTTCGCCATTAAAGTCTCATGGCTTACACGAGACGAAATATTTATATGAGCAACCATCCTTGGAAGTATTAGTATTGTCAAGGATTTCCTGCTTTTTAGCTTCGTTCCTCACACTAGAGGAATGCACAGAACTCTCCTTCTTATCAGAGGGAGAAGGCTTCGAGATAGATTTCGATACAGTCTTAGAGTGAGTAGCGCTTGACACTTTAAATTTTTCAAAGGCTTTTTCCATAGCCTTTCCCACGGCTACGTCTATGCTAGCCTAGAAGTCATCTTCATTTGTAACTATATTCGCGTTATTGTGGTCGCGATCATTGTGGCGGCTACTTGCACCATCAGAGTTAGCCATTTTGTCCATTGAAACTAAAATAGTAATAATAAAAGTTTTAATTAGTCATACATACTTGATGACTTGCAATATAATGTATGGCATGGTATAATTAAACCATGTAAACTTGTAAAGTTTATGGGGCTGAATAAATATGGCACAAAAGGTCTGTCCCAAAGGACAAAACAAAAGTAGCACAAATGGCTTCAAGGTTTGAACGAAATCTATTACCTCGAGACAGGGAGTCGTAGACTACATCTGTCACTGTCACTAATGGACGTGGATGTAACATGTAGGCAGTACATCACTAATGGATGTTATAATTAACACATCACTAACGGAAGTTTATAATATGGCCCGTAGGTTTTACACCACTAATGAGTGTTTAAATAATATAATCATCGCATTGATGATACTTAGCCAAGATCAAATTGATCACATAGGCTTATTAGATTTTTGGACATAGTCCATAATCTTGACAGCTCGTGTGGTTCCTCAAGTCACACTGTCTAGGAGTGTTAACACTTTGAAGATGTTAACTTTTAGAATAAAATCTTAAAATGGTTTTTAATAGCTAGTCTCGATTAGGCAGACTAGGAGGTTTAGAACGTAGTTCACCACCTCTGGATAGAAGGAAAATCTCGACCTTAACTATCATGGTAGAGGACCATATAATTTAATCTACCGTTTTGCCAATATATGTGACCTCATTACTTGGCGGGAGTAAACCATCAAGAAGATCTTTTTGAAATAATTCATAGATCATAAATTTTGAGTTAAAATCAAGACGATCGCTCGAACAATGGATGAAACAAGATAAAGCAAATTCCAAAATTCTTCATTAAATTAAAACGTTGCCATTACAATAATGCCTAAAATTAGGACTTTTAAATAACAAAATTTGTCCTCGTAGGGACTATTACTCAAAATAAATGTGTCCACGCAGGGACTTCTTGAAAATAAAATTACATAATCAAAATACAAAGGTTTAATCAGCCCTTTTCCCTTTTACCATCCCTATAAACTTCTTCAAATATTTATTATTTTTCTTCCCAGATTTTTCAGCTTTCCGCTGAATTTCCTTCATCTGCTCCAACGTTTCTTGCATAGCCTCAAGTACTGGTGCTTAAGATTGAGGCTGTTGTTGCTGTGGTGGTTGAGGCTGTGGTTGTAGCGTACCCAGATGTTGGTATATATAGGGTGTAGGTGCACCAGAAGGATGGTACCCATAGAAGGGATATCCACCAGCTGAGTATGGTTTGGTGGAGTATGGAGGAAATGGAGAAGGAAAAGCTTCGTTGAATGCAGCTGCCTCAACATAAGGATCATGTGATGGTGCCTGATGAATGTAGTTAGGCAAACCAGAAGATGAAGCAAAAGGTTTGTATCCATATGAATCTAGATATGAAGGAATTGGCTTTTCAAAACCCGATGGTGGTAGTGGGGGTAGTTGGATCGAAGGCCCAACAGTAGATTGTGGTAGTTGAGACGAAGGCTCAATGGTTGGTTGTGGTGGGTGTTCCACAAATGGTGAAGTGTGAGAGGGTCCACCCATTTGTGGGTCCTCAGGGATAGTTGGGTAAGGGTTAGGTAGGGGTGAAAGTGACCTTACTCTTGGTCCTAGGCGCACCGACATGCACGCCCCGCGTCTTCTTGGTAGTTGTGGTTCGGGTGGTGGTTGTGGTTGCTCCACCTGTTGCATTTGTATTTCCTCAGGCGGAGGTAGTTCCTGCTGAGGAGTATGATAAGAGGGTGTGTTGTGGTAAGATGGGGTATTGTAGAAGACATATTGTCCCCATCTCTCTTGAAAGTCATCGGGGTAATGTTGTGGGGTTCCAATGTATGAGTTCGAACCACTGGACAGTTCGATAGGGTGCCCCATTGACCCTGTTTGTTGCATCTCAGAGTCGGAATCTTCTTCCATAGGTTTTGGGGAATCTTCAGGTAGAGTAACAGAAGGCGAACGCAAGTAGATGTTTGGATTATAGTTTCCTTGAAAGGAATGAGAGTGAGAGTGATGGGATTGGTGGCTATTATGGGAGTGGTGCGAGTGATGCGAATGGTAGGAGTGTTGGGAATGATGTGAGACTAGTGGCGGTGAATACTCGTGAGATATAGAGTGACGGTAAGGTTCCCAGGGTGATGAAGAATCACCCGATCCTTCATACGGGTTGTAATTGTGTATGTTTGATGGTCCTTGTCCTGATGACCCGCCCTGCATCAAGCCTTTTCCTTTGGCTCCACGAGAGATTTTAGGTGGCATGATCCTGCTCCAAAAACAAGTTAAAACATAACAAGAAAGAAAATAATAACAAAATAAGGTAGTGAACAATCCTAGGTCATAGCCTAGACTCGAGAGTCTAAGGAATGTGTTATTGTGTCGTTTGAGATCAAACACTAAGGACTAGTGTTGAATTCCCTAAAACGTCAGCTCTGATACCAACCTGTCACGCCCCAATTTTCACGTGTATCCCGGTGCGCCCGTTGGGGAGTATTGTGACGTATAGTTGATATCATCATAACCAATAAACACAGAGCAACACAACGGAAATCTTGGAGTTCAAATTAAATTATTACAAACCATAAGTGTCCAAATGTTTGAAAAATAAATATACAAACAAGGCTTGTAATAAGATCCACAGGAGAATCGGAAATAAATATACACAAAAGGATAACAGACTCTACAGACACAAGTATAAGGTCGCAACTCCTCAGTATTAGTGCCCCGCAGCTTTCGGCCTATTTCGTACTAGTACCTGTAACTTCACTTTTTGAAAATACGTCAGTTTACACAGGTAAATACAATCAACCGACTCATTTTGAAAATCCTTTCGAAATGGTTTTAGGTACACTAGGCACATTTTTATAAATAACTTGGGACAATACAAATGACCTTGTATATAGTTTTTCATGTCTGTCTTTTACATATGGGGCCCAGTACAGAAACCGAGACATGATCGACTGATACACCACTTCTGAACTTTCACACAGAAAGCGGATATTAATAATTATAGCAGTTACCGATGTATGCCTACACCAATGCTTAAGTCGTGGCCACTAATACTTTAGTGAGCCAAGGATATCCCAGACACGGTCAAGCCCACCCCCAATGTTTGAGTTTCAGACAAAACAGATTAAAACCGAGTTATGTAATTTAGTTATTTATCACAACTGGACAAAACATGACTCCATACCCGACCAAGCGGTAATAATTTACCGTATCCCAAGCCGTATAGGAGAATAGGTTAAGAGTATTTACCTGAGCTTAAGTCTTCAAGAAATCCAAAACTCAGCCGCAAATCAAAGACAAGTACAGACACAATTTACCGGGAAGGTGTTTTGTCTGGAATGATGGTATTATTAAACAAATTAGAATGATAACGGGTCCTTAGTTAAGTCTTAGACTTGAATCGGCTAGTCTTACGTTAAACAAGTACGGTACGATACGTTGGCTTAAGCGGTGACCGGAATAGAAGGTTAATTGGACCCGACAAGTATCAAGACTTATATAACATGGGTATACCAATAATATTCTGGACTTTGATAAGAAATTGACAGGGTTAAACCCGTTCCGATTAGATTACGTAAACTAGTTACGTATATGCTTAACCGTAAGCGTATAAGCGAAACTGGGTAACCGAAAGTCATATACAAGTTCCATATGCTAATATGTTTAAAATATGATTTGATATCAGTAAGATATCAATATGTATGCCTTTAATGATTTTAAAAACCGAATTATCCCTTATAAGGGCATTTTGGTCATTTTATAGTTTATAAAAGATGTTTATGGTAAATCTGATGTCAAGGTCATAATCATTCTGTAAAAATATGTATTTTATGATTTTATATCAATTGGATATCAATTATATGTGTGGTTGACGGTTTTAAACCAAACTATGCCCCGTAGGGGTATTTTAGTCATTTCACACATAGTTTTGAAGTCATAATTGGGATTCTGAGTTCGGGACTTGTACTTATTGTAAAGTTTTTGGAAATAAGTTTATAAATCAGTGGGTAACAAGTCTTCGCTCATAGTTATGGTTTTAAACCATACTATGCGCCGAAAAGGCGTAAAAGTCGATAAATGCCGTTAAATTTGATGTTTAAAGTAAACTAAGGTTATGACCTATTTTATATAACCAAAAAATTTTATTATTCTACATAAACAAAATATTTGTTTATAAAAAGCTTGGTTTAAGTCACTTTACGCGTAAAAGGGTAGTTTGGTCTTTTATTGGCATTTAACGAATCTAAGGCTTTTATTCAGTTTATAATCTGAATAAATATCCCAGTATGTCCTACATATCATATTACATCAGTAGATATTTCATCTTGATGATAAAACCATGCTTAACCTTTCTTAAATGCCGGAAAGGGCATTTTAGTCATTTAAAAGCATATATACGTCTTTTATCAAAACTTGGTTCATGGTCAGATTCTTGACATCGATATAATTTACTTATGTTTATAAATCAGTATGTGATTCATTTTTATATTGGTTCATGATTAAAACCATGATTATATCAAAAAGGACCTTTTTGTAAAGTTTAAGTATTTTTAACGGAACTTGCATATAATCTCGGATTGCTGAGGAACCATTGTCACACCCGACCCGCAGCGGAATAAGAGTCGGGGCATAATTGGGTTATCACCAAATCTCATGATGTTTACTAAAATGTTTCATATTTATTAAATTCAAATTACAACTTAAATATTCAAATCAAATCCATACAATTACAAGGAATTGAAACTAAGTAAAACAATCCAAAGCTTAATCTGATTTATTCTTCTAGGTCTTCCTATGTGTTTCTTGCCTCAACTGGATCACCTGTATCATGTGTAAAAACGGGGGAATATTTGGGTCAACAAAAGTTGGCGAGTGAACCTTGATAAAACATTGTTAATAATTTCTTGTTGTATTTAGTATTGAAAATTTGCGCAACAATCACATGTGAACAAACATATATATATAACAAACACAAACCACTTTGAATGAGTATATAATATGAATGATGATGACTGTGAGATCAAGGCTCAATCCAACGGAGCCGATCGTATGACATGAATGATGATGTATGTGAGATCAAGGATCAATCAAACGGAGCCGATCGAATGAGGCACCTGTACTCAACCCGTATCCCACGGGGAGCTGATGGGCCTAATGAAATGCATGTACTGAAAATGATAACTTAAATCTAAGCATAATTCACACAACAATTGATACATATTGGATACACATTTGATCACGGATATGATGGATGCACAAGTGTTTAAATATAATAAGGAATTAAACGACACATGATACACCCCAAAATGTGATTAAAACGGGGAATTTGGTAGAGATTCACTCACATTGGGTGCGTTCTTTTGATGACGTTGGATGCGCACGAGTTTTGGGATTTGATCGACGAGGAAAAACTAACATAAATAATAACGAAGTGGTTCGGTAAATAAATAGATTTTAATTCATAATCTTAATAGGATTTTTAGATTTATTTTTGTGAGTTTAAGGACATTTTCTAACTTTAAAAATATTATTTTTAAGTATTTTTAAATAATTTTCTGATTAAATAAATAAATAAAAATATAAAAATGTTGACCGTTGACCGTTGACCGTTTGACGGTCGGATTCAGTTTATTCATGCGCTGAGTGAGGTTCGAACCCGAGACCTCTCGTATGCGTGCACGCAGCTCTACCAACTGAGCTACGTGTCTAACCCGAAATATTCTCTGTTTTAATTATATATATATATACTAATTAATTGTTATTTTATTGGGTTTATATTAAACGATTTAAAATGGCCGAACCGTTTGCAGGGACCCGGAGTCGAACTCGGGTCCTTCGGTTCGTATGCGCACAGCCCAACCAGTTGGGCTGTGTGTCTAATCTGTTTAACTCACAGATTATATTACTCTTATATACATACCGTGACTTGTTCTGATTCAGTTCTAAAAATATCAGTTTTATTTCTGAAAGTCGGTACGTTGTGTGATTCAAACCCGGGACGTGTGCATTGTTTGTGCACATAGTCCACCGCTGGACTGTGTGTCTAACCCGGTTTAATATCCGTTTTTAATTATACTTATACACATGTTTAACTTCATCTTCTTCGCTTATCAAATTACCAAACAGTGAATTGACTGTTGTTTATTTGACCAATTACGCTTATAATTGATTGAATTGAAGTAAAAGAAAAGAATTTAGGACTAAGATGTACCAAATCACAAAGTGTCTTCTTCGAAATTTCCGGCAGAATTCGTCGGTTCTGTTTTGCGGATTCCGGCTAGGTGAACTGTTTTTGCAGTTTTTGATCATTGGTTTGAACAATTAGAGTATAAATCAAAAGATAGTAAAGAAGTTTAGACAGTTACCGTCTGGCGAGCGAATACGGTTTTCTGATCACGATGCCGGCGATGTTCCGGCGAAATTGGAAATCTCTGGCGACGAGCCTTTGAGCAAACGCAACCTCAGAAAGAAAGTGCAGTTGAGAGCGAAAAGTTTACGAGATGTTTGGGTGAGTATTTATAGAGATTAATGAATGGCTGGATTGGGTCTGAATTGAGGTCAAGGTTCGCAGTCAAGATTTTCCGGCGGTTACGACTAAGATTGAGGGTCAGACGTCGGTTATAACCGATGTCGACGTCGGTTATAACGTTATAGTCAAAAGGAAAATGGCTAAACTCGCGGATTGCCGGATTTTCCGGTGATTGCGAGTTCTGCCGCGCTGAAGTCCGGTTTGAATTCGAATTTCATCTTAAGTATTATTTGTTTCATAAAATTCACAAAGAGGGCAAGTGGTGGAACGGTGTGTTGTTTGTTTGATCTTATGGGCGACCCGGGTTCGAAACCCGGCAGCCGCATTTTATTTTTTTATTCACTATTTATTATTAATTATCAATTAAAGTTTTTTAATTCTAATATATTTATTAATTATGTATCATTTAAAATTAATTTGAGCAATAAATGTGCAATGAAAAATTATGACTGGAGATTCGATTAATAAATGAAACGGGTTTGGAAAACCCGTTTTTCGACGGATGTTACGGTATCCCTTACTTTTAGAAATTTCGTCCCGAAATTTAAGTAGTAGTGGTAACAGGAAAAAGATGTGGGTAATTCTCACGCATTGAGTCTTCACGTTCCCAAGTAAACTCAGGTCCTCGTTTTGACTCCCAACGTACCCTGACAATTGGAATACGACTTCGTCTTAAACGCTTCTCTCCGAAGTCCATGATTTCTACTGGTCTTTCAATGAAGTGCATAGATTCATCGATCTGAATGTCTTCTAGAGGAATATGGAGGTTTTTATCGGCGAGGCACTTCTTCAAGTTTGATACGTGGAATGTGGGATGAATTCTGTTGAGCTCTTCTGGTAGGTCAAGCTTGTATGCTACAGGTCCTACTCTTTCGAGTATCTTGAAAGGTCCTACGTAGCATGGTGCTAGCTTGCCCTTCTGGACAAAACGAACTACTCCCTTCCACGGTGATACTTTTAAAAGTACTTGATCACCAATGTTAAACTCCAAGGGCTTTCGTCGTTTGTCTGCATAACTCTTTGATGACTTTGTGCCGCTAGAAGATTGTTTCGAATTAGATGGATCTTGTCTGTTGTTTCTTGAATTAATTCTAGACCGGTGATTTGTGCTTCTCCAATTTCGTGCCAACATACTGGAGATCGGCACTTACGACCATATAAAGCTTCGAAAGGAGCCATACCGATACTTGAATGATAACTATTGTTGTACGAAAATTCAACCAATGGTAGATGAGTGTCCCAATTCCCTTTGAAGTCTATGACACATGCTCGAAGCATGTCTTCAAGAGTTTGGATGGTGCGTTCCGATTGACCATCAGTTTGAGGATGAAAAGCGGTACTGAGGTCTAATCGTGTACCCAAGGCTTGTACGGCTCACCATGTTCGTGAAGTGAAACGACCATCACGGTCTGAAATGATGCTTAAAGGTACACCATGACGGCTTACGATCTCGCTGATGTAGATACGAGCTAGCTTCTCGTTCTTGAAGTCCTCGCGGATCGGTATGAAGTGAGCTGATTTTGTAAGACGATCAATGATTACCCATATAGTGTCATACCCACTGGAGGTGCGAGGTAACCCGGTAATGAAATCCATGGTTATGTTTTCCCACTTCCACACAGGTATTTCGGGTTGGACTAGAAGTCCTGAAGGTCTTTGATGTTCAGCTTTTACTTTGGAACATGTAAGGCACTTGGAAACAAAAACAACGATATCCTTTTTCATGCCCGGCCACCAGTAGGTGTATCGTAGGTCTTGATACATCTTGTCGGCTCCTGGGTGTACAGAGTATCGTGTTTTGTGCGCCTCGTTCATAAGGAAATCATGAAGGTTATCGCGATAGGGAATCCATATGCGATTTAGATAGTATAGAATACCGTCGGATTTGGTTTCGATTTTGAGTTCTGCTCCACATGACAGTTCATTGCGTACGTCGTTTTCTGTTACAAAAACATGTTGAGCTTCTCGGATTCGATCTTTGATGTCGGTTATGATTTGCGAACATAGAAGATGAATGAGTTCGCATAACCTTTTCGACTGAGCGCATCGGCCACCACATTTGCCTTGCCAGGATGATACCAAATTTCACAGTCGTAGTCGTTAAGAAGTTCGACCCATCTTCGTTGCCTCATATTCAACTCCTTTTGGTTGAAGATATGTTGGAGATTTTTGTGGTCAGTGTATATTTCACACTTGGTACCGTAGAGGTAATGTCTCCATATCTTGAGAGCGAACACAACGGCTCCAAGTTCCAGGTCGTGGGTGGTGTAATTCTTTTCATGAACCTTGAGTTGCCTAGAAGCATAGGCTATCAATTTTCCTCTTTGCATTAGTACACAGCCTAGTCCTTGCCCTGACGCGTCGCAATAAACTACGAAGTCATTGCAACCTTCAGGAAGTGTGAGGATAGGTGCGTCACAAAGCTTTTGCTTAAGGGTTTGGAAGGCTTCTTCTTGTTTAGGTCCCCATATGAAGGGTTTTCCTTTATGAGTCAAAGCCGTGAGTGGTACAGCAATACGGGAAAAAATGGCAATGAAGCGGCGATAGTAACCAGCCAAACCAAGAAATGACCTTACTTCGGTAGGGGTACGTGGCGCTTGCCATTCCTGCACTGCCTTGATTTTTGAAGGATCAACATGAATTCCCTTGTCATTGACGACGTGTCCAAGGAATTGTACTTCCCTTAACCAGAATTCACATTTCGAGAACTTAGCGTACAGCTTTTCAGTCCTTGGAGTGTAAGGATAAGTCGAAGGTGTCGTTCATGATCGGATTTAGACTTTGAGTAGATGAGGATGTCGTCGATGAAGACTATGACAAAGCGGTCGAGGTAGGGTTTGCATACCCTATTCATTAGATCCATGAAAACAGCTGGGGCGTTGGTTAAACCAAATGGCATGACCATGAATTCGAAGTGACCATAACGAGTTCGGAAGGCGGTCTTTGGGACGTCTTCTTCATGTACTCTGAGTTGATGATAACTAAAACGAAGGTCGATTTTTGAGAAACAGGTGGCGCCTTGAAGTTGGTCTAGAAGGTCATCGATGCGAGGTAATGGGTAGCGGTTCTTGACCGTTAACTTGTTGAGTTCTCTGTAGTCGATACACATGCGAAACTTTCCATCTTTCTTCTTCACAAAAAGAACAGGTGCACCCAAGGCGATGAGCTAGGACGTATGAATCCTTTGTCAGTCAGCTCTTGCAGTTGACTAGCCAGCTCTTGCATTTCGGATGGGGCTAACCTATAAGGAGATTTTGCGACTGGTGTAGCGCCAGGTATAAGATCAATGCGGAATTCGACTTCTCTCACGGGAGGAAGTCCTGAGATGTCGTCGGGAAAAACTTGTGGGAATTCTTTCACTACAGGTATATCTTCGAGTTTCTTCTCCTTGTTTCCCTTCTTGACGACGTGAGTTAGGAATGCGACATAGTTCTTGTGGAGATATTTTCGGGCTTGAAGGCAGGACATCAATTTGAGTCCTTTCGAGGGGGTTTCTCCAAAGATTCGTAGGGTCTGACCATCTGCAAGAGGAATGCGAATGAACTTTTCGCGGCATACTACTTCAGCATGATGTTGACTGAGCCAGTCCATACTGATTATAATGTCGAAACTTCCCAACTTCATAGGAATGAGGTCAACTGGAAAATCGTGATTGTTTAGAGTGAGGGTACAATTTCGTATAATAGAGTTTAGTGAGACTGGTTTTCCGTCAGCAACTTCCACCGTTAATGATTCCATGAGATTATCACGAGTTTGGTTGAGGATAGGTTCAAATTCTAAGGACACAAAACTCTTATCCGCGCCAGTATCGAATAACATGGATGCATAACTACCATTGATGAGAAACGTACCGTTAACCACGTTGTTGTCAGCCCTAGCTTGGTTGGCGTTGATGTTGAAAGCTCTTCCTCTAGCAGGTGGAGGAGCTTGGTTAGCTTGGTTTACCGGATTTGCTTGAGCTTGGGCATGGATGATGTTCACCAAGCGTGGACAGGTGTTCCTGAAGTGGTTCGGGTCTCCACAGTTGTAACATGCTCACATGGGTTGCATCATGGGGTAGTTTGGTTGGTAGTAGGATTGGGCTATATGTTGTGTAGATGGTAGAAGTAAGGGTTGTTGGGCTTGACCCACTATCTGATGGTGGGTTTGGGTTGATTGCGTTCATTCGCTGGAGTGTGCGACAGGTTTGGATGGTGTGACCCGCACGGCCATAGCTGGTGCAATGTTGGCAGGGATGTTCAGGAAGGTGATGGTATTGACAACGGTTGCATTTTGGGTATGGGCCGGAGTATGGCTTTTTATATGGTGCCGCTGTGGGAACAATTTGGGTAATTGGTGCGGCAGTGATTGGAGGGTTTGTTTGTGTGACAGCAAAATTTCTGTTGTTTCGTTCCTCTTACCAGCAAATTTCGAAGAGGAGACGGAATGGTTTGGGGTTTGGGCCTCAATGGGGGCTTTCTTTTTCTCATCCTTGAATTTGCCATTTCGGATGCGATTTTCGGTGAGTTCTGTGGCTAATTCCATTGCGGCTTCGAGTGTTGCAGGCGAAGTGCTTAGAACCGAATCTTGGATTTTCGAGGGGAGGCGTCGAATGTAGTGTTCAACTAAGCGGTACACTGGGGTGAACAAGTTGGGGATCATTTGGTTCAGCTCAAGAAATCTTTTGTTGTAGGAAGTATGATCTCCTTCCTTTTGTTTTAGCGAGTGGAATTCATCTTCCAACTTTTTAATTTCGCTTCTTGGACAGAAGCGTCTCATCATGATTTCCCTTAACTCTTCCCATGTTAAGGCCATAGCATCTTCGTTCCTCTCTTACCCTTTTCTGTGTTCCACTAGGTAAGGGCTACCCCAAACAGTCTCCCAGTTGCGTAACGTACCTTGCGATCCTCGGGACAATCGCAATTGAGGAAGGTGTTCTCCATTTCTTCAAACCAGTGGAGGAGAGTAGTGACAACTTCGGTCCCTTCATATTTTGGGGGATCGCAAGACTTGAAGTGTTTATATGAGCACTTTTTGGAGGGAGGGTTGTTGACGTTCTGGTCTTCTTGATTGGGAGGGTTGATGGGATTCGCGGTGAGAGCTTGTTGGACTTGGATTACGATGTAAGGAAGCACTGCGGCCATTTGTTTTGCAATTTGGGTGGCCAAGCGTTCGTTTGATCTTCCTGACTTTCTACCTCCACGTAGCTGCCTAGCCGACATCTACAGGAACATACATAGGAAGATTGTGAGTTTAAGAAGTTTTTAGGTGTCATGTGTCGTTCAAATAATAAAAATAACATAATCATCAATAATGCACTACATCCATAGGATGTCTTGGGTTTGCTCATGTTTGGGCCTCCAATGTCCCCATACCATCGCCTGTATAGTCATGTGGGCCCCCATGACTATTGGCTTGGTAGGATTCACATTGGTGTTGGCGGTTTAACACTCGCATCACCCGAATGAAAACCATGAAATATGATTGCGAGATGTATGGTAGGAGGGTGTCCAGGTGTAGACACAATGACAACTCAAAGTGGGGTTAGCTCACACGACGTTTGGTATAGCATGCTTTGGCCTAATAGGTCCTTCGTACTCTCATCGTTAGTCCCCAGGTAGGCAAACTGGTCCTTTATTTTGGATTTATACGAATGCCAAGCCTAGACAGGACGTTCCGACTACCGGTACTCGTACCCTTCCAGTTACTACATGCCCGTCATGAGAACTCACTTTGATGTGATTTGAAAAATACAAAAAATCGTTGCAAAGATCATGGGAAAGGTGTGTGCTCTCATGGATGTGATATGTTATGAGGATATGATTCATAATGAGCATTGTATAATAATATGTACTTATGAACATGCTTGCATAAGATTGAATGTAACAATAAACATAAAGCATATAAACATCATGAATTTTGTATGTAACGCATAAACAATTTAAAAATTCTAATCAACTATAGTATAGGCTCTAAGGGTCTAATAACCTATCCTATATCCCTATAGTCATGGCTCTGATACCAATCTGTCACACCCCGACCCGCAGCGGAATAAGAGTCGGGGCATAATTGGGTTATCACCAAAGCTCATGATGTTTACTAAAATGTTTCATATTTATTAAATTCAAATTACAACTTAAATATTCAAATCAAATCCATACAATTACAAGGAATTGAAACTAAGTAAAACAATCCAAAGCTTAATCTGATTTATTCTTCTAGGCCTTCCTATGTGTTTCTTGCCTCAACTTGATCACCTGTATCATGTGTAAAACGGGGGAATATTTTGGGTCAACAAAAGTTGGCGAGTGAACCATGATAAAACATTGTTAGTAATTTTTTGTTGTATTTAGTATTGAAAATTTGCGCAACAATCACATGTGAACAAACATATATATATAACAAACACAAACCACTTTGAATGAGTATATAATATGAATGATGATGACTGTGAGATCAAGGCTCAATCCAACGGAGCCGATCGTAGGACATGAATGATGATGTATGTGAGATCAAGGCTCAATCAAACGGAGCCGATCGAATGAGGCACATGTACTCAACCCGTATCCCACGGGGAGCTGATGGGCCTAATGAAATGCATGTACTGAAAATGATAACTTAAATCTAAGCATAATTCACACAACAATTGATACATATTGGATACACATTTGATCACGGATATGATGGATGCACAAGTGTTTAAATATAATAAGGAATTAAACGACACATGATACACCCCAAAATGTGATTAAAACGGGGAATTTGGTAGAGATTCACTCACATTGGGTGCGTTCTTTTGATGACGTTGGATGCGCACGAGTTTTGGGATTTGATCGACGAGGAAAAACTAACCTAAATAATAACAAAGTGGTTCGGTAAAGAAATAGATTTTAATTCATAATCTTAATATGATTTTTAGATTTATTTTTGTGAGTTTAAGGACATTTTCTAACTTTAAACATATTATTTTTAAGTATTTTTAAATAATTTTCTGATTAAATGAATAAAAAATATAAAAATGTTGACCGTTGACCGTTTGACCGGTCGGATTCAGTTTATTCATGCGCTGAGTGAGGTTCGAACCCGAGACCTCTCGTACGCGTGCACGCAGCTCTACCAACTGAGCTACGTGTCTAACCCAAAATATTCTCTGTTTTAATTATATATATATACTAATTAAGTGTTATTTTATTGGGTTTATATTAAACGATTTAAAATGGCCGAACCGTTTGCAGGGACCCGGAGTCGAACTCGGGTCCTTCGGTTCGTATGCGCACAGCCCAACCAGTTGGGCTGTGTGTCTAATCTGTTTAACTCACGGATTATATTACTCTTATATACATACCGTGGCTTGTTCTGATTCGGTTCTAAAAATATTAGTTTTATTTCTGAAAGTCGGTACGTTGTGTGATTCAAACCCGGGACGTGTGCATTGTTTGTGCACACAGTCCACCGCTGGACTGTGTGTCTAACCCGGTTTAATATCCGTTTTTAATTATACTTATACACATGTTTAACTTCATCTTCTTCGCTTATCGAATTACCGAACAGTGAATTGACTGTTGTTTAATTGACCAATTACGCTTATAATTTATTGAATTGAAGTAAAAGAAAAGAATTAAGGACTAAGATGTACCAAATCACAAAGTGTCTTCTTCGAAATTTCCGGCAGAATTCGTCGGTTCTGTTTTGTGGGTTCCGGCTAGGTGAACTGTTTTTGCAGTTTTTGATCATTGGTTTGAACAATTAGAGTATAAATCAAAAGATAGTAAAGAAGTTTAGACAGTTACCGTCTGGCGAGCGAATACGGTTTTCTGATCACGATGCCGGCGATGTTCCGGCGAAATTGGAAATCTCCGGCGACGAGCCTTTGAGCAAACGCAACCTCAGAAAGAAAGTGCAGTTGAGAGCGAAAAGTTTACGAGATGTTTGGGTGAGTATTTATAGGGATGAATGGCTGGATTGGGTCTGAATCGAGGTCAAGGTTCGCAGTCAAGATTTTCCGGCGGTTACGACTAAGATTGAGGGTCAGACGTCGGTTATAACCGATGTCGACGTCGGTTATAACGTTATAGTCAAAAGGAAAATGGCTAAACTCGCGGATTGCCGAATTTTCCGGTGATTGCGAGTTCTGCCGCGCTGAAGTCCGGTTTGAATTCGGATTTCATCTTAAGTATTATTTGTTTCGTAAAATTCACAAAGAGGGCAAGTGGCGGAGCGGTGTGTTGTTTGTTTGATCTTATGGGCGACCCGGGTTCGAAACCCGGCAGCCGCATTTTATATTTTTATTCACTATTTATTATTAATTATCAATTAAAGTTTTTTAATTCTAATATATTAATTAATTATGTATTGTTTAAAATTAATTTGAGCAATAAATGTGCAATGAAAAATTATGACTGGATATTCGATTAATAAACGAAGCGGGTTTGGAAAACCCGTTTTTCGACGGATGTTACAACCATGTAGTATAACTTTAGGAGGTTATGCTATACTTAAACATGGTCTTAAAATGACCTAAAGTCAGTAGCCTAAGTGGCTAAATCAGTTCAGAATCGAAAGTCAAAGCAGAAGTCAAACTTTGCAACTTTCGGTTGGGAACCGACTCTAGATCGAGACTTGACGGGTCGAATCAGTTTATATATGTTCTAATACTTATTTTTAAGTTGTTTATGCATTAAATCATATTTTATAACATCTATATAATCAGTTATGAATATTTATAAAATCTGACCTGTTTGACTTTTATTGACTTTTACTTTGACCCGTCAATTGGTCAGGAATTCGTGGTAATCAGAAGATGCCCTTTTGAGGGATTAACACCTACCTAATTATGATCACGTAGCCATGTTCGTTACGATCAATGGCTGGACCATCATGGTCTTAGCTCAAAGTCAAGGCGTTTTTACGACAAGACCTTGACCTTGGCTTTAAGCCTAATGAAAATCACTTAGCACGAAATGGAACACTTATACAAGGTCCAGAGGTTGCTAGCAACTCAGATGAATGCTCCAAAGTGGCCTGGAACTTCTCTAAGTGAGCTTGAGGAGATGGAATGAAGATGAGCAAGGTTTAAGGCCACCAAGGGAGCCTTTATATAGTTGAGGAGGGTTCATGGTGGCTTGCCAAGTGTTAGTAGGAGCCCTAGGACGTACACAAGTGTCCCAAGTCGTGGCAAGACCAGAGAGAAGGTGGCAAACGCGACAAAGGTGGCAGCACATGGCTCTGCCATGTTTCTGCTCGCTGGCAGGTCCTTGCGGACCGTAAGGGGTAAGCCTTGCGGTCCGTAAGGACCTCTGGCGCCCACAACATTTCAAATGGTTACGGACCGTAAGGGTTTAGCCTTGCGGTCCATAACCGCCTTTCAGAAGCTGAGTTTTGGCATTTTCCACTATTAATCCCTCAACTTCATTCCTCATCATATATAACGGATATAATTTATCGTTTCAACGACTTTGGTCCTTCTCGTTTAAGCACATGGCATACGAGAATTATCAGGACATGTGTCAGAATATTATTGGACGTAGAAACACATAGTGTTACAGGTATTTACCGATTTTTACCCTCAAATCCCGGTACCGTACTGGTATCGAACCGGGTATATTCGGTACCGGTACCCTCTTTCTAGGATTTTCGGTACCGGTACTTTCGGTTCCGGTACCGGATGGTACCGAGCTCATCCCAGTTAGAAAGTAATATTGTTTTGTTTAGGGGTATTCTAGTCAATCTTAGACAATAGTTTGTCTCTCCACCAATTCCTCTGTTTTTTAAACGTTACATGCTTTTTTTATAAAAATTGCACCATAAAAACGAGCGTTTATTATCTTTAAAATAATATACTATTGCTATACTTTTGAAAAATAAATTTCGAAAACACAGATACGTAAAACGCAATGACTAAAAACACAATGGACAGAAAACACAAAGAAATGTCTTTTTTTTTTCAAAAACGCAATGGACAGAAAACATTAATAAATGTCTTTTTTTTCTAAAACGGAAGAGACATAAATCACCAAGAAGTGTCTTTAATCTAAAACGCGATGGACAGAAAACAAAAAGAAATGTTTTTTCCTTTTTCTAAGACGCAATAGACAGAAAACACAAAGAAATGTGTTTTTTTTTTCTAAAACGCATTGGACATAAAACACAAAAATGTATTATTTTCATCGTGTTATTAAATGCAATAGATTAAAAACACGAAAAATTGTGTTTTTTTCCTTGTGTTATAAAACGTAATGTCACACCCCAACCGATGGCGGAAACATCGGGAGGAGACGAAAACTAGATTGCAAGAGGCTTCATAACGCTAATTGCGTCAAGTGTTTAATAATTACCTTTTTACATAGTTTAAATCATATAATACAAAATTTAGATCCCGACACGTAACAAATATAATTTCATTTCATTGATAACGATTTAATACAAGATATTGAAACGAAATACATGTTTGAAACAAATACAATACAATAAGTATTTAAAGTTTACATGTATTTCTAGGCAATCCTACTAGATTCCACGTGTCATCAAAATTCCTGCAACATGTATTAAAAGCATAGATCAATACAAAAGTATTGGCGAGCATACAAGTTTGAAATTAATTATAAGTATAAAAGTTGGTTTTGATTGTGACAAGTATATATTCAAGTCGAATAGCACGAATATGTAGACCACTTTCGCATAACAATAGCATATAATCAAACTCCTTAACTAGCATGCATAGTATTCTAAGCATAACGATATCATGAGAATACAAGTCAAAACTAATAAGCATAAACAAACTCAAGCATAACAAGTAGCATGTATAGACGAGTTTAAACTAACACATAGAACTCACATAAGCGTAACTGATGGCACATTTGGTATTGTGAACACATTTAATTTTGTTTAAAATAAATTTTGTAATTTATACATGTTGCACCCCAAAATGCATTAAAGTGTAAAAAGAGGGTCGAGTATGCTCACCGTTTTGCAAAGCTTCCTTTGGTGATTCCGTGAAGAGTTGGAGCTTGGAGCTTCAAGCTTCCTTTAAAACACTTAGTGTTTTCTTTTAGAACTCTTAGAGTTCTCTTCCTTGCTTGGAAGATTTGAGAGAAGTAGAGAGGTTGAGAGAATAATGGTTGGAACACTTAGTGTCCTTTTAGAATTCTTGATTTAAAGAGATTGAGAGAATTAGAGAGATGGGGAGAAGAATGGTGTAAGGAAAATGGTAGAAGGAGGTTGGTATTTATAGGTAGAGAAGGTGGAAAAGGGTGAAATATGATTGGTTAAAAAAGGTGGAAGAGGATTGAAAAGATGATTGGGGGAGAAAGGAGGTGGAAAAGGGTGAAATATGATTGGTTAAAAAAGGTGAAAGAGGATTGAAAAGATGATTGGTGGAGAAAGGATGTGGAAAATGGTGAAATATGATTGGTTAAAGAAGGTGGAAGTGGATTGATGAGATGGAAAAGATGATTGGTATATTTCTTGGTATTTCTTCAGTATATATTATGTAATTGTGTATATAAAACGTATAAAAGTATAATTCAAGTATTGAGGATGTGCGTATAAGTATTTATACGTATAATTGTGTCGGTTTACGTATAAATACGTATTTAAATGATCGGTTGTGTGAATAAAAAAACATGTATAAAATATGAATTTTATTATGATTAATGCCTCGAGTTGTGAGATTGAAATTAAAATACGAATTTATGGTTTCTAAAATTAGAATACGGATACGGACATTTTTAAAATAGAAATACGAAGATACGAGGCGTTAACGAATAACGAATAACAATTAATAATATATAACACACACATATATTTTTATTATGTTTTAACGCCCCGAATTATAATACAATTATTTATTTCTAAAATAAGGATGCAAAAAAGCGAGGCTTTACAGTCTTCCCTACTTTAGGAAATTTCATCCCGAAATTTATTTAAAAGGGAGACTTTAGAATAATAGGGCATTTTGAAGCATGTATGGGTATAATCGCGAAATAGGTTGTGAGTGATTAAAGTTTGTATTAAATATAGTAATGAAACACCGAATTTCTTATGGCACATTTTACGAAAGTTTGGTAATATGGTAGTAACACTTATATATAGGAAGTACCCGCGGCGTATCCACCATATTATACTATATTACTTCCGTTTCGCTAATCGGTGTCATGTTACGTTCCGTGTCACGTGTAGGTTTTATTAACGTATTACAAGTGAGAACGATAGCATATATAGAGTCTCAAGTATATAAGTATAATTGCATTTAAGTATGAGAGAGTATACTGTATAAGTATGAGTATAAGTGTAAGTGTGCGTATTCGCACATTCGTGTATAATACAAATGGTATATTTTAGTTTAACCAAGATTAACAGATTACTGGCATGTGAATAAACAGGTCAAACCATCGTGTACCGCAATGTAGACTACCCATCATCGTTAAAACGAAGAGGGTGTAAAATAGTTTACTTAACATGACCTCAAGAATACGGGCGGGCGTCACTCCTATAGCGCTACACAAGCGCTATGCATGTTAAGGTGTGGCTTGATCAAAGTTAATGACGAGTCTACCACATAAACATGTAAATAAACAAGTCAAACCATCGTGTACGCAATGTTGACTAGTCAATATTGTTGAATCATAGTGTAAAATAGTTTACTTGGTATGAAATAGTTTACTTAACATAACCCCAAGTCTCAAGGGCGGTGCGCTACTCCTATAGCACTACGCATAGTGCTATACATGTTAAGGTGTGGTTTTATAATGAGTTTATCACATATAATGTTCCAGTAATCCCAAATCAAGTATGATGTTTAGTATGCACCTATAGAATCGTTGCGTAATAGATTTAGTATAAATGCGAAGTTTGTCATGCATAAATTTGATTTTAGTATAGTGTGACATTAAAAAAATGAAGGAATAAGAATTATATAGCATAAAATGTAAGATAGCATAAAAGAGAGGCTTGTTAAAATGTTGGAGTGTTTCGGTTTTAGAAACTTCGACTATTCCAAAGTGACTCGTAAGTCCTTTCGAATTAGGACATGATTTGGCCTAATAGGTATAATACTCTCGTCGCCAAGCGATTAACGGTACTTTACCCTTCCAGTTAGTACATGTCCCTAATTTGATCGAAAAATACAAAACTTTGGCGAGATTGAAAATTGAGGAGCGGAACCAGTCATCAAGGTGTGGATGTCAATCCTGGCTTGACAATTTCATCCCCAAATTGTGGTTTATTGAACGTATCAAGATATAATCTCGAATCGTCAATAAGGATCCACTAGATTATGAAATGAAACTCCCTTCAAGATATGGATATCACTCCTGACTTAATGGTGAATTTCGCACAAAATAACATGTAGAGCGGATTGAAACTCGTCACCAATGGCGGGAATCACCCGTGTATTGATGAGTTATTTCGATCGTGTAACAAGAATATACTCAAAAGTGTGTGTTGTGTTTCATGTCCTAGGAAAGACATATTGTAAGTTTTAGGATCAAAAAGGGGAGAAGCATGATAGAAAGAATAACTTTTTAGAAAAGTATCACAAATGGTCAATGATATGGTACTTAAACTATAGACTAGGTCGAACACGACAATTCTACCTAATTTCCTATAGTTATGGCTCTGATACCAATCTGTCACACCCCAACCGATGGCGGAAACATCGGGATGAGACGAAAACTAGATTGCAAGAGGCTTCATAACGCTAATTGTGTCAAGTGTTTAATAATTACCTTTTTACATAGTTTAAATCAAATAATACAAAATTTAGATCCCGACACGTAACAAATATAATTTCGTTTCATTGATAACGATTTAATACAATATATTGAAACGAAATACATGTTTGAAACAAATACAATACAATAAGTATTTAAGGTTTACATGCATTTCTAGGCGATCCTACTAGATTCCACGTGTCATCAAAATTCCTGCAACATGTATTAAAAGCATAGATCAATACAAAAGTATTGGCGAGCATACAAGTTTGAAATTAATTATAAGTATAAAAGTTGGTTTTGATTGTGACAAGTATATATTCAAGTCGAATAGCACGAATATGTAGACCACTTTCGCATAACAATAGCATATAATCAAACTCCTTAACTAGCATGCATAGTATTCTAAGCATAACGATATCATGAGAATACAAGTCAAAACTAATAAGCTAAAACAAACTCAAGCATAACAAGTAGCATGTATAGACGAGTTTAAACTAACACATAGAACTCACATAAGCGTAACTGATGGCACATTTGGTATTGTGAACACATTTAATTTTGTTTAAAATAAATTTTGTAATTTATACATGTTGCACCCCAAAATGCATTAAAGTGTAAAAGAGGGTCGAGTATGCTCACCGTTTTGCAAAGCTTCCTTTGGTGATTCCGTGAAGAGTTGGAGGTTGGAGCTTCAAGCTTCCTTTAAAACACTTAGTGTTTTCTTTTAGAACTCTTAGAGTTCTCTTCCTTGCTTGGAAGATTTGAGAGAAGTAGAGAGGTTGAGAGAATAATGGTTGGAACACTTAGTGTCCTTTTAGAATTCTTGATTTAAAGAGATTGAGAGAATTAGAGAGATGGGGAGAAGAATGGTGTAAGGAAAATGGTAGAAGAAGGTGGAAAATGGTGAAATATGATTGGTTAAAAAAGGTGGAAGAGGATTGAAAAGATGATTTGTGGAGAAAGGAGGAGGAAAAAGGTGAAATATGATTGGTTAAAAAAGGTGAAAGAGGATTGAAAAGATGATTGGTGGAGAAAGGATGTGGAAAATGGTGAAATATGATTGGTTAAAGAAGGTGGAAGTGGATTGATGAGGTGGAAAAGATGATTGGTATATTTCTTGGTATTTCTTGAGTATATATTATGTAATTGAGTATATAAAAAGTATAAAAGTATAATTCAAGTATTGAGGATGTGCGTATAAGTATTTGTATGTATAATTGTGTCGGTTTGCGTATAAATACGTATTTAAAAATGATCGGTTGTGTGAATAAAAAAATATGTATAAAATATGAATTTTATTATGATTAATGCCTCGAGTTGTGAGATTGAAATTAAAATACGAATGTAAGGTTTCTAAAATTAGAATACGGATATGGACATTTTTAAAATAGAAATACGAATATACGAGGCGTTACACGAATAACGAATAACAATTAATAACATATATATACACACACACACATTTTTATTATGTTTTAACGCCCCGAATTACGATAAAATATTTATTTTCTAAAATAAGGATGCAAAAAAGCGAGGCGTTACACGTAATGAATTAAAAGACAATAAAACGCACGCATTGGTGTGTTTTATAAAACACAATACAAAAACGCATTGAAGTAGATGTGTTATAGAACACAATTAAAAAAACGCCATTAAATAAATAATCATTTATTTGGGTACATTTCCAATAAATCAACTTATTATGTTTTAAGACGTATGTGTTTTAGAAACTAACAAAAAGTTGGAAAATTATGAAATTATTGTGAACATTGCGTTTTAGAAACGAACAAAAAAGTTAGAAAATAATGAGATTATAGTGAAGTTATACACTAAATATACCTTTTGAAGTTTAAACAGAACCCAAGATATGGCTCATTATGTTTTCACACAAATGACATACTAACAAATATACCTTTAAATATGCCATCTCCTCGTATCTGCAGCTTCCTTTTTCTGTCTTTTCTTGTTGAAAACAAGTATACAATAAATAATGTTGATCAGAACTTAGAATTCGATGTCAGCAAAGTTGCGTTTTGTGAATTATCACCAAATACATATCGAACGGTCACATTTGCGTCACCCTTAACAAAAAAGTCCATAAGGGAGGGGAGATTTGCTCCTCATCCGGGTTTCATTTCATTCATTATGCACTCGGAACAGGAAGCAGTGGTGAAGCTTGAGATTTACGACGGGAGGTCGAAAACGTATATACACAAAAAATTTTATAGAACCCGGGTGACGTATATACAAAAAATTTCTATACAAAACTTCGGGAAGAGACGACGAAAATTTGGTTTAGGAGGTGCCGAAGTGGTGGGTGATGGAGTGGTGGTGGTGGTTGTGTGGAGGTTGGATGAACTATGATTTAAGTTTTCTTTAGATCTAGTGGTGAATTAATTGTGTTTGACTAAAATACTCATTCCTATGTTTTTTAATCTTTGTTACATGTTCTCATATTATTGGTTCTTATCCTTTCTACCCAAACTAAATTTGGTATTTGATCATCTACCATAAATTAATATTAGTAGGCCGGTAATAATATTTTTTAATTCTCAAATCTAACCATGCTTGATATTGATAAATATGAAACTTTTAGCGAGGACTATTTGTTAAACTCACAAGGAACAACAAAACTAATTTACAAACATGACATATAAACTCAAACAAATAAACTTTCATAAATTCAAATTTTAAACATAATAGTAAATAAAATGAATGATACTATAACTTTACTTCTACTCCAAGCTAGGTTCCTATACGAATTAGGATTATTACTCTCACATTGTTGTTGATGTTGTTGAAGAAACACTAACCTGATGGTAAGGCTCCAACAAGAACTTGGACCCTCAACGACTCGAACATCTGGCTGCAAAACAGTAACACCGTTAGGACTCGTTACATGAATGAGGTTATTCCTGTAACCACCCTCCGGCGTGAGAATAAATATTGGTATTGGGAGTAATATTGGGAGAGAATAAGATGATCATATCTTTGATGTTTACCTCTATTTATAGTTTACCATTAGGGTTTCCTCTAACTTAGGATGGGCCCCGATAAGTTAGGGATTTGCATGATCTTCCCAAAATATTGGGGATTTGGTTATATCGTTTATCCATGATGAATAGAAGATTCTAGAATAAACATGTGTGATTAATTATTTATAATCAAATAATAGGTAATGACCGGGTCGGGTTAGCCATTCCGGGTCATACCTCGTCATGTCCCCCCAGTCCGAGGTTATGAAATGAAATTCATAAAATCGGACTAAAGAAGGAGTTAATTAAAAATTCTCTGTGAGTGCATATATCTCAAATGAGAGTATCGCCGCAAATTTGAATTGTGACGGTGATGTGAAAAGAAATGAAAGTGGGGCCATCATTAGGGTGACAGTTGTACTTACCCTGTTCTGACACGTGTTCCCACCTTGTGTGTCTTTTCGAATTCAAAAAATTCATTTCGCTTTTTATCTATAAAAAGATTGTCTCCCTTAGGGCTTTGACCATTTCCCTTTTTTACTTGGTCTTCTTCCATAATTCAACTACACTCCATGGCCTCAAAAATTGGTCTTCGTCGGCCCCTGCGATCCCCGACGCCTTGTATTGCAAGTGGGGAGCAGCGTCGTTCAATAATCTGTTACAAGATTATGACATTAAATCAGAATGGAATCCGGTGCTACCGTCAAAAACAGATGTAGCGTTTCCGCTGAAGCAAGGGAAAATCACCCTGTTCAGTGATTTCTTCAACTTCTGCAACTTCCAGTTGCCTACTACCAAATTTTGTAAGTCCATTTTGGATGAGTACCAAATTCATATCTCTCAGATGCATCCTTTGGGTTTGGCGAAACTCCGTCACTTCGAATTCGTCTGCCTGGCCTTAGGTCACGAGCCTGAGATTCCGGAGTTTAGGGCTTTCTTCGTTCTTGTTTGGAAGTCCCCATTCTTTACATTTGATCGAAGGGACACCGATATCTCCTGTTTGAGAAATGTTCCCGCCAGCTCGCGAGACAAAGATTGGAGAAAGAAATTCTTTTACATAGACGCCAGCGTTATCCCTGGCGAGATGCACTGGAGGGATATGGGCTCCAAAGAAAAATACCCGGATGAATGTCCCGCCGTTGAGGTTTATGCTGAGAATGCCCTTTACAAAAAGTTATGCCTGCATCCCTCTGAATACCAAGTTATACCCGAGGGGGCGCTCGTACTTGTGGGGATGAGTTTGTTATGGCGTGACAATCGATTCTTCCTAACGTTTCAGAGATTTGACAGTGGTGAGTGATATTTCCCTCCTTATCGTATTCATGTTGTATTTTTCAATTATATAAACCGAATCAAATAAATTGGCCTAGGTGAATGGTTGCTTTTTGACTTTGTGGATCCTCCCCGGAATGCCGCTTTACGGGCCACTGATAACGTGAGAGGAGAGCAAGAGCCTAATGTGCTCTCCATTCACATTGAACGGTTTCTTAATCCACTGTAATGACGTCGTCTGGCGAGGTAGCCGTTCCTCCCCCGGTGGCGGACATGTAGCACCTCCAGAAGGGAAGAAGAAAATGCCTAGTCTAAAGGTGGTTGTGAGAAAACCTGCTCCCAGTGTGGGTGTTATTCCAGTGGAAACCAATGTGTCCGGGCCGCCCGGAAACGTGGATGCGACCTTCACGCCTATTGGAGGTAACACCGGTACTTCCTCAAAGAAGCGAAAGAGAATCCCTCCGTTGACGACCTTTCAAGCAACTAAAGTGGCCCAACAACTACGCGCGTCTATTTTACTTCTCACTAACATGTGTGTTATTTGGCGTGTCCTTGTTTAATAATCAGCAATCATTTACAGGCGCTGCACCCGGTGTTCCTTTGGAGGATGTAATCCCGCTGTCGCGGCCTATTGCAGATACCCATGCCTTGGCGAACAACGTGCAGAGTCCTTCGCTTTCCGATCTCATCGTTCAGGCCAGCTCTTTCCAATCCGCCCCCTTGTTTACTTCCTCTATTGTCGCCACCGTCATCTCTGTCTCAACTCCCCCCGTTGCTAGCGCGACATTGCCCCTGACGTTTGATTCCCCCGGGGCGAGTGGCCCAGGGATAAGCGGTTCAGGTGTAGCAGGTGATATGCCCGCCTCATCCAATAAGGCGGAATCCAGCAGTGAGAAGACAAATATTCCTCATGAGAGCGGGAGGTCCAGCGATAACCTTCCTGAGGACAAGGGATTCTTGTTCGATGATCTCTACCTTCCTACCGTGTGTTGGGATTCAAATGCCCAAGACAAACGTTACCAACCTAGGTGGAAGGTTGCTGAATCGACCAGGCTTGTGTTTCCGCCTGTCGTGCACCATTGGGTGGAGCGGTCCTACCCCCCGGCTGAGTCTTCATATGTAAAGGGGTTAGACAATGAGTATCTGATGAATTCAACCATGGTGGAGACTGTTAGTGTGCCAAGGAAACTTGCAGAGATCAGGCGCCGTTGGATGCACGATAATCATGAGCTGCGCCAAGCGCGTATGTCCATTCAAGAACTTGTTGATGAAAAGAACCAACTAGAGAGTCAACTTCAAGCGGCTCGTGTAAGAGAAGACCGCTTCTTACTTGAGAAAAACAAGGCAGAGGATGATCTTAAACGAGTGACTGCTAACTTGGTTGAGGAAAGACTGGTCTGGACCCGTGACCTGGCAGAAAAAGATCGCGTGATTGCCCGCACCATAAGCGTTCAACAAGAGTTGGAGAGGAAAGCCGTTGTGGAGGCCCAAAAGGTTAGGTCCGAGTTGTCTGTCGAGATACGAAAGTATCGTATTGACGCTGATTTTGTTTGTCAGGTGCAGGAAAGATACCAAAACTTGACCCTCGAGCTACAAGCCTCTGAAACCAAGTCCCAGACAAGGCAGGCTGAACTCAAAGAGCGCGAAGAGAAACTTAGAAGTCTGCAACAAACTTGCAATGCTCTTCTTGCCGAAAAGAACCAACTTACACAAGCCTCTGCCCTTCAACTATCTCGCCTCAATGAGGCAGAAAATGCCTTGGGACAATCTCATGCTGAAGTGGAAAATCTGACAGATCAGCTGGCGAGTGTTCGTGGCGATAGGAATTGGCTAATAGCCCAGGGTTTGGTCGGCGCGTTTGAGTATTTGCGCCAGTCAGAACCATTAGTTGCACTACTGGATCGTCTATCCACCGTTGCATATAAGTTAGGGCAACATGATGGCGTTTATGAGAGCTATGTCAGCTGTCAGCGGATGGATAAGGTTGCCCAGTAATTCCAAGAGGAAGGAGGCCAGCTGACGTCTCAAATGTCCGACGCCCTGGAAGCCGTATGTAATGATCCTTTGCCTGCGTATGTTGATCTGTCCAACAAGGTGGCCGAAGAAGGCGTAGAGTCATTACGCCAGATGTTGGAGGTGGCGGAGGAGTCGGTAATCCTTTAATTGTTTTGATTTTGTTTTTATTTTCGAATGTTTTGTAAGACGATGCCTTAACGGGACATGTTTTGGTACTTGGTGCATTTAATGTAATGTATGATTAGGGCGGCGCCGTCGTCTTCTACGTGACGATTTGACATGCCATCATGACTGATTTCAGTTAATTAATGCTTGCCTCTGATTTGACATGTAATCATGAAAATTGTGTACTCCTTTTTGGCAACCTTCCAATATATATTCATGTCCTTGTTTTTGCCAGATTTGGTAAAACCAACATGAGTGAAGATTACCGTCTACGAGAGGTTTCCGACGTACTTCGAACCCTCGATGCGGCAACCGCCCTGCTCGCTCTGCATGAGCAGACGCCTGGGGGCGGAGCAGAAGATGGAGGGCTTGTCCCTTCCATTGTTGTGACCCATCATGAGTCAACTGACGAAAACGTCAACAACAATGTGATTTCGGTGGGCGAGGTACTTGTCGATTCTGATCCTGTCGTGTTGGATGCTGATGCTTTAATGCCATGGTTTCCCCATGAAGCCTTGGGCCGGTGCCGTATGGTGTACCAGCGTCGTGGTAGGATCCACCGGGCAAACCTGCCAGACGTTCAAGAGCCGGTGGCTATTCCGGCCAGTGTGTCGGAGGATGAAGATTTGATTGTGGATCCTCATTCCTTGGAGTGGTATAGCGAGGCATTGCACACCCCTGCAGAGGTGTTGGAAATGTTTGCCGATTTATAGTTGGGTAGAACATGTTTGTTTTTTGGTGACCCGGTATGTTGTTTTTTGTTCACACGAGACAAGTACTTGGTTTTGTTTGATAGTTGAATGTATTTATTACCAAAATACCTATCTTTTGTAGTGGTTGATGTATCTATTACCAAGATACCCACTTTAGCGTTGTATAAATATAACTTTGTTTTTATGAAATTGTATTTCCCAGCAAAGTTGTCGTGTACGTCGTAAAAGACTTGAACATAAATGTTTATTAATAAATGATTAAAAATAAGAGACATCGAAAATGATGGATTACACTTTATTTTGATATGAGAAAACCTACTTCGCCGTTAGGGGCGAGTGTCTACATATAGCACTTCTTTAACTAGGCTATATTCCAACTACGCGGGACTGTTGTACCATCGAGTTTGGATATGCGGTAGGCCCCCTTTCCCAAAACTTCTTGAACTACGTAGGGTCCTTCCCAGGTAGGGCTAATTTACTAGTGGGTTCCACTCGGTTGGCTTCGTTATCTCGCATAACATAATCGCCCTCCTGGAAAGTCTGTCGAGCTACGCGTTTGTTATAAAACTTCTCTAGAGTTTGCTTGTACTTTGCCTCGCTGATGGCGGCTGCCTCCCGCCGTTCTTCTAAGGCATCCAAGCCTTCGCGTAAGAGTTTGTCATTATCGTTAGGCGTTAGGCGCCTTAGCGACGGTAGCCCTACCTCTACTGGTATCATTGCCTCTGTACCATAGGTTAAGATGAATGGGGTTTCATTGTTGCTTGTCTTAGGCATGGTTCGGTGTGCCCAGAGGACGTTTGGCAATTCTTCCACCCAAGAGCTTCCCTGATGGTCTAATATTCTTTTAATTCCATCCAACAGGCTTCTGTTTGCCCTTTCCACTTGGCCATTGCCTTGAGAGTGTGCCACCGATGTGAAAACTTGCTGAATTTGTAGCTCGGTACACCAATCTTGCAGTACCCGATCCGTGAATTGTGTACCATTGTCGCTGGCTAGATATAGCGGGAGCCCAAATCGGCAGACGATGTGTTCCCATAAGAACTTTTTAGCGTTTTCAGCCGTTATCTTCACCAACGGCTTCGCTTCCACCCACTTGGTGAAGTAGTCAATTACCACGATCAAATATTTGAGTTTTCCCGGGCTGGAGGGAACGGTCCCACGATATCTACGGCCCGTTTTTGGAAGGGCCATGCCGCTGTCGCATGAATTAAGTTATTTTGGGGGCGCAACGTTTGGGGGGCATACTTCTGACAACTGCGGCACCTTCTAAGTTTGACTACATCGTCTTCATGCATGCCAGGCCAATAGTACCCGACCTTCTGAATTTTGGCCACAATTGCCCGGGGTCCCGCGTGGATTCCACATATACCGGCGTGTATTTCGTGGATCAAGAATGTGGCTTCCGACGGGGATACGCACCGTAATAATGGTCCTAAATACGTTTTCTTGTAGAGGGTGCCATTCTGTGTTTCGTATTATAAAGCCTTTACTTGTATTTTTCTAGCTTCACCTCTGGCGGACGGTAGTGTTCCTTTTAAAAGATAGTCTAGAATGAACGTATACCAACAAGGCTCTTCCGCCGTAACCGCGGAAACCTCTCGGTGTTCAATTGAAGGTGACTGAAGGGTTTCCACCTTTACTTCTTTTTCCATGCCTGACGTTGCTAGCTTACTCAAATCATCAGCTATTTGGTTTCTACCGTGGGGAACGTGGCTGAGTGTGACGCTTTCAAAGGAGGCAGTGAGCTCTTTGGTTTTGGCTAGGTATTTTGCCATCGTTTCATCCTTGGCCTCGTATGTCTCATTTACCTGGTTGTTGACTAGTAAGGAGTCAACATATGCCTCAACCCTTGTTGCTCTCATGGACTGTGCCATCCTCAAGCCCGCCAACAGGGCTTCATATTCCGACTTGTTGTTGGAGCATTCGAAATCGAAACGTAAAGCATACATCAGTTTCACTTCATTAGGACTTATAAGCATGAGACCTGCGCCAGCCCCCTTTCCATTGGAGGACCCATCTGTATACAACCTCCAAACTTGCGAGGATCTGCTAGTTTCTGACGTATTGTCAACCACTGGGTCGTCAATGACCTCTCCTTCAGGAATTTCAGCCAATAAATCGGCGATCACCTGTCCCTTGATCGCCGTTCGTTTTCGATATTCGATGTCCAGGGCACCTAACTCAATTGCCCATTTTGCCAGTCTTCCAAAAATTTCTTGCTTGTGTAAAACTTGCTGTAAAGGGTAATTTGTTAGGATTTGCACATGATGGGCCTGGAAATATCTTCGGAGGCGCCGGGTAGCGTGGATAAGTGCGAGTCCAGCTTTTCTAGCATAGGATATCGCGTTTCAGGGCCTGCCAACACGTGGCTAATATAGTAGATTGGCATTTGCTTTCCATCTCTGTCGACCATGAGTACTGCGCTTACCGCGTTGTGGGCAGCCGCTAAGTACATCTTCAAGAGTTCGTCAGGGCGAGGGGCTGTCAATGGGGGAAACTTTTCAATAAATCGTTTCATGTCTTGCAAGGCTTCTTCAGCGTCACTAGTCCTTTTAAAGTTGCTCTTGTTGAGGCAATCTTTCAAAGTTTTTATAAACGGCAGGACTTCTCCGCGTGCCTTGCTAAAAACCTATTTATAGCAACCAATCGCCCGTTTAGTGTCTGTGCTTCTTTTAGGGTCCTGTGTGACGGAATTCGCGTTATGGCAACTATTTTTTCAAGATTGGCTTTGAAGCCCTCCCGGGTGACTACCACCCCCAGGAACTTGCCTTCCTCTACCCCGAAAGAACAATTCTTGGGGTTGAGTTTCATATTGTATTCTCGTAGCTTTCGGAAGGTCTCCTCGATGTCGTTGAGCATTTGCTTTTCTTCTCTGCTTTTAATCACCAAATCGTCCACATACACTTCCAGGTTTCTACCAATCTGCTTTTCAAAGGCTTTGTCCATGAGCCGCAGGTAGGTGGCGCCTGCATTGCGTAAAGCGAAAGGCATTTTTGTGTAACAGAAAATGCCTATATCAGTATGGAACGCTGTTTTTTCCTCATCTTCACGTGACATCTTGATCTGATGATACCCTTTATACGCGTCCAGGAAACATTTATACCGGAAGGGGACCAATGAATCGACTTTGAAATCTATTTCCGGCAGGGGATAGGCATCTTTCGGGCATGCTTTGTTTAAATCTTTGAAATCAATGCACATCCGCCATGTGCCGTCTGGTTTCTTGACCATTACAGGATTCGATACCCATGTGTGGTATTTCGTTTCCCGGAGAATGCCTTCTTCGACCAGCTTTCGCACTTCTTTGATCACTGCTTCTTTCCTATCGGGGGACATGCTTCGCTTTCCTTGGGCCACCGGTTTGATGCCCGGGAATGTTCCTAACTTGTGTTCCGCCTTGTCCCAGGGTATGCCGGTCATGTCGGAATGTTCAAAAGCGAAGACATCAGCATTTCTTTTCAGCAGCTACTTCAAGTTGTTCTTGACTTCCGGGGATAGGCTATCCCCTATGGTGACTGCCTGCTCAGGGTAACGTGTTCTTAATACCCATCTTTCCAGACCAACTGCGCCGCTGGGTCCTTGACGACACCTTTTGGCGTTAAGCACCTCCCCCATTTTTTTCCCGGTAGACTGTTACATCTCCTCCCGGCATGGGGAACTTCATGTCACACCCCGACCCGCAGCGGAATAAGAGTCGGGGCATAATTGGGTTATCACCAAAGCTCATGATATTTACTAATATGTTTCATATTTATTAAAGTCAAAATTACATTCTCAATAATCCAAACATGTCCATACAAATACAAAGAAAAATAACCAACTAAACAATCCAAGCTCTAAACCAGTTTATTCTTCTAGGCCAATCCTATGTGTTTCTTGCTGCAGCTGGTTCACCTGTATCATGTGTAAAAATGGGGGTTTTTGGGTCAACATAAGTTGGCGAGTGAACCTTGTTAGATAAACATTTATTATTGATTTTCTTGTTATTTTATCAAGGAAAAATTGTGCAATAATCATAAATGAGCAAATGTAAATAATCAAACAGTAGCAATAACAACCACAAACTATAACATACAATAACATACAATAACATAAATGGGGAACGAACGGCATATGATAAATATATGTACTGAAAATGATAAATGTCTGTGCGATCAAGGCTCAATCAAACGGAGCCGATCGTATTGCATGTACTGAAAATGATAAATGTCTGTGCGATCAAGGCTCAATCAAACGGAGCCGATTGTAAGTTGGCACGCCAGGTTCACGCTCATAATGTAATGGGGAACATGCTCAACGCTCATAATGTAATGGGGAGCGGCGGCCTATGAAATTGCATGTACTGAAAATAATAAATTAAATCCAAACAATAACCACACAACAGTTGAAACAAACTGAATACACATTTGTTCATGATATGATGTATGCACAATGATTTAAATATATGATGTATGCACAGAGGGTGTGTGTGTGTATCAAGGATCGAACTCGTGGCGTGTGATATGTGTGTGCACACAGTCCACCGCTGGACTGTGTGTCTAACCCGTTTATAATACCGATTTTAATTAATCTTATAATGTTATCACACTTCATCTTCTTCGCTAAATTTACAGGCAACTATTTACTCAACTGTTTCTTGCTTTAAAACGATTAACAAACATTCATAAGACTAAAATGAAATGGCAGAGACGGTGTTGGAAGTAAACATACCGGAGGAATGATTTATCTTAGAATTCCAGCAAGGCGTCGGCTCTGTTTTTATGAACTTCAACTGAGCGAACAAATTAACCGTTTTGATTAGCTAATTGTGGAATTGAAGTACTAAACAAGAGTTAACATAAGGTTTGAATGTCTATACCGTTTTACAGCTGAAGATAAGGATTTTCAGAAGTTTTCCGGCGAGAGTGTTATCCGATATCGTCGTCTGAAATTGATTCCGATTGAAGGGTTGGAGTTAGTAACAGCTTAACAACTGATAGACAACGAAAGAATTGCGAGACTTACTGATTTGATGGAAAATACGGTTTTCCGGCGAAAGTCCGGTGAGTCCAAAAAGCTTCTCCGGCGGACTGAAAGTTGTGCGAAAATGTAGTTGGAAGTTTGCAGAGTGTGTTTGAGTCGCGAGAGGGGTCTTTGATTGAAGTAATTCAGGAATTGAAAGTTTTCGGTTATTAAAACCGATCCATTCTCGAATTTAAGTTCATTCAAAGCAAACTTGATTGAAGGTGTCGGTGCATCGGTTAAACTCAGTAAACCGCGATCAATCAAACGTTTTTGGACGTTTGGTGACCGATTACGGTTACAGTTAACGTAGTCAGGTCGCTTCATGATTGTCTATAAGGTTTATTTGTTTCCTAGAGTTGACAGAAAACAACAAGTGGCGGAGTGGTTATGTGTGTGGTGTTAAGTCTTTGGAGTTCTTTCCGGCTGACCCGGGTTTGAGTCCCGGCAGCCTCATTTTCTTTTTAATTATTTTATTTTTACTTTTTATCAATTATAACTTGTATAGTTTAGTTTGTTTATTAATTATACATCATTAAAAAATTAAAATGGACATAAATACGTAACGAGACATTTATAACTTGATATTCGATTACAAACGGAGCGGGTTTGGAAAACCCGTTTTTGACAAATGTTACAGTATCCCCTACTTTTAGGAATTTCGTCCCGAAATTTAAGTAGTAGTGGGAAAAAGATGCGGGTATTTTTCGCGCATTGAGTCTTCACGTTCCCAAGTAAACTCAGGTCCCCGTTTCGACTCCCAGCGTACTCTAACAATTGGAATGCGACTTCGTCGTAGACGTTTTTCTCCGAAGTCCATGATCTCTACTGGTCTTTCAATAAAATGCATAGATTCATCAATCTGAATATCTTCCAGAGGAATGTGGAGGTTTTCATCAGCGAGGCACTTCTTCAAGTTTGATACGTGGAATGTGGGATGAATCCTGTTGAGTTCTTCTGGTAGATCAAGCTTGTATGCTACAGGTCCTACTCTTTCGAGTATCTTGAAAGGTCCTACGTAGCGTGGTGCTAGCTTGTCTTTTTGACCAAAACGAACTACTCCCTTCCACGGTGATACTTTTAAAAGTACATGATCACCAATGTTAAACTCCAAAAGCTTCCGTCGTTTATCTGCATAACTCTTTTGACGACTTTGAGCCGCTAGAAGATTGTTTCGAATTTGATGGATCTTGTCTGTGGTTTCTTGAATCAATTCTGGACCAGTGATTTGAGCTTCCCCAATTTCGTGCCAACATACTGGAGATCGGCACTTACGACCATATAAAGATTCAAAAGGTGCCATGCCGATACTTGAATGATAGTTGTTGTTGTACGAAAATTCAACTAATGGTAGATGAGCGTCCCAATTTCCCTTGAAGTCTATGACGCATGCTCGAGCATATCTTCAAGAGTTTGAATGGTGCGTTCAGATTGCCCATCAGTTTGAGGATGATAGGCGGTACTGAGATCTAATCGCGTACCCAAAGCGGCTTGAACTGCTTGCCATGTTCGTGAAGTGAAACGACCATCACGATCTGAAATAATGCTTAACGGTACACCATATCGGCTTACGATTTCGCTGATATAAATACGAGCTAACTTTTCGTTCTTGAAATCTTCGCGGATAGGAATAAAGTGAGCTGATTTTGTAAGTCGATCGATGATTACCCATATAGTGTCATACCCACCAGAAGTGCGAGGTAACCCGGTAATGAAGTCCATGGTTATGTTTTCCCACTTCCATACAGTTATTTCAGGTTGGACCAGAAGTCCTGAGGGTCTTTGATGTTCAGCTTTCACCTTGGAACATGTAAGGCACTTGGAAACAAAAACAACAATATCCTTTTTCATTCCAGGCCACCAATAGGTGTATCGAAGGTCCTGATACATCTTATCGGCTCCTGGGTGTATAGAGTATCGCGTTTTGTGAGCCTCATTCATAAGAAATTCACGAAGCTTGTTGTGGTCAGGAATCCAGATGCGATCTAGATAGTACAGAATACCGTCAGATTTAGTTTCAATTTTAAGTTCAGCTCCACAGGACAGCTCCTTTCGTACGTCGTCTTCCGTTACTGAAACATGTTGGGCTTCTCGAATTTGATCTTTAATGTCGGTTACGATTTGCGAACATAGAAGATGAATGGAGTTCGCATAACCCTTCCGACTGAGTGCATCAGCCACCACATTTGCCTTGCCAAGGTGGTACCGAATTTCACAGTCGTAGTCATTTAGAAGTTCGACCCATCTTCGTTGCCTCATGTTTAACTCCTTTTGATTGAAGATATGTTGAAGACTCTTGTGGTCAGTGTATATTTCACACTTAGTACCGTAGAGATAATGTCTCCATATCTTAAGAGCGAACACAGCGGCTCCAAGTTCTAGGTCATGGGTGGTGTAGTTCTTCTCATGAGTCTTGAGTTGTCTCGAAGCATAAGCTATAACCTTTCCTCTTTGCATTAGAACACAGCCTAGTCCTTGCCCTGACGCGTCGCAATAAACCACGAAGTCATCACAACCTTCAGGAAGAGTGAGGATTAGTGCATCACAGAGTTTTTGTTTAAGGGTTTGGAAGACTTCTTCTTGTTTGGGTCCCCATATGAAAGGTTTTCCCTTATGAGTTAAAGTCGTGAGTTGTACAGCAATGTGAGAGAAGTTTGAAATAAAACGGCGATAATAACCAGCCAGACCAAGGAATGATCTTACTTCAGTTGGTGTGCGTGGCGCTTGCCATTCTTGTACCGCTTTGATCTTTGAGGGGTCGACATGTATTCCCTTGTCATTGACCACATGTCCAAGGAATTGTACCTCTTTTAACCAGAATTCGCATTTGGAGAATTTGGTGTAAAGCTTTTCATTCTCCAGGAGTGTAAGGATGAGTCGAAGATGTCGCTCATGATCAGACTTAGACTTTGAATAAATGAGGATGTCGTCGATGAAGACTAACAAAACGATCGAGATAGGGTTTGCAGACTCTGTTCATTAGATCCATGAAGACAGCTGGAGCGTTGGTTAAACCAAATGGCATGACCATGAATTCATAATGACCATAACGAGTTCGGAAAGTGGTCTTTGGGACGTCTTCTTCATGTACTCTGAGTTGGTGATAACCAGATCGAAGGTCGATTTTTGAAAAACAGCTGGCGCCTTGAAGTTGGTCAAGAAGATCATCAATGCGAGGTAATGGATAGCGATTCTTGATTGTTAACTTGTTGAGTTCTCTGTAGTCGATGCACATGCGAAACGATCCATCTTTCTTCTTTACAAAAAGGACAGGTGCACCCCAAGGCGAGGAGCTAGGGCGTATGAACCCTTTGTCAGTCAACTCTTGCAATTGACTAGCTAGCTCTTGCATTTCAGAGGGGGCTAACCTATAAGGAGACTTTGCAACTGGTGTAGCACCAGGTATTAGATCAATGCGGAATTTGACTTCTCTTACTGGAGGAAGTCCTGAAATGTCGTTAGGAAAAACTTGCGGGAAATCTTTTACTACAGGTATGTCTTCAAGTTTCTTCTCCATGGTTCCCTTTTTGACGACATGAGCTAAAACGCGACATAATTCTTGCGAAGATATTTTTGAGCTTGAAGACAGGACATTAATCTGAGCCCTTTCGACGAGGTTTCTCCAAAGATTCGTAGAGTCTGACCGTTCGAAAGAGGAATGCGTATAAACTTTTCGCGACATACAACTTCAGCATGATGTTGGCTGAGCCAGTCCATACCAATTATAATGTCAAAGCTTCCCAACTTCATTGGAATGAGGTCAACTAGAAAATTGTGATCGTTCAGAGTGAGAGTACAATTGCGTATAATAGAGTTTAATGAGACCGGTTTCCCGTCAGCAACTTCTACTGTTATGGATTCCATGAGCTTATCACGATTTTGGTTTAGGATGGGTTCAAACTCTAAGGACACAAAACTTTTATCCGCGCCAGTATCAAACAACATGGATGCATAACTACCATTGATAAGGAACGTACCGTTAACCACTAGCCGTCAGCTCTAGCCTGATTAGCGTTGATGTTGAAAGCTCTTCCTCTTGCAGGTGGAGGAGCTTGGTTAGCTTGATTCACTGGGTTGGCTTGGGCTTGAGCGTGAATAATGTTCACCAACCTTGGACAAGTGTTTCTAAAGTGGCTTGGGTCTCCACAATTGTAGCAAGCCCGCATAGGTTGTACCATGGGATAGTTGGGTTGGTAGTATGATTGGGCTAAATGTTGGGTAGGTGGTAATAGTAGGGGTTGTTGGGCTTGACCCATTATTTGTTGGTGGGTTTGGGTTGAAGGCTGGTGGCGGTTCGTTCGCTGAGGTATGCGACATGTTTGAACAGTATGACCTGCGCGACCACAGCCGGTGCAATGTTGGCAAGGATGATCAGGAAAATGGTGGTATTGGCAACGGTTGCATTTTGGTAATGGGCCAGAGTATGGTCTTTTGTATGGTGCAGGTGATGGGGCGACTTGGGTAATTGGTGCAGCAGGGATAGGGAAATTGGTTTGTGTAACAGCGAAGTTTCTGGTGTTACGCTTCCTCTTGTTAGCAAACTTAGAGGAGGAGGTGGAATGGTTTGATGTTTGACCCTCAACGGGGGCTTTCTTCTTCTCCTCTTTAAACTTACCGTTGCGAATTCGATTCTCGGTCAGTTCAGTCGCTAGTTCCATAGCAGCTTCAAGTGTTGCTGGTGAAGTGCTGAGAACTGAATCTTGAATTTTCGAGGGAAGACCTCGAATATAATGCTCAATTAAGCGGTAAACTGGGGTAAACAAGTTAGGGACCATTTGGTTCAACTCTAAGAACCTCTTGTTGTAGGAAGTATGATCTCCCTCCTTTTGCTTCAAAGAATGAAATTCGTCCTCCAACTTTTTAATCTCACTCCTAGGACAGAATCGCCTCGTCATGATTTCCCTTAACTCCTCCCACGTTAAGGCCATTGCATCATCAATTCCCCTCTTCCCCTTTTCAGTATTCCACCAGGTGAGAGCTACCCCAAATAGTCTCCCGGTTGCGTATCGTATCTTGCGATCCTCAGGACAATCACAGTTGAGGAAGGTGTTTTCCATTTCCTCAAACCAGTGGAGGAGAGCAGTGACACCTTCGGTCCCTTCAAATTTAGGAGGATCGCAAGACTTGAAATGTTTATATGAGCACTTGCTGGTAGGAGGGTTGCCGATGTTCTGGTCATTTTGTTGGGGAGGATTAGTAGGATTTGTGGCGAGAGCTTGTTGTACTTGAACCACAATGTCAGGAAGCACCGCGGCCATTTGTTTCGCGATTTGTGTGGCCAAGCGTTCGTGAGACCTTCCTGATCTTTTACCCCTTCGTTGTTGTCTAGCCGACATCTATAGGAACATACATAAGAAGATTGTGAGTTTATGGAGTCTTTTTAGGTGTTGTGTCTTAAAGAAAATGAAAATAACATAAATATCAATAATGCAACTACATCCATAGGATGTCTTGGGTTTGCTCATGTTGGGCCTCAAATGTCCCCCATACCTTCACCTGTATAGTCATGTGGGCCCCCATGACTATTGGCTTGGTAGGATTCACATTAGTATTGGCGATTTAACACTCGCATGACCCGAATAAAAAACCACAAAATATGTTTACGAGATGTATGGTCGGAATGTGTCCAGGTGTAGACACAATGACAACTCAAAGTGGGGTTAGCTCACACGACGTTTGGTATTGCATGCTTTGGCCTAATAGGTACTTCGTACTCTCATCGTTAGTCCCCATGTAGGCAAACTGGTCCTTTAATTTGGATTTATACGAATGCCAACCTAGACAGGACGTTTCGACTACCGGTACTTGTACCCTTCCAGTTACTACATGCCCGTCATGAGAACTCACATTGATGAGATTTGAAAATACAAAAATCATTGTAAAAATAATCATGAAAATGATGTGATGTGTGCTTTCATGGATATGATACGTTATGAGAATATGATTCATGTTAGGCATTATATGATAATATATACTTATGAACATGCTTGCATAACATTGAATGTACATTTAACATAAAACATATAAACATCATGAAATTTAGCATGTAACATACAAAAATCTTAAAAATTTCTAATCAACTATAGTATAGGCTCTAAGGGTCTAATAACCTACCCTATATCCCTATAGTCATGGCTCTGATACCAATCTGTCACACCCCGACCCGCAGCGGAATAAGAGTCGGGGCATAATTGGGTTATCACCAAAGCTCATGATATTTACTAATATGTTTCATATTTATTAAAGTCAAAATTACATTCTCAATAATCCAAACATGTCCATACAAATACAAAGAAAAATAACCAACTAAACAATCCAAGCTCTAAACCAGTTTTATCTTCTAGGCCAATCCTATGTGTTTCTTGCTGCAGCTGGTTCACCTGTATCATGTGTAAAAATGGGGGTTTTTGGGTCAACATAAGTTGGCGAGTGAACCTTGTTAGATAAACATTTATTATTGATTTTCTTGTTATTTTATCAAGGAAAAATTGTGCAATAATCATAAGTGAGCAAATGTAAATAATCAAACAGTAGCAATAACAACCACAAACTATAACATACAATAACATACAATAACATAAATGGGGAACGAACGGCATATGATAAATATATGTACTGAAAATGATAAATGTCTGTGCGATCAAGGCTCAATCAAACGGAGCCGATCGTATTGCATGTACTGAAAATGATAAATGTCTGTGCGATCAAGGCTCAATCAAACGGAGCCGATCGTAAGTTGGCACGCCAGGTTCACGCTCATAATGTAATGGGGAACATGCTCAACGCTCATAATGTAATGGGGAGCGGCGGCCTATGAAATTGCATGTACTGAAAATAATAAATTAAATCCAAACAATAACCACACAACAGTTGAAACAAACTGAATACACATTTGTTCATGATATGATGTATGCACAATGATTTAAATATAATAAATGGTAAGACACATGATACACCCCAAAAACGTGATTAAAACGGGGAATTTGTAAATATTCACTCACATTGGGTGCGTTTGGTTGAAGATGATGAGGTGCGCACGAGTTTGAAGGATTGAACAACGAGTATTAACTAACCTAAATAATAACGGAAGATATAGTAAATGAGTGGATTTTATTAATAATTTTAATAGGATTTTTTTAGATACATTTTTGTGAGTTTAAGGCTATTTCCTATCTTTAAAAACATTATTTTTAAGTATTTTTAATTGATTTTTAAATTAAATTAAATAAATAAAAATATAAAAATATATTGACTTTTGCGTTGACCGTTGACTATTGACTTTGACTTGTTGACCGGTTCTATTGTGTAACTGTATGCGCCGGGTGAGGCTCGAACCCGAGACCTCCCGTTCGCGTGCACGCAGCTCTACCAACTGAGCTACGTGTCTAACCCGAAATAATTCTTTTTTTAATTATATTTATATACTAACTCAGTTTATTCAAAATTCTTTTATTTTCAAAAATGTTTTAAATCATCGAACCGGTGCCGTTAACAGGTCTCGAACCCGGGACCTGTGCTTTAACGTTACACACAGTCCACCGCTGGACTGTGTGTCTAACTTGGTTAATATATAGATTTTTTATTATACTTAACATCTAATGTAAGTTCATCCGGTTCAGTTAAAAAAATAACATTTTAATTACAGAGGGTGTGTGTGTGTGTATCAAGGATCGAACTCGCGGCGTGTGATATGTGTGTGCACACAGTCCACCGCTGGACTGTGTGTCTAACCCGTTTATAATACCGATTTTAATTAATCTTATAGTGTTATCACACTTCATCTTCTTCGCTAAATTTACAGGCAACTATTTACTCAACTGTTTCTTGCTTTAAAACGATTAACAAACATTCATAAGACTAAAATGAAATGGCAGAAACGGTGTTGGAAGTAAACATACCGGAGGAATTATTTATCTCAGAATTCCGGCAAGGCGTCGGCTCTGTTTTTATGAACTTCAACTGAGCGAACAAATTAACCGTTTTGATTAGCTAATTGTGGAATTGAAGTACTAAACAAGAGTTAACAGAAGGTTTGAATGTCTATACCGTTTTACAGCTGAAGATAAGGATTTTCAGAAGTTTTCCGGCGAGAGTGAGTTATCCGATATCGTCGTCTGAAATTGATTCCGATTGAAGGGTTGGAGTTAGTAACAGCTTAACAACTGATAGACAACGAAAGAATTGCGAGACTTACTGATTTGATGGAAAATACGGTTTTCCGGCGAAAGTCCGGTGAGTCCAAAAAGCTTCTCCGGCGGACTGAAAGTTGTGCGAAAATGTAATCGGAAGTTTGCAGAGTGTGTTTGAGTCGCGAGAGGGGTCTTTGATTGAAGTAATTCAGGAATTGAAAGTTTTCGGTTATTAAAACCGATCCATTCTCGAATTTAAGTTCATTTAAAGCAAACTTGATTGAAGGTGTCGGTGCATCGGTTAAACTCAGTAAACCGCGATCAATCAAACGTTTTTGGACGTTTGGTGACCGATTTCGGTTACAGTTAACGTAATCAGGTCGCTTCATGATTGTCTATAAGGTTTATTTGTTTCCTAGAGTTGACAGAAAACAACAAGTGGCGGAGTGGTTATGTGTGTGTGTGTTAAGTCTTTGGAGTTCTTTCCGGCTGACCCGGGTTCGAGTCCCGACAGCCTCATTTTCTTTTTAATTATTTTATTTTTACTTTTTATCAATTATAACTTGTATAGTTTAGTTTGTTTATTAATTATGCATCATTAAAAAATTAAAATGGACATAAATACGCAACGAGACATTTATAACTTGATATTCGATTACAAACGGAGCGGGTTTGGAAAACCCGTTTTTGACAAATGTTACACTTCATGAGGCCTTAAAGCGTATCTTCCGATTATCACATTATGATGTGAGTCGGTGCATACTACGAGAAAAGTGAGAAGTATGGTTCTTTCACGTGGACTAGGCCGAAGGTTACTGGAAAAGTGATTTGACCGATTGGATCAACTTTCTCCCCTGTAAAACCTTTTATAGGGACGTGTACCAGCTCCAGGAGTTTCTTATCCTCTGGTTGCATTCTGTTAAAGCAGTGCTCGTATATTATGTCTTCGGAGCTTCCTGTGTCAACCAGTATCCTTCTCATATTATAATCGCCAACAGCGGCTGATATGATGAGGGGATCTACAGTGAGGTCTAAGTCCTCCGCCCGCGGTTCCACCGTCATGGTTGCCAACATCCAAGGTTCTAAGGTGGAGAAACTTCTTTTTACCCCCTTTGCCTTGTCGGCGTATAACATGTTCATCTCTCGTTGCCTTTTGCCCGCCCCTTTATCTGGGTCTTCCTTGACGGGGGACGGGCCTTGCTTAATGTCTTGAACCAGATGGGCCAGCTTTCCATTCTTCACATAGTACTCGATTTGCTTCTTCAGCTGATAACAATCGTTTGTGTCATGACCGTTGCCCTTGTGATATTCGCAATATTTACCAGTGTCTTTATTAGGCGTATCTCTCAGCGGTTTTGGAGGGTTGAGTTTTAAATTCTCAGAGGCCAGGATTTCTGCTGGTGTTTTGCTCAAGTTGGGGTAGTCGGACCTGGACCTCGAGGACGAGTCGTTTCTTGAGTAGGAACTCTTGGATTTGTCATACCGTGAGTCCGAACGATCGCCTTTACGGAACCTCTCGCTTCTGCCTTTGGCTTTCGAGTTTCGATGCTCCCTGTCATCTTGTCCCTTTTGTGATTCCTTTTTTCGGTTGGCCGCATGACTAGCTGCCACCGTTTTTTCTTGTGTAACATACACATTGGCTATTCTCAGGATTTCATTGATGGTCACGGGTACGCCGTCTCTTCCATAAAGTGTTCTTAACAACTCATCGTCATTTACCCCTTGTAGGAAAGTGCCGCACGCCAAATCGTTTGTTATGCCTGGGATTGCCAAACTTTCTTTATTGAATCTGACGACGAAGTTTTCGACCGTCTCATTTTCCCGCCTACAGATGTGGAGAAGTTCGTTTTGGTCCTTGGTGTGTCGTCTCTGCTGACTAAATTGTAGTTTGGACTTGGACACCAAGTCTTCAAAACTATCAATCCCGCCGGTGGGAAGACCATCCTACCATACTCGTGCCGCCCCCACCGGTGTTTGGACAAACATTTTACACCAAAGGGGCATAGGCCAGCATGCTACCTCTCTGACACTTTTGAACAAATTGAGATGGTCATCTGGGTCGCTCAGCCCGTCGTATTTTCCCACCGTTTGGGGCATCTTGGGTTTCTCCTTGATCGGGGCTTCGGTGATTCTTCTCGTGAACTTTGACCTGTCCGCGGCATCGGCGGGTTTGTAAGGTCGGGTAAGTTCATCGTCTTCCCCACTAACAGGCGGTATGGGGTGGTTCGTTTCATTGACTCTTACCCCTTGAGTAGCCAGGGATTGAGATATGTTGGTGGGGCCATCGCTGGGTGAGAAACGAGGCCTGGAAGCACTGCCTCTATTATAGACAGGTTCTACGGCTGGCTGACTTTGGCTATATGCCTGCTGTGACGTGGGGTACGTCCACCAAGGTGGCATGCAAGCTGCGTATGGCAGCTGTTGAACATAACTTTGTGTTGCCATCTGAGGGGTATAGGCCTGGTTGTTGTGTGGTTGAAGATACCCATAAGGAGGTGCATAGTAACAGCCCGGGAAATAAGCCTGATTCCCGGGCGTGATCGGGGCATTCATGACACCAGCCGACATGACTACTGGTTGATGGGGCGGCGTGGACAATGCTGCCGTGAGTGCCACGGAATACAGCGGCGGCATGGAATGGGTAAGAGATGGCTGGTGGTACTGGATCGTACTTGACGGTTGTACACCGTTCCCGGGTGTCGCAAAAGTAGCTATTAATACACTCTCGGGACTTATGGTCTGTGCGATGGTGCTTGATGAAGGAGTATAGACAGCGACGGGGGCCGAGGTGGAGACCACCTGTCGAGTCTGCCAGGAAGTATAGGATTGTGGGTTCCCTGCGACCGATCCATAGGAAACGGCTGGGAGCCTCTGGAATCCGGCGGTGCCTCCGCTTCAAACTCCAGGTCCAGAGACCTGGTTACTGCTGGTGATGTTGGAGTGGCTGTAACTGTCGCAACTGTCATTAATATTGTGCCACTGGTCACAGATGGTTGGTTTTCTGGTGCTGTTGCCACGCTGTGATCATTCGCCATTGGGTCTAAGTTTACTGGTGTTGTGACAGGTCCCACGGATGACGCCAATGAAGAAACACTAACCTGATGGTAAGGCTCCAACAAGAACTTGGACCCTCAACGACTCGAACAGCTGGCTGCAAAACAGTAACACCGTTAGGACTTGTTACAGGAATAGGGTTATTCCTGTAACCACCATCTGGCGTGAGAATAAGTCTCGGTATTGAGAGTAATATGTGTATTGGGATAGAATAAGATGACCATACCTTTGATGTTTACCTCTATTTATAGTTTACCATTAGGGTTTCCTTAAACTTAAAATGGGCCCCGATAAGTTAGGGATTTGCATGATCTTCCCAAAATATTGGGGATTTGGTTATATCATTTATCCATGATGAATAGAAGATTCTAGAATAAACATGTGTAATTAATTATTTATAATCAAATAATAGGTAATGACCGAGTCGGGTTAGCCATTCCGGTCATACCTCGTCAGTTATTATTATTATTATTATTATTATTATTATTATTATTATTATTATTATTATTATTATTATTATTATTATCAATTGCTTAGCTACAGTTTATAATGTTGACTTTCTGCACTGAACTTTTCAGAATTCATACACTTTGGCCTCTTCTACCTAGTCTCCCGTAGTGGGGCGTGACTAGAGGGGAGAAGGGTGCATAGCGCCGCTTACATTGATACGGCGGGTGCTAACGGGTGGAATTTGGTAGCGTCGCTATAGGCATAGTACCGTGAGGGGGAGATTTGTTTCAAAAGCCACTCACACACATATATATACATACATATATATAAAGCCCCATACATATATAACTTAACTACACACTCAAGTTATATAAAGTCTCTTCCTTACACAATCCGCCACTTATCGCATAACGCCCACCCAGAGACTTTATGACTACTGATGGCCTTACCCAGGCCACAAAACGTCTGACAGATAGACAGAGATAGAGAGACCAGTTGCAGGTTCCGGGCCGACCGTTCCTCCTCTAATGGTGCGTGAACAACTCCACCACACTGATCGGAGTTCAGGATTCTCAGTGGTAGTGTATGGTGGTGGTGATGGTGATGCTGTACGGTGGTGGTGGTGGCGCCGCCGTGGTGGCGGTGGTTGGTTTCATTGGCGAGAGAGATGAAGAAGAGTTGGTGTGTATGAAAGGGAGGGTACGAGTTTCATACCACCAAGAATTTACAAAAACGAAATTCAAGTTCTTAAATCCATAAAATGTAGAAACATGCAAGAAATTATGGCACAATAACCTGAAAAGAGAATGATTTTTAATATTGTAAGGTGTTTATGCGAGACTGCAAGTGAAATTAAAAACCAGCAGAAGGAATGATAAAGGGGAAAAAGAGTTTTGGTAAAGACAGGCATCGAGGAGGTCTGGAGGATGACACGGGGTAGTAGGTTGATACATTTTCTTTATTTTATTTAGTTCTTATATTACTTTTCAAAATTAAATTATTTACTTAGGGTTTTCAAAGAATCTGCTGTTAAAACATAAAATATAAAAATAACATTGCTACAAGAAAAGATCAGTTTTATTTTGTGATAATATATGATATTTGGTATAAATTGTTGAAGGGGTATGGTGTCAAATCTGTGCCGATAAAGGTATCAACCATAGTCGCGCATATAACCATACCCAATACAGACACGAGCAAGAGTGTCCCAGGCTGCGCGCCGAATGTACCGGTGCCCACTGGGTCGCGCGCAGACAAGGACTATGTCTAGGTTTTTAACATAACACTTATAAAACTGAAAATGTCAAGAGAGCAAGGCCGCACGATATTCTACCACCGCGCGCAAGGAAGAACAGTACAGCTAATCTTATAGCAAGTACGACAGTACAAGTGGCAGAGCCGTGAACCAATAAGAGTGCAACAGGCTGTATTGGATCATGCCGCACGATGAACAATCATGCAGGAGACAAGAAAGTACACAAGGACAAACATGTGGCACCTATCAGCTTGCGCCGATTACTGTCACACGATCTCCACATACTGCCGAGGACAAACCAGACAACAAGGACGACTGTCAGGATATGTGGCTTCATTCACGTCGTGCCAGGTACCAACATAACCTGAGATCACTAACGGTCGCGACAGAGGAGACCAAATGGATATTCCTTGTTGTCAACCTCGGGCCCAAGGCCCATGAGCCCAGCTCCTCCACAATCCACTCCGGCAATAAATAGAGGACTTCACCTCCAGGTTCAAGCATCTCTCCCTCTACTCTCTCACTTTATACACACACTTATTATCCTCAAAACAAGTACTTATTCTCACGCCGAAGGGTGGTTACGAGGAGAACCCCATATTCCTCTCCTCGTAACGAGCTTAACAGTGTGTTTAGTGTTTTGCAGGATCGATAATCATCATGAAGGAAGATTAACCTTAGTTGTCGAAGCACTAACCACAAACTAAGAACTTAATTAGTTTGGTGTTTCTTCATTGACACCAACCGATTTTTTACAATCACTTCATCTTCATTTTTCTCAAAACAATACTCTGATGGCTGATCAGGGTATCCCTTTCCCACCACTCGGCCAACACTCTCAATCAGGAATGGTGGCGGACAACGTGCACTTCCAAAACCAACCTGTTGACGAGCTCGTCGATGGAGGACACACAGGAACGGGGATTATCCGTGCACGTGGCCCTCGCACTACCCAAACGGTAACTCCAATGATTTCATGTAGCTGGTCCGTCAACTCCCGCTATCTCAAGTCTACCAGAAGGAGAATCCCCCGAATCTTGGTTCGCTAAAAGCCAAGCAACTTTGAATCTCATCTACACGCAGCTACGCGTGTCACACCCCGACCCGCAGCGGAAAAGGTGACCGGGGCATGATTGGGTTATCATCAAGCTCATGACATTTATTATACGTTTCATATTCATTAAATACAATTTAATAGGAAATTTACAACTATAATTACATCATGACCTAACATCAATCTAAGCTTCTTTGTTTTCTTCTAAGGCATTTCCTATGTTTTCCTTGCTTCATCCTGTTCACCTGTATCAGGTGTAAAAAGGTTTTTGGATCAACAAAAAGTTGGCGAGTGAATCCTATGGAAAACATTTGACAAGTTTATTTAATTTATTATGAAATGAGTGCACAACCACACATGAGTAAAAATAGATGTAACTTATTCAACAACCATTAGATATTAAATAAAGCACACATGAACAATAATGGAACGTTTTGAGGCACGCGTTGCTCTACTCGTCTCTCACGAGGAACTGATGGGCCTAATGAATGAATTGCATAAACATGATAATATGAATGACACAACTACAAACAATATAAACTCAATGATACACACATGAACAATAATGGATTGGTTTTGAGGCACGCGTTGTTCAACTCGTCTCCCACGAGGAACTGATGAGCTTAATGAATGAATTTCATATAATTTGACAAAATGAAATAAGTAATCACAACAATATAAACAATCTAAGTTTAGATCACGATATGGTATGGCACAAGTTTAAATAAACGAGTTAATTAATTTGTGACACATGACACACCCCAAAACGTGTAATTAAAAAGGGGGAGTTGTAAGATTCACTCACAGTGGGTGCGTTCGGTTGATGATGTTGAATGCACGCGAAGTGGTTTTAAGCACGAGTGAAATTAACCTAGATAAATAGCATTATGGTTCGGTAAGTAAACGGATTTTATTAATCCATTTTAGTAGGATTGTTAGGTGTATTTTTGTGATTTTAAGGCTATTTTCTAACCTTAAAAATGTTATTTTTAAGTATTTTTAATTGATTTTTAATTAAAATAAATAAATAAAAATAATAAAAAAAATTTGACTTTTTTGACCGTTGACCGTTGACCGTTGACCATTGACCGTTGACTGTTGACTTTGACCGGTTCGTATGCGAGTATATGTGCGCTGAGTGAGGCTCGAACCCGAGACCTCCCGTACGCGTGCACGCAGCTCTACCAACTGAGCTACGTGTCTAACCCGAAATATATCTGTTTTTAATTATATTTATACATTAATTAGATTAAACAGAAAATCCTTTATTTTTAAAAACGATTTTAATCCAAAGAATCGGTGCGCTCCACAGGTCTCGAACCCGGGACCTGTGGGTTGAGTGAACACACAGTCCACCGCTGGACTGTGTGTTTAACATGTTATATAAACCGATTTTTATTATACTTAAATACAAACTGAACATTTCCTTTTCTGTCTTAAATAAAAAGTTTAATAATTATCTGGGCCGGTGCGGTAGCCCAGACTCGAACTCGTGACCTGTGATTTAAACATACACACAGTCCACCGCTGGACTGTGTGTCTATCTTGGTTATTATTCCGGTTATTAATATACTTAACATATATATGAAATGAATCCGGTTTAGTTAACAAAAAAAAAAAACATTTTTATTAAGGCAGCGTGTGTGGAACAAGATTCGAACTCGAGACGTTAGTGTGTTTATTGTGCACACAGTCCACCGCTGGACTGTGTGTCTAACCCGAGTAATAACTTGATTTTAATTATACTTATATGTTACCGAACTTCGTCTTCTTCGTCCGATTTTAACCAGAATCGGAAATCCGACTGGTTCAATGTTTTAATCGGTTTCTTTAGCGTTCTTAAGTTAATTACAAGTGAGATTAAATAAAAAGAAGGGACGATTTAAGCGTGAGGTATACCGACTGGATTCCTCTGTTTCTCCGGCAGAACTCCGGCGACAGCAACAAGTTCCGGCGTCGTGTGTCTTGCAGCAACGAGTCTTCAGAAAGCTTGAAAAGGATGTGGGTGACTTCGGTATAAGCTCAGGGGGTTTAGTAAGGCTTAGAAAAGGAGGGCTCGGTTTTCCGGCGAGATACAGAAATATTCCGGCGAGTAAATTTTCGCCGAGAAAGGGTGCGGTTTTGAGCGAAAAAGCTTGCAGAGGTTCGAGGAGGTATTTATAGTGCAGGTTATCGATGAACTTGGTCCGATTTCCGACTTGATTCGTCGGTTATAATTTCTCCGGTGGTTATAGTTGGTGTCGCGGACTCAGGCGTCGGTTATAACCGATGTGGCGTTTAAGTTTTACGTTATAACTGAAAATGTCGTAAATTCTTGGCGAGATCGCCGGGATTTCCGACGACTGCATTTGGGCGCCGGTTTTGAATTCGGAAAGACACGTTATGAATTAAATGATCTTAACAATTAACAAAAGATACAAGTGGCGCAGTGGTTGGAGAGTTGTGCGATAAAACTGTTGAACCGTGACCCGGCGACTGACCCGGGTTCGAAACCCGGCAGGAACAAATTATTTTTATTTTCTTATTTTTGACAGTTTTTCAAAAACAAATTATATATTCCCATATAATAATTAATTATGTATCGTTTAAAAATATTTTGGGCATTAAATTCGCAACGAAATTTTTAACTGATTGTTCGGTTAATAAACGGAGCGGGTTTGGTAAAATTCGTTTTTTTTTACGGATGTTACAACGCGTACAGCAGGGAACAACGCCGGCTCCAACACATCAGACCCCTATGATGCAACCAATGCCTAGACAGTTGAGCTATGAAACGCCACATCAAGAGGCCCGCAACGCCAGCAGGTCAACAAGCCACCGTTGCCGCAAAGGAGTGTTCACAACGCACGTACACTCACGCCGACTCTGAAAGTTATTTCTACACTCACACGGAGTCTAGACAACGGGCACCAATCAGTAGCCGGCTAGGGCCGCATAACATTCTGAACACTGAATTCAACACTGAGACCGATGAGTTCGATCCAACCTACCAGCAAGAAGTAACTTCAGTTTTCAGCACACTGCCCAAAACCATGAATCATACAAGCCAAAGACCCTCACGACATACATCCCATTGGCAGAGCATGACTACAGTCTAGTGTACCGGCCTGCAGCAGCAGCAGCAGAACAATCAAAGTTTAGTCGCAAAATCGCACTAGCACCGCTAGATAAAGCAAAGCTCCCGCAGACGGTCGGTAAGTTTAACGGCTTGATAGATCCCGACGATCACGTTCAAGTTTTCACAAGTGTTAGAGTACTCGGAGCATGGACCATGCCAATGTGGTGCCATTTGTCTGTTCAAACTTTAACGGGAGCTGCTCGCGCGTGGTTCGACAGTTTCCCAGCAGGAAAAATCAGGTCTTGGCAAGATTTCTCAGAGAAATTTCTAGCTCATTTTAGCCAACAGAGTCGATACAAGCAAGATACCTCTGAGGTAATAAACATCTGGAGACGCGATAACAAGGGGCTAGAAGATTTTATCACCCGTTTTAACAAGGAATGCCTTGAGATTGGCAATGTAAGCGAAGATCTCATGCGCTCTCGTTTCAAAAAATCAATCAGGTGCGACACTTTAATTCGAACCATTACTGGCAAGGATGGGATGCCAGAAGAATGGGATAAACTGATGGCAGTGGCCAAGGTGGTCGCACAAACAGAAGAATCTCTTACCGGAGGGAAGTCTAGTCATTACTCAGACGACCGGTATTCAAGAGTGAATACACATGAGTCAAGCGGGCGTGGGAGAAGAAACAGAAGCTCCGGCTGGAATGTAACTCAGTCCGACAGCTATGACGAGAGACCAAGGTATGAGGAAAAGTCACACTATCATGAAGATGCTCGCGTAATGATTAATAAAATTGGTTATAAGAAGGCAGTCAAGAACGAAAACCAGGAAAGGCACTAGACCCCAATTATCAAGTCACCAAAAGAGGTCCTCGTGATGGAAAATTATGACTTCAAAGCTCCACCTCAGATGAAGAACAAGAAGGGCCAGGACCCGAATTTATACTATGATTTCCACAAGGACACAGGTCACACAACCAATGATTTCATCAGCTTGCGCGTAGAGATCGAGAAGGCCCTCAAAAGTGGTAAACCCAGCCACTTAGTTAAAAACGTGCGCAAAGAAACCAGGTAAATGCAAAGGAACGACGATGGCTGATAGAAAATGGTTTGCCGATTGGAAACCCACATGGTAATGGCGGACCTACAAGAAAACGAACGAAGGATAAAGGGAAACGCCCGGTTGATGACGATACTTGGCGAGAAAAAGCAAGTGGTTTTTCCAGTAGTTCGCGGGGGACCCCGCGCCACAAGTATTGTCGGGATTACTAGAATATTTGGACATTATGAAACAGAGTTCATGTTCATCAACTCAGGAAGCACGACAGATATCGTATATGCTCAATGTTTTAATTAGTTGGATGAAGACGACAAGAAACGACTAGAACCAGTCGACTGTCGCCTGTCAGGGTTCTGCAACGAAACTGTTTTCTCGGTGGGTCAGATATCTTTCCTCGTCACAAGAAATTCAAGAACAGTGGAGGTTACATATATGGTTATGCCAGCGGCTCGAGGCATGATGTCCTTCTAGGAAGAGAAACACAAGGTCAGTTGCACATGGTGGTTTCACCCCCTCATTCTGCGATTGGGTTTCCCACTAAAACTGGGGTGGCAATCATATACTCCCAAAGGAGGTAATGGCAGTAGACGACGCGCCCCCATCAAAGAAAAGTCAGCAGTCTCTGCGCACTGAGCCGGAGAAATGGGTTTTGAATAGAAAATACCCCGAGCAAATGGTGACCTTAGGTCCGCGGATGTCATAGAATATCGTAAGATTCCTAAAGCAGTTGTTGTTTCGCAATATGGACATTTTTTCCTGGTCGCCGGCCGACATGACCGGAGTCCCGCGCGAAGTTGCTGAACACTGCCTGAACACTTTCCCCCCTGCTGAGCCAAAAGTGCAGAGAAAGCGCAGCTTAGGAGAAGCAAAAACCAAAGCAATGAATGAACAAGTTTCAGAGTTATTGCAAGCGGGGATCCTCCAAGAAGTACGATATGAAACACATGGGTAACAAACCCAGTAATGGTGGAAAAGGCCAACGTGGGTGGCGCATATGCGTAAAGAACAAAGATCTCAATAAAGCGTGCCCCAAGGATTGTTACTCTCTACCTGAGATAGATAGAAAGATCGACTCACTCGCACCTTTCGGGTGGAAATGTTTCCTCGATTGTTACAAGGGATACCACAAAGGTGCAGATGGGCGTGCATGATGAAGATAAGACCGCTTTCCAGACCGAAATGGGTTTTTTTTGCTATAAAGATGCCATTCGGCCTACGTAATGTTGTCGCCACTTACCAGCGTTTGATGGATCAGATTTTCGAAGACGACATTGGCAAGCATGTCGAAGTCTATATCGACGATTTGGTAATAATAAGCCCAGAGGAAGATCAATTGTTGAAGGATACCGAGAAGACCTTCAACACGTTGCGCAACATTAACATGAAACTCAATCCGAGCAAATGCTCGTTCGGAATGGAGGAAGGAAAATTCTTGGGTTTCATGGTGACAAAAGGAGGTTTTAAAGTTAACCCAGAAAAGATACAAGCCATCGATCGCATGCTATCACCAAGAAACATAAAAGACATGCATCGCCTTGCCGGCCGACTCGCCGCGCTGAACAGGTTCCTGTCAAACCATGCTGCGAAGTCCTTCCCTTTCATAAGCACATTGCGCAATTGTGTAAAGAAAAATGAATTCAAGTGGACTCAAGAAGCAGAAGCTGCGTTCAAAGAGATGAAAGAATGGTTGATGCACCTCCCAACGCTAACCGCGCCATGTAAGGACGAACCAATGTTGTTGTATTTGTCGGCGTCTGACAAAGAAGTAGGCGCGGTGATGGTAGTAAAGAGAGACACCATCCAAACCCCGATCTTTTACGTAAGAAGGATGCTCACAGACCCTGAAACCCGGTACTCGATCATGGAAAAGCTTTTGCTGTCACTCGTCCATGCATTGCGAAGGTTACGTAGATATTTCTCAGGTCACGTCATCCATGTACAAACCAACTATCACATTGGTACGATACTCCAGAAGCCTGAGATTTCTGTGAGGTTAGCAAAGTGGGCTATCGAATTAAGGGGACACAACATCGTGTACCGCCCGCGTCCGGAAATCAAGGGACAAATCTTAGCATATTTTGCAACAGAGATACCTGATGACAAGGTCAAGGAATGTGAAGCAATAGAGGCATCACCAACCACCTCCTCAGAAGAACAATGGTTGTTGTTCACGGATGGCGCGTCTAACAAAGACGGTTCCGGAGAAGGGTTGCGCCTAGTCAGCCATGAGAAGAGTGAATTCACATACACCATCAGGTTTAATTTCAAGAACACCAACAACGAGGCAGAGTAGAAGTGTTCCTCGCAGGCCTGCGATTGGCAATTAAAAATGGGAGCAAAGAATTTACAAGCGCACGTAGATTCTTTACTTGTTGCAGGGAAGATAAACGGTTTATACGATGAGAAAGGAGAAACAATGGCGCTCTATTTGGAACAATCTAATGAACTGATCAAGAAATTCCAAACTTTCAAAGTGATACACATCAACAGAAGCGAGAACAACCCAGCTGACGCGCTAAGCAAACTGGCTTCAACAGCTTTCCAACATCTCGCTAAAGACGTTCGAATCAAAGTTTTGAAAAAACCCTTAGTCTCCTTGCGACAAGTCAATGTAATTGAGTTAGGGTCACCATCATGGATGACACCCATCATTCAGTATCTGTAGGGGGACTTCTCCCAGAAAACAAGGTGGAAGCGCGAAAAATCCAGAACAAGGTGCTGTGTTACCAAATGGAGGATGGGATCCTATATCGCCGATCGCACTTGGGGCCACTTCTACGGTGTGTGGACCCGCAAGATGCAAACTACCTGATAAGAGAAATTCATGAGGGGATATGTGGAATCCATGCAGGCCCGCGCATGGTAGTCTCAAAAATAATGAACGCTGGATAGTATTGGCAGGCATGCATCTGGATGTCGTGCGGGAGCTACGCAAGTGTGACTCTTGCCAACGCCATGCTCCAAAGACCATGCGACCTAAGAACGATCTGGTTCTTATTTCAACAGCTTGGCCTTTCCAACAGTGGGGTATCGATATGGTCGGCCCATTCCCAGATGCTCCAGGCGCAATAAAATTCGTAGACTACTTCACCAAATGGGTTGAAGCGAAAGCATTAGCATTGACTTCAACGATGGTTGTGCGAAAGTTCATATGGGAGCATATCATCTGTCGGTTTGACCTACCATTGAGAATCGTCACAGATAATGGTATAAATTGCGCTTCTGAGGACCTCCAAGCGTGGATGCAAGAACTACAGATAGAGCACACATTTTCCTCGGTCGCCCATCCGCAAGGAAACGGCCAGGTCGAAAGTGTGAACAAGAGCATCATCGAGGGCATTAAAGCCAGGCTGGGTACTAAGTGCAGAGGCTGGGTGGATGAACTCCCAAGCATTTTATGGGCCCATCGCCTAATGCCCAAAACTAGTAATGGCGAAACCCTTTTAAGCCGAGTCTATGGCTCTGAGGCAGTAATACCAGCTGAGATCGGCTTGCCCTCACCGCGCTTGATGGCAATCAACGCAATTGACAACGAGGCAGAATGCCGCCTAGACCTTGACATGCTCGAAGAAAGGCGCGAGAACGCTGCCATCAAGGAGGCCAAATATAAGTCAAAGCTGGAAAAGTACTATAACGCGCGTGTCGCGTATGTACTTTCAATCCTGTCGACTACGTCTTTCGAGATAACGAGGCATCCAATGCAGAGCGCCCAGGGAAACTAGCGCCCAAATGGGAAGGCCCTTACCTTGTCCATCAAGTCCTGGGCAAAGGTGCTTATAAGTTACTCACCGTGGATGATCACCTCGTTCCCTGCACCTAGAACGCACAGCAGCTACGCAGGTTTTATATCTAACAACATGACTATCTTGTAATCAAAGGCCGAGAGCCTAGCACAACTATCTTTTAATCAAAGGGCCGAGAGCCTAGTACAACTATCTTGTAATTAAAGACCGAGAGCCTAGCAGTTAATTCTAATGAAACTTATCGTTATTATCTTGTCAGCACATTTACTTGTTATAAATGCATGTTAACTTTTAGTACGCGCAAAAACATTATTGTCAGCAAACAACTCATGAATATAACACAATTCAAATCTCTCGCATACGCGCAGAGACAGGTTAATATATTCACACATGATTTAGACTTGCACTTATTCGCGCTGCCCAGACAAAGTTTAATTACACACTGAAATAATTATAACAAGGAAAAATATATGAAGTTGTAATATTAATCAAAAGGCGCGGAAGGCGCGTCAATTACAAGCTTCGCTCTACAGTCATATACAAGCATGGCCAACTATCTACAAAACTAACAATAGTGTCATTTCTTATTCCGCCCCGTCATCACCATTATCTTCCTCGGAATCAGATATTTTCAACGCTTCCAGAGGCTCGAATATATCCTTCAAGTGCAACACGTAATCATCTTGTTTCATTGCTTCAGAGACCAGCTACATAACATGAAGGGTCAGATTGTTATAGGCATTCTGCTGAGTAGTATAGGCATCTCGAGCACATGGCTGGCATCCCAGGTTGTCTCCATCGCCTCGCTGACATGCGCCGCACACTCCGCATACCCGTCTAAGTGACCGACTTGGCACGCCGCGATAGTCAGCTCCGCCACAGTCTGGTCTAATTCGCTAGAGTTCAAAACTACGTTAGCAACCTGCATGATCAATGAGTCAGTAAGCAAAATAAGCAAGCAGTCATGAACCAAGGACAAGGAGGAGGACTTATATGCAGGATGCAATAATCCTTTAACCACTCAGAATCAATAACAAACGGTTCAAGAGTGGCCTGGGTGGCGGCATAGTTATCTTGAGCAACATTCAGCGTAGACTGTGTCACCAGCCGCGCTTCCTTAGCAGTGTCAGCCCTTGTTTTTTCAGCAAGCTCCCTCTCTCTTGACTCGCGCAGCAGACGCTTGAGCTCAACTATTTCAGCGTCCCTGCCAGCCAAGTCTCTGTCTCGAGAGACGATTTGTTTTTTCAACTCTTCTTGTGAGGTAATGAAGGATCTAAGTTTTTCAAAATCATCATGTAACAGAATAGACTCAAAATGTGTATGTACCTGATCTTTCTCCGCTCGTTCGCGATGTGCCTTAGCCTCCGCAAGCTGAACCTCCAAATCATTCTTGGACTTAGCCAATTCTTCGTTTTGAGAATTAAGATCGGACACGGTTTTGGAAGCTTTTTCACCTTGCGCCTTCAAATTGTTAATTTCAGCGCCTGCGGCAAACATTTTCCGGTTGTCTCTCTCACATGCTTCCAACCACTCCTTACGTTCCTTGGCGAGAGTGCCCTCGCTAGCCTGGAGTTTTTTCTTTAAGCCCTACAACCCCCATTCCTCACTTTTCTTATCAGCTTCAAACTTAGCTTACTTAGCAGCAAGCTCTTCTTTAGCCTTCTCAAATTTCTTAGCATCAGCTGACAAGCGCAGGCCGAAGGCTTCAACTTTAGATCTTTCTCGGTACATCATGCACCATTCCCGCATGATCTGGTTACCCATGGACAGTTCATTGGCTTACGCAACAACGTGAGATTGATATAAGCGCTCATGCTGTTGTTGTTTTTGGAAATTGACCTCGGAAGGTGGGAAGATACCCTGAAGCCATTCATGACACTCAGGAAATTTGAGAAGAGTATCTCCTTGTTTAAGCTTCCACACAGGCACATGAATATCCTGAGCGCGACTTGCGTCATAAGAGCGGTAATGATCGCCCAGGGTATCTTCAGGGCGAATAGGAGAAGGCTCCCTATGTCTGGCTTGAAAAGAAGGGGTACCTTCACCGCCTTTGGACACAGCAACAGTACCAGGTGCACCCGTGCCCGCACTTGTACCCGTTGCCTGAGTGCCAATACCAACAACTTCGACCCCGCGCCCAGGACCTGGAACTATGTTTTCTATTTCTTGCTGCACAATTTTATCCGCAGTTTCTTTTACAATCACAGTCTTCTCAATTTCAATTTTCTTTTGGGACTCAGCCTCTACCGGCCCTTTCCCTGGCATAGCCCCGTTATGAATCTCTGAGTTTGAACCCCAGCAATTGGTGGTTCAGCAATCTTATCATCAACATCTTCAAACGTACCTTGCGTTGGATGAGATGAACTGGTAGCAATGGCCGGAGGTAACTGACTACCAGACTTGGGATGGATAATGCGAATCTTGGTCGGAACCCTTTTGGTTTCTGCACAAAACAAAAGGGAATTTAGCAAAAAAGTGGTTATCAAGATATGCATACAACTTGACGAAAAGAATTCTTACCCGGAGAAAGGTTAGAGATAAGAGAGTCGGTGTTAACCTTTTTCCCAATCACGGGTTTGCTGAAGGCAACCTTTTTCGGAGAAGGTCCACCTGTCTCACTTCTTTCAGAGCGCGCCCTCTTGGTTGATTTTTTAGTTATGGGTTCAGGAGGACTATCCTTCTTCTCCGTCGGTACAAATATTAGCGTTGCGCCAGATAACTCCTCCTTAGAGTTCGTGCTCCCAGCTGTTTCACTCCAGCATCACCGCCAGTTTTGCTTATAAGACCCAACGCTTCATAATAACTAGCAACAACCAGATAGTCATCCAAATGACGCTGGCTTGAACGAGTAGTACCTTTGCGTGAGGTGGCATTAGAAGTAGCTGCATGAACCTCCGCCTTCAAACCAGCGACACCAACAGTTTTCTTTTTCTTGCTTTGCCTTTTCGGTTTCTGCTCCTCCGGATAAGCACCAAGGTTGCGCAAGCTACCTACAAACATATGAGGAGGAGCGTTTCTTAAGCCATGATTGGAAGAAGCTATTGACTCCCCACTGGAGAGCAAGACAACATCTTCCCCAACAGAGTTATAGCACGACAAGGCCTAGGATGCGCACCTTCTGTGGCAGTGACAGGCGCAGCAAAGGATCCTGCAACAGGATACATGAAGTTACCCTGGATCTGGTCATACCACGTTTCCTCATTATCTTGCAGGGGCCGCGTCCCCATAACACCTGCATGCGCGGCAAAAGCATGATGATACAAAGCAACCTCTGAAACAAAAGTTCCGAAATCTCGTTAGCAGGTAAATGGTGGTGCAAGTAAACATCTATAACATGAAGTTCAGTATATATAACAAAGTGCAAGAAATTACCTTGGCCTTCCAGAAGAAGCACAGGAACGCTGGTGCTTGTGATAGGCCATTTGCCGCTCATCCCAGCAGCAACAAGCACATACTCCCCAAAAGCTTTGTTGGGTAAGGCCTGCAACCTCTCATACCACCCAGTCCCCTTAGGAATTCTCATGTCTTCTTTAGGAATTGGAAGGGGGTCACGGAAGGATATAGCAACAGGAATTACCTCCTCCCGAATAAAGAAAAATTTACCCTTCCAATCATGGAAACTCTTGGGAGGGTTGATCAACAACCTCTTAGAGTCGCGCGAGGCAAACGAATAGAACCCCTGGTTAGCTTATAGCTGGTAAAACGCGCAGAACTTCTCAATAGTTGGTTCTTCTCCTTGTGAGCGGAGACAGAACTCAAAATGCCTGACTCGAACCATCCCTAACGGGCTGAGCTGAGATACATGAATTTGATAGTGTGACAGCAACACCCCAAAGAAGTGCGTGGTAGGCAGCCGGAAGTTGCCCTCACCAAAGAAACCTGCAAAGAATGTAATATAACCCGAAGGGGCGTCAGCAGCAGTTTGACCTTGGGTGGGGAACCGCGCGTCCCACTCGGCAGCAAATTCATGACCACCAGCAATTTGTTCAAAGGACGCCTGGTCCCATTTCTATGGTGGCATACTCCTACCAAGTTCCTCTACTTCAGGTTCTTCACGAAGATCAGACATCTTGATGAAGAAGAAAAACTTGAAGAAAGGAAGAAGACACTGGAAACTTGAAGAAAACTTTGAAAATCTTGAAGATCTTCAACAGAGAACTAGAAGACTTGAAGATACGAAGAAGATTTTAGAGAAGAATTAGAGGAGAAATAGTCTCCGAGAAAGTGCCTTCGACTATATATACCCATCGCATATAATGCAATGGGCAACCGTGCCAAACAAGTGGAGCGCGTGTCCAATAACAGGATGACACGTCAGGTGGCAAAGCCGGTGTAACATCCATCAAAAACCGGGTTAACCAAACCCGCTTCGTTTATTAACCGAACAACCAGTTAAAAATTTCGTTGCGTATTTAATGCTCAAATTAATTTTAAACGATACATAATTAATAAGTATATTAGAATATAAAATTTATATTTGAAAATGTATTAAAAATAGTGAAATAAAAATTAATTACCGATGCCGGGTTTCGAACACGGGTCAGCCGAGAGTATCACAAAGTCTTAACTCACATCCATCCAACCACTCCGCCACTTGTGTTGTTTGATAACATATTGAAACAATTAATACATATAATAAAACTGGAAAATCAAACCCAGTCAACAGCGCGCCCAAATCCGCAGACGCCGGAAAATCCGACGATTTCGCCAATTATCGTCGGTTACTTTTGACTTAACGTAAGAATTAACGACGCCATCGGTTATAACCGATGTCCAGTTCCGCGACATCCGTCGTAACCGCCGGAGAACGGCTGACCAATGAATCGAGACTAGAAACAGACCCAATTCAACTTGATTCTTCCCTATAAATGCACACCCTAGCCTCTGGTAAACTTTTCGCTCAAAATCGCACCGATTCTTCAATCAATTTCACTCGCCGGAATTCTCTGCAAGTCGCCGGAAAACCGAGACTTTCATCAACACGGTAAATACCTCGACTTTTTTTGTTTCATTCCATTATTAGACAAATTCTAACATCACTCCATCACCCAGAATCAACCCCAGACGACATTGCCGGATTTTCTGTTTTCGCCGGAAAACTTCTGGAATTTCCAGAATCTCGCTGTTAATTGGTATGATCATCTAAACATCCTGATAATCGTGGCTCAGTAATTCAATTTTATATCTAATCAATCAAAATGGTTATTTGACCCGAACAGAGGAAGCTCACAAAACAGAGCCGGCGATCCTTGCCGGAGTTCTGAAAAAGACGACCTGTTCCGGTACTTTCTTTCCCTAAACCCTCTCCGTTCATTACCTTTCAATTGCTCATAATATTCGTTAACCGAATTAAACAAGAAACAGTTGGTTTAACCGTTGTCTGTGTTTTGAACGAAGAAGACGAAGTCGTGTATGATATAAGATTTATTAAAATTGGTATTATAAACGGGTTGGACACACAGTACAGCGGTGGACTGTGTGCAAACAATACGCATACGTCCCGAGTTCGATCCTTGACACACGCACATTCGCTGTAATAAAAATGTTCTTTTTTTAAACCGAACCGGATCCACGCGCACTAAGATGTTAAGTATAAAAAAACCAGAATAATTACCAAGTTAGACACACAGTCCAGCGGTGGACTGTGTGCCAAACTAAACCACAAGTCCCGGGTTCGAGACCTGTGGAGAGCACCGAGTCGATACCATTAAATCCTTTTTAAAATAAATGATTTTCGGATTAACTTAAATAGTGTATAAATATAATTAAAAACAGAAATATTTCGGGTTAGACACGTAGCTCAGTTGGTAGAGCTGCGTGCACGCGTACGGGAGGTCACGGGTTCGAGTCTCACTCAGTGAAAATATATACTCGACCGAACCGGTCAATGGTCAACAGTCATGGTCAACGGTCAACGGTCAAAGTCAACATTTTTTTTATATATTTTTATTTATTTATTTAATTTAAAAATCAATTAAAAATACTTAAAATCAATGTTTTTAAAGTTAGAAAATAGCCTTAAACTCACAAAAATATATCCAAAAATCCTATTAAAATTGTTAATAAAATCCATTTATTTACCTTACTTTTTCGTTATTAATTAGGTTAGTTATTTCTCGTCGATCAATCCTCTAAACTCGTGCGCATTCAACATCATCCACCGAACGCACCCAAGGTGAGTGAATCTCTACAAATTCCCCGTTTTAATCACGTTTTTGGGGTGTATCATGTGTCTTATTATTTATCACATTTAAACTATTGTGCATCTATCATATCCGTGAACAAATGTGTATTCAACATGTATTAACTGTTTGTGTGGTTATTGTTTAGATTAAATTTATCATTGTCAGTACATACATTATCATAGGCCGCCGCTCCCCATTACATTATGAGCGTTGAGCTGTTCCCCATTACATTATGAGCGTGAATCAGGCGTTGCCAATATACGATCGGCTCCGTTTGATTGAGCCTTGATCGCACAGACATTTATCATAGGCCGTCCGTTCCCCATTACATTATGAGCGTGAACGTGATGTTGCCAACATATACAGTTTCCTTCATGTTATATATTCATGCAAGTTGGTTTGTTATTGTATGTTATTTTTTGTTGTTGTTATTGTTATTGTATGATTATTTTACGTTTGCTCACATATGATTATTGCACAATTTTTCCATATTAAATACAACAAGAAATAAATAATAAATGTTTTCTAACAAGGTTCACTCGCCAACTTTTGTTGACCCAAAAACCATTTTTACACATGATATAGGTGGACAGGACGAAGCAAGGAACACATAAGAAAGTGCCTTAGAAGAAAAATAATGAAGTTTAGATAGATGTATAGAACATGTTGTATTTGTATGATCTCCTTTAAATTGTAATAATAAATATGAAACATTATAATAAATGTCATGAGCTTTGATGAAAACCCAATCATGCCCCGATCACCTTTTCCGCTGCGGGTCGGGGTGTGACAGATTGGTATCAGAGCTTTTGACTATAGGGATATAGGATAGGTTATTAGACCCTTAGAGCCTACACTATAGTTGATTAGATTTTAATTGTTTATGTGGTTACATGCAAACTCATGATGTTTATTTCTTTCATATTTATTACATACACAAATACATGCCAACACTTCCAATATTACATTTTGTGATACATAGTGAATTATACTTACAGTCAAACATACATACTTACATACATATTCATCATACATATTTCAATGTTCACATATTCAAATCATCTTCATACTTCCGTTATTCAAGATTTTGTCGCATTTTTCATTTTTCAACTCTCATCAAAGTGAGTTCTACGACGGGCATGTAGTAACTGTAAGGGTACCAGTACCGGTAGTCGGAACGTCCTGTCTAGGTTGGCATTCGTATAAATCCAATATAACGGACCAGTTTGCCTACCTGGGGACTAACGATGAGAGTACAAAGGACCTATTAGGCCAAAGCATGCCACACCAAACGTCGTTCGAACTAACCCCACTTTGAGGTGTCACCGTGTCCACACCTGGATACATTCCGAATATCATACGTTACATACATATTTCTCGATTTTCTCCGGGTTTTAGTGTACGTGACCAGGCTAACACATGCGAACCATATGAAAAACCCGGTAATAATGGGGGCCCACATGATTACGAAGGTGAAGTATGGCGGCATGCAAGGCCCAATTACGAGCAAAGCCCAAGACATCCTATGGATGTAGTAGATTTATTATTCTATATTTATTTTATGAATGTTCATTCCTAAATACGACACATGATCCCAAAAACATCCAACTCATACTCTTGATATGTATTCCTTGTAGATGTCTTTTAATTCCGCTCGTAGGAAGATGAGAGCAGGAAAAGCTCGCGAGCGTATGGCTGCCCAAATCGCTCAACAAATGGCTGCCGTAATACCCAACATTGTAGTTCAAGTTCAGCAAGCCCTTACCGCTAATCCCGTCAATCAAGAAGATCAAAATGTTGTCAACCCTCCCCCAATTACCACTAAATGCACCTTGAAGCATTTCAAATCCTGCGACCCTACAAAATACGAAGGGACTGAAGGTGTCACCGCTCTCCTCCATTGGTTTGAAGAAATTATTAACATTTTTCTAAATTGCGATTGCCCCAATGATCGCAAAGTGCGATATGCTACTGGTCGTTTACTTGGAATAGCACTTACATGGTGGAATACAGAGAAGGCCAAACGAGGTGTTGAAGATGCTATGACTTTGACTTGGGAAGGGTTGAAGGAAATCATGACAAGACGGTTTTGCCCAAGAAACGAAATCAAGAAATTGGAGGATGAGTTCTATTCATTGAAACAAAAGGAAGGCGATCAGACCACATACAACAAGAGATTCCTCGAGTTAAATCAAATAGTTCCCAACTTGTTCACTCCTCTTTACCGTTTGATCGAGCACTACATCCGAGGTCTTCCTTCAAAAATTCAAGACTCTGTAATAAGTACCACACCTGCAACTTTGGAAGCAGCAATGGAGTTAGCTACAGAGCCCACCGAGAACCGCATATGGAACAAAGACTTCAAGGAGGAGAAGAAGAAGGATAAAGCATCAACTGAAACCTCAAACTCCACCGAAACCGAATCCCCTTCTCAACCCATTTCTAAGAGAAAACGAGATGGGCAACTTTTCGCTGTCACCCAACGCAATCAACTAGCCTCACAAGCCATACCCCTCCAAGCTATCCCAATCACTCAAGTAGCACCCAACTCAACTTACCCAAGTAAGAAACCTTACCTAGGACCTCACCCTCGATGTAACACCTGTTTTTATCACCATCCATCTACCTTACCTTGTCGATTATGAGCGAATTGTGGACGCTATGGTCATTTGAGCAAGGTTTGCCGCACCCCTCAAAACCAAACCTCACCCCCTACTCAAAACATGATCCAAACATATCAACAACCCCAATACCCCATGTTCCCATATGTTCGAGCTTGTTTTAATTGTGGCGACCCTACCCACTTTAGAAACACGTGCCCTCGATTGGTTAACATCATACACGCCCAAGCTCAAGCAAACCCAGTTAACCAAGCAAATCAAGAAAACCTAACCACTAGGCCACCAGCAAGAGGAAGAGTTTACAACATCAACGCCAATCCTGTTGAAGATAATGACGGCCCAAATGAACCACCCAACTAGTCTCCTTCACCAGAAAATCAAGATTCAACTCCAACCGCTTAGTTTTTATGTTTTCCTTTATGATATCTCAATTTTCATGTATCTCAATTATAAATTGGAAATTTATCCAAGGATCTTAATGCGAATTACTATTTCAGTTTTGTTTTATACTCGTTGATTTGACATTCACATCATCATACATCTCAACGTATTTCAATCTCATCATGCAAAGAAGTTGGGCTGTGTCTCACTTCTACATAGACTAACCTCTCCATCATAACAAACGAGAGAGGTACTGTCATCATTCAAACATGTATACTATCAGAATTAAGACTCAAGCTTTGGTTGTTGTGTTTGTTTATGTTTTAGAGTCACATAGGACTAATCATAACTTACTGATAAAACCAATGAAAATTTGACGAGAATATGGTGGATACGCCGCTGGTACTTCCTATATATAAGTATTCTTGCCAAAGGATCAGAGGCATTGTCAGGCGGTTATGAGAAGTTCCATGTAGGATTTAGTAATGTCTTGGTTGAAGTTTGTTTTATACTCACTGATTTAGCATTCATATTATCTCATCATTTAAAGAAATTAGATTGTGTTCTATTCCTACATAGACTAACCTCTCCATCATAACAAACGAGAGAGGTACTGTCACCATTCAAACATGTATACTATCAGAATTAGGACTCAGGCATTGGTTGTTGTGTTTATTTATGTTCTAGAGTCACATCATAGAACCAATCATAACTTACTGATAAAACCAAAGAAAATTTGACAAGAATATGGTGGATACGCCGCTGGTACTTCCTATATATAAGTATTCTTGCCAAAGGATCAGAGGCATTGTCAGGCGGTTATGAGAAGTTTCATGTAGATTTTAGTAGTAGAAGTTTTGTTTTAGGATATAACCTTATCTTTCCAAACGTATCCAAACTCTTGCGCATGAAATTATACTTGGTCAATCAACACTATTTCTAAATATTCTTTACCATAGGCAACAAAAAGCGATTCCTGTAGCAGGGTACTCATCCCTTACAAGGAACGTTACCGTCTCAAGCAAAAATTTAAACTCTTACTCCCTTCTAAGTATGTAATTGTCAAATTAAAACACCATCCTTTTGAGTCAAACATGCCACTACTTAAATTTCGGGACGAAATTTCTAAAAGTAGGGGATACTGTAACATCCGACAAAAACCGGGTTAACCAAACCCGCTTCGTTTATTAACCGAAAAACCAGTTAAAAATTTCATTGCGTATTTAATGCTCAAATTAATTTTAAACGATACATAATTAATAAGTATATTAGAATATAAAATTTATATTTGAAAATGTATTAAAAATAGTGAAATAAAAATTAATTACTGATGCCGGGTTTCGAACCCGGGTCAGCCGAGATTATCACAAAGTCTTAACTCACATCCATCCAACCACTCCGCCACTTGTGTTGTTTGATAACATATTGAAACAATTAATACATATAATAAAACTGGAAAATCTAACCCAGTCAACAGCGCGCCCAAATCCGCAGACGCCGGAAAATCCGACGATTTCGCCAATTATCGTCGGTTACTTTTGACTTAACGTAAGAATTAACAACGCCATCGGTTATAACCGATGTCCAGTTCCGCGACATCCGTCGTAACCACCGAAGAACGGCTGACCAATGAATCGAGACTAGAAACAGACCTAATTCAACTTGATTCTTCCCTATAAATGCACACCCTAGCCTCTGGTAAAAACTTTTCGCTCAAAATCGCACCGATTCTTCAATCAATTTCACTCGCCGGAATTCTCTGCAAGTCGCCGAAAACCGAGACTTTCATCAACACGGTAGATACCTCGACTTTTTCTATTTCATTCCATTATTAGACAAATTCTAACATCACTCCATCACCCAGAATCAACCCCAGACGACATTGCCAGATTTTCTGTTTTTGCCGGAAAACTTCTGGAATTTCCAGAATCTCGCTGTTAATCGGTATGATCATCTAAACATCCTGATAATCGTTGCTCAGTAATTCAATTTTATATCTAATCAATCAAAACGGTTATTTGACCCGAACATAGGAAGCTCACAAAACAGAGCCGGCGATCCTTGCCGGAGTTCTGAAAAAGACGACCTGTTCCGGTACTTTCTTTCCCCAAACCCTCTCCATTCATTACCTTTCAATTGCTCATAATATTCGTTAACCGAATTAAACAAGAAACAGTTGGTTTAACCGTTGTCTGTGTTTTGAACGAAGAAGACGAAGTCGTGTATGATATAAGATTAATTAAAATCGGTATTATAAACGGGTTAGACACACAGTCCAGCGGTGGACTGTGTGCAAACAATACGCATACGTCCCGAGTTCGATCCTTGACACACGCACATTCGCTGTAATAAAAATGTTCTTTTTTTAAACCGAACCGGATCCACGCGCAGTAAGATGTTAAGTATAAAAAAACCAGAATAATTACCAAGTTAGACACACAGTCCAGCGGTGGACTGTGTGCCAAACTAAACCACATGTCCCGGGTTCGAGACCTGTGGAGAGCACCGAGTCGATACCATTAAATCCTTTTTAAAATAAATGATTTTCGGATTAACTTAAATAGTGTATAAATATAATTAAAAACAGAAATATTTCGGGTTAGACACGTAGCTCAGTTGGTAGAGCTGCGTGCACGCGTACGGGAGGTCACGGGTTCGAGTCTCACTCAGTGCAAATATATACTCGACCGAACCGGTCAACGGTCAACAGTCATGGTCAACGGTCAATGGTCAAAGTCAACATTTTTTTATATATTTTTATTTATTTATTTAATTTAAAAATAATTAAAAATACTTAAAATCAATGTTTTTAAAGTTAGAAAATAGCCTTAAACTCACAAAAATATATCCAAAAATCCTATTAAAATTGTTAAAAAAATCCATTTATTTACCTTACTTTTTCGTTATTAATTAGGTTAGTTATTCCTCGTCGATCAATCCTCTAAACTCGTGCGCATTCAACATCATCCACCGAACGCACCCAAGGTGAGTGAATCTCTACAAATTCACCGTTTTAATCACGTTTTTGGGGTGTATCATGTGTCTTATTATTTATCACATTTAAACTATTGTGCATCTATCATATCCATGAACAAATGTGTATTCAACATGTATCAACTGTTTGTGTGGTTATTGTTTAGATTAAATTTATCATTTTCAGTACATACATTATCATAGGCCGCCGCTCCCCATTACATTATGAGCGTTGAGCTGTTCCCCATTACATTATGAGCGTGAACCAGGCGTTGCCAACATACGATCAGCTCCGTTTGATTGAGCCTTGATCGCACAGACATTTATCATAGGCCGTCTGTTCCCCATTACATTATGAGCGTGAACGTGATGTTGCCAACATATACAGTTTCATTCATGTTATATATTCATGCAAGTTGGTTTGTTATTGTATGTTATTGTTTGTTGTTGTTATTGTTATTGTATGATTATTTTACGTTTGCTCACATATGATTATTGTACAATTTTTCCATATTAAATACAACAAGAAATAAATAATAAATGTTTTCTAACAAGGTTCACTCGCCAACTTTTGTTGACCCAAAAACCATTTTTACACATGATACAGGTGGACAGGACGAAGCAAGGAACACATAGGAAAGTGCCTTAGAAGAAAAATAATGAAGTTTAGATAGATGTATAGAACATGTTGTATTTGTATGATTTGATTGTAAGATCTCCTTTAAATTGTAATAATAAATATGAAACATTATAATAAATGTCATGAGCTTTGATGAAAACCCAATCATGCCCCGATCACCTTTTCCACTGCGGGTCGGGGTGTGACAGCCGGGATGACGGTCACCACGCACGCCTGATCGCCACTCGCCTGACAAAAGTTGTAACAGCATGCCTGACACAGTGACGACATGCTGTCAATAGTTTTTATTTCTAGTCTAGAGCTCCAAACACTTAGTTCGCGCATGGAAGCAGCACTGGACAGGGGGACTTGAAGGGTATGCTCCCAAATTTGAGCCGAAAAAGGTATCAACCACAGTCGCGCACATAACCATACCCAATATAGACACGAGCAAGAGTGTACCAGGCTGTGCGCCGAACGTACCAGTGCCCACTAGATCGAACGCGGACAAGGACTATGTCCAAGTTTTTAACATAACACTTATAAAACTAAAAATGTCAAGAGAGCAAGGTCGCGCGATATTCTACCACCGGGCGCAAGGAAGAACATCACAACTAATCTTATAGCAAGTACGACAGTACAAGTGGTAGAGCGGTGAACCAATAAGAGCGCAACAAGCTGTATTTGATCATGTTGCCCGATGAACAATCATGCAGAAGACAAGAAAGTAAACAAGGACAAACACGTGGCACCTAGCAGCTTGCGCCGATTACTGTCACACGATCTCCACTAACCGCTAAGGACAGACCAGACAACAAGGACGACTGTCAGGACACGTGGCTCTATTCATGTCGTGCCGGGTACTAACATAACCTGAGATCTTTAACGGTCGCGACAGAGGAGACCAAATAGATATTCCTTGTTGTCAACCTCGGGCCCAAGGCCCATGAGCCCAGCTCCTCCACAATCCACTCCGACTATAAATAGAGGACTTCACCTCCAAGTTCAAGCATCTCTCCCTCTACTCTCTCACTTTATACGCACACTTATTATCCTCAAAACAAGTACTTATTCTCACGCCAGAGAGTGGTTACGAGGAGAACCCCCTATACCCCTCCTCATAACGAGCTTTACGGTGTGTTTAGTGTATTGCAGGATTAATAATCATCAAATAGGCGAGACGAAGAAAGATTAACCTTAGTTGTTGAAGCACTAACCTCAAACTAAGCACTTAATTAGTTTGGTGTTTCTCAATTCTGTACATAAAAAAAAATATAAAAAGCACGTAGCCTAAGATCTTTTAAATTTAAAATTGATTTTTTAAATTACCACGTAACGTGTTTTATATTTAAGTTTCGATGTATAGAATTAGGTTGTTACAACGGACCAAACATGTGTAGATGTCGTTTTGTTCATTAGACGATCTTGGTTTTTTTTCTTTTGGTCGATATAACGCATGCTGCTACAATAACGAACTAAACTGATACCGACTGAATTCCCGCCGCAACGCGCGGATTGAATCTCACTAGTTATATATATAAAAGAAGAAGTGATTAGCTACAGGATGCTTTTTAACCTTTCGTTTTGGCCACTAGAGGCTTTATGTTTTAAGTTCGATCATCACTGGTTTATATTTTATAAGCTAGACATATTATTAATTTGATTTTTTTGTTTGAATTTCACCCTAAACTTTAATTTGACTTTTTTTGTCTTTTTGTGAATTTCACCATCAACTTTTAATATTAACATGTAAACGCGCTAAATTTCTAAAAGCTTTGTGACGTGTCATTTTGACACCTCTCGAGTTTTACGTGCTTATTTTTATGTACACGTCAGATATAAATTGATGTTTTACGTTTGAATGTAATTTTTATGAAAATGATTCATGTGAAATATAATGTATTTTGTGCTTATTTTTATGGACGTTTTCAGTTAGCCTACATTTTAACGTAAATTTTGTTCAAAATGAATCGGGTCAATTAGAGTTACTTTATGTTTTCAGTTGGCCTACATTTTGACGTACATTTTCTTTGGACTTTATAAATTAGAGTTACTTTATTTTGATGAGTAATGTCAAAAAAAATATATTTTCATGCTTATTTTTATGGATTTTTTTCGTTGGTCTACCTTTTCATCGTTAAGCAATTACAAAAAAAAACCCCAGTACGCTTAAATCACGTTAAAAACCAAACCCCGCAACGCGGGGAATCGATTCTAGTTTGTTATAAATAACTAGCACCACCATCATATCATCATTCATCAAATTAACAATGCCTACTGAGTTTCCTAAGGGGACCCGCGGTGGTAAGCTTTTACCCCGTGATGGAAGACTACAACGCGTGGAAGTTTGCCAAATACCACCGCCACCTCCAAGTTTCACGCACAGAATGTTACAACGCGTGATACTTTTGATTGTTGTGAGGGAAATTGTTGGTTGGGGGGAAATTGTTGGGTGTTGTGGTGAGTGATGACCATTTCTACTAAAAAATGTTGTGAGTGATGGAATAATGCTTGATGACATGGCAGAACTTTATTGGAAGTTGTGAGTGAGTGATAAGTGATGGGTGGAAACCACCCCTACCCCTAAGGGGAACAGGGGTGATAAGGTTTTACCCCGTGATGGAAGACTACAACACGAGGAAGTTTGCCAAATACCACAGCCACCTCCAAGTTTCACGCACAAAATTTTACAACGCGTTGAATTTTTGACGCGTGATACTTTTGATTGTTGTGAGGGGAAGTGTTGGTTGGGGGATTTGTTGGGTGTGTGGTGAGTGATGATCATTTCCACTAAAAAAGGTTGTGAACGGTGAAATAATGCTTGATGACATGGCGGAACTTGATTGGAAGTTGTGAGTGAGTGATGGGTGGAAACCACCCCTACCCCCTAATGAAGTTATATACCCAAATCTTGGCAAGACTTCTGATCAAATCTTTGGTCCGCTTTCGATGTGTATGCAAATCATGGTTGGAATACATCGGCGATCCTTACTTGGAAATCATTCATGTGAAACAACCGACGACAATGTTGCTGGAATAATTTCCATCCAGCAGCATCAACAGCAGGGAGAAACAATGCAGATTCAGTTTTTTGCACGGATCTCTCGATTGCGAAGGGAGCCCGTTTTGGATTTCTGTTATAAGGGTGCTTCCTACGGGGCTGTAGAAAACCTGGTTCTAGGTTCATGCAATGGGCTAACCTTGGTTTGTTACGGAAGAGGTTTGAGCGTTCGGATAGCGGTTATCAATCCTCTTAGTCACGAACGCCACAATTTGCCACCCGTTTCCATGGCGTCTATATCTTCTAACTGGTGGATGGCACAGGAGGCGCATCAGGGATCGGTTTTGACGATTCCACCAACACTTTAAAGACGGTGTTTGTTACTCTAAAAAAATGAATCACAAGACATTAATGTGGTACAAAAACGACTATGCATGTTGGTTCATGACACAAGGTCTGATTTGTGGCGGAAGATAGCCCAAATCCCTGCTTATCCGTTAAGCGGTGAAGGTGTATTTAGTGATGGGCGTTTGCATTGGTTGGTTACTGGTTTTGATGGCCCAATGCTGGAGGGAAGATAGTGTGGTTTGATGTTAAGACGGAGGAATTCGGGTTAATAGAGCCTCCTAAACCAAAAGGTAGCAATTATGAGTTGGTGGATCTAAATGGTGAAGTTGGATTGGCGTACATCAACCATCGTATCGAGTTGTGGATACTAAAGAAGCAGGATGAATGGGTGTTGCATTGTCGGTTTGATCTAAATTTGCATCGGTCGTGTAGTGATGATATGGAGTTTTCAGTTTCGGGTTGTTGGAAAAAAGACGGGGACATATTGTTGAGTTGCGGTAGAGCCGGCAGTGGCGAAGCTTGACCCGAATGATGGGTGGTCGAAAACGTATATACCAAAAAACTTCTATAGAACCTCGGGGTTGAAAAGGTATATACTCAAAAATTTTTATACGAAAACTACATATATAACACTATTATCCTTCGCCTTGGGTAGAGGGAAATGGTTGTTTGTTTACACCCTGAAAACCGGTGATTTGTGAGGAGTTGATCATGAACCATGTGTGGCAGATATCCGGATGTACCCAAGCAGCTTGTTTCTACTTCGACACTGCAAGTCTTTATACGCAACATGCTAATTGATTGATTGTTGGTCGTGACTTTTTCTCATATCTCGTATGTTTAGCAAATCACCAGTTCGGTTTCCCAAGGAAATGAAAAGGAGTTTTACATGAGTGGGTTATTATTAATTGTTATTCTTTAATTTGTTTTTGCTTTTTTAGAATACGCAATGTGGGAAACACTGAACACAACACTCAATGATTTTTATTTTAGTTTTAATTTTTTTCTTCCTTTTTTTAACAACATATATATATGATCAAAACTTGGTCGAAGTGAGATTTAAACCTGAGTCACTCGGACAGAAACCCACTAGGTGCTAAACATTTTCACCTCCATTCCAATCACTGGGTTACAACTTACAACATCATTGGCTTTTTCTTCATATTAATACTTCTTTTTTTCTTCATATTAATGCTACGTACAAATTTACAATCAAATATAATAATTTTCCATTGTTATTTCTATTTCTCAATTAGGGAATCAAGGATTCATCAACAACAGATCCACACACTAAATCAAAGCCATCATACAGCACACAGTGAATCAATTCCATAACCAATAGAGACGCTTAGGGGCTGTTTATTTACCTCTTAATGAAACTCTGAATGGTTCAGATCTCTTACTGATTCAACACTTAATGGTTCAGACTATTTGTTTCGCGAGCAAATGTCTGAATGGTTCAAACATTTGCCTCTGAATGGTTAAACATTATACAGAGTCTGAATGGTTAAGACATCTAATCTTAATTGGTCAGACATTTGTCTCTGAACGGTTAAGCATTATACTGGCTCTTAATGGTCCAGACATCTTACTGGTTCAGCACTTAATGGTTCAGAACTCTTACTGATTCAGCACTTAACCATTCAGAAGTTGCCAAACAGCCCCTTACTCAACTTAATTTGTAATAACATTCTGATAATTTACACATTTTTAAACTATTTAAAGCAATCAAACCGAGTTTGGTCTAAATCTTTGTTTTCCCAAGATCCACAAATGAAAACCCTCAAAACACACATAAATAGTAATCAATTAATCATCAGAGTTACATAGAAAGATCAAAACAAATCCTTTTTTGTACCTTGACAATTTGTAAACACAATTGTTGTTCAACAAATTTACTCATACGATTTTCTAATATAATTATTCAAGTTTTGATATTGTTATGTTATTAATATTTTTTAAAACTGTTAACCTTTTAAAAAAGTTTTGATATTGTTATGTTGTTATTAATATTTTTCTAGAATTTTGAAATTAAGTGACTAAATGAAGCATATACAAACCTTGATTTTGTGTTTGTTTTATTCTTGTTGACCTAAATGGTTACGGAATTTGGTTATTATTCTATGATTTTTTTCTATACATTTACCTTCTGCTTAAAAGATAACTAAATAATATCTTTTATATAAATAAGTAAGTTTTTAAGGTTTTTTTTTCACATTTATAGGGGTATAGAAACATTACTTAAAATTTGGGTAATTTTATTACGAAAAAAATATATGAATAACTTTATGAAACACAATATATGGTCAGGATATATTAGGAATTTTTTTTTAAATAAGGAAGGATATATAATAATCTTGACCGTCAATTGAATAATCAAGGACTTGGATTAAATGAGTTAAATTGAACAAAAATTGTGGGATTGTTTAAGGGTTAGGGGTGAGCATATTGCACTAACCGACCCCGACCCGCACAATACCCGACCCAATAACCGATTTTAATAAAGAAGAAGAACCGAAGATTGGACCCTATGGTATCGGTCCTTTGCTCAATTGGGTCCTCGGTCTTACATCAATACCCGAGACCGACTTTCAAGGTATGTTAAACCTGCAAATACATTCCATCTTTCTTCAAAATTTGTTTCAGAGAATTCCCTATTATTGCTATCATCATCCAGATTTCAAGATATGTTAAACCTGCAACTGTATCAAGGTTCGCTCGTATTAACTTATACCCAATCTTCCCATTTTGCTACTACTTTCATCGATTGATTGATATATATTTATATGGCATATTTCAGAGCTGCTTGGATCGAATGTTTATAAAGTGATTGTATTGACTAATCGCTGCTAGTATTATTTTACGTCAACAAGTCAGTTATAGGTTTTTGGGTAGATGTGCTGATCAATGTTGGACTAACTAATTGCTTTATTAGATTAAGTCTTAATTGCAATTTTAAGTCGGTTACTTTTTTTTTAACGGTAAATTGGGACTGACGGACCACTGGAGTACCATCGTGCCACCAGCGGAATCACCCGATCAAATCCATTTCCACTAGGCATAATGCCTATACTCAAATTCAGGAGAAAATCCAATAAATATAGGAAAATCCCCTCTTGTGGGAATAGAACTCAGGACCTATTAATCCTAAAGCCATATCTCACCCCCAAAATACCACTAGGCAATAAAACCATGGGTAAGTCAGATACTTAATGTGTAGAAGAACTAGTCAAAATTGGTGGGCTTGTCCCAAGTAAAATGCATTATGTAATATTACATTGTTCCACTTTTAGACAATTCGGTTACCTTCGGTCCAAAACCGAGGATCGAACCGAACCAGATTTCCTGTTAAATAAAGAACCGAGGAACAAGTATTATATATAATATCGGTTTGGTTTTGGGAAATTCTCGGTCTGGTTCTCGGGTTGACCTGACTTTTGCTCACCCCTGGTAGTCCATTCAAGTCAATAGTTTATCTCTCATTCAATTCTTCTCCGTTTTTAAAACGTTAATAACTTTTTCACACGACATTATTTTTTTATAAAAACTGCAACATAAAAACGAGCGTTTTTTTATCTTAAAAACGAGCACACTATTGCTATACTTTTGAAAAAAAAAAGGTTTTCGATAACCCAGATACGTAAAACGCAATAAACAAAAAACACAAAAAAAAGATGTTTTATGAAACACAATGGACTAAAAACAAAAAAGAAAGTGTTAACTCTAAAACGCAATGGACAAAAAACACAAACGAAACTGTTTCTTTTTTCTAAAACGCAATAGATTAAAAACACAAAACAAAATGTTATTTCTAAAACGCAATGGGCTAAAAACATAAAAGAAAGTATTTTTTTTCTTTTATAAAACGCAATGGACAAAAAATACAAAAGAAAGTGTTTTTTTTCTTTCTAAAACGCAATGGATCAAAAATACAAAATAAAGTGTTATTTCTAAAACGGAATGGACATAAAACACATAAGAAAATATATATTTTTTTCTAAAACGCAATTAATAAAAAACACAAACAAAGTATTATTTCTAAAATGCAATTGACTAAAAAATACAAAATAAAGTGTCTTTTCTAAAACGCAATGGACAAAAAACATAAAAGAAAGTGTTTTTCTTCTTTTAAAACGCAATGAATAAAAAACACAAAGAAAATGTTATTTCTAAAATGCAATTGACTAAAAACACAAAAGAAAATGTTGTTTCTAAAACGCAATGGATCAAAAACACAAAAAAATGTTTTTTTTAAACGCAATGGATTAAAAATAGAGTTAAATGTCATTTTAGTCCACGTGGTTTTGGCTATTTTGTCAGTTTAGTCTAAAGGTTTCAGTTTTTGCCTGTGGGTCCAAAAAGGTTTCATTGTTGCCATTTTAGTCCACTCGGTTAACTTCATCCATTTTTCTGTTAACGAGAAGGGCGATTCGGTCATTTTATATGGTCGAATCGCCCTTCTAGTTGACAAAATTATTTATAAACTGATCGAATTGCCCTTCCGTTAATAGAAAAAATGGATGAAGTTGACACAGTGGACTGAAATGGAAACGGTGAAACCTTTTTGGACCTACAAGCGAAAAATGAAACCTTTGGACTATACTGAAAAATAGCCCAAACCACAAGGACTAAAATGACATTTAACTCCTAAAAATATAAAAAGAAAATGTTCTTACTAAAACGTAATGGAATAAAACACAAAATATATGTTGTTATTTTCTAAAACAGAGTGAACCAGGTGTATTATGTAACAAAATTCTAGAACGCAATTAGTTACAAATTCATTGTGCTATACTATTGTGTTTTACGTAGTAACTTTCTAATAATACAGTTATAGTTATAACAATTATACTCTAAAATAACAATTGCGTTTTACTAATGCTTCAAAGTCGCAATTGCGTTGTACCAATGCTTTAAAGTAGCAATTGCGTTTTACAGACCCTCGAGTTTAATGCTCTAAAATAAGTCATATATCGCCACTAGAAATTAGAAAACGACATAAAAAAGGCATAAGAGGATAAGTATTCATTGGGTTTCCAAATTCATAATTCAATGAACTTACAGTATCAACGTTACAAAGAGATTGGAGTTTGTATTTTGACACTCAACCAAGATGAAATTGATATTATATTCCATCTGCAGCTCTTGAGGTTCGAAGTCAACTAGCAACATAATCATCCAAACTCACAGCAACACTTTTTTTCAATTTATAAATGAAAAAAATGAAGATGGAGCCTGGTTTTTGAAAAGTCAGTGAGCCACGGTGGGTGGGTGGGTGGTTGCCGCCGAGATGTGAACGACGGCAATAGGTGGTTGATAGTGTAATATGGTGGTGAGGTCGGTTATGGCTTGAAGTCGGAGTTACTGGTTTGATAGTGTGTAAAATGTTTCAGGTGGAGGAGATTTCTGTTGGTGACGATGATGTGATACTGTGGTGAGGTGGTTTATTTTCGGGATATTGGATTTAAATAATCTCAACTTTCACCAATTGTCCGATAACACTCACAACTTTCAATTTTTACCACACCACTCCGAAATTTCAACTTAGTGGCCAATAGCACTCCCAAATGCTGGCATGCCACTGGTTTTGGAGTGTTATCGGCCAATAAGTTGAAAGTTGGGAGTGTGTGGTACAAATTGAAAGTTGGGAGTGTTATCGGCCAATTGGTGAAAGTTGTGATTATTTAAATCTAATATCCCTTTATTTCAGATCTAGGGTTATGTGGCTAAATGTGTTTGACTAAAATGCACATTCCTATGTTTTTTTATATTTGTCATGTGTCACTATATTATTGCTTCCTACACTTTCTACTCAAAACAAACTTCTTATTTGATTTTTTTTCCCACACAATATATGTTGTAAATAATATGGAGTTTTGATTTAATTAAAATATTAAATTTGAAGTGTTATTGGTCAAAGTTAATGAGACAAAGACTCAAATCACTCAATGGTATTCGTCAAATATATAGAATATTGGATTTAAATAACCTAAACTTTTACTAATTGGCCGATAGCACTCTCACTTTTTGTACACTAGTACTCTCAACTTTCAATTTATTGCCGATAACACTTCCTAACTAACTGAACCCTAAGCCAGTTAGTTTTCGCTGATGTGGCATCTGACGTGGCCATTTTTACTGACGTCGCAATCGATGTGGCATTTTTGATGATGTGACAGCTGATGTGGCAACTGAGGTGACATTTTTGATGACGTGGAAGCTGATGTGGCAACTGACATGACATTTGTTAATGATGTGGCAGCTGATATCAGCTAACTATGTTAGGGTTATATTAGTTAGGGAGTGTTATCGGCCAATAAGTTGAAAGTTGGGAGTGCTGGTGTACAAATCGAAAGTTGGGAGTGTTATCGATTAATTGATGAAAGTTAGGGTTATTTAAATCCAATATCCCAAAAGAAAATAACCAAAATAGCCGTTGACCAAGAGGGTTTTCCAAATCAGTCATTAGAAGCCTCTCCATGAGCCGCCTTACACAAAACTTCTCTAAGCCTTTCAGCGAACACGAATCAGAAGGCGCCATGCGTAAAAAAATCCCTCTGGGCTCTGAGCCTTTTCAGCTAACATGAATCTCCAAGCCGTTTCAAGAGCTCCACTTTTGACGCGTCGATTTCTGATTGGAAGCCTGTACTTGAGACCTCTCGGAGAGGCCTCATAATTTTGAAATTGATTTTTTCTAATTTAATATTTTATTCAGTATCTCCTTTAATTTAATAATTTTATATTTTATATTAGGAATGCCAATTTTTTAGGAATGTAATTTTTTTAATTTTTATGAAGGTATTGTTTTATAATTTTTAGTAATGTTTTTTTATGTAGAAGACGTTTATGTTTTTTATTGGTACTTTGTAATGTTTATATACCGAGATTGCCTTATTATCTAAGTGCTCGGATCACGTGCAAGATGCCAAATACGTACGAAGGGTACATGACCATTAGGGCTCGACACGTGTCTTTTCTATTTTAGGAGTGGAAGGGTGATTTCGTCTTTTCATCTTGTTTATGGTAATAATGGATTTGAAGCTTTTTATGAATTTTCTTTACATGATATCTCTATACATTTTTTTAGTGTAAGTAGGGATTGAATTCTAATTCTTCTTTAATCGATCGATCGCATATGATTTTCTTCTCTTTTTGTTCTTCTGTTCTTGCGATTTGGTTTCATCGTTATCATGTCTTCAAATTTCAATTTATCAGGTTTGATATGAAGTTCAATTTGTTCTCTATTTCACTCGATTCATAGTCTTTTGCTGTGTAATCTAGGTTTTGTTAATTTATCGGAGTTTTTTGTTATTAAATAGTTGTTATAATCAATTGTTATGATTTGTTCTGTAATTATTATGCTTATTACATGATTATACATTCAATTCAATAAGAATTTTAATTTATGCTATTTTGTTATTAGATTTTAAGTATTTTCGTTATGTTTTATTTATATGTTGTTGTTTATGTGATTATTTACATGTTTTAGGTATGTATCCTATGCTTATCATGTGGTTCGACACTTACAATGTGTAAATCAATGTCTTTTTATAAGTTATGCTTATTACGTAATTATATACTCACTACAAGGCATTTGGTTGATGCCTCATTACACATTTCTTTATTGTGCTATTATAATTATAAAGCTTTTATCTTTTTACGTTTATTACGTGGTTATCAAGTTTATGTTTTTTATAAAAGCTTTCTTATTACGTGATTATATGCTTACTATAATGTGGTTAAAGTTAAAGTCTTCTTCTTTAACACATGATTGTTCTGTTTTACTTGAGTTAATCTTAATGCTAATGGAATTCATCCTAATGTGAATGGAACGATGTTGGTCCAAGCAATGGAACTGATGCAAGCAAAGATAACCAGGCTAGCACAAGTAACATAACATATTGTCTTGCATGTAGTTCAGAAGAAGACGAATGATTTGTTACTTGATTACTTCTATATTGTTACGTGATTACATATACACAAGTGACATTAAAATATATTTTCTGTGTGATGATTTGCTATTTGATTACATCTTTAATGTTATATTTAATGTTATATGATTACATATATACAAAAGACATTGGTTGTTGAGTGAGTTTTCGTTACGTAATTTTTATTCATACAATGTAATTGTTCGTGAGAAGACTGATGCAGGAAAACCTGAAGTTTCATATATTTCATAGATTTAACTAAGTAAAGCACCAAATTAGTTTTGACGATACCATACCTACTGTTTTGAACCATACCAAAAGACAGGTTGAACTTCCGAGAAAAAAAAAACAAAAAACCAAAACACAAAAACATATTGTATCAAAAAAGGATCATAAAGTAAAGTATTTCAATGTTTTTCAATTCACACAAAGTTGCTCTACCTTTCTTTAAGTATGTCCAATAAGTCATTGAACTCTCGAACAAGTCTGTTATCAACCTATCGTTCTTTGTTAACAAATGACAGTAGGATCTTTGCTAAATATTTGTAATGTAGGTCATTGAGCTGCCCTTGTTGACTTGGAGACTCTTTGTTTAAGCCACTGACCCATCTTCTTGTATACGTGCTCATGTTAGTCTCCATATGTCTCATGGTAAAATGTCATAATCAATACCATTTTTGTTGTTCGCCAATCGATCGACACCCTTACTGGTTATTTGTTGAACAACTGTTTACTGTTTGGGAGTGACTAAAACATAAGCATTACATAATTACTAACCATTAAATATTTGTATATAAATATAGCAGTTGAAAAAAATATTACCAGGTGCCATGGAACTTGATTGTATTTTTTCATGTTTGGGTGCTGATTTTTGTTGTTATCCAAGACATCAATCTTTGGGGTTCTCAAATTGAAACATATACAATATATATGATCCGAGGCGACGATTAGCATGAATAACATATCGACATCATTTATGCAAACGTCTGAACAAACTTTTGTAAACTTAAATGCGAATGTACAAGCACTATTGGTGAAATTAAATAAGGGATCAGATAATGAAGTGGTTAATAACACAATAGTTGGTCCGGTGAACAAGAATGAAATATTGCATAGAAATGGGAAAAATAGATTTTCCCAAATTTGATGGAAATCAGGTGGACGATTGGATATATAAGAGTGACCATTTCTTCAAATTAGATGAGATTCTAGAGAATTTCAAGGTTCGATATGATGTTATTCATCTAGATGGGAAGGCAGTTAAATGGTATCAATTAGCTTTCTTGAAGACTAAAACGGTTCCAATTTCAGAAATAACATGGAAGGATTATTCCGAGGAAATTGTTTCTCGTTTTTAATTGATCTTGTTTGAAGATACCATGGGCACTTTAACTTCTTTGACACAGAATGGGCCACTTGAGGAGTTTTGTGACCAGTTTGATGCATCTACTTAAACCGTATGATGTGAGCATCTTCTTGAAGATAGTATAACCTAAGACTAGGGGTGAGTAGGAATGTTCTAATTGAAGACAATAAAGAAGCTTTCTATTTTGCAAAAATCCAGAATACAACCAACAAATCTATGGTTGGAGGTAGGTATAATTCTAGCAACCAAGCAAACGTTAACAAGAGTGATAGCTGTGTGAAACTGTTGGGAAAATTCAAAATTGCTTGGATAAATCTGAAGTCGTGTAATCACTATCAGATCAAACAATTGGAGTGGCTACCCATCTTTGATCGGATAAAATCAGAAAAGATTCTAGATTTTTGTATGATAATTTTTGATTGAGAGTCCGTGAAAAAACGTCCAGAGTTTTTGATGATGAAGATCAAGAGTGTTCTTCGTTATTCTTCATGTTTCTTGCAAAGCCTAGATGAAAAGTCTTGAACTTTTCTGACGATGAAGAATGAATTGTTCATATAAAGAAAATGATCACTGAGATTTGTGCATGTTGACTTTAAAGAGAGAAAGAATTGATTAGAGGGAGCGTATTGGTTCAATCACATTAAGCATGTATTGAAATCATATGAAAATTAATAAAGGTTTTTAATTTTGTGTATAGAGAGAAAGCCTGAAGAGAGAGAGAGAGAGTAAAGGGAGATTATGGTTTTGGAGAAGAGCCTAGCTCAGGATGCAGAGGAGGGGTGATTGTATATTAGGAGACTTTGACTAAGTTCAAAGATATTATTTAAATCTCACTTGTCTCATCTAATCAGACTTAAGTTCTTGGTTCCACACGAACGCGGGTTCGCGTTCCTTTAGTCCCGTTTCACAGTTTTTGAAAACATCAACATGCCACCTCATCAAAACAAGCCACATCATTAAAATTTGGCTACATAAGCAAAAAAAGAAAAAAAAACAAAGTACCTGATTAACTCCGAAGTGACACAACAAACAAAGTGTTAAGTTGGGAGTGGTGAAAGCCAATGTTGTAGTTAGTTGGGAGTGATGGAAGTCAATGTGTTAGTTGAGAGTGGCATCCCCCAATACTAAATAGTTGGGAGTAATAAAATCCAATAACTGATTTTTTATTCATATTATTGTTATTATTATAAAACATGTATATTATTAGGTGATATCAACCTATACGGAAGTCGATACTTGTGGAATCTAACGACGTTCGACATTCCAATTTTATATGAAGCTCACCAACGTACACAGGGGTTTCCCGGGATGACAGGTAGACTAGACTGTACTGTACTCATTAGCCGTGGGCCTGTTGTCCAACTGCTTTTAAAGGAAACACCATCAAGGTGACAACAATGGTCCAACCCTAATACTATAAGCAGTCGCGTCTCAAGATCTATGGATTTGGCATGCCTTCTTTGGCATGGCCGATGCAAACAATGATATCCAAGTCTTTCAAACATCAAATCTATTCGATGATGTAGTAGATGGGGTTGCACCAAATACATCATTTTTTTTGCAAATGATATGGAATACACTATGGGTATTATCTAGTCGATAGTAGTTATCCGGAGTGGGATGCGTTGGTGAAAACTATCTCGTGTTCGGATGACGTGAAACGGTTGGATTACAAAGAAGAAACACGGGTCGACAAAAAAATATATAGAACGGGGGTTTGGAGTGTTAAAAAACGATGGAGTATCATTTCCCAACCCTCATATATTCATGAAAAGCAAAATATGAGAAGCGAGATGTATGCGTGTATCATCTTGCATAACATGATCTTAGAGGATTTGAGCAGTGCCTTTCGTGCCGACTTCGACGACACTTACCAATCGGCAGACCAACTATTAAACTACGCCCAGAAAGAAGATATCTGAATGAAGATACGTCACAAGGAAACACGCTTGAATCGTCAAGCGGCTTTGGTTGAACATTTATGGAACAACCGTTATTTGCTGTTTAATTTTAAAAAAATATATAAATTTAAAAATAACTGAATAATTATGACAAGGGCTTTATCCCACAGCAGACCAGTTAACAATGAAGCCCATGTCTAGTTGGTGCTGACGTGGCACGATAAAGCCATCAGGGTCTTTATCTCACACCATTTGGCCTAAGTATTAAAAAATAATTTCTATTTTAAAATGTATTACTTTTCTTTTTTATTATGACATGGTTTTAACAAGGTATACATCAAAACAATACAGTAAATATATATTCATGTAAATCAAGGAATTATACATCCGCATATGTGTGAATGTTTATAATATTAGTATGCATAGACATAAATTCAAGTACATTAAAATAGTTATTGACGTCCCCTTTAATGCTCAGATTTGAGACAAAGTTTTGATGTTACGTTTTTTGATTCTAACCCTTCGACGTAACACGGGGTTGATAACACTAGTTATGTATAAATGTTAAATAAACTAAAAGACAAAAAAATCACTAGATATTATAGTGATCGTGGATAACATAAAGTAGTAACACACTTCTTTTTATAATTTTGTACTTGTTTTCCTTAGTTTTATTACTTTAATTTAGTCATGTTTGGTTGCCTAATAATCAAAAAAGAATTAATAAAACATAAAAACATATTTTTTGTTACTTTTTCATTGTACTATTTTGTTTCTTTAGTTTTATCAAAACGTATTAAAAAGATAACTTTTTATATTTATCTAATACATCGATTATTAATGACAACCTTAAACGAAGTATTCACCATATCGATGTTATTGTGGTATTGAGTCGTTGTGAGCTTAGGAAGGGCCCTCTAGGCAATATTTATAGTCATGAGATTAAATTTTAGATATCAAAATGTATTTGAATATTTGATAAATGACAATAAATTTATGAAAATATCATATCCATTGCATTTGTATTATATTGTATCATATCATCGAATATTTGATAAATGACAACAAATTTATGTAAATATCATATGCATTGTATTATATTATATTATATCATATCGTATCACATCCATTGTATCGTATTGTATCAGATTATATTGTATTGTATGATCCGATCACATTGTATTATATCACATTATTTTGTATCGCATTAGAATCAATTACATTACCATATTATATTATGTTTTATTATATTATATCATATCATATTTGATTTTACTGTTTGTTTTGTTATATTGTTTTTCCCCAAATATTTAATCAGCAATCAATAAAGAGTCATAAATAAAATTAAATTGCTTGACACACACACACATATATATATATTACATATATATTTTTCATAATTTCCCCTTTCTATTATATGTCTTATAACTAATGAGTTATTGTTGGGTTATATATTATCTGTTGATAATGAAAACCAAAACTCAAAGGAATCGTCTTCCCTGCCTGATGGAGTATGTTAAGATACAATCACGGGTCCAAAATCCCCCCCCCCCCCCCCCTTGAAGGTTTCCCAAAACAACTGCCCAAAAATACTGATACAAAACTAATTCCTTCAAGAATAGAGAACAAAAGAACAAGTGTTGGATAGTAAAATTACTGGTCAACAAGTCAATAAAAGTCAAGACTGAAGAAGTTCTGGATTTCTAGAAGTGCTGGTTGGTTCTCACCAGCACTTCTAGAAATCCAGAACTTTATCCAAATGTTTTCTCTATTTTACAATAGTAGCAATATTTCAGTGTAACTATTCAACTGTTTTACTAACTGCTGGCATTTACATCATTTAATGTGTTGTTAGGGACCACTGTCATGGTGATGTCACCAACAGTTATCTCCTTCTATATATAGTTCTTTGTATTCAATGTAACAGTTAACACCAAGAGCCTAGATCATAAGAATTTAGTGAGAGATAGTGCACATGGTGAAGGGGTACATTGTACCTTGTGACTGTATTACATTTGATGAGTTAAATATAAAATCATTTTGCAATCATTCCCAAATCCAGTTGTATTAGATTTATATGTTTATTATGATTGCATGATTGAATTTCTATATTTGTTCACATGTTCTATAAAAAAACACACATTACATACTCTCTCAGATCTAAAAATTGGTATCAGAGCCTGTTTCACTGAATTGACTTCAATGTTGATTCAGAAGATAAACTAGCTCAAACTGATAATTGATTGAGCGATCAAAGGACATGGAGAAGAATTAGACCAGTCAGATCAACAATTTGTTTCTGATACTCTATTTTCTGAGTTAAACTCAATTGAATTCAGAGAGATGTCAATCACTCATGATCCTCGCAATACCGGAGCGGCAAACAAGCCCCGTTGCTCCTTCGTCATAAATTCAAGATATGGAAACGAAGAATGGGTCACCACTTGTCATAGCAGAACACAAGTTGTTGGAGATCAGTGGTATATGGCCCATGGTCCCTCTGTTCCAAGTACCGAACGACCAGATGTTAAATTCCTATGAAACATGTTGATTACTCCAAGCAAGATTTCCAAAAGTTGGAGCTTGATGCTAAGGCATTCGGGATACTCGTCATGGCCTTACTCAACGAAATCTATGTTGGATTGTTCAATTGTGAGAATGCCAAGGAGTTGTTGGTTGCTTTGAATGTACAATTCAATGGTACAGATGAATTTCAAGAGAACAAGAAAGAAATTATTAATCAACAATATGAAACATTCTTACATATTAAGGGAGAATCTCTGATTCAACAATTTGAGCGGTATAACTGCCTAATCAGTGAGCTTAGGCTTATAGATAAAACTTATACAAATGCTGCTTTGAGTCACATATTTTTTTAGATCTACTCCTGATAAATGGGATACAACTGCTTATGTGTTTAAAAAATTATGTTGGTTTCAAGGAGATGACTCTAACACTGCTTCATGCAAACTCCACACTTATGAGAGAGAGTTTGACAAAAAAAAGCTGATGTTATCAAGAAAAATTGTTGATGATTACAAATATGGTAACACAGCCCTGATGAGTCAAGATGAGTCATCATCATCAAACATAATAAATTAACAAAGTTATGATTACTTTGTAGATATAACTGCTAGTTTCAATACTCAATTTAACATATCACATGTTGAATATCGAAACTATGCTTTGACGATGTGTGATCGGAAACCCATGGACCCAATTGACCAGGAAGGGTTTGACCTTCTAGACCATCTTACACTACTGAGCATCAAATCAAACAATTTTTATTATAGAACTGGTGGCTGATTCCCCGGATTGAACAAGGGCTTACGGCAAGAAATGTAGGATAACCGTTGACAAAATAAATAAAATAACAATTTTATTAATCAATATTTTGATTACAACATATAAATAAGAACTAAACAAAACTGAAAGAAAATACAATACAAAATTGTAAACTAACTAATAACAGATTACAAAGAAAAATAGAAGAAAACAAAAATAATGGTGACTGATGCACGTGAAGATCACGCTTCCCTTTAAACAGATTTTGGGCCACCTATGTGAACCCGTCTGTTTCACAGGGTACAACAACCTAAGCAGATTACTGTCGGGATTAGACTAGCACCTGAAAATATACCTAAAATGAGAGTGTGCAGAGATGCAAAGTTAGGGAATTCGTTTGTTGTGTGTGTTGTATGAACCATAGAGAATTCAATGTTCTTTCTCCAAAACAAGGCACAAAGCTTTGTATATAATTGTTTAGAATTCGAAATGATAAGTATATAATGAATACAAAATTCAATAAAAATAAATTCTAGAATTCATTGACATAATGAATTCTAAGACTTAATCATTTGTCAAGTGCAAAGTGTGCCATCAAAGCGCCACATTGCGACCATGGCCCTCGTCCCGGTCCCGTGTCCGGGCCCTGGCGCATGTCGGGTGCTTCGCACCTCTTGGCTGCGACTGGGTGTGACTTGTCACACAAGAATACATTCGTGTAGAGAATTCTAATTAGAAGTCCACAAAAGAGTTATCTCTCTACCAATGTGGGACAAACACAACTTCCCATACATTAAAGATCCAACACACAATTATGGTCTCTCATTCATTTGCTTTAATCATTAAATAATTATTATATAATCACTAACATAATATTATTTTTTTAATTTCCAACAATCCCCTACATTAAAGTTGGACTCAACCTTAGATCTCTACAATATTATTTTTTTAAGAAGTTGGGTGCTAGGTTTTTTGGTCCTTTGTTAGTGATTGAAAGTATTAGGCCAGTGGCGTACAAATTAGACCTCCCTAATGATGCACGAGTGCATCCAATATTTCATGTCTCGCTTTTGAACAAAGCTAGGGGCGATGTGTTACAGACTACACCTTTACCTTAAGTCCCAGATTTTTGTTTCAACCTTTACAGGTGTTGGATAGGAGAATGGTTAAACAAGGGCATCGGGCCTCAGCTAAACTCCAGTACAATGGAATAATTTGACAATTACTGAAGCAACGTGGGAAAACCTTGAAGATTTGCACATACGATATCTTGATTTTAATTTTTGAGGTAAAAATAGTTTATGGATGGAGTATTGATATGTTGTAATAAGTCTAGGGACTTAAAAGAAATATAGTAATAAGCATATGATTATATTAGTTGAGGGGCCTTTGTGTATAATAGTAGTTAGAGTTTGGTACATATAGTTGACAGTTGTAGTGAGAGGGTTATGATTTGGTGTCAACTTCTTCTTTTGTTACTTTCTATCATTAATGTTACATACCAAATGAGAGAACTCAACGCAAAAGACTAGTTTGGTATGCGAGAGAGCCCATTTGGTATATAAACCCCACATTGATTACCCACAACCGATGTGCGACACGTCCCATACCTTGCAATGGTTGCAGTCCGTAACAATCGACCCTTATTAAGGGCCAACATCCTCGTTGGTCACGGCCATGTTAGTCACGACTGGCTCTTTCCAGGCCACCACTCTAAGCTTCATTGGTCACGGCCACGTTCTCTCTAGGCCACCACTCCATGGGCCACCACTATGTGTTCTGGCTCTAATACCAATGTTACATACCAAACGAGATTGCTGCTATATAGTCCCAACCCTTGCAATGATTTTGGTCTGTAACATTACGTCACAAACAATGTTAACAAGATACCCAAAGAGAACTCCCTGAAGAACAAATGAGAAATTGTTGCTATTTTGGTCGATCGGAGTGAGAGAGAGAAATACCAAACAAAGATCAAGAGTGTTCTTAGTTATTCTTCATGTTTCTTGCAAAGCCTAGATGAAAAGTCTTGAACTTTTCTGAAGATGAAGGATGAATTGTTCATATAAAGAAAATGATCAAGTGAGATTTGTGCATGTTGACTTTAAAGAGAGAAAGAACCGATTAAAGGGAGCGTATTGGTTCATTCACGTTAAACATGTATTGGAATCATATGAAAATTACTAAAGGTTTTTATTTTGTGTAGAGAGAAAGCTTGAAGAGAGAGAGAGAGTAAAGGGAGATTATGGTTTTCGAGAAGAGGCTAACTCAGGATGCAGAAGGGGGGTGATTGTATATTAGGAGACTTTGACTAAGTTCAAAGATATTATTTAAAGCTCACTTATCTCATCTAATTAGAGTTAGCTTAGGTGGTCAGGTTGCATTTGATAAGTTCTTGGTTCCATACGACGCGGGTTCGAGTTCCTTTAGTCCCGTTTCACAGTTTTTGAAAACATCAACATGCCACCTCATCAAAAACAAGCCACATCATTAAAATTTGGATACATAAGCAAAAAAACTAACTAAGTATCTGATTAACTCCGAAATGACACAACAAACATAGTGTAACAACTCCGATTTTCGTTGTTATCTTTTTCTTTTATTTTCCATTGTATCTATCGCTTGTAATCTCGGGATTCGTTTATAAGAAAGTTATGTTAAACTAAATATATTTATCTCAATATATCGCATCTAATCGCTTATTAAACGCATCGTTAATCTCATCGCATCGCAAATCGCAGTTAATTATATGGTTTTATGTTAATTATGTGTTATGTATGTTATGGGTATGAATACGCTCGCATCGCATCGCTCTCACACGCTCGAATCGCTAAATTGCACTATTATATCGCTTATAACACTTAATATAACTACCTAATACGAACTGAATCGCTAAACAAACTCTTAACACGAAGAAAACCCGACATTGGACAAGTTCGCTCGAACTTGGGTGACCCCAAGTTCGGCCGAACTTGGCTGGCCAAAACACAACTCCCCATTCCCCCTCAAGTTTGCTCGAACTTGCCTGATTCCTCACAGAATCAGCAAGTTCGGCAGAACTTGACATAAATCTTTTGAATATCTAGCAAGTTCGCCCGAACTTGCATGAAATCATGCAAGTTCGACCAAACTTGACCTCCACCAGCTCAGTTTTTGTTTTCACTTATAAATACTCAGCCCCATTCTCTCATTTTAACTTGCTGTAAGTTCGCCCAGAGCTCTCAAACCCGAAACCCATTGTTTTCTAAGTAAGAATCAACCCGATTTCAACTACAATGATGTTCATCAACGGTTTACAACAGTTTTACAACGATTTTTCACAAGGCTTTGCCTTCGTTTTCTTCAAATCTCTTCTGTTTACGAAAATCTTCATCTTTTTACAAAACTTCTGTTTTTCACTCAGATCTCTACTAGATCTGAGCAAAACCTTTTAAATCCTTGATTTTACACCATTTTCGGACTAATGACATATGTTTCGTTCACTTTTGAGTGGAACGAGTCATTGTCGAAGCTAGATCTCAGATCCGGAAGCACAAGGACGAACGTCACTTTACACAAGCTGGACTAATCCGTATGAACCGTCAAGTTCGTCCGGATTAGCCCGAGTTTCTATAAAATGGCTAAGTTCGCTCCAAAAGACCTCTCCAGCCTAAGTTTTACTCAGTGGCTTAAGGTTGGAGGGATGGGCACTCAATTTCCTAAGAAAATGACGCGAAAACGTAAGATTTTGGACCCGAAAACATCAAGTTCGCTCGAGATTTACCTGTTTTTCAGCAGCACCCAGGTCAAGTTGACCGAACTTGTACCCCTCAGGGTCAAGTTCGACCGAACTTGGTCAGTTCTCACCAATTTCTCACAAGTTCGCTCGAACTTGCCTAGTTTCTTAGGAAACTATACAAGTTCGTCCGAACTTGTCTTTTCAGCTAACATTTCTCACAAGTTCGCCCGAACTTGCATAATTTCCTTGGAAATTAGACAAATTCGCCCGAACTTAACTCAAAACTCAGCAGGTTTATACAAGTTCAGCCGAACTTGCCTACTGCTCAAACAACCTTCACCGTTTCAGCTTTTCGGAGACTGATGCACTTTCGTTCGCGTATGCAGGCTGATCCGGGGCTCTCCTCGACTCTTCTCAGATCCCTCATCTCACCTAAAACGCACCCACAGTGAGTATACTTGACCCGTTTTTGCTTTAATGCACTTTTTGGGTGTTATATATGTTCCTCTATCAAAATCATCTCACAAATCAAACTATTTATCACACGCGAATAATCTGATTATATATGCTCAAATACGTGATACTAGAAACATGTGACTAGGAACTTATTTTCGTTAACTTGCCTCCTTAACTAGTATGGTACAATAGTGTGGCTAACACCCGACGGGGTCTAGTTAGGATGGACGCGCAAGCCTTCTCACGGAAGTTAGCATGAGAAATATGCCTAGTTTTGTATGATGTGTTTTGGTGTATCATGATATGTAATTAGACTATTTCGCGAATGGTTTCTCTATTATGCTAGCATTACTTAAACCTGTATGCTCACCTTTACTTAATTGTATTGACTTGTATTTTAACATATGTAACAGGTTGAGGATTTTAGCATGTATGCTTTGGACGTAGTTTTACCTACTTTTAGATTCATGCTTTAGAAACGCTTGTAATAAATCTAGAGATTTTTAAACTAGAATTTGTGTTATGAGAAAACTTTGTTTTGTAATGGTTATTTGAAATATTATGTTTAATAGTATGGGATGTTAGACGTTATGTAATATTATTAAATAATTGTTATGGAACTTCTCATGAGACAATCTGGTTCGCTTAGTGCCGCACCTCGATGATTCCGCCATCAGTTGGGGTATGACAGATTGATATCAAAGCCATAACTGTAGGGAATTAGGTAGAATTGTCATGTTCGACCTTGTCTGCAGTCTAAATACCCAATTTGACCAATCTTTGACTTAAATGCTTAAACTACTTGCCATAAATGCTTAAATGTGCCTTTCCTAAGGCTAATACAATATACACGCTTGGAAACGCTCGTATCACACAAAACGAGTGATCAAGTCGAGATTAGGTGTGAAAACCGAGAACTCTCGATAAGATCATTCACTCCACGCAATCTCTATCGCACGAGATACCTCCGTTGAGTTAGGAGTGATATCCAAACCTCGACGAAAATCTCCATTTCTATCTAGTGGAACTCCCGATTTGATCGGTGAGTATATCCACAACTAGAAATGAAGTTGTTAAGTTAGGGGTGAAACCCGCATCTTAATAACCAATTCCGCTATTCGATTTTCAATCTCACCAAAGTCTCGATTATACCGATGATTTGGAACACGTAGTAACCGGAAGGATAATGTCGTTAGCCGCTTGCGGTGAGAGCTTCTATCTATTAGGCCAAAGCGTGGGTCCAAAGTCAAAGGATGATCGAACCACTTTGGATAGTCGACGTCTCAAAACCCCAGACACTCCAATTGATTTAAGCCTAAATCGTCAATTTACGCATCATAGAATTTATTATTACTTGTGTTTAAAGTTTTAAGAATTTTCGCTTTATTCGATTTCTCGCTTTATTTATTTCTGGCATTATCGATTTCTCGCTTTATCTTTTTACGCTCCATAAACGCATGCACTACTCGCACAGCTCTCGTAATCTAAAATGCTAAGTTAATACACCAACCAAACTAATCGCTTAACTTGCTTACGCCTATGAGGACATGGGTGCCTCATGTGCGGTGCTACTCGCTTTATATATCGCTTATATCTCGCTGTTATACTGCATCTCGAATGCGCTACACTTTACTTATAAGAAGGTGAATACGTGCAAAATATGTGCTTACGTGGATTATGTGCTTACGTGCTTACGTGCTATGTGCTTATGTGCCTACGTGTTTGCCTGCCTACATGTTTACTTGCCTACGTGTTTATGTTCCTTGTATGAATAATAATAATAATAATAAATATTTTAAACATAAACTTATTATAAACGAATCTCATCCTATCAAATCCTTCAATGTAGATGTCTTCAATGGGATCACACACCAGGAGGAATCTCCAGCGCAGCAACGCCGATAAGCGTATCGCTACAATGGTATCCAAGGAAATGGCTAAAGTCATCCCGCAAATCGTCTCGGAAATTCATGCTGTGAGCAGTAACTCCTCAGTCAACTCGAAAGCTGAAACCCCCAAGTCACGGATCAGTTTCAAGAATTTCAAGGCTTGTGCACCTCTCGCTTTCACGGGCAACGATGGACCGACTGCTATGTTCCATTGGTTTGATGCCATTGAGGTCACCTTTAGGCAAAGTGGATGCCCCGATGACCTTCGCACGGTGAACGCTACAGGAGTTTTCCAGTCTCGTGCTCTCGACTGGTGGACCGCAGAAAGAAATAGGCGCGGTAATGATGAAGCCTATAATCTGTCTTGGGAAGAACTCAAGGAAGTGATGAAGAAAGAGTTATGTCCTCCGCAGGAGCTACAAAAGCTCGAGAATGAGTTTTGAGGTATCAAGCAAGATGGTCCCGACAATGTTGGACTTACCGCTCAATTCAAGATTTTAAGCATTATCTGTCCCAGCCAAGTTGATACTACTGAGAAAGCCATCAACAAGTATATTCGTGCCCTACCCGAATGTGTCGCGAATTTTGTGAAAGTTGCTCGTACTACAACCATCGAGGAAACCTACATGCTCGCCGCTGAGATCAATGATCAGCGAGTTCAGATGTTTATTTCAAGAACCACAACAAGATCGCTAACCAGGCCGTCACTGAACCAGCAGCTCCATCTGATCAGTCCCGAGAGGCAGAGAACACTCGCCGAGGTTGCAAGCGAGAGAACTCAAGCAAGAACTTTGATCTTACCACTCCAGCAAACCCTCAGCCACTCCAATCTGCAGCACCAAATGCACCGCTGGCAAAGCGTGCATACACTGGTCCTCACCCACTGTGCCCTAAATGCACATATCATCACGTGGTGGGTGGAAACTGTCGTTTTTGCACTAACTGTAACATCTACGGCCACTTTACTGTTAGTTGCCGTACCAGTCCTCGCCAGCCAGCTCCTCAAGCTCCAGCTTTACCAGCTCCTCCTCAGACCAATCAGCAGCCAGCTCCAAAAGCACGTGCCTGTTACACGTGTGGTGACCCGAATCACTTCAGCAACGCTTGCCCAAACCGCATCGTCAAACAAGAGCCGCAGCAGCAGCCTCAGCCTCAGCCTCAGCTGCAGCCACCACCACAGCCTCATCAGCAACAACAGGCTGCGCGTGGTCGAGCCTTCAATATGAACCAGCGCCAGGCCCAGAACGACAACAATGTTGTCAATGGTACGTTCCTCGTTAATGGTATTTATGCTTCATTTTTGTTTGATACTGGTGCCGATAATTGTTTTGTATCGTTAGAATTCAAAAAGGTTTTAAAATGTAAACGCGCTAAACTCCCAAAGACTTTCGATGTGGAAGTCGCCATCGGAAAATCCGTCACCGTCACCTCCGTCCTACGTGGTTGTTCTCTCGATCTTAACAACCATGTCTTCTCGATCATTCTCATACCATGCAGTTAGGTAGCTTCGATATCATAGTAGGTATGGACTTTCTTCGTGAAAACCATGCTGAAGTTGTATGCTTCGATAAAATGATTCGCTTCCCTTTCCCTAACGGTGATCAACTTCATGTCTATGGTGAAACTCCCTCAAAGAAGTTGATGCTTTTGTCATGTACTCGAGCACACACATGTATGTGAAAGCAATGTGTTGCTTTTCTAGCCCATATCATGAACCTGGAGAAAGAAAAGAAGACTTTTAAAGATGTTCCTGTTGTTCGTGAATTTCCCAAAGTCTTTCCCGACGACTTACCCGGATTACCCCCTACTCGAGATGTTGAATTCCGTATCGATTTAGTCCCGGTGCCACTCCCGTTGCTAAAGCTCCTTATCGTCTCGCACCATCCGAAATGCGCGAGCTATCAAGCCAACTTCAAGAGCTTCTTGATAAAGGTTTCATACGCCCGAGCACTTCGCCATGGGGCGCCCCCGTTCTTTTGGTGAAAAAGAAAGATGGGACGTTCTGAATGTGCATCGATTATCGTGAGCTTAACAAACTCATGATAAAGAACCGCTACCCTCTTCCTCGAATCGACGACTTATTTGATTAGCTTCAAGGTGCTACTTGTTTTTCTAAGATCGATCTTCGTTCCGGCTATCATCAGTTACGCGTGTTGGAAGAAGACATTCCGAAAACCGCCTTTCGTACCAGTTATGGCCATTTCGAATTCATGGTCATGCCTTTTGGTCTTACCAATGCACCCCCGGTCTTCATGGATTTGATGAACCGTGTGTGCAAAGCCTTCTTAGATCGTTTCGTCATTGTTTTCATCGACGATATCTTGATTTACTCGAAGTCGAGAGACGAACACGCGCGCCATCTCCGTTTAGTCCTCGAACTTCTTCAGGGAAATTGCCTTTATACTAAGTTCTCTAAATGTGAATTCTGGCTCGAAGAAGTCCAATTTCTCGGCCACATCGTTAATAGTTAAGGAATTCACGTCGACCCTACAAAGATGGAAGCTGTCAAGAGTTGGATTACACCGAAGAATGCTTCCGAAATCCGTTCTTTTCTTGGATTGGCGGGTTACTACCGTCGATTCATCACCGACTTCTCGAAAATCGTCGTTCCGCTTACCGCTTTAACTCATAAAGACAAACCTTTTGTTTGGGATTCCAAGCAAGAGGAAGCTTTTCAAACGCTCAAGCGTATGCTATGCAACGCTCCTGTACTCGCCTTACCCGACGGAAACGACGATTTCGTTGTTTACTGCGATGCCTCAAACCTTGCTCTTGGTTGTGTCCCCATGCAACGAGACAAGGTTTTCGCGTATGCGTCTCGACAACTCAAGATCTGCGAGAAAAACTACACAACCCACGATCTCGAACTCGGTGCAGTTGTTTTTGCATTGAAGATATGGCGACACTACCTTTACGGTACTAAGTGTACGGTCTTCACCGACCATAAGAGCTTACAACATATCTTCAATCAAAAGGAAAAGAATATGCGCCAACGCAGATGGGTTGAACTTCTCAACGATTATGATTGCGAAATACGCTACCACCCTGGCAAAGCGAACGTCGTCGCTGATGCTCTCAGTCGACGAAGCTGTGTGTATAGTATTCGTGACTCTCAAGCTTTGAATGATCTCGAAATCGTGACCCGTACCGCCCAATTCGCCTGTTTTAACGAAAATACTTGGAGGAAGAAATGAAATGTGGAGCCGAAACTCAGCTTGTCATCAAACCTAACGGTATCTACTACTACCTTGATACATTTGGATTCCCAGCCGTGATAATCTTCTGTATTGCTAATGACCGAAGTTCATAAACCTCGTTACTCCATTCACCCCGGTGCCGACAAAATGTACCAGTACCTTCGTCCTAAGTACTGGTGGCCGGGTATGAAAAAGGATATCGTCATTTACGTCGCAAAGTGCTTAACTTGTTCGAAGGTTAAAGCCGAGCATCAAAGACCCTCTGGCTTGCTCGAACAACCCGAAATCCCGATGTGGAAGTGGGAGAGTATAGATATGGATTTCATTACGAAACTTTCCCGCACTTCATCTGGTCACGATAGCATTTGAGTTATCGTTGATCGTCTTACCAAATCCGCGCACTTTATTGCTATACGAGAAGACTTTAAGGTCGAACTGTTAGCCCAAATCTATACGGACGAAGTTATATGTCGACACGGGACGCCTCGTGACATCATTTCTGACCGCGATGGTCGCTTTACCTCGTGTCTCTGGGAGCCTTTTCAATCTACCCTCGGTACTACTCTCAATCTCAGTACTGATTTCCACCCTCAAACTGACGGTCAGATTGAGCGCACGATCCGCACCCTCGAAGACATGCTTCATGCGGGCATTATAGATTTCGGTGGTAGCTGGGATATGCATTTACCTTTAATCGAATTCTTGTACAATAATAGTTATCGTACCAGCATTCAAATGGCTCCATTTGAGGCAATGTATGGAAGAAAATGTCGATCGTCTATTGCATGGCACGAGATCGGAGAAGCACAAATCACCGGTCCCGAGCTGATTCAAGAAACGACAGACAAGATCCTCCAGATCAGAGACAATCTCTTGAAATCTCAGAGTCATAAAAAGAGTTACGCCGATAAACGCCGCAAGCCCCTGCAGTTCGAAGTGGGAGATCATGTTCTCCTAAAGGTTGCACCTTGGAAGGGAGTAATCCGCTTTGGAAGAAAGGAAAGCTGATACGTTGGTCCCTTTAAGATTCTGGAAAGGATCGGTAAAGTAGCCTATCCTCTCGAACTACCGGCGGAACTTAATAACGTTCATCCGACTTTCCACGTGTCTAACCTCAAGAAATGCCTAGCCGAAGAGAATCTCCATGTACCTCTCGAAGATCTACAAATCAACGAGACTCTCCATTTCGTGGAAAAGCCTGTCGAGATCATGGACCGAGAAACCAAGAAACTACGGCGCTCTCGCATCCCTATCGTGAAGGTCGGATGGAAGGGCAAACGCAGCGCAGAGTTCACTTGGGAATTGGAAAGTGACATGAAGGCTAAGTACCCGCACCTCTTTGTTACGGCCACTACTTAAATTTCGAGACGAAATTTCCTAAAGTAGGGGAGACTGTAACAACTCCGATTTTTGTTGTTATCTTTTTCTTTTATTTTCCATTGTATCTATCGCTTGTAATCTCGGGATTCGTTTATAAGAAAGTTATGTTAAATTAAATATGTTTTATCTCAATTATGTCGCATATAATCGCTTATTAAATGCATCGCTAATCTCATCACATCGCAGTTAATTATATGGTTTTATGTTAATTATGTGTTATGTATGTCATGGTTATGAATACGCTCGCTATCGCATCGCTCTCACATGCTCGAATTGCTAAATCGCACTATTATATCGCTTATAACACTTAATATAACTACCTAATACGAACCGAATCGCCAAACGAACTCTTAACGCGAAGAAAACAAAGAAAACCCGACATTTGAAAAAGTTCGCTCGAACTTGGGAGACCCAAGTTCGGCCGAACTAGGCTGGCCAAAACACAACTCCCCATTCCCCCTCAAGTTCGCTCGAACTTGCCTGATTCCTCACAGAATCAGCAAGTTCGGCCGAACTTGACATAAATCTTTTGAATATCTAGCAAGTTCGCCCGAACCTGTATGAAATCATGCAAGTTCGACCGAACTTGACCTCCACCAGCTCACTTTTTGTCTTCACCTATAAATACTCAGCCCCATTCTCTCATTTGAACTTGCTGTAAGTTCGCCCAGAGCTCTCAAACCCGAAACCCTTTGTTTTCAAGTAAGAATCAACCCGATTTCAACTACAATGATGTTCATCAACGGTTTACAACAGTTTACAACGATTTTTCACAAGGCTTTGCCTTCGTTTTCTTCAAATCTCTTCTGTTTACGAAAATCTTCATCTTTTTCTACAAAACTTCTGTTTTTCACTCAAATCTCTACTAGATCTGAGCAAAACCTTTTAAATCCTTGATATTTACACCATTTTCGGACTAATGACGTATGTTTCGCTCACTTTTGAGTGGAACGAGGCGTTGTCGAAGCTAGATCTCAGATCCGGAAGCACAAGGACGAAATCTCACTTTACACAAGCTGGGCTAATCCGTATGAACCGTCAAGTTCGTCCGGATTAGACCGAGTTTCTGTAAAATGGCTAATTTCGCTCCAAAAGACCTCTCCAGCCTAAGTTTTACTCAGTGGCTTAAGGTTGGAGGGATGGGCACTTGATTTCCTCAGCAAACGACGCGAAAATGCAAGATTTTGGACCCGAAAACATCAAGTTCGCTCAAGTTTACCTGTTTTTCAGCAGCACCCAGGTCAAGTTCGACCGAACTTGTACCCCTCAGGGTCAAGTTCGACCGAACTTTGGTCAGTTCTCACCAATTTCTCACAAGTTCGCTCGAACTTGCCTAGTTTCTTAGGAAACTATACAAGTTCGCCCGAACTTGTCTTTTCAGCTAACATTTCTCACAAGTTCGCCCGAACTTGCATAATTTCCTTGGAAAATAGACAAGTTCGCCCGAACTTGACTCAAAACTCAGCAGGTTTATAAAGTTCGCTCGAACTTGTATGTTTACATACAAGTTCGGCGAACTTGCCTACTGCTCAAACCAAACTTCACCGTTTCAGCTTTTCGAGACTGATGCACTTCCGTTCGCGTATGCAGGCTGATCTGGCGCTCTCCTCGACTCTTCTCAGATCCCTCGTCTCACCTAAAACGCACCCATAGTGAGTATACTTGACCCGTTTTCGCTTATGCACTTTTGGGGTGTTACATATGTTCCTCTATCAAAATTACCACACAAATCAAATTGTTTATCACACGCGAATAATCTTATTATATATGCTCAAATACGTGATACTAGAAACATGTGACTAGGAACATATTTTCGTTAACTTGCCTCCTTACCTAGTATGGTACTATAGTGTGGCTAACACCCGACGGGGTCAACTTAGGATGGACGGCAGCCTTCTCACGGAAGTTAGCATGAGAAATATGCCTAGTGTTGTGTGATGTGTTTTGGTGTATCATTATATGTAATTAGACTATTAGCGAACGGTTTCTCTATTATGCTAGAATTACTTAAACCTGTATGCTCACATTTACTTAAATGTATTGACTTGTATTTTAACATATGTAACAGGTTGAGGATTTTAGCATGAATGCTTTAGACATAGTTTTGCTTAGTTTTAGATTCATGCTTTAGAAACAGTTGTAATAAATCTATAGATTTTTAAACTAGAATTTATGTTATGAGAAAACGCTATTTTGTAATGGTTATTTGAAATATTATGTTTAATAGTATGGGATGTTAGACGTTATGTAATATTGTTAAATAATTGTTATGGAACTTCTCATGAGACAATCTGGTTCGCTTAGTGCCGCGCCCCGATGATTCCGCCATCGGCTGGGGTGTGACACAAAGTGTTATGTTGGGAGTGGTGAAAGCCAATGTTTTGGTTAGTTGGGAGTCGTGGAAGTCAATGTGTTAGTTGAGAGTGGCATCCCCCAATAATAAATAGTTGGGAGTATTAAAATCCAATAATTGATTTTTATTCATATTATTGATATTCATTATAAAACATGTATATTATTAGGTGATATCAACCAATACGGAAGTCGATACTTGTGGAATCCAACGACGTTCGACATTCCAATTTTATATGAAGCTCACCAATGTATATAGGGGTGTCCTGGGATGACAGGTAGACTAGACTGTACACTACTCATTAGCCGTGGGCCTGTTGTCCAACTGCTTTTAAAGGAAATACCATCGAGGTGACCACAATGGTCCAACCCTAATACTATAAGCAGTCGTGTCTCAAGATCTATGGATTTGGCATGCGTTCTTTGGCATGGCCGATGCAAACAATGATATCAAAGTCTTTCAAACATCAAATCTATTCGATGATGTAGTAGACGGGGTTGCACCAAATACATCATTTTTTTGCAAATGATATGGAATACACATATGGGTATTATCTAGTCGATGTAGTTATCCGGAGTGGGATGCGTTGTGAAAACTATCTCGTATTCAGATGACGTGAAACGTTGTATTACAAAGAACAAATATGGGTCGCCAAGAAAATATATAGAACGGGGGTTTGGAGTGTTAAAAAAACGATGGAGTATCATTTCCCAACCCTCTGTTCATGAAAAGCAAAAAATGAGAAGCGTGATGTATGCGTGTATCATCTTGATAACATGATCTTAGAGGATTTGAGCAGTGCCTTTCGTGCCGACTTCGACGACACTTACCAATCGCAGACCAACTATTAAACTTCGCCCAGAAAGAAGATATCTGAATGAAGATACGTCACAAGGAAACACGCTTGAATCGTCAAGCGGCATTGGTTGAACATTTATGGAACAACCGTTATTTGCTGTTTAATTTTAAAAAAATATATAAATTTAAAAATAACTGGATAATGATGACAAGGGCTTTATCCCACAGCAGACCAGTTAACAATGGAGCCCATGTCTAGTTGGTGCTGACGTGGCACGATAAAGCCATCAGGGTCTTTATCTCACACCATTTGGCCTAAGTATTAAAAAATAATTTCTATTTTAAAATGTATTACTTTTCTTTTTTATTATGACACGGTTTTAACAAGGTATACATCAAAACATTACAGTAAATATATATTCATGTAAATCAAGGAATTATACATCCGCATATGTGTGAATGTTTATAATATTAGTATGCATAGACATAAATTCAAGTACATTGAAATAGTTATTGACGTCCCCTTTAATGCTCGGATTTGAGACAAAGTTTTGATGTTACGTTTTTTGATTCTAACCCTTCGACGTAACACGGGGTTGATAACACTAGTTATGTATAAATGTTAAATAAACTAAAAGACAAAAAAAATCACTAGATATTATAGTGATCGTAGATAACATAAAGTAGTAACACACTTCTTTTTATAATTTTGTACTTGTTTTCCTTAGTTTTATTACTTTAATTTACTCATGTTTGGTTTCCTAATAATCAAAAAAGAATTAATAAAACATAAAAACATATTTTTTGTTACTTTTTCATTGTACTATTTTGTTTCTATAGTTTTATCAAAACGTATTAAAAAGATAACTTTTAATATTTATCTAATACATCTATTATTAATGTATAGAACAACGACAATAAAAATTAATACATAACGGATGTTGACCAGGTGGACAAAAATTGGAACAATCCGCAGGAGTTTTGCATGGCTTGATAGTAATTATGTCTTCAATTGAGGTTTTAACAGCAGCAACAATAGTTGGAGCTGATTTCTCATTGTTAGCCTCTCGTACCGCTATAACAAGCATAAAACCATAAGTACTCAGCACCAATGTGGCTAAAAAGACAACCTTAAACGAAGTATTCACCATATCGATGTTATTGTGGTATTGAGTCGTTGTGAGCTTAGGAAGGGCCCTCTAGGCAATATTTATAGTCATGAGATTAAATTTTAGATATCAAAATGTATTTGAATATTTGATAAATGACAATAAATTTACGAAAATATCATATGCATTGTATTTGTATTATATTGTATCATATCGTAGAATATTTGATAAATGACAACAAATTTATGTAAATATCATATGCATTGTATTTGTATTGTATTATATTATATCATATCATATCATATCACATCCATTATATCGTATTGTATCAGATTATATTGTATTGTATGATCCGATCACATTGTATTATATCACATTATTTTGTATCGCATTAGAATCAATTACATTACCATATTATATTATGTTTTATTATATTATATCATATCATATCATATCATATTTGATTTTACTGTTTGTTTTGTTATATTATTTTTCCCCAAATATTTAATCAGCAATCAATAAAGAGTCATAAATAAAATTAAATTGATTGACACACACACATATATATATATACACATATATTTTTCATAATTTCCCCTTTCTTTTATATGTCTTATAACTAATGAGTTATTGTTGGGTATATATATATCTATTGATAATGAAAACCAAAACTCAAAGGAATCGTCTTCCCTGCCTGATGGAGTATGTTAAGATACAATCACGGGTCCCAAAGTCCCCCCCCCCCCCTTGTAGATTTCCCAAAACAACTGCCCAAAAATACTGATACAAAACTAATTCCTTCAAGAATGTAGAACAAAAGAACAAGTGTTGGATAGTAAAATTACTAGTCAACAAGTCAATAAAAGTCAAGACTGAAGACCAGAAGAACTTTATCCAAATGTTTTTCTCTATTTTACAATAGTAGCAATATTTCAGTGTAACTATTCAACAGTTTTACTAACTGCTGGCATTTACATCATTTAATGTGCTGTTAGGGACCGCTGTCATAGTGATGTCAGCAACAGTTCTCTCCTTCTATATATAGTTCTTTGAATTCAATGTAACAGTTAACACCAAGAGCCTAGATCATAAGAATTTAGTGAGAGAGAGTGCACATGGTGAAGGGTACATTGTACCTTGTGACTGTATTACATTTGATGAGTTAAATATAAAATCATTTTGCAATCATTCTCAAATCCAGTTGTATTAAATTTATATGTTTATTATGATTGCATGATTGAATTTCTATATTTGTTCACATGTTCTATAAAAAAAACACACATTACATACTCTCTCAGATCTAAAAATTGGTATCAGAGCCTGTTTCACTGAATTGACTTCAATGTTGATTCAGAAGATAAACTAGCTCAAACTGATAATTGATTGAGCGATCAAAGGACATGGAGAAGAATTAGACCAGTCAGATCAACAATTTGTTTCTGATACTCTATTTTCTGAGTTAAACTCAATTGAATTCAGAGAGATGTCAATCACTCATGATCCTCGCAATACCGGAGCGGCAAACAAGCCTCCGTTGCTCCTTCGTCATAAATTCAAGATATGGAAACGAAGAATGGGTCACCACTTGTCATAGCAGAACACTAGTTGTTGGATATCAGTGGTATATGTCCCATGGTCCCTCTGTTCCAAGTACCGAACGACCGGATGTTAAATTCCTATGAAACATGTTGATTACTCCAAGCAAGATTTCCAAAAGTTGGAGCTTGATGCTAAGGCATTCGGGATACTCGTCATGGCCTTACTCAATGAAATCTATTTTGGATTGTTCCATTGTGAGAATGCCAAGGAGTTGTTGGTTGCTTTGAATGTATAATTCAATGGTACAGATGAGTTTCAAGAGAACAAGAAAGAAATTATTAATCAACAATATGAAACATTCTTACATATTAAGGGAGAATCTCTGATTCAACAATTTGAGCGGTATAACTGCCTGATCAGTGAGCTTAGGCTTATAGATCAAACTTATACAAATGCTGCTTTGAGTCACATATTTTTTAGATCTACTCCTGATAAATGGGATACAACTGCTTATGTGTTTAAAAAATTATGTTGGTTTCAAGGAGATGACTCTGACACTGCTTCATGCAAACTCCACACTTATGAGAGAGAGTTTGACAAAAAAAAAGCTGATGTTATCAAGAAAAATTGTTGATGATTACAAATATGGTAACACTGCCCTGATGAGTCAAGATGAGTCATCATCATCAAACATAATAAATTAACAAAGTTATGATTACTTTGTAGATATAACTGCTAGTTTCAATACTCAATTTAACATATGACATGTTGAATATCCAAACTATGCTTTGACGATGTGTGATCGGAAACCCATGGACCCAATTGACCAGGAAGGGTTTGACCTTCTAGACCATCTTACACTACTGAGCATCAAATCAAACAAGTTTTATTATAGAACTGGTGGCTGATTCCCCGGATTGAACAAGGGCTTACGGCAAGAAATGTAGGATAACCGTTGACAAAATAAATAAAATACAATTTTATTAATCAATATTTTGATTACAACATATAAATAAGAACTAAACAAAACTGAAAGAAAATACAATACAAAATTGTAAACTAACTAATAACAGATTACAAAGAAAAATAGAAGAAAACAAAAATAATGGTGACTGAGGCACGTGAAGATCACGCTTCCCTTTAAACAGATTTTGGGCCACCTATGTGAACCCGTCTGTCTCACAGGGTACAACAACCTAAGCAGATTACTGTTGGGATTAGACTAGCACCTGAAAATATACCTAAAATGAGAGTGTGCAGAGATGCAAAGTTAGGGAATTCGTTTGGTGTGTGTGTTGTATGAACCATAGAGAATTCAATGTTCTTTCTCCAAAACAAGGCACAAAGCTTTGTATATAATTGTTTAGAATTCGAAATGATAAGTATATAATGAATACAAAATTCAATAAAAATAAATTCTAGAATTCATTGACATAATGAATTCTAAGACTTAATCATTTGTCAAGTGCAAAGTGTGCCATCAAAGCGCCACATTGCGACCATCGCCCTCGTCCCGGTCCCGTGTCCGGGCCCTGGCGCATGTCGGGTGCTTCGCACCCTCTTGGCTGCGACTGGGTGTGACTTGTCACACAAGAATACATTCGTGTAGAGAATTCTAATTAGAAGTCCACAAAAGAGTTATCTCTCTACCAATGTGGGACAAACACAACTTCCCATACATTAAAGATCCAACACACAATTATGGTCTCTCATTCATTTGCTTTAATCATTAAATAATTATTATATAATCACTAACATAATATTATTTTTTTAATTTCCAATAATCCCCTACATTAAAGTTGGACTCAACCTTAGATCTCTACAATATTATTTTTTTAAGAAGTTGGGTGCTAGGTTTTTTGGTCCTTTGTTAGTGATTGAAAGTATTAGGCCAGTGGCGTACAAATTAGACCTCCCTAATGATGCACGAGTGCATCCAATATTTCATGTCTCGCTTTTGAACAAAGCTAGGGCGATGTGTTACAGACTACACCTTTACCTTAAGTCCCAGATTTTTGTTTCAACCTTTACAGGTGTTGGATAGGAGAATGGTTAAACAAGGGCATCGGGCCTCAGCTAAACTCCAGTACAATGGAATAATTTGACAATTACTGAAGCAACGTGGGAAAACCTTGAAGATTTGCACATACGATATCTTGATTTTAATTTTTGAGGTAAAAATAGTTTATGGATGGAGTATTGATATGTTGTAATAAGTCTAGGGACTTAAAATGAAATATAGTAATAAGCATATGATTATATTAGTTGAGGGGCCTTTGTGTATAATAGTAGTTAGAGTTTGGTACATATAGTTGACAGTTGTAGTGAGAGGGTTATGATTTGGTGTCAACTTCTTCTTTTGTTACTTTCTATCATTAATGTTACATACCGAATGAGAGAACTCAACGCAAAAGACTAGTTTGGTATGCGAGAGAGCCCATTTGGTATATAAACCCCACATTGATTACCCACAACCGATGTGCGACACGTCCCATACCTTGCAATGGTTGCAGTCCGTAACAATCGACCCTTATTAAGGGCCAACATCCTCATTGGTCACGGCCATGTTAGTCACGACTGGCTCTTTCCAGGCCACCACTCTAAGCTTCATTGGTCACGGCCACGTTCTCTCTAGGCCACCACTCCATGGGCCACCACTATGTGTTCTGGCTCTAATACCAATGTTACATACCAAACGAGATTGCTGCTATATAGTCCCAACCCTTGCAATGATTTTGGTCTGTAACATTACGTCACAAACAATGTTAACAAGATACCCAAAGAGAACTCCCTGAAGAACAAATGAGAAATTGTTGCTATTTTGGTCGATCGGAGTGAGAGAGAGAAATACCAAACAAAGATCAAGAGTGTTCTTAGTTATTCTTCATGTTTCTTGCAAAGCCTAGATGAAAAGTCTTGAACTTTTCTGAAGATGAAGGATGAATTGTTCATATAAAGAAAATGATCAAGTGAGATTTGTGCATGTTGACTTTAAAGAGAGAAAGAACCGATTAAAGGGAGCGTATTGGTTCAATCACGTTAAACATGTATTGGAATCATATGAAAATTACTAAAGGTTTTTATTTTGTGTAGAGAGAAAGCTTGAAGAGAGAGAGAGAGTAAAGGGAGATTATGGTTTTCGAGAAGAGGCTAACTCAGGATGCAGAAGGGGGGTGATTGTATATTAGGAGACTTTGACTAAGTTCAAAGATATTATTTAAAGCTCACTTATCTCATCTAATTAGACTTAGCTTAGGTGGTCAGGTTGCATTTGATAAGTTCTTGGTTCCATACGACGCGGGTTCGAGTTCCTTTAGTCCCGTTTCACAGTTTTTGAAAACATCAACATGCCACCTCATCAAAAACAAGCCACATCATTAAAATTTGGATACATAAGCAAAAAAACTAACTAAGTACCTGATTAACTCCGAAGTGACACAACAAACATAGTGTAACAACTCCGATTTTCATTGTTATCTTTTTCTTTTATTTTCCATTGTATCTATCGCTTGTAATCTCGGGATTCGTTTATAAGAAAGTTATGTTAAACTAAATATATTTTATCTCAATATATCGCATCTAATCGCTTATTAAACGCATCGTTAATCTCATCGCATCGCAAATCGCAGTTAATTATATGGTTTTATGTTAATTATGTGTTATGTATGTTATGGGTATGAATACGCTCGCATCGCATCGCTCTCACACGCTCGAGTCGCTAAATTGCACTATTATATCGCTTATAACACTTAATATAACTACCTAATACGAAGAAAACCCGACATTCGGACAAGTTCGCTCGAACTTGGCTGGCCAAAACACAACTCCCCATTCCCCCTCAAGTTTGCTCGAACTTGCCTGATTCCTCACAGAATCAGCAAGTTCGGCAGAACTTGACATAAATCTTTTGAATATCTAGCAAGTTCGCCCGAACTTGCATGAAATCATGCAAGTTCGACCAAACTTGACCTCCACCAGCTCACTTTTTGTTTTCACCTATAAATACTCAGCCCCATTCACTCATTTTAACTTGCTGTAAGTTCACCCAGAGCTCTCAAACCCGAAACCCATTGTTTTCTAAGTAAGAATCAACCCGATTTCAACTACAATGATGTTCATCAACGGTTTACAACAGTTTACAACGATTTTTCACAAGGCTTTGCCTTCGTTTTCTTCAAATCTCTTCTGTTTACGAAAATCTTCATCTTTTTCTACAAAACTTCTGTTTTTCACTCAGATCTCTACTAGAACAGAGCAAAACCTTTTAAATCCTTGATTTTACACCATTTTCGGACTAATGACGTATGTTTCGTTCACTTTTGAGTGGAACGAGTCATTGTCGAAGCTAGATCTCAGATCCGGAAGCACAAGGACGAAATCGTCACTTTACACAAGCTGGACTTATCCGTATGAACAGTCAAGTTCGTCCGGATTAGACCGAGTTTCTGTAAAATGGCTAAGTTCGCTCCAAAAGACCTCTCCAGCCTAAATTTTACTCAGTGGCTTAAGGTTGGAGGGATGGGCACTCGATTTCCTCAGCAAACGACGCGAAAATGCAAGATTTTGGACCCGAAAACATCAAGTTCGCTCGAGATTTACCTGTTTTTCAGCAGCACCCAGGTCAAGTTCGACCGAACTTGTACCCCTCAAGGTCAAGTTCGACCGAACTTTGGTCAGTTCTCACCAATTTCTCACAAGTTCGCTTGAACTTGCCTAGTTTCTTAGGAAACTATACAAGTTCGCCCGAACTTGTCTTTTCAGCTAACATTTCTCACAAGTTCGCCCGAACTTGCATAATTTCCTTGGAAATTAGACAAGTTCACCCGAACTTAACTCAAAACTCAACAGGTTTATACAAGTTCAGCCGAACTTGCCTACTGCTCAAACCAAACTTCACCGTTTCAGCTTTTCGGAGACTGATGCACTTCCGTTCGCATATGCAGGCTGATCCGGCGCTCTCCTCGACTCTTCTCAGATCCCTCATCTCACCTAAAACGCACCCACAGTGAGTATACTTGACCCGTTTTTGCTTTAATGCACTTTTTGGGTGTTACATATGTTCCTCTATCAAAATCATCTCACAAATCAAACTATTTATCACACGCGAATAATCTGATTATATATGCTCAAATACGTGATACTAGAAACATGTGACTAGGAACTTATTTTCGTTAACTTGCCTCTTTAACTAGTATGGTACAATAGTGTGGCTAACACCCGACAGGGTCTAGTTAGGATGGACGCGCAAGCCTTCTCACGGAAGTTAGCATGAGAAATATGCCTAGTTTTGTGTGATGTGTTTTGGTGTATCATGATAGGTCATTAGACTATTTCGCGAACGGTTTCTCTATTATGCTAGCATTACTTAAACCTGTATGCTCACCTTTACTTAATTGTATTGACTTGTATTTTAACATATGTAACAGGTTGAGGATTTTAGCATGTATGCTTTGGACGTAGTTTTACTTACTTTTAGATTCATGCTTTAGAAACGCTTGTAATAAATCTAGAGATTTTTAAACTAGAATTTGTGTTATGAGAAAACTTTGTTTTGTAATGGTTATTTGAAATATTATTTTTAATAGTATGGGATGTTAGACGTTATGTAATATTATTAAATAATTGTTATGGAACTTCTCATGAGACAATCTGGTTCGCTTAGTGCCGCACCCCGATGATTCCGCCATCAGTTGGGGTGTGACAGATTGGTATCAAAGCCATAACTGTAGGGAATTAGGTAGAATTGCCATGTTCGACCTTGTCTGCAGTCTAAGTACCCAATTTGACCAATCTTTGACTTAAATGCTTAAACTACTTGCCATAAATGCTTAAATGTGCCTTTCCTAAGGCTAATACAATATACACGCTTGGAAACGCTCATATCACACAAAACGAGTGATCAAGTCGAGATTAGGCGTGAAAACCGAGAACTCTCGATAAGATCATTCACTCCGCGCAATCTCTATCGCACGAGATACCTCCGTTGAGTTAGGAGTGATATCCAAACCTCGACGGAAATCTCCATTTCTATCTAGTGGAACTCCCGATTTGATCGGAGAGTATATCCACAACTAGAAATGAAGTTGTTAAGTTAGGGGTGAAACCCGCATCTTAATAACCAATTCCGCTCTTCGATTTTCAATCTCACCAAAGTCTCGATTATACCGATGATTTGGAACACGTAGTAACCGAAAGGATAATGTCGTTAGCCGCTTGCGGTGAGAGCATCTATCTATTAGGCCAAAGCGTGGGTCTAAAGTCAAAGGATGATCGAACCACTTTGGATAGTCAACGTCTAAAACCCCGGACACTCCCAATTGATTTAAGCCTAAATCATCGATTTACGCATCATCGAATTTATTATTACTTGTGTTTAAAGTTTTAAGAATTTTCGCTTTATTCGATTTCTCGCTTTATTTATTTCTGGCATTATCGATTTCTCGCTTTATCTTTTTACGCTCCATAAACGCATGCACTACTCGCACAGCTCTCGTAATCTAAAATGCTAAGTTAATACACCAACCAAACTAATCGCTTAACTTGCTTACGCCTATGAGGACATGGGTGCCTCATGTGCGGTGCTACTCGCTTTATATATCGCTTATATCTCTCTGTTATATCGCATCTCGAATGCGCTACACTTTACATATAAGAAGGTGAATACGTGCAAAATATGTGCTTACGTGGATTATGTGCTTACGTGCTTACGTGCTATGTGCTTATGTGCCTACGTGTTTGCCTGCCTACATGTTTACTTGCCTACGTGTTTATGTTCCTTGTATGAATAATAATAATAATAATAAATATTTTAAACATAAACTTATTATAAACGAATCTCATCCTATCAAATCCTTCAATGTAGATGTCTTCAATGGGATCACACACCAGGAGGAATCTCCAGCGCAGCAACGCCGATAAGCGTATCGCTACAATGGTATCCAAGGAAATGGCTAAAGTCATCCCGCAAATCGTCTCGGAAATTCATGCTGTGAGCAGTAACTCCTCAGTCAACTCGAAAGCTGAAACCCCCAAGTCACGGATCAGTTTCAAGAATTTCAAGGCTTGTGCACCTCTCGCTTTCACGGGCAACGATGGACCGACTGCTATGTTCCATTGGTTTGATGCCATTGAGGTCACCTTTAGGCAAAGTGGATGCCCCGATGACCTTCGCACGGTGAACGCTACAGGAGTTTTCCAGTCTCGTGCTCTCGACTGGTGGACCGCAGAAAGAAATAGGCGCGGTAATGATGAAGCCTATAATCTGTCTTGGGAAGAACTCAAGGAAGTGATGAAGAAAGAGTTCTGTCCTCCGCAGGAGCTACAAAAGCTCGAGAATGAGTTTTGGGGTATCAAGCAAGATGGTCCCGACAATGTTGGACTTACCGCTCGATTCAAGATTTTAAGCATCATCTGTCCCAGCCAAGTTGATACTACTGAGAAAGCCAACAACAAGTATATCCGTGCCCTACCCGAATGTGTCGTGAATTTTGTGAAAGTTGCTCGTACTACAACCATCAAGGAAATCTACATGCTCGCCGCTGAGATCAATGATCAGCGAGTTCAAGATGTTTATTTCAAGAACCACAGCAAGATCGCTAACCAGGCCGTCATTGAACCAGCAGCTCCATCTGATCAGTCCCGAGAGGCAAAGAACACTCGCCGAGGTCGCAAGCGAGAGAACTCAAGCAAGAACTTTGATCTTACCACTCCAGCGAACCCTCAGCCGCTCCAATCTGCAGCACCAAACGCACCGCCGGCAAAGCGTGCGTACACTGGTCCTCACCCACTGTGCCCTAGATGCACATATCATCACGTGGTTGGTGGAAACTGTCGTTTTTGCACTAACTGTAACATCTATGGCCACTTTACTGTTAGTTGCCGTACCGGTCCTCGCCAGCCAGCTCCTCAAGCTCCAGCTTTACCAGCTCCTCCTCAGACCAATCAGCAGCCAGCTCCAAAAGCGCGTGCCTGTTACACGTGTGGTGACCCGAATCACTTCAGCAACGCTTGCCCAAACCGCATCGTCAAACAAGAGCCGCAGCAGCAGCCTCAGCAGCAGCCACCACCACAGCCTCAGCAGCAACAACAGGCTGCGCGTGGTCGAGCCTTCAATATGAACCAGCGCCAGGCCCAGAACGACAACAATGTTGTCAATGGTACGTTCCTCGTTAATGGTATTTATGCTTCATTTTTATTTGATACTGGTGCCGATAATTGTTTTGTATCGTTAGAATTCGAAAAGGTTTTAAAATGTAAACGCGCTAAACTCCCAAAGACTTTCGATGTGGAAGTCGCCACCGGAAAATCCGTCACCGTCACCTCCGTCCTACGTGGTTGTTCTCTCGATCTTAACAACTATGTCTTCTCGATCATTCTCATACCTATGCAGTTAGGTAGCTTCGATATCATAGTAGGTATGGACTTTCTTCGTGAAAACCATGCTGAAGTTGTATGCTTCGATAAAATGATTTGCTTCCCTTTCCCTAACGGTGATCAACTTTATGTCTATGGTGAAACTCCCTCAAAGAAGTTGATGCTTTTGTCATGTACTCGAGCACACACATGTATGTGAAAGCAATGTGTTGCTTTTCTAGCCCATATCATGAACCCAGAGAAAGAAAAGAAGACTTTTAAAGATGTTCCTGTTGTTCGTGAATTTCCCAAAGTCTTTCCCGACGACTTACCCGGATTACCCCCTACTCGAGATGTTGAATTCCGTATCGATTTAGTCCCGGTGCCACTCCCGTTGCTAAAGCTCCTTATCATCTCGCACCATCCGAAATGCGCGAGCTATCAAGCCAACTTCAAGAGCTTCTTGATAAAGGTTTCATACGCCCGAGCACTTCGCCATGGGGCGCCCCCGTTCTTTTCGTGAAAAAGAAAGATGGGACGTTCTGAATGTGCATCGATTATCGTGAGCTTAACAAACTCACGATAAAGAACCGCTACCCTCTTCCTCGAATCGACGACTTATTTGATTAGCTTCAAGGTGCTACTTGTTTTTCTAAGATCGATCTTAATTCCGGCTATCATCAGTTGCGCGTGTTGGAAGAAGACATTCCGAAAACCGCCATTCGTACCCGTTATGGCCATTTCGAATTCGTGGTCATGCCTCTTGGTCTTACCAATGCACCCCCGGTCTTCATGGATTTGATGAACCGTGTGTGCAAAGCCTTCTTAGATCGTTTCGTCATTGTTTTCATTGATGATATCTTGATTTACTCGAAGTCGAGAGACGAACACGCGCGCCATCTCCGTTTAGTCCTCGAACTTCTTCAAGGAAATTGCCTTTATACTAAGTTCTCTAAATGTGAATTCTGGCTCGAAGAAGTCCAATTTCTCGGCCACATCGTTAATAGTCAAGGAATTCACGTCGACCCTACAAAGATTGAAGCTGTCAAGAGTTGGATTACACCGAAGAATGCTTCCGAAATCCGTTCTTTTCTTGGATTGGCGGGTTACTACCGTCGATTCATCACCGACTTCTCAAAAATCGTCGTTCCGCTTACCGCTTTAACTCATAAAGACAAACCTTTTGTTTGGGATTCCAAGCAAGAGGAAGCTTTTCAAACGCTCAAGCGTATGCTATGCAACGCTCCTGTACTCGCCTTACCCGACGGAAATGACGATTTCGTTGTTTACTGCGATGCCTCAAACCTTGCTCTTGGTTGTGTCCCCATGCAACGAGACAAGGTTATCGCGTATGAGTCTCGAAAACTCAAGATCTACGAGAAAAACTACACAACCCATAATCTCGAACTAGGTGTAGTTGTTTTTGCATTGAAGATATGGCGACACTACCTTTACGGTACTAAGTGTACGGTCTTCACCGACCATAAGAGCTTACAACATATCTTCAATCAAAAGGAAAAGAATATGCGCCAACGCAGACGGGTTGAACTTCTCAACGATTATGATTGCGAAATACGCTACCACCCTAGAAAAGCGAACGTCGTCGCCGATGCTCTCAGTCGACGAAGCTATGTGTATAGTATTCGTGACTCTCAAGCTTTGAATGATCTCGAAATCATGACCCGTACCGCCCAATTCGCCTGTTTTAAACGAAAATACTTGGAGGAAGAAATGAAATGTGGAGCTGAAACTCAGCTTGTCATCAAACCTAACGGTATCTACTACTACCTCGACGCATTTGGATTCCCATCCATGATAATCTTCGTGAATTGCTAATGACCGAAGCTCATAAACCTCGTTACTCCATTCACCCCAGTGCCGACAAAATGTACCAGAACCTTCGTCCTAAGTACTGGTGGCCGGGTATAAAAAAGGATACCGTCGTTTACGTCGCAAAGTGCTTAACTTGTTCGAAGGTTAAAGCCGAGCATCAAAGACCCTCTGGCTTGCTCGAACAACCCGAAATCCCGATGTGGAAGTGGGAGAGTATAGATATGGATTTCATTACGAAACTTTCCCGCACTTCATCTGCTCACAATAGCATTTGGGTTATCGTTGATCGTCTTACCAAATCTGCGCACTTTATTTCTATATGAGAAGACTTTTAGGTCGAACGGTTAGCCCAAATCTATACCGACGAAGTTATATGTCGACACGGGACGCCTCGTGACATCATTTCTGACCGCGATGGTCGCTTTACCTCGCGTCTCTGGGGCCTTTTCAATCCGCCCTCGGTACTACTCTCAATCTCAAAACTGATTTCCACCCTCAAACTGACGGTCAGACTGAGCGCACGATCCGCACCCTCGAAGACATGCTTCATGCGGGCATTATAGATTTCGGTGGTAGCTGGGATATGCATTTACCTTTAATCGAATTCTTGTACAATAATAGTTATCGTACCAGCATTCAAATGGCTCCTTTTGAGGCAATGTCTGGAAGAAAATGTCGATCGTCTATTGCATGGCACGAGATCGGAGAAGCACAAATCACCGGTCCTGAGCTGATTCAAGAAATGACAGACAAGATCCTCCAGATCAGAGACAATCTCTTGAAATCTCAGAGTCATCAAAAGAGTTACGCCGATAAACACCGCAAGCCCCTGCAGTTCGAAGTGGGAGATCATGTTCTCCTAAAGGTTGCACCTTGGAAGGGAGAAATCCGCTTCGGGAAGAAAGGAAAGCTGATACGTTGGTCCCTTTAAGATTCTGGAAAGGATCGGTAAAGTAGCCTATCATCTCGAACTACCAGCGGAACTTAATAACGTTCATCCGACTTTCCACGTGTCTAACCTCAAGAAATGCCTAGCCGAAGAGAATCTCCATGTACCTCTCGAAGATCTACAAATCAACGAGACTCTCCATTTCGTGGAAAAGCCTGTCGAGATCATGGACCAAGAAACCAAGAAACTACGGCGCTCTCGCATCCCTATCGTGAAGTTCGGATGGAAGGGAAAACGCAGCGCAGAGTTCACTTGGGAATTGGAAAGTGACATGAAGGCTAAGTACCCGCACCTCTTTGGTACGGCCACTACTTAAATTTCGAGACGAAATTTCCTAAAGTAGGGGAGACTGTAACAACTCTGATTTTCGTTGTTATCTTTTTCTTTTATTTTCCATTGTATATATCGCTTGTAATCTCGGGATTCGTTTATAAGAAAATTATGTTAAATTAAATATGTTTTATCTCAATTATGTCGCATCTAATCGCTTATTAAATGCATCGCTAATCTCATCACATCGCAGTTAATTATATGGTTTTATGTTAATTATGTGTTATGTATGTCATGGTTATGAATACGCTAGCTATCGCATCGCTCTCACATGCTCGAATCGCTAAATCGCTCTATTATATCGCTTATAACACTTAATATAACTACCTAATACGAACCGAATCGCCAAACAAACTCTTAACGCGAAGAAAACGAAGAAAACCCGACATTTGGAAAAGTTCGCTCGAACTTGGGAGACCCAAGTTCGGCCGAACTAGGCTGGCCAAAACACAACTCCCCATTCCCCCTCAAGTTCGCTCGAACTTTCCTGATTCCTCACATAATCAGCAAGTTCGGCCGAACTTGACATAAATCTTTTGAATATCTAGAAAGTTCCCCCGAACTTGCATGAAATCATGCAAGTTCGACCGAACTTGACCTCCACCAGCTCACTTTTTGTCTTCACCTATAAATACTCAGCCCCATTCTCTCATTTGAACTTGTTGTAAGTTCGCCCAGAGCTCTCAAATCTGAAACCCTTTGTTTTCTAAGTAAGAATCAACCCGATTTCAACTACAATGATGTTCATCAACGGTTTACAACATTTTACAACGATTTTTCACAAGGCTTTGCCATCGTTTTCTTCAAATCTCTTCTGTTTACGCTTCATATTTTTCTACAAAACTTCTGTTTTTTCCTCAGATCTCTACTATATCTGAGCAAAACCTTTTAAATCCTTGATATTTACACCATTTTCGACTAATGACGTATGTTTCGTTCACTTTTGAGTGGAACGAGGCGTTGTCGAAGCTATAACTCAGATCCGGAAGCACAAGGACGAAATCGTCACTTTACACAAGCTAGACTAATCTGTATGAACCGTCAAGTTCGTCCGGATTAGACCGAGTTTCTGTAAAATGGCTAAGTTCGCTCCAAAAGACCTCTCCAGCCTAAGTTTTACTCAGTGGCTTAAGGTTGGAGGGATGGGCACTAGATTTCCTCAGTATACGACGCGAAAATGCAAGATTTTGGACCCGAAAATATCAAGTTCGCTCGAGATTTACCTGTTTTTCAGCGGCACCCATGTCAAGTTCGACCGAACTTGTACCCCTCAGGGTCAAGGTTCGACCGAACTTTGGTCAATTCTCACCAATTTCTCACAAGTTCGCTCGAACTTGCCTAGTTTCTTGGGAAATTATACAAGTTCGCCCGAACTTGTCTTTTCAGCTAACATTTCTCACAAGTTCGCCCGAACTTGACTAAAAACTCAGCAGGTTTGTACAAGTTTGCTCGAACTTGTATGTTTACATACAAGTTCGGCCGAACTTGCCTACTGCTCAAACCAAACTTCACCGTTTTAGCTTTTCCGAGACTGATGCACTTCCGTTCGCGTATGCAGACTGATATGGCGCTCTCCTCGACTATTCTTAGATCCCTCGTCTCACCTAAAACGCACCCACAGTGAGTATACTTGACCCGTTTCTCTTTATGCACTTTTTGGGTGTTACATATGTTCCTCTATCAAAATCACCTCACAAATCAAACTGTTTATCCACGTGTGCAATCTGATTATATATGCTCAAATACGTGATACTAGAAACATGTGACTAGGAACTTGTTTTCGTTAACTTGCCTCCTTACCTAGTATGGTACTATAGTGTGGCTAACACCCGACGGGGTCTAGTTAGGATGGACGTGAAAGCCTTCTCACAGAAGTTAGCATGAGAAATATGCCTAGTTTTGTGTGATGTGTTTTGGTGTATCATGATATGTAATTAGACTATTTAGCGAACGGTTTCTCTATTATGCTAGTATTACTTAAACCTGTATGCTCACCTTTACTTAATTGTATTGACTTGTATTTTAACATATGTAACAGGTTGAGGATTTTAGCATGAATGCTTTAGACGTAGTTTTGCTTAGTTTTAGATTCATGCTTTAGAAACGCTTGTAATAAATCTAGAGATTTTTAAACTAGAATTTATGTTATGAGAAAACGCTGTTTTGTAATGGTTATTTGAAATATTATGTTTAATAGTATGGGATGTTAGACATTATGTAATATTGTTAAATAATTGTTATGAAACTTCTCATGAGACAATCTGGTTCGCTTAGTGCCGCGCCCCGATGATTCCGCCATCGGTTGAGGTGTGACACAAAGTGTTAAGTTGGGAGTGGTGAAAGCCAATGTTTTGGTTAGTTGGGAGTCGTGGAAGTCAATGTGTTAGTTGAGAGTGGCATCCCCCAATAATAAATAGTTGGGAGTAATAAAATCCAATAATTGATTTTTTATTCATATTATTGTTATTATTATAAAACATGTATATTATTAGGTGATATCAACCTATACCGTAAGTCGATACTTGTGGAATCCAACGACGTTCGACATTCCAATTTTATATGAAGCTCACCAACGTATATAGGGGTTTCCTGGGATGACAGGTAGACTAGACTGTACTGTACTCATTAGCCGTGGGCCTGTTGTCCAACTGCTTTTAAAGGAAACACCATCAAGGTGACAACAATGGTCCAACCCTAATACTATAAGCAGTCGCGTCTCAAGATCTATGGATTTGGCATGCCTTCTTTGGCATGGCCGATGCAAACAATGATATCCAAGTCTTTCAAACATCAAATCTATTCGATGATGTAGTAGATGGGGTTGCACCAAATGCATCATTTTTTTGCAAATGATATGGAATACACATATGGGTATTATCTAGTCGATAGTAGTTATCCGGAGTGGGATGCGTTGGTGAAAACTATCTCGTGTTCGGATCGGTTGTATTACAAAGAAAGAAACACGGGTCGACAAGAAAATATATAGAACGGGGGTTTGGAGTGTTAAAAAAACGATGGAGTATCATTCCCCAACCCTCATATATTCATGAAAAGCAAAAAATGAGAAGCGAGATGTATGCGTGTATCATCTTGCATAACATGATCTTAGAGGATTTGAGCAGTGCCTTTCGTGCCGAATTCGACGACACTTACCAATCGGCAGACCAACTATTAAACTACGCCCAGAAAGAAGATATCTGAATGAAGATATGTCACAAGGAAACACGCTTGAATCGTCAAGCGGCTTTGGTTGAACATTTATGGAACAACCGTTATTTGTTGTTTAATTTTAAAAAAAATATATAAATTTAAAAAATAACTAAATAATGATGACAAGGGCTTTATCCCACTGCAGACCAGTTAACAATGAAGCCCATGTCTAGTTGGTGCTGACGTGACGCGATAAAGCCATCAGGGTCTTTATCCCACACCATTTGGCCTAAGTATTAAAAAATAATTTCTATTTTAAAATGTATTACTTTTCTTTTTTATTATGACATGGTTTTAACAAGGTATACATCAAAACATTACAGTAAATATATATTCATGTAAATCAAGGAATTATACATCCGCATATGTGTGAATGTTTATAATATTAGTATGCATAGACATAAATTCAAGTACATTAAAATAGTTATTGACGTCCCCTTTAATGCTCGGATTTGAGACAAAGTTTTGATGTTACGTTTTTTGATTCTAACCCTTCGACGTAACACGGGGTTGATAACACTAGTTATGTATAAATGTTAAATAAACTAAAAGACAAAAAAAATCACTAGATATTATAGTGATCGTAGATAACATAAAGTAGTAACACACTTCTTTTTATAATTTTGTACTTGTTTTCCTTAGTTTTATTACTTTAATTTACTCATGTTTGGTTTCCTAATAATCAAAAAAGAATTAATAAAACATAAAAACATATTTTTTGTTACTTTTTCATTGTACTATTTTGTTTCTATAGTTTTATCAAAACGTATTAAAAAGATAACTTTTAATATTTATCTAATACATCTATTATTAATGTATAGAACAACGACAATAAAAATTAATACATAACGGATGTTGACCAGGTGGACAAAAATTGGAACAATCCGCAGGAGTTTTGCATGGCTTGATAGTAATTATGTCTTCAATTGAGGTTTTAACAGCAGCAACAATAGTTGGAGCTGATTTCTCATTGTTAGCCTCTCGTACCGCTATAACAAGCATAAAACCATAAGTACTCAGCACCAATGTGGCTAAAAAGACAACCTTAAACGAAGTATTCACCATATCGATGTTATTGTGGTATTGAGTCGTTGTGAGCTTAGGAAGGGCCCTCTAGGCAATATTTATAGTCATGAGATTAAATTTTAGATATCAAAATATGTATTTGAATATTTGATAAATGACAATAAATTTACGAAAATATCATATGCATTGTATATGTATTATATTGTATCATATCATAGAATATTTGATAAATGACCACAAATTTACGTAAATATCATATGCATTGTATTTGTATTGTATTCTATTATATTATATCATATCGTATCACATCCATTATATCGTATTGTATCAGATTATATTGTATTGTATGATCCGATCACATTGTATTATATCACATTATTTTGTATCGCAATAGAATCAATTATATTACCATATTATATTATATTTTATTATATTATATCATATAATATTTGATTTTACTGTTTGTTATATTATATTGTTTTTCCCCAAATATTTAATCATCAATCAATAAAGAGTCATAAATAAAATTAAATTGATTGACACGCACTCACATATAAATATATATATATATATATATATATATATACATATATATTTTTCATAATTTCCCCATTCTATTATATGTCTTATAACTCAGTTATTGTTGGGGTATATATTATCTGCTGATAATGAAAACCAAAACTCAAAGGAATCGTCTTCCCTGCCTGATGGAGTATGTTAAGATACAATCACGGACCAAAAGTCCCCCCCCCCCCCCTTGAAGGTTTCCCAAAACAACTGCCCAAAAATACTGATACAAAACTAATTTCTTCAAGAATAGAGAACAAAAGACCAAGTGTTGGATAGTAAAATTACTGGTTAACAAGTCAATAAAAGTCAAGACTGAAGACCAGAAGTTCTGGATTTCTAGAAGTGCTGGTTCTCACCAGCAGTTCTAAGAAATCCAAATGTTTTCTCTATTTTACAATAGTAGCAATATTTCAGTGTAACTATTCAACAGTTTTACAGTTGATGAGTTAAATATAAAATCATTTTGCAATCATTCCCAAATCCAGTTGTATTAGATTTATATGTTTATTATGATTACATGATTGAATTTCTATATTTGTTCACATGTTCTATAAAAAAACACACATTACATACTCTCTCAGATCTAAAAATTGGTATCAGAGCCTGTTTCACTGAATTGACTTCACTGTTGATTCAGAAGATAAACTAGCTCAAACTGATAATTGATTGGGCGATCAAAGGACATGGAGAAGAATTAGACCAGTCAGATCAACAATTTGTTTCTGATACTCTATTTTCTGAGTTAAACTCAATTGAATTCAGAGAGATGTCAATCACTTATGATCCTCGCAATACCAGAGCGGCAAACAAGCCTCCGTTGCTCCTTTGTCATAAATTCAAGATATCGAAACGAAGAATGGGTCACCACTTGTCATAGCAGAACACAAGTTGTTGGAGATCAGTGGTATATGGCCCATGATCCCTCTGTTCCAAGTACCGAACGACCGGATGTGAAATTCCTATGAAACATGTTGATTACTCCAAGCAAAATTTCCAAAAGTTGGAGCTTGATGGCAATGGTTGCATTTTGGTAGTGGGCCAGTGTAAGGTCTTCTGTATGGTGCGGGTGAAGGAGTGACTTGAGTAATGGGTGCAGCAGGAATAGGGGAGTTGGTTTGAGTAACTGCAAAATTTCTGGTGTTGCGCTTCCTCTTGTTAGCAAACTTAGAGGAAGAGATGGGATGGTTTGAAGTTTGACCCTCAACAGGGGCTTTCTTTTTCTCTTCTTTGAACTTCCCGTTGCGAATTCGGTTCTCGGTCAGTTCAGTTGCTAGCTCCATAGCAGCTTCAAGTGTTACTGGTGAGATGCTGAGAACTGAATCTTGAATTTTCGATGGAAGTCCTCGAATATAATGCTCGATCAGACGATAGGTTGGGGTGAACAAATTTGGAACATCTGGTTCAACTCCAAGAACCTCTTGTTATAGGTGGTGTGATCACCCTCCTTTTGCTTTAGAGAATGAAATTCGTCCTCCAGCTTTTTAATTTCACTCCTAGGACAGAAACGCCTAGTCATGATTTCCCTTAACTCCTCCCAAGTTAAGGCCATTGCATCTTCAGTTCCCCTCTTCCCTTTCTCAGTATTCCACCAAGTGAGAGCTACCCCAAATAGTCTCCCGGTAGCGTATCGAACCTTCCGATCCTCAGGACAATCGCAGTTTAGGAAGGTGTTTTCCATCTCCTCGAACCAGTGGAGGAGAGCAGTGACACCTTCGGTCCCCTCAAATTTAGGAGGATCACAAGACTTGAAATGTTTGTATGAACACTTGCTGGTAGGAGGGTTGTCGATGTTCTGGTCATGTTGTTGGGGAGGGTTAGTAGGATTTGTAGCGTGGGCTTGTTGTACTTGGACCACAATGTAAGGCAGTATCGTGGCCATTTGTGTCGCGATTTGTGTGGCCAAGCGTTCCTGAGACCTTCCTGATCTTTTACCCCTTCGTTGTTGTCTGGACGACATCTACAGGAACATACATGAGAAGATTGTGAGTTTATGGTGTCTTTTTAGGTGTCATGTGTCTTTAAGAAAATGAAAATAACATAAATATCAATAATGCAACTACATCCATAGGATGTCTTGGGATTGTTCATGTTGGGCCTCAAATGTCCCCCATACCTTCACCTATATAGTCATGTGGGCCCCCATGGCTATTGGCTTGGTAGGATTCACATTAGTATTGGCAATTTAACACTCGCATCACCCGAATGCAAACCACAAAATATGTTCATGAGATGTTTGGTCGGAACGTGTCCAGGTGTAGACACAATGACAACTCAAAGTGGGGTTAGCTCACACGACGTTTGGTATAGCATGCTTTGGCCTAATAGGTACTTCGTACTCTCATCGTTAGTCCCCAGGTAGGCAAACTGGTCCTTTATTTTGGATTTATACAAATGCCAGCCTAGACAGGACGTTCCGACTACCGGTACTGGTACCCTTCCAGTTACTACATGCCCGTCCTGAGAACTCACTTTGATGAGATTTGAAAACACAAAAATCATTGTAAAAGCAATCATGATGTGGTGTGTGCTTTCATGGATGTGATATGTTATGAGTATATGATTCATGATAGGCATTATATGATAATACATACTTATGAACATGCTTGCATAATATTGAATGTAACATTTAACATAAAACATATAAACATCATGAAATTTGGCATGTAACACACAAAAATCTTATAAGTTTCTAATCAACTATAGTATAGGCTCTAAGGGTCTAATAACCTATCCTATATCCCTATAGTCATGGCTCTGATACCAATCTGTCACACCCCGACCCGCAGCAGAATAAAAGTCGGGGCATAATTGGGTTATCACCAAAGCTCATGACATTTACTAATATGTTTCATATTTATTAAAGTCAAAGTTACATTTCCAAATATCCAAACATGTTCATACAATACAAAGAAAATAAACCAAACATAACAATCCCAAACTCTAAATCATTTTATTCTTCTAGTCCAATCCTATGTGTTTCTGGCTGCTGCTGGTTCACCTGTATCATGTGTAAAAATGGGGTTTTTGGGTCAACATAAGTTGGCGAGTGAACCTTATTAGATAAGCATTTATTAATGATTTACTTGTTAGTTTATCAATGAAAAATTGTGCATAATCATAAATGAGCAAATGTAAATAATCAAGCAGTGGCAAATAGCAATCACAACTATAACATACAATAACATATGTAGCATACATGAACATACCAACATCATACGATAAATAACATAAATGAAACTGTGCGATCAAGGCTCAATCAAACGGAGCCGATCGTATTGCATGTACTGAAAATGAAAATGTCTGTGCGATCAAGGCTCAATCAAACGGAGCCGATCGTATGTGGGCACGCCAGGTTCAACCTCATAATGAAATGGGGAACATGCTCAACGCTCACAATGTAATGGGGAGCGGCGGCCTATGAAATTGCATGTACTGAAAATAATAAATTGCATCCAACAATAACTACACAACAGTTGAAACAAACTGAATACACATGTTCATGATATGATGTACGCACAATGGTTTAATTATAATATATATAACAAGACACATGATACACCCCAAAACGTGATTAAACGGGGAATTTGTAAAGATTCACTCACATTGGGTGCGTTGGATTGGAGATGGTGAGATGCGCATGAATTAGATGAGCGGAAACAACGAGAAATACTAACCTAAATAATAACGGAAAAATATATTAAATGTGTGGATTTTATTAAGAATTTTAAATGAAATTTTTAGATATATTTTTGTGAGTTTAAGGCTATTTTCTATCTTTAAAAATGTTATTTTTAAATATTTTTAATTGATTTTTAAATTAAATTAAATAAATAAAAATATAAAAAAAATTGTTTATTTTGCGTTGACCGTTGACTTGTTGACCGGTTCGGTCAGGGGAATTGTTTGCGCCGGGTGAGGCTCGAACCCGAGACCTCCCGTACGCGTGCACGCAGCTCTACCAACTGAGCTACGTGTCTAACCCGAAATAATCTTGTTTTTAATTATATTTATATACTAATTCGGTTTAACCAAAATTCTTTTAATTTCAAAAACATTTTAATTCAACGAACCGGTGCCAGTATCAGGTTTCGAACTCGTGACGTGCGATTCAGTGTTGCACACAGTCCACCGCTGGACTGTGTGTCTAACCTGGTTAATATCTCGGTTTTTATTATACTTAACAACTAACGGAATTAACCCGGTTTAGTTTTAAACAAAAAGGCATTTTATTACATAAGGAGTTCGTGTATCAGGGATCGAACTCGGGACATGCGTATATATTTTGCACACAGTCCACCGCTGGACTGTGTGTCTAACCCGTTCATATTACTGATTTTAATTAAACTTATAACTTAACTAACTTCGTCTTCTACATTCAGATTACAGTCAACTGATTCACTAATCCGTTCCTTGTTTTTACGATTAACAAACATTCTTAAGGCTAAAATGAAATGGCAGAGACGGTAATTAGAGGTGAACATACCGATGAACGGTTTATTTCAGATTTCTGGCAATGTGTCGGTCCCTGTTTTTATGCTCTTCAACTGAACAAGACAATTAACCGTTTTTATTAGCTAATCGTGAAATTGAAGTGATCAGCAAATGTTAACAGAGGGTTTGAATGCCCTTACCGATTCTCAGATGAATATAGAGATTTCAGAATTTTTCGGCGAACTGAAATTAGCTGAATACAGTGCCTGAATTCGATTTCAATTGAAAGGTTTAAGTTAGAAATAGCCTAACAATTGTTGAACTACAATGTTATTGAAAGATTTACCGTTTGAGGATGAATACGGTTTTCCGGCGAATCTTGCAGAAAATTCCGGCGAGTTGATTTAAGCGTTTTGACGAACTGAAAGTGTGACGAAAGTGAAATGGAATGTTGGTATGATGTTTCTGAGTCGCGAGAGGGGTCAGGAGTTGAAGTAATCTGGACTTGATTATTTTTCGGTTATAAAAACCGATAATGATGAGGATTGATGTTCAATCAATTCCGACTTGATTAAAAATCGTCGGTGCATCGGTTATAAACTGAATGTGCGAGTAATCAAGCGATTTGACGATTGATTTGCCGATTTCCGTTTCTCAGTTGGCGCAACCGGTTTAACCGAGTTTGTGTATAAATTTTATTTGTTTCCTAGAGGTAACAGAAAACACAAGTGGCAGAGTGGTGATGTGAGTGTGTGCTACGTCTTTGGATTCAGTTCGGGCTGACCCTGGTTCGAGTCCCGGCAGCAACATTTCCTTTTTATTTATTTTGTTTTAACTTTTTATCAAATATAATTTTTATAGTTTAGTTTATTTATTAATTATGTATCATTTTAAATCAAAATACTCATAAATATTCAACGTGACATTTATAACTTGATATTCGATTACAAAACGGAGCGGGTTTTGGAAACCCGTTTTTGACAAATGTTACAGTATCCCCTACTTTTAGGAATTTCGTCCCGAAATTTAAGTAGTTGAAGTAGTAGGAAAAAGATGCGGGTATTTTTCACGCATTGAGTCTTCACGTTCCCAAGTAAACTCAGGTCCCCGTTTCGACTCCCAGCGTACCCTAACAATTGGAATGCGATTTCGTCGTAGACGTTTCTCTCCGAAGTCCATGATATCTACTGGTCTTTCAATAAAATGCATAGATTCATCAATCTGAATATCTTCCAGAGGGATGTGGAGATTTTCATCAGCGAGGCACTTCTTCAAGTTCGACACGTGGAATGTGGGATGAATCCTGTTGAGTTCTTCTGGTAGATCAAGCTTGTATGCTACAGGTCCGACTCTTCCGAGTATCTTGAAAGGTCCTACGTAGCGTGGTGCTAGCTTGCCTTTTTGACCAAAACGAACTACTCCCTTCCACGGTGACACTTTTAGTAGTACATGATCACCAATGTTAAACTCTAAAGGCTTCCGTCGTTTATCTGCATAACTCTTTTGACGACTCTGAGCTGCTAGAAGATTGTTTCGGATTTGATGGATCTTGTCTGTGGTTTCTTGGATCAATTCTGGACCAGTGATTTGAGTTTCCCCAATTTCGTGCCAACATACAGGAGATCGGCACTTACGACCATATAAGGCTTAAAAAGGTGCCATGCCGATGCTTGAATGATAGCTGTTGTTGTACGAAAATTCAACTAATGGTAGGTGGGCGTCCCAATTTCCCTTGAAGTCTATGACACATGCTCGAAGCATATCTTCAAGAGTTTGAATGGTGTGCTCAGATTGTCCATCAGTTTGAGGATGATAGGCGGTACTGAGATCTAATCGCGTACCCATAGCGGATTGTACTGCTTGCCATGTTCGTGAAGTGAAACGACCATCACGATCAAAAATAATACTTAACGGTATCCCATGTCGGCTTACGATTTCGCTGATATAAATACGGGCAAGCTTTTCGTTCTTGAAATCTTCGCGGATAGGAATAAAGTGAGCTGATTTTGTAAGTCGGTCTATAATTACCCATATAGTGTCATACCCACCAGAAGTGCGAGGTAACCCGGTAATGAAATCAATGGTTATATTTTCCTACTTCCATACAGGTATTTCAGGTTGAAGCAGAAGTCCTTAGGGTCTTTGGTGTTCAGCTTTCACCTTGGAACATGTAAGGCACTTGGAAACAAAAACAGCAATATCCTTTTTCATTCCAGGCCACCAATAGGTATATCGTAGGTCTTGATACATCTTATCGGCTCCTGGGTGTATAGAGTATCGCGTTTTGTGAGCTTCGTTCATAAGAATTTCGCGAAGATTGTTGTGGTTAGGAATCTAGATACGATCTAGGTAGTACAGAATACCGTCAGATTTAGTTTCAAATTTTAGCTCAGCTCCACAGGACATCTCCTTTCGTACATCATCTTCTGTTATCGAAACGTGTTGGGCTTCTCGAATTTGATCTTTACTGTCGGTTATAATTTGCGAACATAGAAGACGAATGGAGTTCGCATAACCCTTTCGACTAAGTGCATCAGCCACCACATTTGCTTTACCAGGGTGGTATCTAATTTCATAGTCGTAGTCATTTAGAAGTTCGACCCATCTTCGTTGCCTCATGTTTAACTCCTTTTGATTGAAGATATGTTGAAGACTCTTGTGGTCAGTGTATATTTCACACTTAGTACCATAGAGATAATGTCTCCATATCTTAAGAGCGAACACAACGGCTCCAAGTTCTAGGTCATGAGTGGTGTAGTTCTTCTCATGCGTCTTGAGTTGTCTCGAAGCATAAGCTATAACTTTCCTCTTTGCATTAGAACGCAGCCTAATCCTTGCCCTGAGGCGTCGCAATAGACCACAAAATCATCACAACCTTCAGGAAGAGTGAGGATTGGTGCATCACAAAGTTTTTGTTTAAGAGTTTGAAAGGCTTCTTCTTGCTTGGGTCCCCATATGAAAGGTTTTCCCTTATGAGTTAAAGCCGTGAGTGGTACAGCGATGCGAGAGAAATTTGAAATGAATCGACGATAATAGCCACCCAAACCAAGAAAAGATCTTACTTCAGTTGGTGTACGTGGAGCTTGCCATTCTTGTACTGCTTTGATCTTTGAGGGGTCGACATGAATTCCCTTATCATTGACTACATGTCCGAGGAATTGCACCTCTTTTAACCAGAATTCACATTTGGAGAATTTGGCGTAAAGCTTTTCCTTCTCTAGAAGTGCAAGGATGAGTCGAAGATGACGCTCATGATCTGATTTAGATTTTGAATAAATAAGGATATCGTCGATGAAGACTATAACAAATCGATCAAGATAAAGTTTGCAGACTCTGTTCATTAGGTCCATGAAGACAGCTGGTGCGTTGGTTCAACCAAATGGCATAACCATGAATTCATAGTGGCCATAACGAGTTCGAAAAGCAGTCTTAGGGACGTCTTCTTCATGCACTCTAAGTTGATGATAGCCAGATCGAAGGTCGATTTTTGAAAAGCAGCTGGCACCTTGTAATTGGTCAAGAAGATCATCAATGCGAGGTAAAGGATAGCGATTCTTGATTGTTAACTTGTTGAGCTCTCTGTAGTCGATGCACATACGAAACGATCCATCTTTCTTCTTTACAAAAAGGACAGGTGCACCCCAAGGCGACGAGCTGGGACGTATAAATCCCTTGTCAGTCAACTCTTGTAATTGACTGGCTAGCTCTTGCATTTCAGAGGGGGCTAACCTATAAGGAGACTTTGCAACTGGTGTAGATCAATACGGAATTCAACGTCTCTAACTGGAGGAAGTCCTGAAATGTCGTCAGGAAAAACTTGCGGGAAGTCTTTTACTACAGGAATGTCTTCAAGTTTCTTCTCCATGGTTCCCTTTTTGATGATATGAGCTAAAAACGTGACATAATTCTTGCGAAGATATTTTTGAGCTTGAAGACAAGACATTAAGCTGAGCCCTTTCGACGAGGTTTCTCCAATGATTCAGAGAGTCTGACCGTTTGAAAGAGGAATACGAATAAATTTTTCACGACATACAACTTCTGCCTGATGTTGACTGAGCCAATCCATACCGATTATGATATCAAAACTTCCCAGCTTCATAGGAATAAGGTCGACTGAGAAATCGTGGTCGTTTAAGGTGAGTGTACAGTTGCGTATAATAGAGTTTAATGAAACTGGTTTCCCGTCCGCAACTTCTACCGTTATGGATTCCGTGAGCTTATCCCGATTTTTGTTTAAGATAGGTTCAAATTCTAAAGACACAAAACTTCTATCCGTACCAGTATCAAATAACATAGATGCATATCTACCATTTATAAGGAACGTACCGTTAACCACATTGCCGTCAGCTCTAGCCTGATTAGCGTTAATATTGAAAGCTCTTCCTCTTGCAGGTGGAGGAGCTTGGCACTTGATTCACCGGGTTGGCTTGGGCCTGAGCATGAATAATGTTTACCAACCTTGGACAAGTGTTTCTGAAATGACTTGGGTCTCCGCAATTGTAGCAAGCCCGCATAGGTTGGCCCATAGCATAATTGGGTTGGTAATATGTTTGGGCTAAATGTTGGGTGGGTGGTAATGGTAGCGGTTGTTGGGCTTGACCCATTAATTGTTGGTGGGTTTGGGTTAAAGGTTGGCGGCGGTTCGTTCGTTGAGGCATGCGGCAGGTTTGAACAGTAGGACCTGCGCGACCACAGCCGGTGCAATATTGGCAAGGATGATCAGGGGAATGGTGATATTGGCAACGGTTGCATTTTGGTAGTGGGCCAGTGTAAGGTCTTCTGTATGGTGCGGGTGAAGGAGTGACTTGAGTAATGGGTGCAGCAGGAATAGGGGAGTTGGTTTGAATAACTGCAAAATTTCTGGTGTTGCGCTTCCTCTTGTTAGCAAACTTAGAGGAAGAGATGGGATGGTTTGAAGTTTGACCCTCAACAGGGGCTTTCTTTTTCTCTTCTTTGAACTTCCCGTTGCGAATTCGATTCTCGGTCAGTTCAGTTGCTAGCTCCATAGCAGCTTCAAGTGTTACTGGTGAGATGCTGAGAACTGAATCTTGAATTTTCGAGGGAAGTCCTCGAATATAATGCTCGATCAGACGATAGGTTGGGGTGAACAAATTTGGAACCATCTGGTTCAACTCCAAGAACCTCTTGTTATAGGTGGTGTGATCACCCTCCTTTTGCTTTAGAGAATGAAATTCGTCCTCCAGCTTTTTAATTTCACTCCTAGGACAGAAACGCCTAGTCATGATTTCCCTTAACTCCTCCCAAGTTAAGGCCATTGCATCTTCAGTTCCCCTCTTCCCTTTCTCAGTATTCCACCAAGTGAGAGCTAACCCAAATAGTCTCCCGGTAGCGTATCGAACCTTGCGATCCTCAGGACAATCGCAGTTTAGGAAGGTGTTTTCCATCTCCTCGAACCAGTGGAGGAGAGCAGTGACACCTTCGGTCCCCTCAAATTTAGGAGGATCACAAGACTTGAAATGTTTGTATGAACACTTGCTGGTAGGAGGGTTGTCGATGTTCTGGTCATGTTGTTGGGGAGGGTTAGTAGGATTTGTAGCGTGGGCTTGTTGTACTTGGACCACAATGTAAGGCAGTATCGTGGCCATTTGTGTCGTGATTTGTGTGGCCAAGCGTTCCTGAGACCTTCCTGATCTTTTACCCCTTCGTTGTTGTCTGGACGACATCTACAGGAACATACATGAGAAGATTGTGAGTTTATGGTGTCTTTTTAGGTGTCATGTGTCTTTAAGAAAATGAAAATAACATAAATATCAATAATGCAACTACATCCATAGGATGTCTTGGGATTGTTCATGTTGGGCCTCAAATGTCCCCCATACCTTCACCTATATAGTCATGTGGGCCCCCATGGCTATTGGCTTGGTAGGATTCACATTAGTATTGGCAATTTAACACTCGCATCACCCGAATGCAAACCACAAAATATGTTCATGAGATGTTTGGTCGGAACGTGTCCAGGTGTAGACACAATGACAACTCAAAGTGGGGTTAGCTCACACGACGTTTGGTATAGCATGCTTTGGCCTAATAGGTACTTCGTACTCTCATCGTTAGTCCCCAGGTAGGCAAACTGGTCCTTTATTTTGGATTTATACAAATGCCAGCCTAGACAGGACGTTCCGACTACCGGTACTGGTACCCTTCCAGTTACTACATGCCCGTCCTGAGAACTCACTTTGATGAGATTTGAAAACACAAAAATCATTGTAAAAGCAATCATGATGTGGTGTGTGCTTTCATGGATGTGATATGTTATGAGTATATGATTCATGATAGGCATTATATGATAATACATACTTATGAACATGCTTGCATAATATTGAATGTAACATTTAACATAAAACATATAAACATCATGAAATTTGGCATGTAACACACAAAAATCTTATAAGTTTCTAATCAACTATAGTATAGGCTCTAAGGGTCTAATAACCTATCCTATATCCCTATAGTCATGGCTCTGATACCAATCTGTCACACCCCGACCCGCAGCAGAATAAAAGTCGGGGCATAATTGGGTTATCACCAAAGCTCATGACATTTACTAATATGTTTCATATTTATTAAAGTCAAAGTTACATTTCCAAATATCCAAACATGTTCATACAATACAAAGAAAATAAACCAAACATAACAATCCCAAACTCTAAATCATTTTATTCTTCTAGTCCAATCCTATGTGTTTCTGGCTGCTGCTGGTTCACCTGTATCATGTGTAAAAATGGGGGTTTTTGGGTCAACATAAGTTGGCGAGTGAACCTTATTAGATAAGCATTTATTAATGATTTACTTGTTAGTTTATCAATGAAAAATTGTGCATAATCATAAATGAGCAAATGTAAATAATCAAGCAGTGGCAAATAGCAATCACAACTATAACATACAATAACATATGTAGCATACATGAACATACCAACATCATACGATAAATAACATAAATGAAACTGTGCGATCAAGGCTCAATCAAACGGAGCCGATCGTATTGCATGTACTGAAAATGAAAATGTCTGTGCGATCAAGGCTCAATCAAACGGAGCCGATCGTATGTGGGCACGCCAGGTTCAACCTCATAATGAAATGGGGAACATGCTCAACGCTCACAATGTAATGGGGAGCGGCGGCCTATGAAATTGCATGTACTGAAAATAATAAATTGCATCCAACAATAACTACACAACAGTTGAAACAAACTGAATACACATGTTCATGATATGATGTACGCACAATGGTTTAATTATAATATATATAACAAGACACATGATACACCCCAAAACGTGATTAAACGGGGAATTTGTAAAGATTCACTCACATTGGGTGCGTTGGATTGGAGATGGTGAGATGCGCATGAATTAGATGAGCGGAAACAACGAGAAATACTAACCTAAATAATAACGGAAAAATATATTAAATGAGTGGATTTTATTAAGAATTTTAAATGAAATTTTTAGATATATTTTTGTGAGTTTAAGGCTATTTTCTATCTTTAAAAATGTTATTTTTAAATATTTTTAATTGATTTTTAAATTAAATTAAATAAATAAAAATATAAAAAAAATTGTTTATTTTGCGTTGACCGTTGACTTGTTGACCGGTTCGGTCAGGGGAATCGTTTGCGCCGGGTGAGGCTCGAACCCGAGACCTCCCGTACGCGTGCACGCAGCTCTACCAACTGAGCTACGTGTCTAACCCGAAATAATCTTGTTTTTAATTATATTTATATACTAATTCGGTTTAACCAAAATTCTTTTAATTTCAAAAACATTTTAATTCAACGAACCGGTGCCAGTATCAGGTTTCGAACTCGTGACGTGCGATTCAGTGTTGCACACAGTCCACCGCTGGACTGTGTGTCTAACCTGGTTAATATCTCGGTTTTTATTGTACTTAACAACTAACGGAATTAACCCGGTTTAGTTTTAAACAAAAAGGCATTTTATTACATAAGGAGTGCGTGTATCAGGGATCGAACTCGGGACATGCGTATATATTTTGCACACAGTCCACCGCTGGACTGTGTGTCTAACCCGTTCATATTACTGATTTTAATTAAACTTATAACTTAACTAACTTCGTCTTCTACATTCAGATTACAGTCAACTGATTCACTAATCCGTTCCTTGTTTTTACGATTAACAAACATTCTTAAGGCTAAAATGAAATGGCAGAGACGGTAATTAGAGGTGAACATACCGATGAACGGTTTATTTCAGATTTCCGGCAATGTGTCGGTCCCTGTTTTTATGCTCTTCAACTGAACAAGACAATTAACCGTTTTTATTAGCTAATTGTGAAATTGAAGTGATCAGCAAATGTTAACAGAGGGTTTGAATGCCCTTACCGATTCTCAGATGAATATAGAGATTTCAGAATTTTTCCGGCGAACTGAAATTAGCTGAATACAGTGCCTGAATTCGATTTCAATTGAAAGGTTTAAGTTAGAAATAGCCTAACAATTGTTGAACTACAATGTTATTGAAAGATTTACCGTTTGAGGATGAATACGGTTTTCCGGCGAATCTTGCAGAAAATTCCGGCGAGTTGATTTAAGCGTTTTGACGAACTGAAAGTGTGACGAAAGTGAAATGGAATGTTGGTATGATGTTTCTGAGTCGCGAGAGGGGTCAGGAGTTGAAGTAATCTGGACTTGATTATTTTTCGGTTATAAAAACCGATAATGATGAGGATTGATGTTCAATCAATTCCGACTTGATTAAAAATCGTCGGTGCATCGGTTATAAACTGAATGTGCGAGTAATCAAGCGATTTGACGATTGATTTGCCGATTTCCGTTTCTCAGTTGGCGCAACCGGTTTAACCGAGTTTGTGTATAAATTTTATTTGTTTCCTAGAGGTAACAGAAAACACAAGTGGCGGAGTGGTGATGTGAGTGTGTGCTAAGTCTTTGGATTCAGTTCGGGCTGACCCTGGTTCGAGTCCCGGCAGCAACATTTCCTTTTTATTTATTTTGTTTTAACTTTTTATCAAATATAATTTTTATAGTTTAGTTTATTTATTAATTATGTATCATTTTAAATCAAAATACTCATAAATATTCAACGTGACATTTATAACTTGATATTCGATTACAAAACGGAGCGGGTTTTGGAAACCCGTTTTTGACAAATGTTACAGTATCCCCTACTTTTAGGAATTTCGTCCCGAAATTTAAGTAGTTGAAGTAGTAGGAAAAAGATGCGGGTATTTTTCACGCATTGAGTCTTTACGTTCCCAAGTAAACTCAGGTCCCCGTTTCGACTCCCAGCGTACCCTAACAATTGGAATGCGATTTCGTCGTAGACGTTTCTCTCCGAAGTCCATGATATCTACTGGTCTTTCAATAAAATGCATAGATTCATCAATCTGAATATCTTCCAGAAGGATGTGGAGATTTTCATCAGCGAGGCACTTCTTCAAATTCGACACGTGGAATGTGGGATTAATCCTGTTGAGTTCTTCTGGTAGATCAAGCTTGTATGCTACAGGTCCGGCTCTTCCGAGTATCTTGAAAGGTCCTACGTATCGTGGTGCTAGCTTGCCTTTTTGACCAAAACGAACTACTCCCTTCCACGGTGACACTTTTAGTAGTACATGATCACCAATGTTAAACTCTAAAGGCTTCCGTCGTTTATCTGCATAACTCTTTTGACGACTCTGAGCTGCTAGAAGATTGTTTCGGATTTGATGGATCTTGTCTGTGGTTTCTTGGATCAATTCTGGACCAGTGATTTGAGTTTCCCCAATTTCGTGCCAACATACAGCAGATCGGCACTTACAACCATATAAGGCTTCAAAAGGTGCCATGCCGATGCTTGAATGATAGCTGTTGTTGTACGAAAATTCAACTAATGGTAGGTGGGCGTCCCAATTTCCCTTGAAGTCTATGACACATGCTCGAAGCATATCTTCAAGAGTTTGAATGGTGTGCTCAGATTGTCCATCAGTTTGAGGATGATAGGCAGTACTGAGATCTAATCGCGTACCCATAGCGGATTGTACTGCTTGCCATGTTCGTGAAGTGAAACGACCATCACGATCAGAAATAATACTTAACGGTATCCCATGTCGGCTTACGATTTCGCTGATATAAATACGGGCAAGCTTTTCGTTCTTGAAATCTTCGCGGATATGAATAAAGTGAGCTGATTTTGTAAGTCGGTCTATAATTACCCATATAGTGTCATACCCACCAGAAGTGCGAGGTAACCCGGTAATGAAATCCATGGTTATATTTTCCCGTTTCTCAGTTGGCGCAACCGGTTTAACCGAGTTTGTGTATAAATTTTATTTGTTTCCTAGAGGTAACAGAAAACACAAGTGGCGGAGTGGTGATGTGAGTGTGTGCTAAGTCTTTGGATTCAGTTCGGGCTGACCTGGGTTCGAGTCCCGGCAGCAACATTTCCTTTTTATTTATTTTGTTTTAACTTTTTATCAAATATAATTTTTATAGTTTAGTTTATTTATTAATTGTGTATCATTTTAAATCAAAATACTCATAGATATTCAACGTGACATTTATAACTTGATATTCGATTACAAAACGGAGCGGGTTTTGGAAACCCGTTTTTGACAAATGTTACAATTAAGGGCCAACATCCTCGTTGGTCACGGCCATGTTAGTCACGACTGGCTCTTTCCACGCCACCACTCTAAGCTTCATTGGTCACGGCCACGTTCTCTCTAGGCCACCACTCCATTGGCCACCACTATGTGTTCTGGCTCTAATACCAATGTTACATACCAAACGAGATTGCGGCTGTATAGTCCCAACCCTTGCAACAATTTTGGTCCGTAACATTACGTCACAAACAATATTAACAAGATACCCAAAGAGAACTCCCTGAAGAACAAATGAGAAATTGTTGCTATTTTGGTCGATCGGAGTGAGAGAGAGAAATACCAAACAAAGATCAAGAGTGTTCTTAGTTATTCGTCATGTTTCTTGCAAAGCCTAGATGAAAAGTCTTTAACTTTTCTGAAGATGAAGGATGAATTGTTCATATAAAGAAAATGATCAAGTGAGATTTGTGCATGTTGACTTTAAAGAGAGAAAGAACCGATTAAAGGGAGCGTATTGGTTCAATCACGTTAAACATGTATTGGAATTATATGAAAATTACTAAAGGTTTTTAATTTTGTGTAGAGAGAGAAAGCTTGAAGAGAGAGAGAGAGAGAGAGAGTAAAGGGAGATTATGGTTTTCGAGAAGAGGCTAACTCAGGATGCTAAAGAGGGGTGATTGTATATTAGGAGACTTTGACTAAGTTCAAAGATATTATTTAAAGCTCACTTATCTCATCTAATCAGACTTAGCTTAGGTGGTCAGCTTGCATTTGATAAGTTCTTGGTTCCATACGACGCGGGTTCGAGTTCCTTTAGTCCCGTTTCACAGTTTTTGAAAACATCAACATGCCACCTCATCAAAAACAAGCCACATCATTAAAATTTGGATACATAAGCAAAAAAACTAACTAAGTACCTGATTAACTCCGAAGTGACACAACAAAAATAGTGTAACAACTCCGATTTTCGTTGTTATCTTTTTCTTTTATTTTCCATTGTATCTATCGCTTGTAATCTCGAGATTCGTTTATAAGAAGGTTCTGTTAAATTAAATATATTTTATCTCAATATATCGCATCTAATTGCTTATTAAACGCATCGCAAATCGCAGTTAATTATATGGTTTTATGTTAATTATGTGTTATGTATGTTATGGGTATGAATACGCTCGCTATCGCATCGCTTTCACACGCTCGAATCGCTAAATCGCACTATTATATCGCTTATAACACTTAATATAACTACCTAATATGAACCGAATCGCTAAACGAACTTGACATAAATCTTTTGAATATCTAGCAAGTTCGCCCGAACTTGCATGAAATCATGCAAGTTTGACCGAACTTGACCTCCACCAGCTCACTTTTTGTCTTCACCTATAAATACTCAGCCCCATTCTCTCATTTGAACTTGCTGTAAGTTCGCCCAGAGCTCTCAAACCCGAAACCCTTTGTTTTCTAAGTAAGAATCAACCCGATTTCAACTACAATGATGTTCATCAACGGTTTACAACATTTTACAACGATTTTCACAAGGCTTTGCCTTCGTTTTCTTCAAATCTCTTCTGTTTACGAAAATCTTCATCTTTTTCTACAAAACTTCTGTTTTTCAATCAGATCTCTACTAGATCTGAGCAAAACCTTTTAAATCCTTGATATTTACACCATTTTCGGACTAATGACGTATGTTTCGTTCACTTTTGAGTGGAACGAGGCGTTGTCGAAGCTAGATCTCAGATCCGGAAGCACAAGGACGAAATCGTCACTTTACACAAGCTGGACTAATCCGTATGAACCGTCAAGTTCGTCCGGATTAGACCGAGTTTCTGTAAAATGGCTAAGTTCGCTCCAAAAGACCTCTCCAGCCTAAGTTTTACTCAGTGGCTTAAGGTTGGAGGGATGGGCACTCGATTTCCTCAGCAAACGACGCGAAAATGCAAGATTTTGGACTCGAAAACATCAAGTTCGCTCGAGATTTACCTGTTTTTCAGCAGCACCCAGGTCAAGTTCGACCGAACTTGTACCCCTCAGGGTCAAGTTCGACCGAACTTTGGTCAGTTCTCACCAGTTTCTCACAAGTTCGCTCGAACTTGCCTAGTTTCTTAGGAAACTATACAAGTTCGCCCGAACTTGTCTTTTCAGCTAACATTTCTCACAAGTTCGCCCGAACTTGCATAATGAACTTGCCTAGTTTCTTAGGAAACTATACAAGTTCGCCCGAACTTGTCTTTTCAGCTAACATTTCTCACAAGTTCGCCCGAACTTGCATAATTTCCTTGGAAAATAGACAAGTTCGCCCGAACTTGACTCAAAACTCAGCAGGTTTATACAAGTTCGCTCGAACTTGTATGTTTACATACAAGTTCGGCCGAACTTGCCTACTGCTCAAACCAAACTTCACCGTTTCAGCTTTTCGGAGACTGATGCACTTCCGTTCGCGTATGCAGACTGATCTGGCGCTCTCCTCGACTCTTCTCATATCCCTCGTCTCACCTAAAACGCACCCATAGTGAATATACTTGACCCGTTTTCGCTTTATGCACTTTTGGGGTGTTACATATGTTCCTCTATCAAAATCACCTCACAAATCAAACTGTTTATCACACGTGAATAATCTGATTATATATGCTCAAATACGTGATACTAGAAACATGTGACTAGGAACTTATTTTTGTTAACTTGCCTCCTTACCTAGTATGGTACTATAGTGTGGCTAACACCCGACAGGGTCAAGTTAGGATGGACGCGCAGGCCTTCTAACGGAAGTTAGCATGAGAAATATGCCTAGTTTTGTGTGATGTGTTTTGGTGTATCATGATATGTAATTAGACTATTTAGCGAACGGTTTCTCTATTATGCTAGAATTACTTAAACCTGTATGCTCACCTTTACTTAAATGTATTGACTTGTATTTTAACATATGTAACAGGTTGAGGATTTTAGCATGAATGCTTTAGACGTAGTTTTGCTTAGTTTTAGATTCATGCTTTAGAAACGCTTGTAATAAATCTAGAGATTTTTAAACTAGAATTTATGTTATGAGAAAACGCTGTTTTGTAATGGTTATTTGAAATATTATGTTTAATAGTATGGGATGTTAGACGTTATGTAATATTGTTAAATAATTGTTATGGAACTTCTCATGAGACAATCTGGTTCGCTTAGTGTCGCGCCCCGATGATTCCGCCATCGGCTGGGGTGTGACACAAAGTGTTAAGTTGGGAGTGGTGAAAGCCAATGTTTTGGTTAGTTGGGAGTCGTGGAAGTCAATGTGTTAGTTGAGAGTGGCATCCCCCAATAATAAATAGTTGGGAGTAATAAAATCCAATAATTGATTTTTTATTCATATTATTGTTATTATTATAAAACATGTATATTATTAGGTGATATCAACCTATACGGAAGTCGATACTTGTGGAATCCAACGACGTTCGACATCCAATTTTATATGAAGCTCACCAACGTATATAGGGGTTTCCTGGGATGACAGGTAGACTAGACTGTACACTACTCATTAGCCGTGGGCCTGTTGTCCAACTGCTTTGAAAGGAAATACCATCGAGGTGACAACAATGGTCCAACCCTAATACTATAAGTAGTCGCGTGTCAAGATCTATGGATTTGGCATGCGTTCTTTGGCATGGCCGATGCAAACAATGATATCAAAGTCTTTCAAACATCAAATCTATTCGATGATGTAGTAGACGGGGTTGCACCAAATACATCATTTTTTTGCAAATGATATGGAATACACATATGGGTATTAGCTAGTCGATGGTAGTTATCCGGAGTGGGATGCGTTGGTGAAAACTATCTCGTATTCAGATGACGTGAAACGGTTGTATTACAAAGAAGAAACATGGGTCGCCAAGAAAATATATAGAACGAGGGTTTGGAGTGTTAAAAAAACGATGGAGTATCATTTCCCAACCCTCATATTCATGAAAAGCAAAAAATGAGAAGCGTGATGTATGCGTGTATCATCTTGATAACATGATCTTAGAGGATTTGAGCAGTGCCTTTCGTGCCGACTTCGACGACACTTACCAATCGGCAGACCAACTATTAAACTTCGCCCAGAAAGAAGATATCTGAATGAAGATACGTCACAAGGAAACACGCTTGAATCGTCAAGCGGCATTGGTTGAACATTTATGGAACAACCGTTATTTGCTGTATAATTCTAAAAAAAATATATAAATTTAAAAATAACTGAACAATGATGACAAGGGCTTTATCCCACTGCAGACCAGTTAACAATGAAGCCCATGTCTAGTTGGTGCTGACCTGACGCGATAAATCCATCAGGGTCTTTATCTCACACCATTTGGTCTAAGTATTACAAAAATAAATTCTGATTTAAAATGTATTACTTATCTTTTTTATTACGACATGGTTTTAAGAAGGTATACATCAAAACATTACAGTAAATATATATTCATGTAAATCAAGGAATTATACATCTGCATATGTGTGAATATTTATAATATTAGTATGCATAGACATAAATTCAAGTACATTAAAATAGTTATTGACGTCCCCTTTAATGCTCAGATTTGAGACAGTTTTGATGTTACGTTTTTTGATTCTAACCCTTCGACGTAACACGGGGTTGATAACACTAGTTATGCATAAATGTTAAATAAACTAAAAGACAAAAAAATCATTTGATATTATCGTGATCGTAGATAACATAAAGTAGTAACACACTTCTTTTTATAATTTTGTACTTGTTTTCCTTAGTTTTATTATGTTTGGTTGCCTAATAATCAAAAAGAATTAATAAAACATAAAAACATATTTTTTGTTACTTTTTCATTGTACTATTTTGCTTCTTTAATTTTATCAAAACGTATTAAAAGATAACTTTTATATTAATCTAATACATCTCTTATTAATGAATAGAACAACGACAATAAGAATTAATACATAACGGATGTTGACCAGGTGGACAAAAATTGGAACAATCCGCAGGAGTTTTGCATGGCTTGATAGTAATTATGTCTTCATTTGAGGTTTTAACAGCAGAACAATAGTTGGAGTTGATTTCTCATTGTTAGCCTCTCGTACCGCTATAACAAGCATAAAACCATAAGTACTCATCACCAATGTGGCTAAAAAGACAACCTTAAACGAAGTATTCACCATATCGATGTTATTGTGGTTATTGTGGTATTGAGTCGTTGTGAGCTTAGAAAGAGCCCTCTAGGCAATATTTATAGTCATGAGATTAAATTTTAGATATCAAAATATGCATTTGAATATTTGATAAATGACAATAAATTTACGTAAATATCATATGCATTGTATTTGTATTATATTGTATCATATCGTAGAATATTTGATAAATGACAACAAATTTACGTAAATATCATATGCATTGTATTTGTATTGTATTGTATTATATTATATCATATCGTATCACATCCATTATATCGTATTGTATCAGATTATATCGTATTGTATGATCTGATCACATTGTATTATATCACATTATTTTGTATCGCATTAGAATCAATTACATTACCATATTATATTATATTTTATTATATTATATCATATCATATCATATTTGATTTTACTGTTTGTTATGTTATATTGTTTTTCCCCAAATATTTAATCATCAATCAATAAAAAGTCATAAATAAAATTAAATTGATTGACACACACAAACACACATATATATATATATATCATTTTCATAATTTCCCCTTTCTATTATATGTCTTATAACTCGGTTATTGTTGGGTTATATACTATTTGTTGATAATGAAAACCAAAACTCAAAGGAATCGTCTTCCCTGCCTGATGGAATATGTTAAGATACAATCACGGGTCCAAAAGTCCCCCCCCCCTGAAGGTTGTCACACCCTGACCCGCAGCGGAAATGGTAGTCGGGGCATGATTGGGTTTTCATCAAAGCTCATGACATTTACTATAAAGTTTCATATTTATTATTTCTCTTTAAAGAAGAAGTTACAATAGACATACAAGCATAACATGTTCAAATACATTTTCATTACAAACTAAAGTATTAAACAAAAATCATACAATTACAAAGGGAAACAAAACTAAATGTCCATTCCAAAACATTAACTTGTTTATTCTTCTAGACCATCCTACGTGTATCTTTTCTCAACTGGATCACCTGTATCATGTGTAAAAATAGGGTTTTTGGGTCAACAAAAGTTGGCGAGTGAATCTTATGAAAACATTTGAACGAATTTGTTATTTTGGTTATAAAAAGGTGCATAACCACATATGAGTAAACGTAAATGTAAATTTAATCACAAAACACATAATATCAATTAATGCACAAGCACACACACCAAATGATGAACAATGAGATCAAGGCTCAATCAAACGGAGCCGATCTAATGAGGCACACGATGTTCGACTCGTCTCCCACGAGGAACTGATGGGCCTAATGAATGATTTGCACGCAACTTGACAAAATGTAAACACGTATCACAACAAACAATATTTACATCATAAGTTTAGGTCATATAATCGTAATAGCACAAGTTTGAATAAACGAAATAATTAAAGCGACACATGATTCACCCCAAAACATGAATAAAAAGGGGAATTTGTAAGGATTCACTCACAGTGGGGGCGTTCCTTGATGACGATGAATGCGCACGAATATTATGATTCAACCGAAGAGGGAAAAACTAACCTAAATAATAACGAAATGATTCGGTAAATAAATAAACTTTATTAGATTAATATTTTTAATTAGTGCTCTTAATGGGGTTGTTAGATTTATTTTTTTGTGAGTTTAAGGAGATTTCTAACTTTAAAAATCTTATTTTTAAGTATTTTTAAATAATTTTCTAATTAAATAAATAAATAAAAGAAATTAAAAAATTGACTTTTTTGACCGTTGACCGTTGACCGGTCGGACTGTGTTTTTATATGCGCTGAGTGAGGTTCGAACTCGGGACCTCTCGTATACGTGCACGCAGCTCTACCAACTGAGCTACGTGTCTAACCCGAAATATTTCTGATTTTAATTACCTATATATACTAGTTAGCTTAAACCTTATATTATTTTTTATTAAAAAGGTTTCATAACTTGCCAACCCGGGTTAAGTATCCAGAATCGAACTCGAGCTCTTCAGTTCTCGTGCACACAGCCCAACCAGTTGGGCTGTGTGTCTAACCCGTTTATATACTGAATTATACTATATTTATATACATGTTGAAGGATGATCTGAATAGGTTTTAAAAAGGTTTGGTTTTATTTCAGAAAGTCGAAACAGGTGTGGCTCGAACCCGGGATGTATGCTTTGTAATTGCACACAGTCCACCGCTGGACTGTGTGTCTAACCCGGTTAAAGTACTGATTTTAATTATACTTAACATCTTACAGCGAGTTAATATGGTTTCGGTTTTAAAAAAAACATTTTATTACGGTGGATAGGTGTTGTGTCAAGGATCGAACTCGGTATCGTTAGTATGAAATGCACACAGTCCACCACTAGACTGTGTGTGTAACCCGTTTAAATTACTGATTTTAATTATATTATAAACGACTCGTTGTTCATCTTCTTCATTAACTCAGAACCGAAAAACAGATTTGTTAAACATTTTGATTTTACTGATCTACTGTTTTAGATTAAACAAATGAATCGAATAGAACTGACAGAAAGGATTAAGAATTCATACCGAAAGCAATCGAGACCCAGGTGATAAACTCCGGCGAAAGTTTTCCGGCGATTTAGCGAATTACTCCGACAGACCAACACAGAGCAAGACTCCACAGGAATTTTTAGGTGATTGAGTGAGTGTGCGCGCAGGGATGAGTGGGTTTGATAGGTATTTATAGGGTGAGCAGTAATCAATTGTTGATTTCGATTTCGAGTTTGGAGTTTTCAGTCAAAACAGTTATGGGCGAGTTGTCTGCGAATCTAATTGAACGTGATTTAGCTTGATTTGCGTTTAGATTCACGATTTGGAACGTATTCTTCAGTCAATTGCAGAGAAAAGGAAATCTTGATGATTTCCGGATTGTTTGCGTGCCGTTACAGGGCGGCATTCTTTGAATTCGGATTCAAAGAGATAATATGATTTAAAAGATTTATTAGTTTGATTATTTCATATGTTCTGTGAGTGGTGTACGGTGTGTTGTGTGTTTGGTTAGGGGTGAGACCCGGGTTCGATTCCCGCGGTCTACCCCTTTCTATATTTTTTTTTGTATAACTGTTATATATATATATATTATTATTATTATCTTTATTTATATTATTAGTATAACGAATCTCTGAAATGATTAACGTAAATTTGTAACGAAAGGACCATAATATAAACTTGATAAAAAAAATGGTGCGGGTTTTAGAACCCGTTTTTCGACAAATGTTACAGTATTCCCTACTTTTAGAAATTTCGTCCCGAAATTTAAGTAGTAGTATGTTTGACTCGAATGGAGGGTGTTTTAATTTGACAATTACATAATTAGAAGAGGGTGGGAGTTTATATTTTATTTGAGGCGGTAACGTTCCTAGTAAGGGTTGAATACCCTGCTACAGGAATCGCTTTTTGATGCCTAAAGTTTAAGAATCCGGAACATGGATAAACAGGTATGATCTTACGCATAAGAGTTTTGAGGGAATTGATATGTTTGAAAAGATAAGGTTATATCATAAAACAAAACTTCAACCAGGACGATATTAAAACCTACACGGAACTCTTCATAACCGCCTGACAATGCTTTTGATCCTTTGACAAGAATACTTATATATAGGAAGTACCAGCGGCATATCCACCATATTCTTGTCAAATTTTCATTGGCTTTGTCAGTAAGTTAAAAATAGTTCTATGTGACTCTAAAATTTACAAAACAAACACAACAGCCAAAGCTTGAGTCTCAAATCTGAAAGGATACATGATCGAATGATGACAGTACCTCTCTCGTTTGTTATGATGAAAGGGTTAGTCTATGTAAAAGTGAGACACAACCCAACTTCTTTAAATGATGAGATCGAGGTACGTCGAGATGTATGAATGTTAAATCAATGAATATAAATCAAAACTGAAATATCAATTCGCATTAAAATCCTTGGATACATAACTTCCCAATTTATAACTGGGATACGGAAAGATTGAGATAACATAAAGAAAACATTAAAACTAGACGATTGGAGTTGAGTCTTGATTCTTGGTGAGGGAAAACTAGTTGGGTGATTCGTTTGGGTCGTTATTATCTTCAACAGGATTGGTGTTGATGTTGTAAGCTCTTCCTCTTGCTGGTGGTAGTGCTGGGTTTGCTTGATTTGCTTGGTTAACTGGATTTGCTTGAGCTTGGGCGTTTATGATGTTAACCAATCGGGGGCACGTGTTTCTAAAATGGGTAGGGTCGCCACAATTAAAACAAGCCCGAACATATGGAAACATGGGGTATTGGGGTTATTGATAGGTTTGGATCATGTTTTGAGTAGGGGGCGAGGCTTGGTTTTGAGAGGCGCGACAAGTCTTGCTCAAATGACCATAACGCCCACAATTAGCACATAGTTGACAAGGTAAGGTAGATAATGGTGATAAAAACAGGTGTTGCATTGAGGGTGAGGTCCAATGTAAGGTTTCTTATTTGGGTAAGTAGAGTTGGGTGCTACTTGAGTGATTGGGATAGCTTGGAGAGGTATGGCTTGTGAAGCTGGTTGATTGCCTTGGGTGATAGCGAAATTTTGCCCATCTCGTTTTCTCTTAGGAGTGGGTTGAGAAGAGGATTCGGTCTGGGTTGGGTTGGGTTGGAGGTTTCGGTTGATGCTTTATCCTTCTTCTTATCCTCCGCGAAATCTTTATTCCGTATGCGGTTTTCGGTGAGCTCTGTAGCTAACTCCATTGTTGCTTCCAAAGTTGCAGGTGTGGTACTTATTACAGGGTCTTGAATTTTTTAAGGAAGACCTCGAATGTAGTGCTCGATTAAACGGTAGAGGGGAGTGAACAAGTTGGGGACCATCTGATTTAACTCAAGGAATCTCTTGTTGTATGTGGTGTGGTCGCCCCCTTTTGTTTCAAAGAGTAGAACTCATCTTCCAGTTTTCTTGATTTCGCTTCTTGGACAGAAACGTCTTGTCATGATTTCCCTCAACTCTTCCCAAGTCAAAGTCATAGCATTTTCAGCACCTCGCTTGGCCTTCTCTATATTCCACCATGTAAGTGCTACTCCGAACAAACAACCGGTAGCATATCGCACCTTGCGATCATCGGGGCAGTCGCAATTGAGAAAAGTGTTTTCCATTTCCTCAAACCAATGGAGGAGAGCGGTGACACCTTCAGTCCCTTCGTATTTTGGAGGATCGCAGGATTTGAAATGCTTGAAGGTACATTTAGTGGCTTTTGGGGGAGGATTGACAAGGTTTTGATCTTCTTGGTTGATTGGGTTGACGGGATTAGCGGTAAGGGCCTGTTGTACTTGAATTACGATGTTGGGTATTACGGCAGCCATTTGTTGAGCGATTTGGGCAGCCATGCGCTCGCGGGATTTTCCTGATCTCATACTTCTACGAGAGAGACTAGAAGACATCTACAAGGAATACGTATCGAGAGTATGAGTTTGACATTTTAGGTGTCATGTGTCGTATTTAGAAATGAACATTCACAACAACAAATGAATAAAATAAACCTACTACATCCATAGGATGTCTTGGGCTTTACTCATGTTTGGGCTTCCATATATCCCCTTACTTGGCCTTGGTAGTCATGTGGGCCCCCATGACTACTGGGCTCTGGTAGGATTCATATTGGTGTTGGCCTGTTAACACTTGCGCCACCCGAATGAAAATCGTAAAACATGACAGCAAAGTATAAGGTCGGAGGGTGTCCTGGTATGGACACAATGACAACTCAAAGTAGGGTTAGCTCGAACGACGTTTGGGGTGGCATGCTTTGGCCTAATAGGTCCTTGTACTCTCATCGTTAGTCCCCAGGTAGGCAAACTGGTCCGTTATATTGGATTTATACGACTGCCAACCTAGACAGGACGTTCCGACTACCGGTACTTGTACCCTTACAGTTACTACATGCCCGTCGTAGAACTCACTTTGATGAGATTGAAAAACGAAAATTGCGACAAAATCTTGAATAAAGGAAATATGAAAATGATTTGAATATGTGAATATTGAAATATGCGTGATGAATGTATATGTAAGCATGTTATGTTTGACAATAAGTATAACTCATTAAATATCACACAATATGATAGTGGAAGTGTTTGCATGCATTTGTGTGTGTAATAAATACGAAACAAATAAACATCATGAGTTTGCATGTAACCACATAAACAATTAAAATCTAATCAACTATAGTATAGGCTCTAAGGGTCTAATAACCTATCTTATATCCCTATAGTCAAAAGCTCTGATACCAATCTGTCACACCCTGACCCGCAGCTAAAGTGGTAGTCGGGCATGACTGGGTTTTCATCAAAGCTCATGACATTTACTATAAAGTTTCGTATTTATTATTTCTCTTTAAAGAAGAAGTTACAATAGACATACAAGCATAACATGTTCAAATACATTTTCATTACAAACTAAAGTATTAAACAAAAATCATACAATTACAAAGGGAAACAAAACTAAATGTCCATTCCAAAGCATTAACTTGTTTATTCTTCTAGGCCATCCTACGAGTATCTTTTCTCAACTGGATCACCTGTATCATGTGTAAAAATAGGGTTTTTGGGTCAACAAAAGTTGGCGAGTGAATCTTATGAAAACATTTGAACGAATTTGTTATTTTGGTTATAAAAAGGTGCATAACCACATATGAGTAACCGTAAATGTAAATTTAATCACAAAACACATAATATCAATTAATGCACAAGCACACACACCAAATGATGAACAATGAGATCAAGGCTCAATCAAACGGAGCCGATCTAATGAGGCACGCGATGTTCAACTCGTCTCCCACGAGGAACATAATGAATGATTTGCACGCAACTTGACAAAATGTAAACACGTATCACAACAAACAATATTTACATCATAAGTTTAGGTCATATAATCGTAATAGCACAAGTTTGAATAAACGAAATAATTAAAGCGACACATGATACACCCCAAAACATGAATAAAAAGGGGAATTTGTAAGGATTCACTCACAGTGAGGGCGTTCCTTGATGACGATGAATGCGCACGAATATTATGATTCAACCGACGAGGGAAAAACTAACCTAAATAATAACGAAATGATTCGGTAAATAAATAAACTTTATTTGAGATTAATATTTTTAATTAGTGCTCTTAATGGGATTGTTAGATTTATTTTTTTGTGAGTTTAAGGAGATTTCTAACTTTAAAAATCTTATTTTTAAGTATTTTTAAATAATTTTCTAATTAAATAAATAAATAAAAGAAATAAAAAAATTGACTTTTTTGACCGTTGACCGTTGACCGGTCGGACTGTGTTTTTATAGGCACTGAGTGAGGTTCGAACTCGGGACCTCTCGTATACGTGCACGCAGCTCTACCAACTGAGCTACGTGTCTAACCCGAAATATTTCTGATTTTAATTACCTATATATACTAGTTAGCTTAAACCTTATTTTATTTTTTATTAAAAAGGTTTCATAACTTGCCAACCCGGGTTAAGTATCCATAATCGAACTCGAGCTCTTCAATTCTCGTGCACACAGCCCAACCAGTTGGGCTGTGTGTCTAACCCATTTATATACTGAATTATACTATATTTATATACATGTTGAAGGATGATCTGAATAGGTTTTAAAAAGGTTTGGTTTTATTTCAGAAAGTCGAAACAGGTGTGGCTCGAACCCGGGATGTATGCTTTGTAATTGCACACAGTCCACCGCTGGACTGTGTGTCTAACCCGGTTAAAGTACTGATTTTAATTATACTTAACATCTTACAGCGAGTTTGTAACATCCGTCAAAAACGGATTTACCAAACCCGCTCCGTTTATCAACCGAACAGTCAGTTAAAATTTTCGTTGCGAATTAAATGCCCAAAATAATTTTAAACGATACATAATCAATTATTATACGGGGATATATAATTAGTTTTTTAAAAACTGTCAAAAATAACAAAATAAAAATGTTTTATTCATGCCGGGTTTCGAACTCGGGTCTGTACCGGTTCAACAAAGACTTATCACCCAGCCAATCAACCGCTCCGCCACTTTGTTTTTCTGTTAATAAAAGGAATCAATTAATTCAAATATTAAAGTTCGGAAGTCAAATTCTGTAAATTGCGCCCAATTAGCAGTCGTCGGAAATCCCGACGACTTCGCCGTTAATTTACGTCTCCGCTCAAGTTAACCGAAGAATTAACTCCCACGACGGTTATAACCGACGTCTGAACCCGCGACATCAGCCGTAACCGCCGGAGAACGGCTGACTTCGAATTGAGACCGAATTCAGACCCCATTCATCTCGATACTACCCTATAAATTCACCCACAACTCACCAGAAATCTTTCACACTCAAATCGCACCCTTTCTCGGCGAAAACTCACACGCTGGAAATATTTTGTATGTCGCCGGAAAACCGTGTCCTTAATCTCTGAGCTTTGCTGAACCCCCTAAACTTTTACCGAAGTCACCCACACCCTTTGTAAGCTTTCTGAAGATTCTCTGCTGCAAGACACTCGTCGCCGGAAGAGCTTACTGTCGCCGGAGTTCTGCCGGAAAACAGAGGAATTCAATCGGTATACCTCATGCTCAATTTCTTCATTCTTTTTATGTAATCTCACTTCTAATTAATCATAAAACGCTAAAGAAACATGAATCAACACTTCGAACCAGTCAGTCGTCACTTCCGGTTAAAACCAGTGAAGAAGACGATGTTTCGGTAATGGTTAAGTATAATTAAAATCAAGTTATTTACCGGGTTAGACACACAGTCCAGCGGTGGACTGTGTGCACATTAAACGCTAAGGGTCTCGAGTTCGAATATTGTTTCCTCACACGCTGCCTTAATAAAAATTCCTTTTTTCGCAAACTGAACTGGATTGATTTAGGTATATGTTAAGTATATTGATAACCGAGTTAATAACCAAGTGAGACACACAGTCCAGCGGTGGACTGTGTGTACGCTAACCCACAGGTCCCGGGTTCAAGACCTGTGGAGCGCACCGGTTCTCTGGATTTAAATCATTTTTAATATAAAGGAATTCTGTTTAAATCTAATTAATATATATATATAATTAAAATCGGATATATGACGGGTTAGACACGTAGCTCAGTTGGTAGAGCTGCGTGCACGCGTACGGGAGGTCTCGGGTTCGAGCCTCACTCAGCGCACAACAATATGCCTTCGAACCGGTCAACAGTCAGTCAAAGTCAACGGTCAAAGTCAACTGTAGCAAAAATCAAATTTTTTGTTATTATTTTATTTATTTATTTTAATAAAAAATCAATTAAAAATACTTAAAAATAACATTTTTAAGGTTAGAAAATAGCCTCAAACTCACAAAAATACACCCAACAATCCTACTAAAATAGATTAATAAAATCCGTTTACTTACCAAACCATAATGCGATTTATCTAGGTTAATCTCACTCGTGGTTAAAACCATTTCGCGTGCATTCAACATCATCAACCGAACGCACCCAATGTGAGTGAATTCTTACAAACTCCCCTTTTTATTCATGTTTTGGGGTGTATCATGTGTCGCTTAAACTAATTCTCTTATGCAAATTCGTGCTATACCATTATATGAACTAAACTAGAATGTAACTATTGTTGGTTGTGATGTATTACATATTTGTCAAAGTTGTATGCAAATTATTTAGGCCCATCAGTTCCTCGTGGGAGACGAGTTGAACAACGCGTGCCTTAAAACTCATTCATTAGGCCCATCAGTTCGTAGAACAACGCGTGCCTCAAAACTCATTCATTAGGCCCATCAGTTCGTAAGAACAACGCGTGCCTCAAAACTCATACATTAGGCCCATCAGTTCGTAAGAACAACGCGTGCCTCAAAACTCATTCATTAGGCCCATCAGTTCGTAGAACAACGCGTGCCTCAAAACTCATTCATTAGGCCCATCAGTTCCTCGTGGGAGACGAGTCGAACAACGCGTGCCTCAAAACAATCATTTGGTGTATGTGTGTGTAATATTCAATATTGTTTGTTGTGTGAATAAATTTAAATCTACATTTACTCATATGTGGTTATGCACATTATTTATAATCAATTGGATAAACTTGTTCAAATGTTTTCCATAGGATTCACTCGCCAACTTTATGTTGATCCAAAAACCCTTTTACACATGATACAGGTGAACAGGTTGAAGCAAGGAAAACATAGGAAATGCCTTAGAAGAGAACCAAGAAGCTTAGATTGATAGTTAGAACATGTTGTATCATTTATTGTAAATTTCCATTAAATTGTATTAATGAATATGAAACGTATAATAAATGTCATGAGCTTTGATGATAACCCAATTATGCCTCGATCACCTTTTCCGCTGCGGGTCGGGGTGTGACAGAGTTAATATGGTTTCGGTTTAAAAAAAAACATTTTATTACGGTGGATAGGTGTTGTGTCAAGGATCGAACTCGGTATCGTTAGTATGAAATGCACACAGTCCACCACTGGACTGTGTGTCTAACCCGTTTAAATTACTGATTTTAATTATATTTATAAACGACTCACTGTTCATCTTCTTCATTAACTCAGAACCGAAAAACAGATTTGTTAAACATTTTGATTTTACTGATCTACTGTTTTAGATTAAACAAATGAATCAAATAGAACTGGCAGAAAGGATTAAGAATTCATACCGAAAGCAATCGAGACCCAGGTGATAAACTCCGGCGAAAGTTTTCCGGCGATTTAGCGAATTACTCCGACAGACCAACACAGAGCAAGACTCCACAGGAATTTTTAGGTGATTGAGTGAGTGTGCGCGCAGGGATGAGTGGGTTTGATAGGTATTTATAGGGTGAGCAGTAATCAATTGTTGATTTCGGTTTTGAGTTTGAAGTTTTCAGTCAAAACGGTTATGGGCGAGTTGTCTGTGAATCTAATTGAACGTGATTTAGCTTGATTTGCGTTTAGATTCACGATTTGGAACGTATTCTTCATTCAATTGCAGAGAAAAGGAAATCTTGATGATTTCTGGATTGTTTGCGTGCCGTTACAGGGCGGCATTCTTTGAATTCGGATTCAAAGAGATAATATGATTTAAAAGATTTATTGGTTTGGTTATTTCATATGTTCTGTGAGTGGTGTGACGGTGTGTTGTGTGTTTGGTTAGGGGTGAGACCCGGGTTTGATTCCCGCGGTCTACCCCTATCTATATGTTTTTTTTGTATAACTGTTATATATATATATATTTATTTATTTATTATTATTATTATTATCTTTATTTATATTATTAGTATAACGAATCTCTGAAATGATTAACGTAAATTTGTAACGAAAGGACCATAATATAAACTTGATAAAAAAATGGTGCGGGTTTTAGAACCCGTTTTTCGACAAATGTTACAAAGGTTTCCCAAAACAACTGCCCAAACTACTGATACAAAACTAATGCCTTCAAGAATAGAGAACAAAAGAACAAGTGTTGGATAGTAAAATTACTGGTCAACAAGTCAATAAAAGTCAAGACTGAAGACCAAAAGTTCTGGATTTCAAGAAGTGCTGGTTCTCACCAGCAGTGCTAAGAAATCCAAATGTTTTCTCTATTTTACAACAGTAGCAATGTTTCAGTGTAACTATTTAACAGTTTTACTAACTTCTGGCATTTACATCATTTAATGTGTTGTTAGGGACCACTGTCATGGTGATGTCACCAACAGTTCTCTCCTTCTATATATAGTTCTTTGTATTCAATGTAACAGTTTACACTAAGAGCCTAGATCATAAGAATTTAGTGAGAGAGAGTGCACATGGTGAAGGGGTACATTGTACCTTGTGATTGTATTACATTGATGAATTAAATATAAAATCATTTTGCAATCATTCCCAAATCCAGTTGTATTAGATGTATATGATTATTATGATTGCAACATTGAATTTCTATATTTGTTCACGTGTTCTATAAAGAACACACATTACACACTCTCTCAGATCTAAAAATTGGTATCAGAGTGTGTTTCACTGAATTAACTTCACTGTTGATTCAGAAGATAAACTAACTCAAACTGATAATTGATTGAGTGATCAAAGGACATGGAGAAGAATTAGACCCATCAGATCAACAATTTGTTTCTGATACTCTGTTTTCTGAGTTAAACTCAATTGAATTCAGAGAGATGTCAATCACTCATGATCCTCGCAATACCGGATCGGCAAACAAGCCTCCGATGATCCTTCGTCATAAATTCAAGATATGGCAACGAAGAATGGGTCACCACTTATCATAGCATAACACAAGCTGTTGGAGATCAGTGGTATATGGCCCATGTTCCCTCTATTCCAAGTACTGAACGACCGGATGTTAATATTCCTATGAAACGTGCTGATTACTCTAAGCAAGATTTCCAAAAGTTGGAGCTCGATGCTAAGGCATTCGGGATACTCGTCATGGCCTTACCCTATGAAACATTCTCACATATCAAGGGAGAATCTTTGATTCAACAGTTTGAGCGGTTTAACTGCCTGATCAGTGAGCTAAGGCTTACAGATCAAACTTATACAAATGCTGCTTTGAGTCACGGATTTTTTAGATCTCCTCCTGATAAATGGGATACAATTGCTTATGTGTTTAAAAAATTATGTTGGTTTCAAGGAGATGACTCTGACACTGCTTCATGCAAACTCCACACTTATGAGAGAGAGTTTGACAAAAAACAAAAGCTGATGTAATCAAGAAAAATTGTTGATGATTACAAATATGGTAACACAGCCCTGATGAGTCAAGATGAGTCATCATCATCCAACATAATAAATTAACAAAGTTATGATCACTTTGTAGATATAACTGCTAGTTTCAATTCTCAATTTGACATATCACATGTTGAATATCCAAACTACGCTTTGACGATGTGTGATCGGAAACCCATGGACCCAATTGACCAGGAAGGGTTTGACCTTCTAGACCAGCTTACACTACTGAGCATCAAATCAAACAAGTTTTATTATAGAACTGGTGGCTGATTCCCCGGATTGAACAAGGGCTTACGGCAAGAAATGTAGGACAACCATTGACAAAATAAATAAAATAACAATTTTATTAATTAATATTTTGATTACAACATATAAAGAAGAACTAAACAAAACTGAAAGAAAACACAATACAAAATTGTAAACTAACTAATAACAGATTACATAGAAAAATAGAAGAAAACAAAAATAATGGTGACTGAGGCACGTGAAGATCACGCTTTCCTTAAAACAGATTTTGGGCCACGTAGGTGAACCCGTCTGTTTCCCAGGGTACAACAGCCTAAGCAGATTGTACTGTCGGGATTAGCCTAGCACCTGAAATATACCTAAAGCCAGAGTGCGCAGAGATGCAAAGTTAGGGAATTCCTTTGGTGTTTGTGTTGTATGAACCATAGAGAACACAAAGCTTTGTATATAATTGTTCAGAATTCGAAATGATAAGTCTATAATGAATACAAAATTTAGTAAAAATAAATTCTAGAATTCAATGACATAATGAATTCTAAGACTTAATCATTTGTCAAGTGCAAAGTGCGCCATCAAAGCGCTACATTGTGTCCATCGCCCTCGTACTGGTCCCGTGTCCGGGCCCTGGCGCGTGTCGGGTGCTTTGCACCCTCCTAGTTTCCACTGGGTGCGAGTTATCACACAAGAATACATTTGTGTAGATAATTCTAATTATAAATCCATAAAAGATTTATCTCTCCACCAATGTGGAACAAACACAACTTCTCATACATTAAAGTTCAACACACAATTAAAGCTTATGATTTCTCATGCATTTGCTTTAATAACTAAATAATTATTATATTAATCATCAATATAATATTATTTTTTATAATTTCCAACATCCCCACGTTAAAGTTGGACTCCAACCTTAGATCTCTACGGGAATCATGTGCTTAAGAGTTATGAGTTCGCCACCACTTGAAGGTTTCACTTGCTGATATCAATGTACATCAAAAGTCAACTAAAATAGCAATGTACTTTCATTTTCTTTTACCGGACATAGCAACCTTGAGGTAACTTACATACTTGAAATAAATAACAAAAGTTAGTTATGTTGCTCTAGTTGGTAAACATATCGCTACTATAATTGGTATAAAATGTAACCACTAAATTGCCATTTTAGTCCTTGAGTTTTGTCCCAAATTTCCATTTTAGTCCAAATAGTTTTTTTTCTCCTTTGGGTCCCTGAGTTTTCCATTTCCTTGTCATTTTGATCACATTGCCTAACTTCGTTAAAAAACCTCAGTTTTAACCAGGGATATTCTTGGTATTTTCGTAATAATTATAATACTAATAATAATATTTATAATATAAAACACAAAAAGGTGGGTGGCACTGGTGGTTGTGATGGAGCGGAGATTGGTGGGGTGGTGGAGGTGCCCCTTGGTTAACTTACGTTGTGGTGGACATTATGGTGGCGAAGGTCAGTGATGGTGGTTGGCGGAGGTGAGTGCCGGGTTGGGTGATGACTGTGGATCGGTGGCGGTGGCACTGCACCGATGGTTGTGAAGAGAAAGAAAGTAGAGGGATGAAGTACGAGAGAGAAGGGGGTGGGGGTAGGGGTGTTAATCAGCTTTTTATAGAAACAAAAAATAAAGTTAGTTTTTTTTTGTGTTTTATATTATAAATATTATTATTAGTATTATAATTATTACGAAATGCCAAGAATACCACAGGTTAAACTGAGGTTTTTTAACAGAGTTAGACAATGTGATCAAAATGGTAAGAAAATGAAAAACTCAGGGACTCAGAGGAGAAAAAAACTATTTGGACTAAAATAACAATTTTAGATAAACCTTAGGGACTAAAATAAGAATTTACTCAAATGTAAATAAGCTGTAAGTATGAGTCATTTCCAAAGTACATTGCTACCTATTTTCTTCTTCTGTCAAACTGCTCTATAAAACTAAGTTTATATGTCATTTATATAACTCACATCAGTAAGTTTTTCTTAACGTTTGTGAAATTGGTATTGAAACATTACTAAAATTGGGGTGATTTTATTACGAAAACAATATGAATAACTTTATGAAAAAAATATGGAACTTTTATTTACTTAAAATATTAAATTTGGAGTGTTATTGGTCAAAGTCAAAGAGACAGAGACTCAAATCACTTAACGCTATCGGCCAAACATGTAGAACATTAAGGTATCTTTTTCATTATTCAGGTGTCGACTTTTATCACTTATATGTTCTGATCTTTTGTTTTCTTTTCTTCAAAAACATGAGTGGGATACCAACACAATAATAAAATCTGTTAGTTAAAAAATAATAGTTATTGGTAACCAAAGTATTTCGGCAATAACAACTTTCATTAATATATATACTGTCCCATGAGTATATATATGAATTTACATCAAGATAGATGGTAAACGGGTAACAATCTGCGTCGCTACCCGTTTTTGAATAGCAAAACTAAGTCTTTTAAAAACTACAACCATAGATCTCGGGGTCATAGCATTACTATGCATGACCCTTTGAACTCGACTAAGAAGGTCCACAGTCTCTGGCGCCAGGAAATCAAAATTATCAAAAGCAAATAGGATAAACATGTGCTGGTTGTTAAGGCACGTTTTCTCATGTTTGGTCACTTTACCCGAAGCAGCCTAACCCATCGTGAAAGCACTACCCCCTAAGCCTACAAGCGGGAAACCCCTGTTAGATCCATACATGCATGTTTTCCTCATACACATCCAAAGACCAGAGGCTGGTCGAAGTGTAGATCTCCCTTCCAACGGGTCAGTTAAGAAATTAACGGGTGCCTATTTCTCAGTAGAAATGTCAGCGCGCCTAATATGTCAAAAAGGACCTCCCTAATCAAATCATGCCGATATTTGAACCCCCGGAGCTCTCTACAATAACTGTATGCTCCCCAAAAGTATCCAAGGACGCCTTATAATTTAATATTGTAAAAACCTAAGTGTCACATTTAAAAATAGATTTTGATACACATAATCATATATTCTAACAAAAGTATTAGGGTGCAACGAACGCAATTATAGTTTAAATAATTAGAGTATCCCCGACATATTTAAGGGGACGAGAGTGAAGAGTGGACGTGGCAATTGAGGACGCTAGGTGGTCGGATGGCCGATTAGTGGGCTCGCCCGGTTTTCGGTTGGGGATGAATTCACCAAATTCATATGCGAGTAGGCGACGAAGATGAGCCATTCTCACACAGAAACAAGATTTGTAATATGTACTATTCTAATTTTTTATAGAAATAAATGGTGTTTGAAAGTGAATGTTACATCAGAGTAGTAGTCTAGTCAAAGCGACTGAGACATAGTAATCTAGTAAAATCGAGTTGAGCTTGCTCTGTTTATAGATGAATAGCTCAAAGTTTTAGCTCGGTTTAGAATTTGAGTTGAGCCCAAGCTGGCGAGTGTAGATTGTGTGGCTATGAATTAATCATGTTGAGTAAGATGGTACAGTGATGTGCGATCCAGAAATGGATTTGCGGGTGTAATTATAGTGTGTAATCATATTTCATCATTCATTGCCTTTCACGATCCATCGATGAAAACATTACGCATTTGATTGTGGTAACCGCCACTGACATAATTTTAGAGAACGGAGAAGTCGGGGCCAAACACACTTTTGTAACGTCTACTATGATAACAGCCAAACAATGAAGCCAAATTCGTAATTTAAAAAAAAAATAGATAAAAACCATAAAACGTGTATACCACATAAACCATCCGTAATTTGAATGTTACCTTGAAACAAATCAACATAGTTTAGGTTGCTAAAGTAATTGATACCTGTTCCAAGTTAAAGTTTGACACAAATCTATTGTGATATTTTACCATGAATACATTTTTATCTTTCTTAGAAATACCAAAAACATAAACAGTTGGCAAATTAGGACAATCGTATCTTCTTTCCAGATGTGCATAATCATATCATTAAAAAAGAACATGCAAATTTCTACCAGAACATGCTTGCCTCTATCATTCTATATTCATCCCAAATGGGTCCATTGTCTTGTTTAAAAAGTTTGCAATGTCACTACATACATCAATACATACACATATTTAGTCTTTTAAGGGGTAAAAGGGTAATTTTGAAGGAGCCAGCAAGGGACGAAAGGTGTTACCATTTGAAGTTGAATATTTAAGTTAGAAAATACAGTTGGACTGGCCCTGATTCTGTTCAAGTTTGACCACCTTCAGTCTTGAATTTCTTACCATGAAGATATCAAAGGGTCTGCCAAATTTAGAAGCTTTGATGTTTACATAGGATTTCATAATCAAAATCCAAACTTGATAAGATGTTTACATAGGATTTCATAATCAAAATCCAAACTTGATAAGATTCTGCAAATGGGTCAAATCAGAACTTGAACTTCAGGGCATTGCTTGCTTTCTTGCAGACAGATCAAAACAAGCAGATCCTCATACACATGAGACCGCTGACCGGGTCAAATGTTCGGTCACATTCGGGAATGTGGTGGTCACAAAACACAGCCTTTTGAATCACATTGCTTGTGAGGACAAAAGGTTCTTTGCTCAAAAGAAGAATCTGATCCCAATGTTGTTTGAATGAGATTAAAGATTGTAATGAGGTGATTGAATATTTGAATGGTTGATGATATCACATGAGTTTAAGCTTGAAGCAAATGAGGGTAGTTGGAGATTTTGTGTGTTTAAAACAATAGGGGTCTTGAGGGATAAATTGGGAAGGAAAAGTGTTGTTGATCAAGGAATTTACCATCTTGATGAAATTCCATTTCAAAAAAACAGATTTTTTGTAGGTAGAGAGAAAGTGATTGCGGAAATCGAGACGGGTTTTTTCGGGTTTGGTGATTTTCAACACGAGGAAAGTGACGTTTTTTATTGAGAACGTGAAGAACGCGAAGAATGTTATGTGCATTACTGGTGGGCCCGGAATGGGGAAAACCTAGGTGGTGTTGGAATTTGCGCACCGATTTTCACATAGATACAAGATGGTTATATGGGTAGGTGGAGAATGTCAGTATTTAAGGCAAAATCAACTGAATTTGTCGTTGGATCTCGGGTTAGATGTAAGTGCGGATGTGGAGAAAGAACGAGGTCGGGTCAGGAGCTTTGATGAACAAGAAACCGAATCGTTTAAAAAGATAACGAGAGAATTGTTTCGCGATATACCCTACTTGTTGATCATTGATAATCTTGAAACAGAAAAGGAATGGTGGGAAAGGAAAGATTTACGCGATTTGATACCAAGAAACACATGTGATTATAACAACTAGACTTCCGAAAATAATGGGTTACGAAACAATGCAGCTTCAACAATTGCGGTTATCCAATGCAATAACGTTAATGACAGCGAGACGAAAGAAAGAATACCCGAGTCAAGAGGTTGAAATTCTGAACTCTGAAGAAATTTTATGAGAAGTTGGGTGGATCGAGTTTTGGGTTATCGGTCATTGGCACTTTGCTATGTGAAATTACTATATTGCCCTCTGCGCTCTTTTGAACCATCAACCAGATCCTTGTGGAGCAAAGATCATCTTGTTTTGACGAGCCATTTTGGGAAAACAATCGGTTTCTCCTCAAAGTTTTGATCTTTTGCATGAATTTGTTGGATGAAACCAAAAATCGGCTTCCGTTGAGGATGCTTGTAACCGGTGTTTGGTTCGCCCCATCGCCTGTGTCAGCCACATGAGTCCCACCGCAAACATAGTAAATAAACGGATCAAAGATGCGAATTTAACGTTCTTTTGTTGTTCTGGTTTTGCAGACAGCCGATCATGGAAAAAAGAACAAGATTCGGCTCTTGTTTTGGTCAAGCTGGGACTCGCGAGAAGAAGCAGTAGGCAACCAGGATGCTGCATCGTGTTTCACCCCATAACTCAAGCATTTGCAAGAAGAAAAGGTGGTTTACTTGCAGCTCAAGCAACAATCCAAAGCATAAGACAGGAAACCCAATCTTGAAAGACCATCTCTGGGCTTCTGCTTTCCCACGGATTCAAATCCACACCGCCACTGGTCCAACTTACGCCTTTTGAAACAGTTCAGTTTGTCAAAAAGACAGCTCTTCCTTTAGCCGTTCACGCATTCACAACATTTTCCAGATGTGATTCAGCATTGGAGCTGTTGAAAATTTGTACAAACGCGCGCTTGAAGAAGTGGAGAAATCATTGCGGCTCGGATAGAGGATTGATGCCATGGATATTTATGCTGGAAGAAGAAACAAAAGTCAAACTTGAACCCGCGAATAGAGGAGTGTGTATGGCAAGACGCGACATTGTTAAAGGGGACGGTACTAGAGACGAGAGCGAATTGTTGATGCGGGGTGGGCATTTAGATTACGCAGAAGAGCTTTGCAGAGCATGTATCAAGATCAGGACAGTGATGCTGGGGCATAACCATGCTCAAACTTGGGCTACTCAAGAAACGTTGTCTTAGTTAGATTAAGGAGCAAAACATACATCTTGTACATTAATTAGTAGATAATGGCTTTTGTAAATTGTAATGTTAGAATATTCTTGATTGATCTTCGATTAAAGGTCCAATCGGTTCAAGACTAGCATTAGAATGAGTTGGTTAAGAACCAGGAGCATGATACTAATCAGAGAAATCCTTTAATCAAAATTGCAACTTCTGGTTATTATTTATTTGAGCGAAAAATGTTTCTTCAACTATGTTAAGCTATTCTCTTGCCATGTGCCTATACTAAGTGGGCTAACCCCACATTGGCAAAACTTCCAGTTATTACAAACAAAACTACCGTAACACTAGCAATGCGGCTGGCCTGCCCATGATGGAACCAATAACAACTTAGCTTAGGCGGGTTTTTATTTATAGTGTGACTAATAGCCGAAATATTATTTTCGGTCAAAACAATTGCTCATTAACTACAAACTTAAATGAAGTAGAAAATGTAACCGGAATATTAACTTAAAAAAAAACTAATATTCTTGAGAGTTTGTTGAAATAAATATTAAACCAACGATGAAAATTAAAAAAATAAATTATTGAAAGATTTTTTTTAGAGCTACAAACTTGTTTCGTTAACCTCTTTTTTGCTATTCCACCTACTTGCATAAGTCAGATAATTCGAGTCAAGAGTCCCTCATCATTCTTCCTCATTTTGAAAGGACTATGCTCAAGTTTAGAGACTCACTTTGCGAGTTAAATCGCATCTAGATCATTTCCAACCCTGAGAGCAGGCAAGCCTGTGGGAGAGGGGCACGTATCAGAAGAGGGTGTATGTGCTCGAGCGAAAATAGGTTGGGTCGGAGATGGTCTAAAGTGCTCGAGCGAAAATAGGTTCACTTGTGACAAAACTTGCTAATTTAGAAAAGACTTGGATTGGTATGCTCCCAAGGCGCGATGCTGAAAACATGCACAAGAACTCTAGACTCACAATGATACCTCATGTTGATTTTAAACTTGGGTCACACAAAATATGTAACATTATGATACCTAAACTACAATGACGTGCACTCTGAAAAGAGTATAATCCACCATCCTTGATTGCTTACATGGAGTTTCTGTGATAAAACTAAGATTACTTTACCAAAAGAAACAAAAAGCATGCGTTAAGTCTTTGATTTCAAATAAAGGCGGTCCGTCCTCCCTTACGACTATGCCTGTCATACGCAATGTTGATTTTATCAACAAGATCGTTCATTGTGCTGCAACAAATATCAAAACATTACATCCACAGTAAAATATATAACATAACTTTTACCACATGTTAAACAATAAATATATAGATATATACACAAGCATACCTTGTGCAATCGGTGAACATGGCCAGATAGCTAATCAGTAACGTGTCATTGTATTCCTACAAGAATATAAAGATACATTCATCAAATAGATTCAAAGTTTCGAATCACATAAACCAAACAAACTTGTGCAATTTATTTAATAAAATAAAGAGAAAAGTGCCCGGATAGTCCCTGTGGTTTGCTCCGATTTCACCTTTAGTCCCTACATTTTCAAAATTACAGCTATAGTCCCCAACTTTGGCAAATTCGTTCTCGGATGGTCCCTGAAACGGATGGGGGTTAGTTTTCTCAGTTAAGTTGGTGCGAAATGACTATAATACCCTCCCTAACAAAAATATTAAATCATTATAAGAATATAAATTATGTTACCAATCCCTTCCAACCTTTATAGGACCCACCCACAACCTACCACCATCTTCAACCCCACCTCTAATCACCACTGCCACAACCACCCTCCACCATCATCACCATTGCCACAACCACACTCACCGTCGCACCTCTTCCATCACCGCTACCTACTCTCCGGCACCGAAATCTCACCGGACAAAAGGGACCGCCTCTTGCCTTTGAATGTCCGTCCCTTACGGAATGAACCAACTGGTAAACAAAATGACATTTGAAATAAACAAGGAAATAAATTGTTGCCAAAGTAAATTATATAATTTGGGCTTATATATGCCGTTGGACATGATATGAAAACATATCCCCTAGCTCCAGAAGCTTCCAGTGCTGCTAATTTGTTCGAATTCGTGGTGCTTCTATAGGTGAAACGACAAGCTGTGGGCTTCTGCTTCTGTTCTGTTATAGGAGGATAAAGTAGTGGCTAACAGAATACCAGAAATTTGTGAAAAACTAGATAATATTGCAGACGTTTGCCATTAAATACCGTCACCGGTGTAGCATGTCTGTCATTCCGCCGTACGTTTCGCCAGAAAAGGTTCGGTCACCGTTAAACACCCACCAACTCCGCACCTATTTCGAACTACCGACAACCACCCCACCTCCGGTCACCTCCAAACACCCTGAAATCCACCACGCATCTCCGATCACAATCCGTCTACCAGCAGCTCCCACCGTTTCACCACTTTGACACCCACCGCACCACCACCGTAAGCCACCATCTTGTCATTTTGGTTGTTGTGGTTATTATATTTCTTTGATAATTGGTTTGGATTTTATGGATTGCAATGGATGTAGATTGTACTAAGGGCTGAGTTTTGTATCTTGCAGACAAAGAACACAAAAGGGAGACAATGGGGTGGGGTGGGGGTGGGGTGGGGCCCAGTTGAGTTAACTTCATTCTTTAATGTTATAATATTTATTTATGACAGTAAGGGTATTTAGGTCATTTCACACCAACTTAACTGAGAAAACTAACCCTCATTCACGTCAGGGACTATCCGAGAACAAATTTTCCAAAGTTGGGGATTATAGCTGTAATTTTGAAAATGTAGGGACTAAAGGTGAAATCGGAACAAACCACAGGGACTATCCGGGCACTTTTCTCTAAAATAAAATTTAAAAAAGCTCTCACCATCAAGAAGTCATCTTGAAATTTCTCGGACTCTATAGCTGGTAACCTCCTCAAAAGACTAGAGACCTGTCTTAGCAAAGAATGGTCATAAGGAATTTCACCTGCATTTCGAGGGGAAAAAAAGAAAATTCTCAAGTCTCCTTTTATCATTTTGTGTGTATGCATATACATAAACACAGACATATATGTATATGTGTATTATTATTAATTAGGATATAGAAAAGCTACCTTTTTGCATAGCATTAAGATAGTGATGGAGCACTCGGATTCTGCTATTGAGCATCTTGATGGCACTATGTATGCAAGTCAAGTGAGCAGCCACTGCAGAACATATGTAAAATGATCAAGTGTTGAACAGGAGATGCCTAAAATACAGAACACACTGACAAAAATGACCACAAGAACCTAAGGACTCACATTGGGTAGCAGCTGAACCTCCATCAGATGGTTTGAGGTGTGCAACATGGTCAACAGATATCCTTTCAGCCTCTACTGTCTGGAGAAGTAAATGAATATATTAGGAAAAGATAAACTTGGGTTGTATTTCTTAAAAAATGAAATGAAGTAATTAATCCAGACCTCTATAGTGTAGCTTGAGCGTACAAAAATAAGCTGTGGAATCCCATCAATGACATGCATCTCTTGAATTGTTATTATCAGAAAAGAAAAAAAAGTCAAAAGTCAAAGAGGCAAGAATAATGATGATTAGTTTATCAACAATTAAATAAAACCGATTTTAAAACACGTTTTGACTGACCCATGCCACAAAATTATTAGTGCCAAGTGATAATGAAATCATATTTCACAAGAACAAATGTTAAAGCCAATTTAAGGGTTTAAAAACATATCAATATTAACTAGTATTTATCACAGTGAGATGGCCACACAACTAATTAAACTACAAAAAATTAATCTGGTCTAGAGGTTTCCATCAAACATTTGGCATGTGTTACATATTCTAGATGAATCAACACGTATGACATAATTTCTACAGATATAAAAATAAAAAATATAGAAACATAACCAACCCAATTAATGAAGCATTTTTTATTAAGAACACTAGTAATTCCAATTTGAAGTATGTATCAAAACATACAAAAAGAACAGGGGAAGTGTTATCAATCATGTGACATCACTGTTGCGTACAAACTTAAGACAAACTAAACATGCCAATCATAAAGGCTAAAGAGAGAAAATTCCATTACATAATAACATAATCTGTAAAAATGTTTGGTCTACTTAGAAACTAATATATAAACACGTCAATAAAAGCTTAAAAACAATGACACTACTCACTAGTATGCAATAATATCAGCAGAACGGAATCCACGAATAATCATATATGAATTATGAGGCCACAATGTTAGACAACATACCACTTTCATAGATTGTTACTGGAAGATCCTTTTGTGCATGATTGATCAACGGATTCAGAAGAACATACACAGGGTTTTCATTGATATCCATCAACTGTTACAACAAAACCATCATCGTTAGTTAATTTCACGAATTAAAAATTATTTTTGTCATTTTTTTCACAGGTTATCCAATATAACAATCTGGTTTCCTAAACTGTATGTGGCATGAAGGACTTCTCACATGCAAAACATCCGATACCTCTGTTGTTTAACAAAACATTCTACAAAAACTATTTTCCTCGACGTCAAACTGTTAAAAGAATTGTGGTTAAAGATGGCAATCGAAAGCAATTATGATGTTAAAACATACTGTATAGAAACAAGCTACAAATTAATAAAATTAATAATTTAAATGAACATCCATATCCTAATTATAGGTATTAACCGACATGTTGTAAAACATTGTGAAGTTTCAAAGAGCAGTTATTAACTGTTTTTAACCTAGGTGTCCTTGATCAACACTAATCTAATAAATACATACAAGTTCAATAACAATAACAATACCAACATTAAGTTTTATGATGAATATTAAATACTTTTTCCCTAAAGATGCTAAGATGAGTAAATTTGGTCCCCAGGTATTCTTTTAAACATCATCAAAGACAATATCATTAATCATTTTTAATGATCAACCCTCTTAAAACATACAAATGCATCTACTGATATGATCCCTCATAGTTGACAGCACATCACCAATCTAAAAGTTTATAAACCTTAAAAACAGTACTCACAGCTTTGTGTATATGCATATCAGATTCTTCAGCATCTGCACCTGTCGAATACCATCCAAGTATATAAAAGTTCGGAAACACCTTCTTATCTGTTCAATATACAAACACACATGTCAATCACACTACACACAAAAAAACATAAGATCCATCACCTAATGAAAACAAAATCCCTAGAATTCATTACCTATGTAACTGAATACAGTCACATACAAACACACACTACACAGAAAACCCCTACGATCCATCACCTTCTGCAAACATAAACCCTAGCATGACGAATCATTCAGCTTAATGCGAATTCAAAACCTTAGAATTCACGTACCTACGTAACTGAATACACTCACACACAAACACAGATCAATCACCTTATACAAACAAACACCCTAGCATAACAAACAGTTCACCTTAACGCAAATTCAAAACCCTAGAAATCAATTACCTACCTAATTGAATACAATCACATACAAACGCCTATGCCAATCGCACAACAAATTAAAACCCTAGGATCCATCACCTTACGCAAACAAAAACTAGAGATGTAAACAAAGCGGAGCGTCTCGAGAGCTCGGATTGGTAAAAAGCTCAACCGAGCCGAGCCTGAAATGACTCCTTTAGTTATCGAACCCGAACTCGAGCTTTACATACAAAGCTTGTTTAGGCTTGCGAGCCTAAACGAGCCCAAACATACTTTATATTACTTTTTATATATAATATACCTACTATTTAACATTGGCGAGCTGAGCTCGATCTTTTAGCTCGTTAGAATTCAATCACCTATGTAACTTATACAGTCACATACAAACGCATGTGTCAATCACACTACAGATTAAAACCCCACGATCCATCACCTTACGAAAACAAAAACCCTAGCACAACAAACTGTTCACCTTAATACAAATTCAAAACCCTAGAATTCAAAAACCTAACTAACTAAATACAATACAATCATGTAAGAATGGAGAGATACAAACAGCAAACTCACATAATTCCTGCTTCTTCTCGAGAAACGAACGATCGAGAGAACGAGTGGACGGATCGTAGAGAAGTTCGAAGCTGTTGAAGATCTCAACAGTGCGTGCTTTTTGGACGCCGATGACGCAACCGAAAACCCTAGGAGCGGGGGAACTGGAGGAGGAGGTGGCGTCACCGGCGGTGGCGGTGGTCGGTTGAGACTGGGACTTGACTCGGGTGTGGTGGTCGGAGATGTTGACGATGACGAGTGGGTGGAGTTTAAAGGTTAAGCCACTGCTTGATGACGCCATTGGTTGTGGTGGTTGTTCCGGTGGTGACTGAGGTTGATTGGGGTTTTGTTCGGTGGTAATTTGGTGAATGAGGAAGGGGCTTGAAATTTGCCGTCGATTGGATTATAGCTTTCGTATGGGTGTGTAATTTGTTTTTTTTTTTTTTTTCGGTTTCGCTATGGGTGTGTAATTGGTTTTTTTTTTTTTTCAGTAAATTACGATTTTGACTCCTGTGGTTATATCACTTTTACTCTATTAACCCAAAAAAAAAATATTTTATCATATATGCCTCCAACATCACCTTTTCTAACTATTTTGGCCCTTACCACTAACATCATCTAATATTCTAGTTAAATCTTGATAATGTGCCCCACACATGATGTCTAATTTTGTCAATTCACCAACCCCACTTGACTCCCTTTATATAAAAAAAAAAGCGACGTCTGCATCATCATCATCGACCCATCTTCTTCTTCAACTTTTCAACCCCAAACCCTATTCCACCATATTTATTTGCTTTAAAACTCCTTCCCAGATAATAATAATCATTGACATCGATATCTATTTTGATTCTTCTTGAGAACACATGTTAACTTAGTATAAATATTGGGGTTAATTCCCATGTTAAGGGACCATCAATCAAGTCGATTGCAATAATATGAAACAATAACAGTAATAAACTCTTCTAAGAAACTACATTTGGACTTCTAGATTTCAAAGCTGATCAAAATTAAGGAATTTTTTGTTTGTAATGCTTGCCCAAATTTGACCATAGTTCATAAACTTTTTTCACAAAAAAATTAAACTGTGAATCAAATTTCAGACTGTAAACATATACTATGGCTTCTCCTTCAGCTTTCTCATATATAATATCAGTAAACCCTTCCCAGACTTATCAGACGCAACGTTCCAAATGGGTATGTGACTCGGAACTTCACCGTGAACCCGGTGATAGCTATCGTTCATAGAGGCGCTGCAATTAGAGGAATTTAAAAAAATGTGGTTGAGGAGGAATCAGGTGGTTACTAATGGCCGCAACTCTCCTAGTGACGGTGTAAACAAATGTGGTTGAGGTCTCTTTCTTGCATTCCGACGGCTATGGAGATAGGTTTCCGGTTGCAACAGTGATGATGGTGATGTTGGAGATATGTATGTCCGAACGTAATTAAAGTCAACGTAACTAACTCGGTACGATCCGAAGAGTTACACGTTGGTACACGAATCGTATATGTTCACGAGTAGATGGATTATTATTTGTGAAATAATAATAGTTTAAACCCGAGGGACTTAATATTAATTAGATTATTATTAAGAGGATTATAATTGTACAATCTTAAAGGGCTTTTATGTAAGATTGGGTTCTATAAAAGGATGCTTAAGGTGCAAACCTAGACACTTTTATAAAACACAAAACCCTAGCTTCCCTCTCAAGTTTAGCCGCCGTCGCCGCCTTCTTCATGGCCGGTTCTACCTTTGGGTATCTTGTGCTCGGTTGTGAACTTCCTACTAGCGAGGATTCGTTGTAACCCGTGTGTTATGATCCCGGTGTAGTCGTCAATGGTTGATTACTAAAACCCTCTATGGTTGTTTATTATTTTATTTGTTTATACGCGTATAACCTTGGTCCTGATTGGGAATATTTATTAATCGGATTAATAAATCAAACATATATAATCGGCTTTTGGTAAATTATATAAACCGCTTCCGCTACTATTTTGATACACTGATTCCCAACAGTGGTATCAGAGCCACGGTTACACGCGTATAGATGGTAAAGTTATAATCTTTGATCTATGTTTTATTTGTCAAAAATTATTTACTTTGACAAAAGATCAAAAGCTTTTGGTTGTCTATGGATTGTGATGTGAATTGAGCCCTAGGTTATGACCCTTGTCATGGTTGTGTTTGTTATGGTTATGATTTTATTTTGATTTGTATTTTTTTTTTCGGATATTGGATCCGATGTAATAGTTTTTTTTTTGTTTTTTTTTTTTGCGGATATTGGATCTGATGTAATAGATAGGATTAGAATAGATTTGGTTTTATTGTATTTCAAATTTATTATTGTAATCCTTCAAGTACAAGATTAAGATCAAGATAAATGGCGAACAGGTACCATGAAGATATAGATCACGGGTCAAGTGGGAGCTTTCGAAACCCTTTAGACTAGTTCGTTTCGTTTCTGGCTATAACAAAACAGGTAACCTATTAGGGGCTCGATTCGATTATTTCATTATTGTGTTTTGTGGTTGTATTTTATTTATTGTAAATAATCTAAATAACCCAAAATAAATAAAATTTTTCTCAATCAAGACAATGGTTTTATTAAAACAAGTTTTATAAAACTGAAAAGTATATTTAATAAAAGAGTTTTATCAAAATTCAAAACAAGTTTATTCGCGATTAAACGACCAACATAGTTTAATAGGGTATTTAAAACTATACCGGGTCGAGTGTGGAAAGGAGTTTCTATTATCACAAATTATATAAAATTGGATTTTATAATCTGTTGTGTAACTCGCCTCATGCTACGAGTTATTCAAAATATTTTTGGTAAATATTAAAATAAATCCCAAATTTTAAATTGATGTTTTATGCCACCCTTAACGAGTTAACACTTCATTCTACATAGAACCCAAATGTTATTGTTATACCCTGCATCTGGGCATCTATCATGAAAGAAAGTAATCATCGTGTTTCATGTGTAACATAGGCCGGTGTTACAATTAACAGTAAAGGACAAAACATCGTTTGTTCATCAAGTGGGCATAGTTGGGGTTAAACATACATCGTTTTAGTGATAATCCCAAATGGAGAGTTGTGTAGTAGACACAATTAACAATCGTTGTTTACCTACATAATCATACCAGTGGATAGTGCTCAAGCCAATTCACTGTAATTGATGAATCGGGGTGTCATCTTAATTATAATTTTGTTTTTGGGTCATAAAATAAAATTAGGATATTTAAAACATAAATACTAATAAATTAATTTTGAATTTTGTAGATGTCAAATGAAAACAATTCCTCCCAATTCTCTCTCAAGTCCATCTTAGAGAAGGACAAACTGAACCACTCCAACTTCATGGACTGGCACCGCAACTTGAAAATTGTTCTCAAGGCGGAGAACAAACTGTATGTTCTTGAAACGCCAGTACCTGATGAACCCATCAATCAACAAACTATTGCATATAGAAACTATGCGAAGCACTTTGATGACTCTTTGAAAGTCTCATGTCTGATGTTAGCATCCATGATCCCTGAACTTCAAAGGACCATGGAGGATATGATGGCATACGAGATGAATGAGCACCTGGTAGAAATGTTCCAACAGAAGGCTCGTCATGAGAGGTTTGATGTGATGAGATCACTCATAACCACTCGTATGCAAGAGGGTACATCAGTTAGCGCCCATGTGCTATAAATGAAGGCATATGTTGATCACTTGGCTTGTCTGGAATCCCCCTTGAGTGATGAGTTAGCTGGAGATATCATCCTCAACTCATTGCCCAAGTCATATGATCAGTTCACTATGAACTACAATATGAATGGGATGGAGAAGACACTTGCAGAGCTGCATCAGATGCTCAAAACTGCTGAGGTAAATATACCCAGCAAGACTGCACCAGTGCTGATGATCAAGGAGGGTCATGTTAAGAAATCTAACACCAAGAAAAAGGGCAATCAGGGTAAAGGGAAGGGCAAAGGCAAATCTGTTGCAAACAAGAAGCCTCAGAAGGATGCCAAGTGTTTTCATTGTAATGAAATTGGCCACTAGAAGAGGAACTGTGCTAAGTATTTAGCTGAACTGAAGCAAGCCAAGGCTTCGGGAGGAGAGTCCTCGGGTATATATGTTATTGAAATCTTTGCTTTTTCTAGCAAAACATGGGTGGTTGACACAGGATATGGTTTTCACATTTGTAATGCTTTGCAGGGACTAAGAAAGATTAGGAAGCTGAAACAGGGCGACTTGGAGGTCCATGTTGGCAATGGACAAAGAGTTGCTGTGAAGGCGATTGGAGAATATGTTCTTTTACTTCCTTCTGGTTTAGAACTTGTTTTGAACAATGTTTATTTTATTCCTAGTGTCACTAGAAATATTGTTTCGGTTTCTGCCATGCATGGACAAGGTTTCAATTATCGTTTAATGGTGAATTTATTCTGCTTATTTTAATGATGTATTTTACTTTGATACAAAACCAAACAATGGAATCTATGAGATAGAAATACAAAACAATAACATATTATGCAACATTTCCATAAACGTAATAAGTTAGACTTATGATACGTATATGTGGCATTGTAGACTTGGTCACATAAGCGAGAATCATGTTAAACAACTCAAAACCGCAGGAATCCTAGATTCCAAGGGTTCAGAAACGTTTGGCAAATGCGAATCATGCTTAAGTGGAAAGCTAACAAAAGCACCTTATTCAAATGTTGGAGAAAGAGCTAATGATCTGTTGGGACTTGTACATACAGATGTATGTGGTCCATTTAGAACAATGTCAAGACATGGAGAAAGATACTTTGTTACATTTACTGATGATTTCAGTAGATATGGTTATGTTTATCTTATGAAGCATAAACATGAAACACTTGAAAAGTTTAAGGAGTACCAAAACGAAGTAGAGAATCAGCTAAATAGAACTATCAAGATGCTTTGATCAGATCAAGGCGATGAATATCTTAGTCAGGAGTTCATCGACCATCTAAAGGATTGTGGAATAGTTTCACAACTCACTCCACCTGGAACACCACAACATAATGGTGTATCTGAGAGGAGAAATCAAACTCTATTAGATATGGTTCGATCAATGATGTGTCGAACAACCCTCCCACGCTCCTTTTGGAGTTATGCTATGGAAACTGCCACAAGACTTCTGAATATAGCTTCAACGAAGAAGGTTGACAAAACGCCTTATGAGATATGGCATGGAAAGAAACCTAAAGTATCCTATCTTAAGGTCTGGGGATATAACGCTTATGTCACTCTAGAATCTTCGGATAAACTAGACCCCAAAGGCAAAAAAGTGGTTTTCGTCAGATACGCTAAAAGGATTGGTTACCTTTTCTACCACCCCACTGAAAATAAGATTTTCACTAAACGCAGAGGCACTTTCTAGGAGGAAGAGCTTCTGGCATGAGGGATTGGAGAAAACCATGTGGATCTCGAAGAAATTCGAGAATCACAAGTGACTGAACCAGTTGTTCAGTCAGAACCAGAAGTAACTGATCCAGTTGTTGAAGTTGAGCCTGAGAGGACTCAAGAAACAACAGAAACACCAAGTGTTCGAAGAAGTATTAGGGATCGTCGTGCACCTGAAAGGTATGACGATATCTTCATGATTGATGAAGCTGAACCTGCTACTTACAAAGCTGCAATGTTGGATTCAGAATCCAAGAAATGGCAGGAAACCATGAATGCAGAGATGCAATCCATGTATGATGACCAATTTTGGGATTTGGTTGATCTTCCTACCGAAGGTCGGACTGTAGGAAACAAATGGATCTTCAAGAAGAAGACCGACATGGATGGAAATGTGCAAACCTACAAAGCAAGGCTTGTAGCGAAAGGGTTCACTCAGACTCAAGGAATTGTTATGAGAAAACTTTCTCGCCAGTAGCCATGCTTAAGTCTATTAGAGTTTTACTTGCCATTGTTGCGTATTATGACTATGAGATATGGCAAATGGATGTCAAGACTGCATTCCTTAATGGACACTTACTTGAAGATGTCTATATGGTTTAACCTGAAGGTTTTGTCGATCCAAAGAATGGATAATAAGGTGTGCAAGCTAAATAAATCCATCTATGGATTAAAGCAAGCATCTCGCAGCTGGAATCTCCGTTTTGATCAGAAAATCAAAGAGTTTGGTTTTTTTAAAAACGAAGATGAACCGTGTGTTTACAAGAAATCTAGTGGGAGCTACATCACTTTTCTCATTCTGTATGTAGATGACATACTAATCATTGGAAACAATGTCCCTATGCTAAAAGATATTAAGGCTTGGTTGGGTAAATGTTTCGCAATGAAAGATCTTGGTGAAGCCGCTTATATCTAGGAATAAAGATTTATAGAGATAGATCAAAACGGTTATTAGGTTTAAGTCAAAGTACATATATTGATAAGGTCATGTGACGCTTCTCAATGCAAGACTCAAAAAGGGGGCTCTTGCCCATGGCACATGGAACCATTCTTAATAGCGAGTAGTGTGCAAAGACTGAAGAGGAAAAGAAGAAAATGGAAAGAGTTCCATATGCTTATGCTATTGGTTCTATCATGTACGCCATGTTATGTACTAGACCTGATGTTTCGTTTGCTCTTAGCATGACGAGTAGATATCAACAGAATCCAGGAGAGAGTCACTGGGCTGCAGTGAAGAACATTCTTAAGTACTTAAGAAGGACTAAGGACATGTTCTTAATATATGGAGGACTGGATGAGAAGCTGTCAGTTAAGTGTTATACTGATGCAAGTTTTCAGACTGATCGTGATGATTCAAGATCACAGACCGGATATGTTTTCATTCTGAATGGTGGGGCTGTTACTTAGAAGAGCTCGAAGCAAAGTGTGGTTGCTCAATCCACCTGTGAATCAGAATACAATGCTGCATCGGATGCTGCTAAGGAGGCTGCCTGGATGAAGTTCATTACTGATCTCGACGTTGTGCCTAGCATAGAGAAACCGATCGATATGATGTGTGACAACACTGGTGCCATTGCTCTTGCAAAGGAACCAAGGTCGCATCAAACCACAAGGCATATACTCAGAAAATTCCACTATATTAGAGAGATAATAGAGCGTGGAGACATCGTAATAAGCAAAGTTCATACGGATCTAAATATGGCTGACCCCTTTACTAAGCCTATACCTCAACCTAAACATGAGGAGCATGCTGAGAAGATAGGGCTTAGATTTGCTAGACAGTGGGCATGATCTGTAGTTAGTATTGGTGTTTTAATTTTGAAGTACAACAGTTACATTGAATAGTTATTTGATTTATTGGTTAACTGCAAGTTTAATTATTTTGTAACTGTGTTCGTTATTTGTATGTTTATATCCTTGAATAAGCGTATTCTAAAAATCCGTAGTCGATCAAATTACATGGGAATGAATTTGAATGTAAGACCATTGTGAATTAAGATGATTGTATTCATGAGATGAATAACTCAAGGGTTTAAGAATCAAAATTCACAGATATCACTAGGGAATGATATTGGATGTGACTCGCTTCAAAACGATCTCCATGGATCTAAGTCATGAGATGTTTTCATATTGATATGTTCAATCTGTCCTTTTTCCTTAGGCACATATTAAACTACATTGATCAAGGACAATCTTTGATGTTATCTAACACTGTCCTGAAACATGGATAGTAATCCCGGTAGCGTTGGGAAAAATCCAAGGTTAAGTGGGAGTTGTATGACGCTGATGGAATTCTGTACTTCTATGCAATTAGAAGTTTAGACATTCTGGCGCCCTCGTTAACTTAAACTGGAATAAACGCGTGGCCACGCTCAGACTAAAAGTAGTTCGTTAGACCGGTTTGAATTAAAGTCGAGAACAGAGAATAGTTGATCACTATATAAGAATGAATGATCCATGCCTTATGATCAATGAATGTTCTATACAGAAGGGACTTATTGATAGAATTATCAGGGCTACAGTATTTGGTTAAGTAAAGTGTTACTTTACTTGAACTCAAAGAACTAGTTAACGACTATAAAGCGTCATACCATGCTAGGAGCAGTGTGATGCAGCTAGGCGTCCAACTCTGCACACGTTGACTCATTTAATTAAAATCGTCCAAGTGGGAGATTGTTGGAGATATGTATTGTAACACCCCAACCGATGGCGGAAACATCGGGATGAGACGAAAACGAGATTGCTCATTGCTCACAACATTATTAAGTGACAATAATTAATTAAACCATATTTCATTTCATAAGGATTGTCAAATACATCAATGTAACAAAACAAAGAACAATCTAACATTTGCAAAGTCATAACAAAATTGATACGTCGACATTAAACCTAACGTCTAATTTGTGTGTATCTAGTCCTTGCTATATTGTTTTCATAGCGTCATCTCCTTCAACCTGTAACATGTTTTAAAATAAAGTCAATGCAAAAGCAAAGGCGAGTACACAAGTTTAAGCATAGCATACGTATACGAATAAAGTTTTAACAATCCTCATGGCAACCAAATCTATACAAGAGCAAATCAAGGCATGCAATGCTAATAATCAAACCCGTAACGCAATCACGATGTTTTAACATGACCTCACGTGTAAAGCGATGGAGGTGGGTGCGTGAATTCCTATAGCGCTAAGCATGTCAAGCAAGGCTAAAAATAGTTAATGACTAAAGCATAGCACAACGTTTATCCCCAGACAAGCAACAAGTATCTGATTCAAGTAGTCATGTGTATAGGATTGTTTGTGCGTTTCATAAAGTTTAAGTGTTTGTGATTTTTGTATATGGAAACATGTTACACCCAAAAAGTGATATAAACAAATGTGGGTCGAGTGTACTCACGGTTTTGCTAAGTCTTTCTACACTTGACAATCCGTGAAGACGTTGGTTCGAGGATGACACCGAATTATCCTACAAGAGGAAATGAGGCGTATGAGTATAGAGTTTCAACGGGAGATTAGGAGTATTCGAGCATGATAAAAAAATATGTTTGATAAAGTATTATGATACGAAAGTATTCACTAAGATGTAACACTCGTTCTTGACACTATAGTAACTCTTACGAGTTTGGGTGTGATTTCATAGGTTCGGGGCCTATTAGAATCGTGACAAGGAATTACATACTTTAGTGTTAAACTTAATAACTTGATAGGTGATTATAAGTTCATTATCAAGGTTTCGGTTTTAGAATTATAATATAGTTATATATATATATCATTATAATCATGTAGGAGGTGGGAGGATGACCATCCACTTTGTAACCTCTAGTGTCATGTATGTCAAGTATGAGGTGGGAGGTTAAACCATCCACTTTGAACCTCGGATTATGTTCACCACTACACAAGTTACCATTGGTAACAAGGAGGGTACAAGAACTATATACTATACAAGAATGTAAAGACAAGAATGATAAGGTGTCATCTAGATACCAAGTAGCCAAGTATTCAACAACCCGACGAGCACACGAGGACAATCGTCAACGGCTTTGTGGGGTTGTGACACTTTAAGTCTAGCAAACTATCTTGGGATCTTGATGAAAAATCATCAAGTGATGTGTGGTTTCAAGTTAGGATAGCCCAAGCTTCCTTGGTGGACACACAAGAACAAGTTTAAGAACTTGCATCACTTGTGAGCTCAATGCTCTTTAAAAACAGAAAGTTTAGGGTGTTAAAACAGCCCTTAGTTCATGTTAACAAGCTTGGTTAGGCTTTACTAATCATAAGCTTGATTGTAAGCACAAGAACACAAGTTTGTTGAAGTTAAAACACAAGTTTGATAAAAGTTTAGACAAAACAGAAAGTTTGTGGACATTTTGGGGCATTTCCAGGTCTGAATTCTCCATGGAGAAACCTAGGAATTCAACCCAAAGTTTATCCAAGCAAGTAGGAAAAAGAATGGAGTGATTTCATTAAGAAATGAGTGAGTTACACTCACTTTAGTAAGAGGTATACAATCTGCTCGAAAATCTGATGTTGCAAGGATCTTGAGGTGATTTGAGAGTGATTTGAGAGTGATTTGAGAGAGATTAAAGTGTGAAAATACTTGGGTTAGAGGTGGGTTTTATAGGGGAAGGATTAGGGTTAGTTAGGTGAAGTTTAGGTGGGTAATTAATGGCTTAAAACTCAAAAAAATACAAAAAAACCCCGCCCAAAATGGGCTGTTTGAAAGCTGGTCGCGACCAGCCTCGTCCGGAAACAAAGCATAAGAAGCTTTTGTTTCCGGGTTTGTTTGAATGAGAGGCGGCTGGTGGAGTGGTTAAGGCGCTTGCATGTGAACCGGAGGTCCCGGGTTCGAGTCCCGCGGATCCGGTTTTGTTTGATTATTATTATTATTTTTTTTATTTTATTTTTTTAACTTTTAAACAGTTTCATAAATGGCAGGAATGGTCCCTGTAGTTCAAGAATTCAATATTTACTCGTTAAACCTTGGACTTATTTAAAGAAGGATATATGTTAATATATTTAAAAAAAATAGAATTTTTAAATTTTTGTAAAATAAATCAATTAATTTTATTAACTAAATTTAATTAATTAATTTAATTAATTAACTTAATTAATTAATTTAATTAATTAACTTAATAAATGAATAGATAATTATATTTTCGTAACGAATTTAGTTTAACGATTAAAAATTTCACGTTTGAGTCTCGTTTACGCAATACAAACCAAGTTTGCGAGTTATCTCACGTTTACGATTGAGAGTACCACGAATATGTTTACACGTTTAAAGTATGAACAAGTATAAGGATAACATGATTATAGTTAAAATACGAGTTTCTCATTACGATTCAAGTCTCGGTTTTCTACGTTTACAACGAAAGACAGATACAAGATACAACGCTTACTAAAAATAGAAGTACGATACAAGGTTTCCAAAAATAGAAAGTATAGAAACGCGGAGCGTTACATGTATGTCCGACCGTAATTAAAGTTTACGTAACTAACTCGGTACGATCCAAGAGTTACACGTTGGTACACGAATCGTATATGTTCACGAGTAGGTGGATTATTATTTGTGAAATAATAATAGTTTAAACCCGAGGGACTTAATATTAATTAGATTATTATTAAGAGGATTATAATTGTATAATCTTAAAGGGCTTTTATGTAAGATTGGGTTCAACCCTAGACACTTTTATAAAACACAAAACCCTAGTTTCCCTCTCAAGTTTAGCCGCCGTCGCCGCCTTCTTCTTGGCCGGTTCTACCTTTCAGTATCTTGTGCTCGGTTGTGAACTTCCTACTAGCGAGGATTCGTTGTAACCCGCGTGTTACGATCCCAGTGTAGTCGTCAAAGGTTGATTACTAAAACCCTTTATGGTTGTTATTATTTTATTTGTTTATACGCGTATAACCTTGATCCTGATTGGGAATATTTATTAATCGGATTAATAAATCAAACATATATAATCGGCTTTTGGTAAATTATATAAACCGCTTCCGCTACTATTTTGATACACTGATTCCCAACAGGTGATTGGGATGAAAATGGAGGGAAAGTATCGATGTATAACCGTTAGGGAGTGGTGGTTAAAGATTTTGTTATCTTATCTGATAATGGGTCGTAATAGGCTAATAACGATGGTGAAATTAGGGTTTGGGGTTTAAAAGTTGAAGAAGATGGGTTGATGATGCAGATGGAGGTTTCTTCTTTTTTTTCTTTTTCTTTTTCTATAAAGGGAGTCAAGTGGGGTTGGTGAATTGACAAAATTAGACATCATGTGAGGGGCACATGATCAAGATTAAACCAGGATATTGGATGATGTTAGTGGTAAGGGCCAAAATGGTTAGAAAAATTGACGTTGGGGGCACATATGATAAAAGATTCTTTTTGGGTTAATAGAGTAAAATCGATATAACCACAGGGATCAAAATCATAATTTACTCTTTTTTTTCTTTAAAAGGTTTTGGGCTGATCTTAAATTTTACCTACCCAAATAATTGCCAATCATACAAACTCATATCACTTTTACACTTAACTATCCACAAATCTCTCTTCTCTCATCTCTAACATTCGATGACATATACCCACTAGCACTATCTGATTTCGGTACCTGCATTAGTGGCAGCGGTGTTGTCGAATCGGATAGCGTGCCGAAATTTCTTACCCAAACACACCATCTCCTCCCTTAAAGTTCTGGTTGGTTGAATTTGGGTTATTCGGTATCCGGATTTACATGTAAAATGAAAAAATAATGGTTTTCATAAAATATCATCAAAATTCATCATGCTAAGGGGTGTTCTTTGGGTTTCGAGTTTTAAGGACGGGTTTTGGGTTGTTAGAAAAATGCTCCAATAACTAACCCATTTAAAGTTTGAGTTGGTCGGGTTTGTGTTATTTAGGTTTGAGTTTTTTAGATGTTCTCTAATTCAAGTTTGAGTAAGGTTTGAAATCAAATAACAACCAAAGCTTTTCTTAGGACTTAATATCACTACTTTTTGTCACATTATGTTGGTGGGTTGGTATATTTCAGGTTAGAGAGTTTAAATTATTTAATTGAATCGCAATCATATATTTGTTCATTTTTCGTTGTGTCACAATCACTTAAAATCATGTCGTGTTTGAGTTACGTTTCATGTCAACTCATGGTGATATACTCTCTCTTATTTCTTATTAATAAAGTTGATTTTATTTAGTTAACTCAATATTAGAAGTGAACAAAAAGAACCAGAAAATAGATAGTTAGAATTATTGAACAAAGTTTTTAAAACTAAGAGGTGATAGAGATTTCAAAATTGAGAACACTAATTTTACATTTGAAAGTTAAAAATTAAAGGGATAATTAAGAAAAAACTTTAAATATTAACACTTTTTTAATTTTAAATAATCCCTGATAAGATTAAATACAAACTTTTTGAATAACCATACACTTGAATATGTTAAACCTATTTATTAAAAAGGGTGTGTCTAGGTTAACTAATTTATTAAACAACTCATTTCGAGTTGACATGCTTAATAAAACGAAATATATAAGCAGATTCAAAACATTATATGTTAGCCGATTCAAAACATGTTTAGTTTCGTGTCATTCTGCTCCTATATTTGTTTACGATCTTTGATGCTCGTTAACGACTTGGTAAAAATATCAATAAACATGTGCAGACACATAAACGTTTATTTTCTTAATGTAGGAACACGTATAAGAAAATATTGTTTGTATTCAATTGCCTGTGTAATTTAAACACCATTTTCTTCGATTTTTTTACTTGGCTAAAACGCAATGTGTTTTTTTTCCTGGGTATCTAGGCCTGACTAAGTTATTGATATTGGGCTTTATGGTCAAATGAAATTCATATAAGATCTTCATCTCCCTCAAGAATAACATATATATTTAAATATTATATATATATATATATATATATATATATATATATATATATATATTGTGTGTGAGGTTCATTGAGCAACAATAAAAAAATAGGGAACCGAGGAACACTCTTAAAAATTCAATTTAATATGTAAAAAAATATTTTAAAAAATTTGACGTGTTTCCTACATGTAGAAGCATTTTTTATAAAAAATATTAAAAATGTCTAAAAATAGTTAAAATAAAAATATCTTATAAAATTAACTTAACATGATAAAAATTCATTTAAAAAAATCAGCACTTTTCCTTATAAAAAATCATTCTTGTAATATATATATATATATATATATATATATATATATATAATATATATATATATATATATATATATATTAGCCTTTTTTAAACATTTTTTATATTTTAGTTTTTTTTTATTAAAAATGCTTCTACATGTATTTATAAGGAAAGCGCCAAAAAAATTTAAAAAAATGATTTTAACATGTTAAGTTGAATTTTTAATAGTGTTCCCCGATTCTCCACGTTTATATATTAGTCATACATTACTTGTTGTATTTTGTTTTCCAATTCATGTACTTGAATCGTTAGCAATGAAATTAAATATTATTTATTAAGGTGTTGTTTTTTTTTCAAGAAGTACTTCCTGACCTCTTACGTATGCGCCGCGCAGACCACGTGCGGACCTTTGGGTCTGAAGACTGTTTGTTTCTAGAAGAAATTTCACTTAAAAAGGTCTGTCTGACCTCTTCTTGGTGCAGACTTGGGAATGGGTCTTCTCACTTCTTTTTCCTTTCTTTTTCCCTAACATCACACCCACAGACACAACTCCTTCTCCTCCAACCTCTCCTCCACCCCTCCTTCTCCCACCTCCGCCACCTCCACAGCGCCAACACCTCCACCTTCTCCGCCACCACCTCCACTTCCTCTGCCTCCGCCACCACCTCCACAGCCGTCGTCACCTCTCCCACTCTCCACAGCCACTGTCATATCCGCCAGCCTCCACAGCCATCGTCACCGACATCTCCGCTAGCCTCCACAACCATCGGTTCCAACGGGACTCCGATTAACGATCAAGGCTTGTAAGTCTCAGATCTATGTAGATTGGCCACTTGCTCCGATTAAGTTTCTGACCACTTGCATTCAATATTTTTGATTTTTTGGCTACGGTGGTAGGTGGTTGGACGGTGGGTTTTGATGATGGTTCCGATCGAATCCTTTGTGAGCTTTATGAAAAAACAGATGTCTGCAGATGTGGTCCGCAGAGTGCAGACGTTTTAACTCTGAAAAAACAAACCGCACCTAAATACTTGTCACATTTAGTGTTATGAAGTCTCTTGCAATCTATTTTGTCCTGCCCCGATGATCCCGCTATCGGTTGGGGTGTGACAGATGGTACTTCCTATATATAAGTGTTCTTATCGAAGTATCAAAAGCCTCGTTAGACTGGTCATGAGGAGTTGTGTGTTATCCATCATGATTCGAATAATGATGTGGATGAAAGTTTGATTGGAGAATTCAAATTCTATGATTTTGCTCATTTACTCAAATTGTGGCATTATAAGAGAGATTTATTCAAGATCCCAAGTCGTGACACAGATTAGTTTGTGCATCACGAGTATGCTTCACAACTTAGTTGCAAACTCTCATTTGTTAAAAGTCATCTTTGGGACATGGTTTCCTCTTTAGCTACAATAAATTCTCGATACGCCAATCTTGGGCTTCGTGATCGTAATGATCATAGAGCCTATGACCAGCCACCTTGAACCTACCCGTTAACGCATTTCATTTCTGCAACTTTTGCATTTAAAAGCGATTCCTCAGTTGGTATGCAACCCTTGTCAGGAACGCTACCCGCCTCAATAAGTCTACATATCTTGATATATCCTAATTCGAGCGCATACTCATCAACGTTAGGGCTTGTGTTTAACACTTGTCACCTGACATTCCTAAGGCACAGTCCGATATTAAGATTCGAGTTCCTAACGCTATTACTAAATCAAACTGATATCGTTTACGCCAATGGAAGACCCTACACTTAATCATACTCTAGCAGTTTCTTCCTAATTTCGGACGAGATTCCCAAAAGTTGGGGAGACTGTAACATCCGTCAAAATCGGACCTCCGAAATCCGACCCGGATTTGCTAAACCGGACCCTTTTTAATTAAATGAAAAATAAGAATTTCTATTTTTTTAATTTATTAGTTAATTAAATGTCACGAATTGCCTTGGATTAAAACTGAACTAAAACGCTAACTTTACAACACCACTCAGTTAGTTCGGTTAAGTTTTATATAAGGGAAGCTTTAACGTAGTTGGATTTATTAGAGTTATAAGTATAGGGGTTATTTTGTAGTTACTGGAAACTATAAAATAAAACAATTCAATTAACTAGGTTAGTTTACTAGTTAGCTTTATAAAAGAGATATCTGAACTAAATTAATCAAGTTAACAAATGGCATTCAGGGGTTAGATTGTCATGTTTTGAAAGTTGTTTGTAAAGGAAACAACAGGGACCTAAACTGCCAACTATCTGAACTTATAGAGTATAGGGGCCAATTCTGTAAATATCCAAAACTCAATAATAACCTAAATTGAAAAGTGAAACGGGTGAGACTCGAACACGTGTCTCCTCGTTGAACAAACACACCTTAACTGGCTGAGCTACACAACTTGCTGCGAAAGAAAAGTAAACGAATTCGTTTTATATTAACCTGGGGACATTAAGGGCTAATTATAAAGAAATTGAGGTAAAAACGGTGTAGAAAGGGGGCCGAACACTCGAACCCAGGTACACCACACACAACAAACAGGTGCACAACCAACTGAATTGCATGCTCAATCCGTTTTATAACCATCCCGTGTTTCTTAAAAACACTACCCCTCCTTCCTCCTCATGCGCGATTACAACCAAACACAAAACCCACCGGTATTTAATCATGCGTTACAAAAAGAAACGACACGGTTTTGCTCTCTATCAAATTGTAATGAGGGAGAGTAAAGTTCATGATGCCAAATCGTTCCACTTAACTCCGAAACTAACGAATTTAATTTGAACATAATCACCATTAAAACACCTTCAAGCACACAAGTGGGTTTTGTTTTAAATCATCAAATTAGATCCCGAAACGTTTACCATTTGTTCTACTGATCAAACCGAGCAAAACCCACTGAAATTTCTCCGTTTCACCAACCACACAACGCGAATTTGATTGAAGAACATTCTAGGGCTCTAAACTTCAAGTGTGATATCTCCTTCAATTCTCAACCTTTTCAGGTGATTCCAAAGCCTAACTTGCTTAATTTTTATGCTCTTCAAAACCCTACTATTCGTTTCTGTGATAGAGGGGCAATTCGACTCGAATTTAATTTTAGATGAAATTAGGCTTCTTCGTTCATAGAATTTTGGGCTTTTAGCTTTAGAGTTGTGTTTTGATGAAATTGATGATAGAGTATTTATTATATATCATATTAGTATATTGTGTGTAAATTTTGGGAATTTTTAAATATCAATTGGAATTTTGATGAATTGTTTATGTTTTAATCACTAGATAAATTAAATAAATATAAAAGAGAATCCTAAAAAAATTCAATAAATATTTTTATTGAATATTTAAGATTATATGAACACTAAGGAATTTTTATAGAATATTTCCTTAAATTTTGGGGATTCGTGAATTTAATTTGAGATTTTTTCATGTTTTAATTATTTAAAAATACCAGATTTTTACTAATGAATTCTATAATATTTTTACTGATTTTTATAGATTATATCATTATATTGGGAACTTCAAAAATTTTTCTATAATTTTAGATAATCATTTTATTTAAGGATTTATGAAAGTGATAAATAAATAGAATTTCATTCATAAAATTTATTATTTTAAATTAAAACATGTGATAATCATGGAATCTAATAAATTAATTTGCTAGATAAATTATATTAATTTATATGAATTTGTAACGTTTATATGGATTATGATAACATATTGAAATGTTATTATCATATTATTAATCATGAATATTTACATAAATACCGAGTTATAAATTATACTGAATAATCATTTAAGCCCCAAATAGAACCCAATTTCCTAAAATTAATACACTGTCCGTTCGTTTAGGAGTTTGTTTATTATATTTTTAGGGTGATTCATTATGATTATCATTTTAGATATAATCTGGTTCTTGTCGTGTGTAATTCTCGTGGAACGTCTCTTCGCAACCAGTGAGTAAACTCTCTCCCCATTTTTGTCATTAAGTTTTTGGGGTGTATCAATGTGTCTCGTTCAATGGTTTTTATCTAAATTTAAGCATGCAATATTTGGTGTGACGTATATGCATTTATTTGATGTTGTTGTTTGTTGAGGTTATTGCTAGTGTTGTTGTTGTGTTGGTCATCATAGTCAATAGTCATTTATCAGTGGATCCACGGCTGACCTTTCCTCATGACCTGGGGATGTCGGTATCGCCCGATTAGTCTTGGGTTGACCTTTCCTTTTAACTATGGCGTTGGTATCGCCACAGTCATACCCTTTATGGGTATGGGATGCAAGAAGTCACTCACTTACCATTTTATGTTCATATTACTTGTGCATTGCTTCCACGTGATTGATTGCATGTTTAATATTTAAATTATTATTTAGAATTAAAAAGGTAAAACAAATGACTTTGATTTCTAAATGTTAAAATGGTACTTAACCAAGGTTTACTCGGCAGCTCTTGTAGCTGACCCAAAAATACTATTTTACACATGATACGGGTGTAGAAGATTGAAGACTGGATCAAGATCACATAGGAGCTATGTCTTAGTAATTAAAAAGACAAGTTTGATGTATTATTTGAATATTTGAAATTTATATGAATAGTGTGGTATTTAATCATGACATGTTTAATTATGAAATTTTAATAATGACATAAGCTTTGGCAATCATCATGCTCCATACCATTCCGTTGCCGGTCGGGTGTGGTACTGATGGGCACGGCCCCGTGCCAAAGCTTCCGTCTTCGTTATTTTTGTTGTTTTGGATGTGAATGGGAGTTCGGCAGGTCGTGTCAATCCTTACTCTTTGTATTTGTGTTTGTTTCTGCTGTTTATTTTTTCCTTTTATTCGTTTTAGCTCTTTAGACCCTGTTTTTTAAAAGTAAACAAAGAAATATGCTTTTTCCAACATTAGTACTGAGAAATGGTTGATTTTATGTCTTGTTTGATGTAGTTTACATGTTGCATTTTGCGCACATCAAATACCCCCACACGTGAATCTTTGCTTGTCCACAAGCAAAACTCTATAATGTGGCTTACACACCCAAATGGAAGTGGTAGTATGTTGGGAATCCAAGTTTAAATTTATTTTGTTTTTATTCTATTTATAATCTTATTCGTCATAATTTATTTAAAACGTATTTTAAGAAAAAATATTTATTTTTGGCATAACATGATTTTATAAAATTCCATTTAGTTATATATATTACACACCTCACAAGTGGTCATTCAACGCTCGCCCGAAGATGTTTAAGTGAAAGCGCTCGGACCCAATGTGGAGCTTACTCCTACCATAGGCTTGATAAACAATCAAACCTCCTTGTTTTTGACATTTTAATCCTTGTAAATATCAAGAAGGCTTTTAAAAGGGTAGTTTTTTTTGCTGGGGTAGGTGTTTTAGGGTAAAATGTAAAAAGTGTCGGTTTTTAGAATTCTTTTGTGGCTTAGAAAATAAAAACTTTAACCAATGGGTTTTTTAACTAAAGTTGAAACTAAGCCAAACTTGTATTTTGTAACCGAACTTTTTACTAAAACAAAGGATGTAAAAAAATAAAAATTTATGTGGATGTGGGTGGTTGGTTTTGCAAAAGTTCGTATTTTTGCGGGTTTAGAAACGAAAGGGGTAAGGCTCAAAGGTGTTTACTAGGGGATATTTTTGGTAAGAGATGAAAAAGAAAAATAATGGTTTAGAATGAAAAATGGGAGTTCTAATGCCTCCATCATTTACTTACTTGAATTTGTGTCGGTAAGGATTGGGACGTATTGCTTTGCCAAGTTCTAGATTTGTAAGAACCAAACAGGCTATTGACACAAGAAACGGAAAATTGAGCAATTAGTATAGATATGTATTTGTATGCTCGGTAAAGGCTCAAAAACTCACTGTTTTGTGGGAAAAAGGGTATAATGTAGAAGTGTAAATATAATAAAATTTACAAAGATTTGTTATGCCCGTTTTTATAATTTTCTTAATCGGTTCTTTTTATCACGACGCTATCAGTTGTAAATTAGTAAAAACATAATTTTTAGAACTTGTTTTTCCCACACTAAACCAAGATAAGTAAAAAAAAATTTGAAAAAATTTGGGGTGATTAGCAATTTTCCAAGGCGAGTTTTGTGTAAGGCTTGTTTTTAGGACCAAAGATTCAAGGTTTTAGAATCCCTCATACACTTAAATTACACATTATCCTCAATGTGTCCCAAAAAGGATCTGTTTGGTTTAAATGTGCAAAAGGTGGGTTAAAACAACAAAAAAAAAATTAAGCTTACTAGGCACTGGACTCGAGGGCGTGCCTGGTAGGCACGGCCCATGCCACCTCCTATGCAGAAAATTTTTGCATTAGACATGTGGGCACGTGGGCGTGCTGCTTGGGCGCGAGCCCATTCTGCAGACCCTGAATTGCAGTTTTTGAAACGGGAAGTCCTGGTTTACGTGCATGGGCCCCTTTTTTCTTAATTTTCACTACATTTCACCATTTAGAGTGTTACTAACACCACCATTTTATTTATAATACCATCCATTACAACCTAGAAATGAAAAGTACTTAATTTAAAGTCGTAAATTAGATTAGCCTCCTAATGACAAGAAATAAAAACCTAGAAAGCTCTCCCTAGATTAATAAAAAATACAACAAGAACCCGGAGGTGATTTCCGGGTGTTAAAGGGCTTTTGAGCTTTACCGGAAGGATGCTCCTCTCAGATGTCATTGAGCATCTCCTCAATCTCCCTAGGGAGAAAGAAGGGAGACTCATCATCCACAATTTCTTATGGGAGAGGGGCGATAGTCACCGGAACCTCATGGAGTTCGTCTAGAGGTGGTTCTGGTGGGATTTCATCCCACCTAGTGGGGATGATGACCTCTTATGTTGGGTTCCAATCATTTTGTGGGAAGATTGGTTCCATAGGAGGCATAGCAAGAATATTCAAACTTTGGTGTAAAAGGTTGATTTCTTGAAAGCTAGTCGCAAGCCTCATTGTTAAGTAGTTGACCCGATCAATGAGGATCACTTCCACGGATGTCATCTCTTCCATGATCTCCCTTAGCGCACTCACATACCAGACAAGGGTAGCCTCGATGGAGGGCCTTCTGCTTCTCCTGCTATTCTCAGAGGTAGTTGACGAGGTTCCATTGTTTTTGCTCGACATTCTAAGTAGGGGTGAGCATAAAACCGAAATAACCAAACCGTAACCGAAATAACCGAAAAAACCGAACCGAAATAACCGAAAACCAAAATAACCGAAGGGTCAGTTATTTATATTTTTGATAACCGCATGTTGCGGTTCAGTTATGGTTATTATTAGTTTCATAACCGCAAATAACCGAACCAAACCAAATGTTTTAAACATGGCTGAATCCATAGGACCATAGGTTTTTAAGTTAGTGTTTAAGTGTTTAACCTAATCCAATCCATATGTTTTTTTGGTGAAGTGTTTAAGTATTTTAACTATGACTCAACCTCATTGAATTTAAAACTCTAGCCACTTTGTGTTCGTATGTATGCTTACACATAACACGTGAAAGTGAAATATAATTGATAATTCTACAAGCTTTAGTTGTGTATATTTATTTTTTGCTCATGAATTTTGCAGAACGCACACATTTAAAGCCTAACTTTAGAAAGGATAAAATAACCGACCTATAACCGAACCGAAACCGCATTAACCGCAAAAAACCGATTAACCGAAACCGCATTAACCGAACCGAACGGTTATGGTTTTTAGATAACCGAAGTGTGTGGTTATGGTTTCGATCATAAGCAATAACCAAACCAAACCGCACCATGCTCACCCCTAATTCTAAGAAAAACAAGGAAGTCGTCATTTACACAGAACATCACCACGGCCCCGTGCCAACTAGGCACGACCCCGTGCCTCCATTTCTGTTACGATTTTGAACCCAGAATTCTTTGTTTTTAAGTTATTTATCTCTTGGTTTATGAAAGTTTTGAACTTAAATAACGTGAAACATTGTTGTAAAACATTTATTTTAAGAGAGTTTTAGGTTAAAATTATATATTTGTGTTGATGAAGCTTAAGTTTTTGAAGCTTCAAGCTTTCATGGAGGTTTGAATGTTTAGAGAAGAAGGAAAGAGATAAAAGCGGCAAAGACAAGAAGGTTTGATGAAACTTATTTAAGAATATAACTTTTGGGGTATATGTGTAAAATCAGACCAGATCTTTGTCTTTGGAATGAGTCCAAGACATGCTGCCCCATGCTGACTTTATAGAAAGGGACAACACAGTGGCCACGGCCCCGTGGTCTGCAACGGGTCAGAGAGCCTTTTGGCTGCTAGTGACCACGGGTCGTGTTGGCCTGGCACTAACCCGTGGTGGTTTAACAAATGGGCATGGGGCATGCCTGATGGGCATGACCCATGTTGTTTTTGAGTTTTATGAAGTTTAGTCTTTTTAAGGTGTTTTATCTTATCGGGTGGTTCCTTACTGGTAGGAATAACACCAAAGTTTCGAATTTACCTAAAGTACTTGTAAATTATACTAAAACGCAAGAGGTTGTCGGAAAGGAAGAATCCTAATCTATACGGTTGGCAAAACTAACCATTATTTACCTTTTCCGGACTCTTGTTAAAGAAGGTATGAGTCGAATCACTCTGGTCTATGTATATACCGGATGTACCCAGTGAGGAGTCCGTCATGACACAATCAAAACAGGGACGACTATCGCTTTCACCCTCACAAGATGTTGAGGTATAAATAGTGGCCTTGATGTTGTTTAATTCTGAATGAGACCCCATCAAATCTTCTCCATTTTTAGAGTTTTGTGATGAACACCTCATATTCATCATAAACTGTATTTCTTTTAATTTTTGGAGAATTCTTTTTTCTATTTAACATATGTCATCTGAGGTTATGTCATTTTGAAAAGAGGCTTGATGGCATTCAGGCGGATGCCAATTATCGTTTTTTTACTTTCGCCCCTCTTAAGGTGACTTTCACAGGAAAACGATGGGTCTATTAGGTAGTGGGGGTTGAAATTTAGAAAGTAGCATTCTAAATCTCGATGAAACTCACCACATAATTGGAACCATTCACCGTAAGAGTTGCGGAAGTAAAAATAATCAATATCATCCGTGTTTTTGTCATAAGTTATTGACCGTTGGGATCAGATGGTCGTGTTTTGTAGTTGCTGATAAGGAGACACGGCCCTGTGTTGAGTTAGCACGGCCCCATGTCACAGCTACTGTCTGACCCAAAACAATTTTCGCCAGCTGTAGTTAGAGGCACGGCCCCGTGTTGAGCCGACACGGCCCATGTTGCAGTTGTAGATAAATGCAGAAAACGCAAAAAAAGAGGAAAAATCATAAGAATTAAAGAAAAAGATAAAAATTGATTAGGCCATTAATTTTAAGTTTTCTCAAAATATTTGTGTCCCGGAAACGGCGCCAAAAAACTTGATGTGTGCGAGCGTGGTTATAATTTTTATTCTATTTTAAATACTTTTTACTCGTAAATAAAGCTTTAACTTTATAAAACACGATACAATACTACCACTCTACACACGTTAGAGAAAGTGCACCCATCGTGGACGTAGTATAGTTATAGTTAGATACCGAGCTCGTCCAAGGACACAAGAGTTTTTAATACCGGCTTATCGTTAACGTTTAATCTGACCAAATTTTGATAAAAGTTTTGAAGGTAAAATAAAGATAAAAATGTAAATAAAAATGGAAAAACAAATAGACAAGAAAGAATCACTTGGTTCCAACTCCTCTTTTATGTATCCTTTGATGATTTCCGCACTTTGGGCTTTTTAGGAGATTATCTTTGTTGTAGGCCTCTCTTGTGAAGGCGACGTTACCATCAACCCATTGGTCTGAGTTAGCAGGGATACAGTCCCGCATGGTCGGAATATTGGAAGATGATTAAAAAGTTATTGATGCGAAAAGTGGTAGGCCCCTCTTGTGAAGGCGACGTTACCCTCAATCCATTTGTCCGAGTCAGAAGGGATACATTCCCGTAGGGTCGGAATACTGTTTTAATAGTAGTTTATTTATAAGGGGTTCAAGCGGTTCTTACTTCCCCCGATTTGATGCTATCTATCTCAAAGGAAGTCCTAATAGGCTTGAACCAAGTCCTCGCAGGATCTATACATTGAACGAGGCAAGAACTTTAGCTAAACACCCTTCTAACCCCCTCCAGGAAGTTAACGCGCTTTATATAGCCATTAAAGACACGAATGAGTGAATCAACAAAACATGAAGAAATGTTTAACTAAAGTTTACTTTCAATATAAAAACTATTTATTAAAGTCATTAATACATACCCAAATAAAAAGTTTCCAAAGATTGGAAATCAAAACTAATACATAAAAGATATGTCTTCACCAAGTGATGTAAGAGATTTAGCCAAGCATGACCTTTGTTTGACAAGAACTCTTACTATCAATCTTAGATCCTGAGACTACTACACACTCTAAAAGACGAAAGATGGATGATAGTGGTGGTTGTTGGTGTCGTAGTGGTGGTGGACTGATGGAAAGTGTGAGAGAAGTGGTATGTGAAGGGATCCCTTTCTCCAAAGCCAAGCACATCTATTTATAGTTAGAAGCAGAGGGCAGCCACGACCCCGTGGTCATTACTTTCTTTCCCTTCAATAACTGTAGATGTCAGGTCACTGTACCAACACTCCCCGTGGTGTCATGGCACGGCCCCGTGGTCAGTGTACTTGCTGTATTGTCAAGATTTTGCGAATCTTAGAGTTGACCATGGCCCGTGTACAGTTGGCACGACCCTGTGTTGGTTTTCTTTTGTTGTATTTTTTTTGCTGAGAATCTTCATTGGGCACGACCCCATGCCTTGTGGGGACGACCCCGTGACAAAGCTTTTATCTTCGTTATTTTTGTTGTTTGGATGTGAATGTAGGTTTAGCAGGTCGTGTCAATCCTTCTTCTTTGTATTTCTGTTGGTTTCTGCTGTTAATTTGTTCCCTTTCTTCATTTAAGCTCTTTTGACCCTGTAATTTAAAAGTAAACAAATAGACATACTTTTTCCAACATTAGTACCAAAAAGGGTTGATTTTATGCCTTGTTTGATGTAATTTATATGTTAGATTTTATGCCTTGTTTGATGTAATTTATATGTTACATTTTGCGCACATCACCGATGAATCTTCGAAGACAAATGATTCGAAGTTTTATGCTAAGAAAACAATTTCTAAAAACCATGCATGGGTGGCAAAGAAATGTGAATCTTTTGGATGATTAAAGAAGTTAAAACAACATAAATTGTTAAAATGTTGGTTGATAAGAATGAGTAAAGATGAACAATGAGAGTGTGAGTGTACCAGTTGTTAGTGCATATTATGTATGTCAGCCACTGTGTGAATATGGTAGATAGAGCGTGTGTTGAATATTGTATAGTTACGAATTAGAAACGAACACATGAGACCTTGGAGAGGACGATAGCATGTTCGTACAGATGTAACACATCCGCATGAAGGTGTTCATCCTCACCAAACTACATGTATAAATAGGTTCATGTGTTCACAGGTTGATAAGTTTTGGAGATCACAGAGGGGAAATGCTGGAGAATTATTTTCTCCAGCTTGTAAACGATGTATGCTCTTTTGGTATGAATGGAATCAATCTGCTTCTACTTCGTTCTTAATAATATTTTACTGAATTAGTTCTATCTCATCCAAACTTCCGTCAAAATCCGCCCGATCTGGAACTTTCACCAGTGATTACTGCTAACCCATCCCCCGTTAAGGCTTAGGTATCCCTTTTTAACTAATTTGTTATTTGCATGTGCAGGGGCTACCTAGATCCGTTATATCAAAGTGGATCATGGATAGTGGTGCCTCGAGACACATGACTGGGATGCTGGCTCTACTTTATGATGTCAAACCTATTCGAGTGGGCTATGTTGGGTTTACGGGGAATCAAGGTGGTCGTATTATTAGAGAGGGAATATTATCCGATGGGATGGATTCATTTGACAAAGTCAATTACATCACCGAATTAGAGAACAACTTACTAAGTATCTCGCAAATATGTGACAAAAAATTCTCTACTCATTTCACCGACAAAGAATGCTTAATTCTGAAACCTGATTTTCTCATTCCAGAAGAGTGGATTCTCATGCGCGCTCCACAAGAGAATGATATATATGTTTTAGATATGAGCATCGCGACCACTACTTCAAAAACACCACAGTGTTTCGTATCTAAAGCTATAGAAAAGGAGTCAATTCTCTGGCATAGGAAGATGGGACACATTCACCTGAGGAAGATGAATTTTCTAGATCACAACCTAGTAGAAGGTGTAAATCTAAAGAACTTTCATCTAAGTGATGACTACTTGAACTGTAAAAAACGTAAACAGAAGAAAAGATCACATCCTCAAAAACTCCTGAATTCGATCAAGATGCCACTAGAACGTCTTCATATGGATCTTTTCGGACCACTCAACATCAGAAGCTAAAATTGTTGATATAACTAAATTCATTCTTATACCAGATGTTGTTGTTTCTGGAGCTAAACCAGAAAAACAATCAGAAAATGAGGTATTCTTCGTCCGAAAAATAAAAATGTAGAAAAGGAAGTAGATCAAGAGGACGAAGAAAATGTTGACTATGAAGGATCTGATCATGACAATGATGATAATGATGATGGATATGATGACAATAACCAAGGGGGTACAACGATTACAGTGTCGATGAATGTTGATGAATCAGAAGCTCCAAAAACTTATTCTCAATCTGAACATATGAATGATTTTGTAAATTAAGAAGAAGCAGGAGGTGAGCGGGAGCATGATGATGAAGTGGATATTAATGATGACGATTGATGTGTACAAAATGTAGCATATAAATTACATCAAATGAGGCATAAACCTAACCCTTTTTAGTACTAATGTTGGAAAAAACACGTTTCTTTGTTCCTTTTGAATTTACTGGACCAAATGAGCTTAAAAGAACAAAGAAGCAAATATGCAGCCACAACCAACATAAGTATACAAAGAAGGAATAACGTGGCATGCCCGACCCCTCAGCAACACCCCAAAGATAAAAACAAGAAGACAAACCTGACCACGGGGCCGTGCCCAGCCCGGCATGGGGTGTGGTCAACCAATGCACTTAAAGACAAAACCTACAGAAGTTTCTACGCCCACCACGGGGTCTTGCCCAGACCAACATGGGGCGTAGTCAACTCTCAGATTTGTAGAATCTTGATAGTACAGCGAAGAGTTGACCATGGGGCCGTGCCCAGAAGACACGGGGTCGTGTGGGGCCTTATGCTGATAGTTGCAATTACTGAAGGAAGAGAAGAAGCCGGCCACGGGCCGTGCCCACTGGACACGTGGCCGTGGCCGGGTACTGTTCTGACTATAAATAGGGGTGCTTGGTTCACTTCAAAGGCATCCCTTGGCAAACCACTTCTCTCCCACTTTGCCACCATTCCACCACCACTACAACACCAACACCCACCACCATCATCCATCTATCATCTTTAGAGTGTGTAGTAGTCTCGGGATCCAAGATGAATAGTAAGAGTTCTTGTCAAACAAAGGCCATGCTTGGCTAATCTCTTACATCATTTGGTGAAGACAAGTCTTTAATGTATTACTTTTGATTTTTATTCTTTCGGCACTTTTTATTGGATATGTATTAATGACTTTAATAACTAGTTTCTTAGTTGAAAGTGAATTTTCCTAAGCATATCTTCATGATATCATTGATTTGTTCATTCGTGTTTTTATGGTCTATATAAAGTGCGTTAACTAATTGGAAGGGGGTTAGAAGGGTGGTTTTGAAAAGTTCTTGTCTCGTTCAGTGTATAGATCCTGCGAGGACTTGGTTCAAGCTTACTAGGACCTCCTTCAATGTCCCACGGGTATTGGGTGGCGGGGGTACGAATAGCTTGAACCCCTCATATGTAAACTACTATTAAAACTTCAAACCGACTTCTTGGGATTGTATCCCTGCTGACTCAAACCACTTAGCCGAGGGTAACGTCAACTTCAAAAGAGGCGCCTACTACTTTTCGCATTAATAACTTATTTAATTATCTTTCTATATTCTGACCCTTTTGGATTGTATCCCTGCTGACTCAAACCACTGAGTTGAGGGTAACGTCACCTTCAAAAGAGGGGCCTACTACTTTAACTAAGATAATCTCTTGAAAAGTCCGAAAGTGCGAAAATCATCAAAGGGTACATTAAGAGGAATTGGATCCAAGTGATTCTATCTTGTCTATTTGTATTTCATTTTATTTATCTTTTCATTTTTAGATTTATTTCTATGTTTAAAAACTTTTATCCAAAAATTTGTAACGATTAGACGTTGAGGATAAACCGGTACTAAAAGCTCTTGTGTCCTTGGACGACCTCGGTATCTTACCAGCGCTATACTACGCTCACGATGGGTGCACTTGCCCAAGTGTGTGTTTAGTATTAGTATAATATTGTGTTTTATAAATTCAAAACTTGACTAACGCGTAAAACGTACTTAAAATATTAATAAAATCATACCACGCTTAACGCACACCAATGATACTTCAGGAATCTTCACAGACGCTGTGCCTATCACGTTTGTTCCTGCAAGTTAGAAGATTATCTATCTGTGTCATGATGTAGAAGAGGGATAGTTCGTTCTTAATTACACCAAGGAAGAAATTGCCAAGATGTGTGGTGTTGATGAAGAATCATTTGAGTTTGATTTTGAGGAAGAGTTCATGAATATAGAGATTGAAAAGCCTGATGATTATGTTTTAAATCCTATTCGTGAAGCAGATTATTGTGATGAAGTTATTGTTGATGATGATTCTGACGAAGAGCTTCCACGTCATTCTAGTCAAGATACTGATGTTTTTCCGACGTTTTCCGAAATGTTCGCACATGAAGCTGATGATATTGTGTTGAGAAAGATAGAAGAGAGAATAAAAGACAGTGATTCTCCAAGAATATATCAAAGCACGATAAAAGATGCAAAGAAGAAGTGGTTTAAGTACTTACCAGCTGAACGGAAATTCAGAAGACCACTTTCATTTTTCACCAGAAATCAAGATATATCTTTGGGTGATATAATTAGCTGGGGCTGGATTCCTGAACTGAATGTTTTTGCAATTAAGAGAGAGTATGGTGTTCAGTATTGTAAACACATGAACGCTATTAAAAGTCTTCCATGGTGGGATGTTGAGGAGTTATGTAAAACGAAACTGATCGACTAACAGATGAAACAATATGATCAGAAGATGTGGCGGTTTAGTCGATATGAAGCGAGACATGATTTTCCAACCTGGAAGCCATTGAAGCCAAAGAGGGTTATATCAAAGACTGAGATAGACCCTGAAACAAAGAAGACCAAAGTGTCATTAATCTACAAAAGGCCGAAAGCAATATAAAATATGCCTTTGATGAGAATGGAACAAGATTTTTATGTTGATTTAAGATGGTGGCATTTTGATAAGCAGACTTGCGAATCAATGATTGTTCTGTGCAACAACGGGAATTGTAGAACAATAAGAATTCTTGATCCTATGTGGATAGTTAATTTATCACAAAATATAGCGAGCTACGTTTCTATAACAAGATATACTATATAATTGCTGACATACTGCAAGCAATGCAGTACCAGTATGTAGTTAAAGTCTGCTATGCCTATGATATTTTCATTCGGGGGGAATGTGGGAGTCGAAATGGAGAGATTTGTAAAGGATGAAATTGTTAAAGGACGCGAAGAACGAAGAGAGGATTGCTAAATGTGTGAAGAAAACATCTATCTCAAGACATCAATTTACGAAGTGGGCTCCTAAAACAGATCAAACACCAATGTCATATTTTTGAACTAAAGAAACAAAGAGTTAGCAAGAACTTCTTCGGAAGTAAAGGTTGATTGCTGGAACTGAAGACTTTGAAGACCGAACGGGACTTTGGCAACATCCAAGGGGAGTCTGTTACTGCATAATGTCTACTGCCTACGTAGTCGTATTGTGTCATTTATGTAATAGGGGTTAATATTGTTAGATTTTTTTTTGTGATTTGATGTTAGTCCGTACGGATGAGACTCATCCGCACAGACAAACTAGTCTGTCCCAAGGTCTCCTCACATGTCTATAAATAGGAGGAGGGACCTAGTCATTTGTAACTTTTGCATTCAAGAGGTGAAGCTCTGTAACTAAAAACTTGGATTAAAACTAATTATATGAATGAAAAACATTGAAAATTAAGTAAAACTTGTGTTCTCGCCTAAATACAATGAATTCCACGCATTATACTTAGGTTTAGATATCACTGGGAGCATAAACATCAACACAAACGGTCCTGACATCTTTTTTACTATAATTATGGTTAGTACGTAATTACGTAATCACTTAGTGAGTTTTCATATAATACTATAATGAAATCACGTAGTGGTTGTTCAAAATCACGTAATTACGTAATACTACATAGTCAATTATTATGTAATTACGTACTGATACATAATCACGTAATGTTATCAAGAATAAAACCGCAAATTACATAATTACGTATTGGCACATAATCACGTAACGTGATAGCTTGTAATTTAAAAAAAATTAAAGAGAATAAAATGTTCGTTAATACGGTGTAATTTTTTTTAAATATCTTTGTATGAAAAAGTTATAACCATTTGAAAATCGTGGGAAAGTGAGTTTATGAGTCAACAATATTTGATCTTCCTATTTTGTCATTTCACCACTTATTTACCTTGTTTTGTTCATTTGAATTCTATATTTTAGGATCATCTAATCTCAATCATTGGATTACTTGATTAAAAGCCCAAAATATTCCATACACTTCCTACAAATTGGCTCTCTTGTATATGATCATTTTATTTTAATTCATATGATATATTTATTTATGTAAAAAAAAGAAGGTATGAAGGTTTAAGTGGTGCCACTAAAGAGTACATGAGAGAGTAATAGATTGTTTAAGTGAGTGACGAAAGAAGATTTTAAGGGAATTAGGGTAAAGGGTCTAAGCACACCCCTTCCTCGTTAGAAAGAGAAAAACTTAGGTAACGTTTGGTACGAAGAAATAAAAGGTGGAATGAAATAGATCATTACGATGGAATGAAAACAAACATGTTTGGTTGTCATGTGGTAATGGAATAAAGCATTCCAAAGGAATGTAACACCTTCCAAATATAATAATTTTCATTCCTTAGTAAGAGGGTGTTTTATTCCTTTAAGAAATCGAAAGAAATATACTATTTTATTTATATTTATATATATTATTATAATTTATATTTATATTATTAATATATTTTTTTGAACGGCCAATGTGAAAAAATATTTATTAAAATTTTATTATTAATTTTTTTACTATTAGTATATTTTATTATTATTATTATTATTATTGAAGCAATTATATTTTTGTCGTTTTTAGTACAATTGTTTTTCGTTACTTCGTCGTTTTTTGTTTATCAAATTGTACAAAGTAATGATTCATTTTATTCACATTGGAGTAACCAAACATCACAATGAAATAGAATGATTCATTTCATTTCATTGCTCATTCCTTCATCCATTCCATTACCCCATACGATACAAGTAGTACATATCCGCGTTAGGGTATAAGGAGTGGTTAGACAATTTCATTAGGTAAACTTTCAAACCGACCAATCAAACAGTGTCACGTCATTTTACCGTTTTTGTTTACCGATTCACCAAAAACGTTGGTGGTGGTTAAACACTTTAATAGCTAAACAATTTATTTTATTTTTTATATTAATAACTTAAGATAAAAACAAATAAAACATCAAACTTTTATGAATAAAAAAAGCATTACAATAAAATCTAAGTTAAAAAAAATTTAACAATAAAACAACGCAACAACAAAAAAACTAAAAATTACAAGGCCATCCATATTTTTTTGCGATCTCGCGTTTTCTAGCAAGTGTGATTTCCAACATCGAAGGGTGAACATTGTCGTGAGGCCGGTTAAACGTCTTCAAGTCCTTGAACATAGTTTGTCGCAACGCCTCTCGTTGCTCATCCGCCAACGTAATGTATTTTTCTTCTCGTAACCGTTTAAAATGAGTAGAATATGGTTTGTTTGGTGAAAATGGTAGTGAATTTGGTTTGTTTTATAAAGTTGAATTTTTTTATAAATAACGGCTATATAGCCGTTGAGAAGTGCACAAATATCGAAGAAAACAATTTCCCCGCTTTGGTAAAGGTTCACCGCTGATTAAAGTTTGCCGATCAGTAAAGGGGTCGCGACGGTGTTCCCGCTCGGCAAACTACCTTTGCCGATCCTCTTTACCGCCCACTCCGGACACCCTTAGAAAGAGAAAAACTTATAGATACAAGTAGAAGATACCCCTTTGATAAAAACAAGTAAAAGATAGAAGGAAGATTCTCTTAAAATGGGAAAATGGTGGAATTTAAACACGAGGAGGTCACATCAAGAAAGGAAAGTTGGTAAATTTCGAAGAGACCAAAGTAGCTTTTTAATGCTTGCACTCCAAATGATAAATCGAGAAAAGTGAAAGGACATTCCTCCATCATTCTATCACTTCTCAAGAGTTTTGAGTTATTATTTGTCGTAATTGTTTTGTCATCGAGATATCATATTTATAAAAAGAAAATAGCTATGTTTATGGGTGTTTTTATCTTTGTATTCGGTTTCACCCGGATATTACATTTTCACTCGCCTAACATCATGCTTGCTTGCCGGAAATATATCAATATATACGAGTGTCGTATCAACTACAAAAATATATAACAACATAATACTTTGGGTTGTAGTTATAAAACCATGTGATACTAGAACAGAAAGTCATGTAACAAAACCAACATAATTTACTTAATTACATCAAAGTTTGACAATAAATGTCGCTAACATGTAATGACTCAAACACATACACAGGTGTGTGGGTCTGTAGAGAGAGATATCGTAATGATGTGAGGTTTGTTAGTAAGAACGGTGATCCAAACATGAAGATTGTGAATTAATATCAAGGTATTTCGAATCACAATATCATTGCTCGTTGTTGGTTTTAATGTATGGATCGGATACTCATGCCAGTGGTCTTATGCAACATTTTAAAGATACCATTTGAAGAGAGTACGAATGATGGAGCGAGACAGTTGAATAATTGCAATCATTCATATCATCCATGACTTACCATGTGGAGAGAGTAAAAATGGTGAAAGTGTTGGTGACATGCAAGGGTACGACATGGCATGGCAGATGGCTTATGTGTTGGCCACATATTCTACTCGGCCTCATATATATTGAACTTTGTTACTAGGGCTGTTCAAAAAGCTTGGAGCTCGCTCGATTTAGCTCGGTTTGTGAGCCGAGTCAGCTCGGCTCGGTTAGAAAGTGAGTCTAGCTCGGCTCGGCTCGAACGAGCCGGATTAGCTCGGTTTGGCTCGTTTGTTAGCTCGGCTCGGTTTAGCTCAGATTATTTTACTTATAATATATTTTATTTTTCTATACATTACAAAAAACTAATTATTATTTACATGTATTTAGGTTTGTAATTTGATATCTATGACTTATTAGAATGTTTATTACCATGCTAATGAACTAATAATGTATTTCGTCGAAGTTGAAAACTTATTTTGTGTTTTTTAACTTGATTTTGGCTTGTGACGTATTAAGTTGAACTTATTTTGTATATGTTATTTTAAAGTATTGAATAATATTTTAGAGTACTTAATTTTTAGAGCTATGTATTAATTTTTATTTTTAAAATCGAGCCAAATCAAGCCGAGCCGAGCTAGCTCGGTTTAAAACCAAGCCGAGCCCGAGCTTTGATTTTTAGCTCGGTTTCGAATCTGAGCCGAGCCGAGCCAGCTTGGTTTATAATCGAGCCAAGCCCGAGCTTAGCCTAGCTCGGCTCGGCTCGGCTCGGCTCATTAACAGCCCTATTTGTCACCAAGAAGATCCTTCATACCTCCCCTAACAACCACTCACATATATACCTACTCAATACATTTTTGATTTCTTTCCTTATAACAACCACTTGCAGTTCTTTACTTGAACACATTGTTAGATTACAATAAGGAACGCCTATACGTGTTCAATCCAACCGAAATACATTTATTGTGTTTGTACCTTGGCACCACTACGTCTAACATGTTCCCATCTTATGATAAGGTCTAATAGTTTTAAGACCAATATTAATAATATAATGCAACGATGTAGCATACATTACAAAACTATAAATTACCAACATGTTAATGTGTAAGGTAGTTGTATTGTTGGTTTTGGGAGGTTTAAAAAAATGAAATTTTTTTCTTTTCTAATCCTAAAGTTTCAATCATTGACAATTTAAGTCTAAAGTTTCAATGTTTAGTAATTTAACCCCTTTAAATAATTTGATTTTTCACTTCTAATTCAAAAGTTTTCACCTTTTGTAATTTAACCCCTTGATTATTTTACTTTTAACCCAAAGTTTTACATCTTTTACAATTTAACCCAACACTTTTTTTACTTTCAAATTTGATCCCTTGTACTTTTCATCTTTCGCAATTTTCCGTTTAAGGTTTCGTTCTAAATTTTCCGAGTTAACACGCTGCAACGTGCGTGTGGGGTTCAACGTTTTTTCATCTACTTTTCCCGTTTGACAGGCCCATTGCAGCGCGTCTATATTCCCGGTTTGATAGGTTTGTCGTAACGTGCGGGTCAGTGATCGATTTAGTTATTCTTTTCTAAGTTTTACACAAAGGCTCGTAGTCATGTAAAAAACATTTGCATTTCATCATAATATGGTACATAACTAATAACTAATGAATCCCCCGCCGCATTGCGACGGGTAGTAATTCTAGTTTATATTAACTATAATACAATTAGCAAACTTATTAAATAGTAGATTTACATTTTGACTTCTTTTTTTTTGTCTCTCTTGAGTTTTTTTTTTCTTTTTTATACTTTTATCCGTCAACTTTTAGTATTGACAATTACAATCCCTTAACTCTCTAAAGAGTTTGTAATCGAGTTTTACGTGTTTATTTTTATGTAAGTGTCGGTATAAATTCAAGTTGATTTATGTTTCGACGTAAATTATTATATACATTTTTAGTTGATTTACATTTCCACGTAAATATTTTCTTCAGAAATATGTCGGGTCAAATATAATATGTTTTCGTGCATATTTTTACGTACGATTTCAGTTGGTCTACATTTTGATGTAAATTACAATTAGTAATTTGTGAGAATTATGCTTTCATCCTGTTGGTTTTTTTGTTTCTTTCTTGAGTTTTTTTTTTCTGGAATATATTATTTTTATTTTTTTACTTTTCTTAATGTTTTCGTTTTGATGTAAGATACCGTTTTCGTTTCGGTTTACAATTAATTTAAAGTTAATCCGTCCTGCTGCCCAATTTAAGTTTATACTTATGGTTTTCGTCAGTGTAAAACATGTGTCGATATTCTTTTGAGCATATTTTTTTAGGTCGTTATACTGAACCAGGACAGATATCGACCAACCAGGATAGATATCGACCGAAGCCCGCAACGTAGAACGGATAATTTTACTAGTTTTTAACAATTGGGAGAAGTATTGGTGTGTGGCCGCACGGGGGGGGGGGGGGGGGGGGATGATGATTTCTAGTAGAAGTTTATACAATGTCAAAATATCTTATTACAAACATCTAGTAAAATACTTAGTTCTGGTTTTTTACTCCATTAGCAGTTTAGCACCTCTTTCTTTTTTTTAAAACATGCACTACATATACTCAACGATCATCTAGTAACCGAACCCAACGAACACGAATATATGCATGTTCGTGTTCATTTATTTAAATTTAACCGGACATAAACACGGACATATAATCAAACATAAGTTTTTGTTTATGTTTGTTCATTAAGAAAATGAGCATGTTCATGTTCGTTTTTGTTTGTTCATTCACTTCATGAACATAAACAAACACGATAAACAAACACAAACACGATAAACAAACACAAATGAACATACTAATAATAAGTATTTTTTAATGTATATAATGTAGTGATCAATTAAGATAAGTTCCATTAGAAAGCCTAATTTTATTAATAAAAAGTCCAATTACTATTTCGTTATATTTATATAAGTGGTTAGAAAGCCCCCTTTATGTTTATATTAAGAAAATATAACTACTTATGTACGTCTAGTTTAAACGACCATAAATGAACGTAAATAATCGAACATAAATGAACGTTCACTAACATATATGAACGTTCACTAACATATATGAACGAACAAAACGTGAGTTCGTGTTTGTTCGTTTAACTACATGAACAATTTTTGTTTCATGTTTGATCTTTTATTAAATAAATGAACATAAACGAATTTCTCCATAAACAAGTTTACGAACAATTCATAAATAATTTATTTACAGGCCTAACTACATTTAAGTTATTTTGTGCTATTAAAATTACATTATTTTGTCAATAGTGGTCTCTAAATTATTAAGCAAGTTTGGTATGTGATTTGAGGTAGCAAACCACATAGGACTATGGTGGGAAATTCACAATGGATTCAAAGATGGGGCATTAGCTTGTGCAGATAAGTAATTTTTTATTTTTGACCAATTAAAAAAGAAAAGAAAAAGAACTTGTCTTGGAATAAATAATGAAATTAAGGATTTTAATAATCCTAACTATTTGGCCGGCAACGGTCTCAACTTAAACATAATCAGTGGTGGTCCCACCTTTTCATACGTTGTAAACCAATGGACCTTTACTAAATCGAAAAGGATAAGGGGGTAAAAAGAAATTAATGTTTTTTAGTAAAAGTCCATTAGTTTACAATATGTGAAAAGGTGAGACCACCACTGATTATTTTTTAAGTTGAGACTGTTATTGACAAACGGCTAATAGTTTGAATTATTAAAATCCATTATTTCTAAAATACTTCTTATGAAAGGCTAAAGGCTAAATAAGAAGTTTTCTGGTAAAGAGATATCACCATATAAATATAAGCATTTATAGTGATTTAGGTGAGTTTTAACTAACTCATCTTAAATCCTTCTTTCGCCTTCCATTAATAGTTGTTTTTCACTAGCCTTTTTATAAACCGGTAAACATTACTTTATACAAACTTTTATGTAAAAGATAAAAATCATCATAAGTTCTTCCTTATTACAAAATGGAAGATCTCATCACTAGCTCGTCACTTTTAAGAAATTAGAGTAAATTATTGTTTTTATCACTATATTTTATATAAAATTCTATAAATTACAAAAATATAACTTCTGAAAAAACATAAACAAGTTTCTAATCCTTCTAGTTTTAGTTCACCAGACTGATATCCATCCATTAAGGGTGAAGAGAGTGGTTTGTCAAATGAAAGTGACAAACTTTTAAACTAACCAATGAGAAAGTGCCATGTAGCATGTCAAAAAGTTTAAACTTTTGATGAAAAGTATTGACAATGGTTAAACACTTGAAAGTGACAAACTTTTTTTTGTTTTCATCTTTTTTTTATTAAATGAGATGGCAGCAGCAGAAATAGACAACACACACAAACATCACCTTTGCCGCATCAGTAAACCTTTACCGGTCATCAACGAAACCGGTCGGTAAACTTTGTTGGCGGTGGTGTTGCCGCTCGGTAAAGTGGTTTGCCGATGGGTTTGCCGCTCCACTCCCTTTCCCCTAATACCATTAAATGAGGGGGGATTTTGTTTTTCAGTATCCAATATTAAAATATCTATCACTTGTGGTCTAGTGGTAGAGAGACTTGAGTTCTCCAATGGAGACCCAAGTCAATCCCACTTGTCCCACTTGTGGCCTAGCCTCCTTGTAGAGGTTTCAGACTCTTTCTTGAGCCTGCTTGGGTTTTCGTCCCACCGTATATTACGCCAGAGGGTTCTCTTATGTTGGCATAACGACTGTCAAGTGGTAGTCGGCGGTATGATTTCCAGGGGAACGCCCATGCCAAACTCTGAAGCCAGCTTAGGCCCAGTTAAGACAACATAATCTGCCCGGAGTGATGCAACGAGACTCTTCAATTTGAGGAGTGCAGTAGTCTAATACAAGAAAATCGTTGTTCCAAAAAGTATCCAATATTAAAGAAATATTATTTTAGCCTTTTAAACCACATTAACTAAAACCACAATTTACTCTATAATTTTTTTCAATTCTCCTTTCGTCTTACGTTAACAAAATAAATGCTCGGTATAATGTATCCTTCCGAATTTCATAAAAATAATAAACTTTTTTAAACTAAAGTTTAAATAATATATTACAACATAAATTAAGAAATTATGTTATCATGTTTAAAGTTTGAGAAAATTATTTTTTGAGTTCCTGTGTTTTAGAGGTATCACTTGAGTTCAAAATCAAAATTTTTAACGTCCTTATTCCCTAAACGTTTTTTAACCCTTTGAGTCTAAATTACTAACACCATCCACTAAATCTGTTAATTATAAGCACATTTTCGTCATTTACACATAAAGTACAATTATTTATGCAGAAGGTATTATTTCACCTATTTTATATATTTATACACATAAAACAAAATATGCCATCTCTCTTTCTATCTCTCTCATCCGTCTATCTCTCTCCATCAACACCCACGTTTATAACCACCACTACCACAGCACTTCACCACCTCCACCACCGAAATACCTAAATTTGTACCCATTTTTTTACACAACGTACAACCCACTGAAACATCAATCATCTGAAATCTACTGGTTCCCTCTTTCTCTCTCTCATCACAAAAATCTCTCTCTCTACAATGTGAAGCAAACACACAAATGAGACCACTAAATTGGAAATACCAACAGAAAATGCAGAGATCTGTTTTTTGTTTTTTTCAAAGGCTTTTTGGATCACCATGATTGTTAACTCTAGTTTTGGCTTCAAGCAAGGAAACCCATTAAGGTAAAATAAAAAAAAAAAACAATAAAGTTACAAGCATTTTTTTAAGTTTTGAATTCATTAGGGTTTCGGAGTGGTGGCGGCATTAGGGTTTCGGAGTAATGGCGGCGTTAGCGTTTCGGGGTGGAGAGATGGTGGTGGTGGTTTGGCGATGGTGGTGGTTGTGGTGGTGACGGGCGGAGTTGGTGATGGTGTCAACGGCCAAAGGTCTAGTAGTGGTGATGGTGGTGATGTGAAGGTGATAGTGGTGGTGGTGGGAGGAAGTTTAGTTGAGAGAGATAAGGAAAGAGAGATGGGAAGAGAGACAGAGAATAATAATCTATGTGTGGATTATATATGGCAAATACTATTCTCACCCCCATATTTTCTTATTTTCACCTCCCTACATGTATTCGGGTCGTATAACAGTATTCGACGCGTATAGAATATTGTTGCATAGAAGTTGATGCAGTGGAATGTTTTTTCTTTTTTTTTACATGTATACAGGTCGTATAACATTATACGAGCCGTAAACTATTGTATACGAGCAATATAATGTTAAACGACCTAATGTGTTTTTTGTGAGGTTTTATCAACCTTTTGGGTTTTTAACAATTCTATACGGGTCGTATAATGTTATACGATCCGTATATAATTATTTGTTTTTTTTTGTGTGAAACCGAACAACCGTTTAATAAGTTCTAGTAATTGTTTAGATAGTGTTTGCCATATTAATTAGATATATCGGATTATGTTACGAGTTTGTAGTTAAACATACTAATAACGTTGAATAATTTTCCACTCTATTATGTGAAACGTCTACGTTACAATAGTGTTTGTCGTATTATTTTTTTATCTATATCGGATAACCAAAATATGTGCATATAATAAACAATAAGATAACAATTATTAAACAAACAAGATAAAATGTAAACATAAGATTAATATTTACAATGTTTTACATCTAAAACAACAAAAGATAAATATTTACAATGTTTCAAATGTAAACAACAAAACCAAAATACAATAGCAGCTACGACGATGATGGTGGTGGTGTTGCTGCGCCAGCTCCTGGAGGTAGGGGCGCGCCAGAATTCATAGCAATAATCGCCTCGACCATCCACTGTGCGTCGCTCTGTATATGGGATAAGTCCACCCGTACAATAGCTACATCCGACTCGACCTGATCCAGTCTCTCCTCCACCCCTAGAGGAGGCATCATGCGTGGTCTCATGCTCCGTTGGTCATAAGATTAATATTTACAATGTTTTACATCTAAAACAACAAAAGATAAATATTTACAATGTTTCAAATGTAAAACAACAAAACCAAAATACAATAAGCAGCTACGGCGATGGTGGTGGTGGTGCAGCGCCAGCTCGTGGAGGTAGGGGCGCGCCAGAATTCATAGCAATAATCGCCTTGACCATCCACTGTACGTCGCTCTGTATACGGGATACGTCCACCCGTACAACAACTACATCCGACTCGACCTAAGCCAGTCTTTCCTCCACCCTTGGTGGAGGCATCACACGTGGTCTCACGCTCTGTCGGTTGTACGGGCGATTAACATAAATCCTCCACATCTATATGCGATCTGTCGACCACAGCATGAAATGCCCCCTATACCCCGCCTCCCTCACCCTCGTCATCCTCACCATCCCCCTCGCCTCCCTCGGTAGTGGCTGCCCAGGGTACCACTCGGTACGACCCTCATCAAGCGATCAAATCACCCAGACCTTTTCCGGTAGCACCTCGTGGGCAATCTTCATCGACCATGCTGTTACTCTACCTACTGGATCAACCTGGTGTGTGACGGTCATAGCCATAGCCACCTGCAGGGACAAGCGGCGTGGTCAGTGCTTCGCCAGACGGGTGACGAAGCCGCCACAGCTAATGTGGCTAGAGATACGCTTAAAAGCAAACTCGACGAAGTAAGTAAGTCGTGCAAGAAGAACATGTCATTTTGGGTGACCCACTCCCTTCTATCGTGTCAACCCGCAATCGTCACGACGATACACCAATATAGGTATCGGTGCAATGTGTCGTAAATGCGTGACACCCGCGCCTTCGGGGATCGTGAACTCGCTGGTCATAATAGTGCGCCACAAGGGCCACAACACGTCATAGGATGTAGTGGTCGGCGCATCAAAAACCGCCTGGGATACTGACTTCTCCTGTGAGTTCAGACCCAAGGGAACAAAAAACTGTGGGAGCGTCAACCGGCGAGCCTCCTCGCAAAGAGTAAACAAAACCGCAGTGGTATCCAAAATATGTTGTAAGCCGCTACCTCGGGTGTCCGTAAATGCAATCATACATAAAAAAATTAAAGTAATCTCCATGTGGGCCTGCTCTCGGGCGGCCTCAAATAAATAGACCCATGTGGAGGTAACTGGCATGAACTGCCAGACCCAACCGATCGATATCTCACGTAATCTACCTAAAAACCTATGGGCAGTACCTCGGGGGATATCACAAACAAACTGTGCCGTCTCCGTAAAGTCATCTATAACCTCCTCCTCCTGTCCTCGTCCGCGTCCCCGACCTCGACCTCGACCTCGACCTCAACCCCGAAGAGCTCTACGAGCTCCAACCGCTGATGACTCAACCATATCGCCTGTAAACAATAACAATCACAGGTCTGTAAGTATTATACGACTAACATTCACGTATTATGTATTCACGAGGGCGAGATCTATGTCCGTTACTATTACACAAGCCTCCATTAAACTGTCCAATGAGTCTTTCAACCTCTATAGCACCCACGTGAAATTTTCCTCTTTCTCGTTCATTGTGAACGCATGCTGTTAGGATCTGAGTTTGATTTAATTGTAGTTTTTGTTTCAAATAATGGAAATATGATTGAATTTTAAAGTAAATGCAACATAATAAGATGGAAAACTTTTACTACAAGTAAAGGTCGTTTGTTTTCATCATAATCATGCTTTCAAGTTTATAAGCTTTGCATGTGATTTACAAACTCCCCCTCAGCCAATTACAACCGTTTGATAGTACAGAAAACTCAGAGAAGATGATTGGTGAATGATCTTTTAATAGACAGTTCAAATGTTACAACGAATCACCTATTTATACTAACTATCTAACCACTGAGCATCTTGATGACGTCAGGGTTGATAGTGACATTTAACAAACTAAATAACTAACTGAAAACACTGCTATCTATAATCTGATAGTGCAATGCACTGTTACATTGATCATTAACCTAATAAACCAAAACTCTCTATCCTCTGATCTCTGTTCTTCTGGCAGACCTTTGACAATTGTTGAGACAGATGATAGGAGTCAGTTCCTCTGGAAAGCAGTGTATATATATCAGAGGTTATAACCTCTAATAGTTGTAACCAAACCGCGGATAGTGTTATTGGCTTTATATCATCTGTTCCTTGTATAGGGTTCAATTCCAACAATCTCCCCTGGAACAGATGATGCCATAACACTTATTTATTCTTGGTTTTTATTCCTCAACAGAAATTCTCTGATTTGTCCTTTAAATTGTAATTCAAAGTTCAGAGACATTTCATCATCATCATCATCCTTTTCGAGTACCAGATCCATAAGTTCTTGGAGGTCTTCTGCACATAGCTCATATGCATCCTCCATTCTCATCTTGGTAGCAACGCCATTAGACTTGAGCAAAGTTAATTCGTGGGAGTTTTTGTCAACTTTCCACTTTAGAATTTTTGGGTCTGATGGCTTTCTAGGATGGTATTTTATTGTTGAGGTTGGTTGATTTGATTGACTTGCCAACTGTGATAGATCTTCTACAAGCTTCTTACTGGTTTCATCAGTATGGTAATCAATCATGCATTGTATCCCTTCTTTGATGTTTTCATACACTCTTTTATCTTCTTCAGCTATCTCCTTTTTCCTTTTTAACTGATTTAAGGCAAGTTTGGAAGGGGCAGATAATGAGACAGACTTTTTAGAGTGTTGAGCTTTATGAATCACATCCTCTGATGAGTAATCAGGCTTTTGAGGCATGCTAGGATCTTTCTTCCTTCTCTCTTCCAACATCTTGTAAGTGTCAACCACTCTCAACTCTCCCCATCTGATGACCTGATTTCTTGAACCATAATGGTTTTGGATCAATTCTTCCTTCTTTCTTTTGATTTTCAAAGCTCTGTCAGGCAAAACTTTCTTGTATTTCTTCCAGTCTGGAGGAGTTGGCTTTTTGTGAGGATCTTTCAGCATTTCTTGCATTCTTTCTATCTCTTCTCTTAAATCACTCACAGTCCAACCCTTGAATTGTTCCCTGTAGCTTTGTACTACTTTTTTGTCATGATGTGCTCAATGTAATCTTGTTTTAAACTTTGATCTTCCATTTCAGACAGCTTCTTGCACAAGTCTCTAACATAATCTTCCAAAACTCTGACTTTGCTCAGCTGCTACTGCATATAGTTCTACACTTCTCTATCACTTTTACCTGCTGTATCTCTCTTGGCTATATCCTCTGCTTGTTTAGCTTTAAGTTTTAAATATTCATCAATGTTTACTGGTCTAGGATAGCCTTCCAGAGATTGGATTAGTCTTTTCTCAGGATCTTCTTCAAAGTAGAAAGACTTGATTTCTTCTTTTACAGCTGGTAAATCAAGAGGAAACTTAACTACTGCAGGAACTATTTTTAATGTTTGATCAGTTGTTTGAATGGAAGATTGTTGAACAGATTTTATGGAGGTCAGAGGTTGTGATGACAATGGAAGTGGAGCAGGAATGATCTCATCTTCATTTATGACCTTTGTGACCTTTCTCCTCTTGAACCTGAGTGCAGGTGATGGTGGATGATTAGGAATTCTTGTTGGTGTAGGTATTGGTTGGGTGGGTGTAGGAAAAATGATCATGGCAGAGGATAGGTTAACATCTGCTATAACCTCTTTTGTGTCAACAGATGTTGACACAACAGGTGTTGTAACATCTGTTGTGGTGGAAGTTGGTTTTGTTGTTGGAGGAGGTATAAGAGATTTTGTGGGAGCAGAGGTTTCAATGGTTGAAGTAGCAACAAATTGAGTTTTAGAAGGTGTGGATGTTGGTTGCCTGGTTTTTCTAACTGGTCTCGTCTTTTAGGAAGTACCAACATCTTCTTTTTCTCTTTGATGAGCTATCTTTTTCTCAACCAACGCTTTTCCCTCATCTCTTACCCTCATTTTGTTCTTCATTCTTTCCTTGGCAAAGAATTTTTCTGTTTCATCAACTTTCTTAGATCCGTCTGGCCTAGGGATATCCACTGTTGGTCGTGCATCCCTTTCAAGTCTTAGCACTTCTTTCTGTAAAGGTTTCTCCCCCTTTTTGGCATCATCAGTGTTTACCAAGATAACTGTAGGAGGAGTTGTACCAGTGGTTTAAAGGATGCGAGCCTTGATTGCCTTAATATCTGCAACTGTATCCATACATCTGGCATCAACCATGTTTCTCATTTCTTGCATTTGATGTTTGTGTTGAAGATCATCAAAGTATCTTTGTTGTTGAAACAGAGGGTCTAAGGCTTGTTTGAGCTCATCAGTGGTTATGACAGAGGGTTGGCTCTTAGTAGCTATCATCTGCTTCAATAAATCTTTAATCTCAAGCACAGAAGATTCAATGTTAGAAACTCTCTCCGTCAAATCTTGATATTTTAGCTCATCACCTAATTGAATAGAATCATCTGAACCCCTACCAAAAGTGGTAGTTGTATCTACATCATCATGAACAGGGTTTTCAACACCTGTTTCAAACATAGATGCCCCTTGATCTTGGTACTGGGGACTTCCCACTGGAACAGAGGTTACCTTGGTAGCCTCAGCAGTGGTTGCCTTCAAAAGAGTCTTATATAGTAACCACTGTCCAATTGAAAACTTGGTAGTTTAGCAATTGTAGTAGCTGCTCTTGTTGAACTATCACCAAGGGTTACATGTAACCCAAGGGATGTATCCTCTTCACTTGCTGATGGGCTAGCAATGAGTAAGGAATCAGACCCAGTCACTTTTTGAAGTATATTCTTATTAATAGGTTGCTGAGAAGAACTGGTTAATGTCTGTTCCAACTCTATTGCATTCAACAAAGGCAACATTGCAGGTGGTAGTGATTTTGTTGGTGAAGGATGTGGTGTAGAAAGAGACATTTCCCTGGAAGATAGGAGGTGGGAGGTGGAAGATAGAACCAAGTGATCCTAGAGCTTTATAATTTTGTGTCCCTGTGTTTACAACCTTTTTCCTTTTGTGAGGAAGAAGGAGGAGTTTCAAAGCCAGGTTGAGATCGTTCTAACATCTGCTATGAAAAAGTAGCAGCAGTGTTTTATGGTGACATTTGTGTTGTCACTGGGTTAACCTCTGGGATCTTATCTTCTAGAGAACCCTTTTTGGGTTTGGTGGGCTTTTTGGTAATATTTGATGGTTTCTTTTTGGAAATTTTTGGTGTGGGTTTCAGGGCAGTGGTATGAGTACCCTGATCACCAAGAGCAGTGGGCTCAGTAGCAAGAGGTTGAGATTGAACATTTTGTTCAGATAAAACTTGCTCTTCCTCTTCTACTTGTGTTTTTTAAACTTTGTCTTGATTTGTGATCCTTGTGAAAGTTTCATGAGTTAGGCTGCCTGGGTTAGTAACCGCGCCTTGTTTAGCATCATTCTCAGGTAACTAATTATGAAGACAAACACTCTGAAATCTAGGATGTATCAAGAAAGCTTTTCTTTTCTTTATATTATTGAAATTTGTCACAATGTCATTGAATAGTATCTGGGAAAAGTTAAAATTTGATCCAGTTAAAATAGCATAGCCCAGATACTGGATATTCAATGGCATTTCGTTAAAACCAGGTGTTTTTGCTGAGAGACAAGTTAAAAGTGTATGGAAAAAGAATTTCATCTCAGCAGGAAAGTTGGGTTTATAGATAGTCATACCTTTCAGTTGCCCAATATAACCCCTTTCCAAAAACTCTGTTTGTACCTTATTTATTGGAAATGACACAGGATGTGCCATGTCATTCAATACGAACACTTGAGATATGGATTGTGGACTGAGTTGCATCAGTGTTTTGCCCACTCTTGATATGATAGCATAAGGAACACCCTCAGATGTGGAGTGAACCTCTGCATTTGTCCAAAATTGTCTTTGTGACACCAGATAAATGGGGGCTTTGACAGTTAACATGTGCTTGAATTTCGATCCTTCCAAGATTTGTATCATCGGATGATATCTTGTATTTGAATCGGTTCTTTCAAACATTGCAGTGTAATTGTGAGGAGTTTTGATGATGAGGGTGAATGGTGGTGGTTCTGGTGTAGATTTCGCTTTGGATTTTTCTTTGGGTGCCATGATTGAGAGAGAATCGTTTTGATAATTTTTGAATTCAACATGATAAAAGTGGAAACTCTGTTATAGATAAAACATGGTTTTTATAGGGTTTTGAAAAGGTGATGATGACGAGGCGTCTGATGCATGTTACCGACGAATGACGTCTGACCACATGTATCCTCTGTTTGACAATGGAAGAAAATTGTTTGGAAAACACTGTTTGAAGATATGGGCAGTCGATTGTGAACAGTGTTTAACACTATCAGAGGATACACCTTGGCAGTGGATAGACTTTATTTAAACGAACAGTTTTAATGTTTTCAGTGGTTTGAACCGACTTTGAGGATTTATTGAGAAATTCAATTTTAAACTATTTTTAAGGTTGGATTTTTGATTTTCTGAAAACATTTTGATGCTATTTACACACGGATCACCAGAAAACTGTTTTTAATCCATCTTTAGCATTCCAATCCTAGAGATCAAACTTTCAAAGGTAGATGTATCCAAAGCTTTTATTAGAACATCTCCCAGTTGATCCTTACTATGGACATGTTGTAAAGAAATCAAACCTTTTTCATAGCAATCCCTCACAAAGTGATGTCTGATGTCAATGTGTTTTCTTGTAGAGTGAGAGACAGGATTTTTGATGATATTTTCTGCTGCTTGACTCTCAATTTTTAGTGGAGTCTTTAAAGTAGTGATACCAAAATCCAACAGTTGATTTTGAAGCCACAAGATTTGAGCAGTGCAACTTGCAGCAACTATATACTATGCCTCAACAATGGATATGGAAACTGCGACTTGCTTTTTGCTTTGCCAAGATACTAGGCAATCACCTAGGAATTGGACTCCTCCTGATGTGGACTTCCTTGTTGTTTTGCATCCAACAAAGTCACTATCTGAATAACCTGAAAGCTCAATGTTCCCATTAGCAGGATACCAGATAACAAGTGTGGGAGCACCTTTTATGTATCTGAATATTCTCTTTACAGCAATAAGATCAGACTTTCTAGGTAATGACTGTGATCTGGCACAACACACATGTAGCAAACATGATGTCTGGCCTTGATGCAGTTAGAATAAAGACCCAATCATGCTTCTGTAAAGTGTTGATCAACAAGGTCATCTTTACCATCAATAGTGACCAGCTTAGAAGTTGCCATGGGTGTGCTGCAAGGTTTACAACCATCCATATCAAACTTTTTAAGTAGTTCTTTAACATACTTATTTTGATGGATGAAAGTGCCATTGTGCATTTGTTTGACTTGTAAGCCAAGAAAACGTTGCAACTCACCCATTGCACTCATCTCAAACTCTGCTGCCATGAGTTTAACTCTTCACATATGGCATTGCATGTGGATCCAAAAATGATGTCATCCACATAGATTTGGACAAGCATCAAATCTTTTCCTTTCCATTTTAAAAACAAAGTTTTATCAATTTTACCTCTTGAAAAACCTATGGATAAGAGAAAAGTGGATAGAGTTTCATACCAGGCTCTTGGTGCTTGTTTTAGACCATACGGTGCTTTGTTTAACCTGTAAACATGATCAGGATGAAATGCATCTTCAAATCTAGGAGGTTGACACACATACGCTTCTTCCTTGATCTTTCCATACTTGAATGCACTTTTGATGTCCATTTGAAACACTTTGATATTGTGGTTAGCAGCAAAAGCTAAGAACAATCTGATGGCTTCTAACCTAGCTACTGGAGCAAAGGTTTCATCATAGTCAATGCCTTTTTCTTGTCTGTAGCCTTGAACCACGAGCCTTGCTTTGTTTTTTACAACAATACCCCTTTCATCTGTTTTGTTCTTGAAGACCCACTTTGTGCCATTGGACTGACATCCTTAGGCAATGGTACAAGTTCCCAAACTTGTTGTCTTTTAAACTGAAGGAGCTCCTCTTGCATAGTATCTACCCAACTATTGTCTTTTAGTGCCTCTTGGTACTTGACAGGTTGTGTGAGTGATAGAAAGCTAGCAAACAGGCAAATGTTTTGGGATTGGCTTCTTGTGAGCACACCCTCATTTATGTTGCCAATAACTTGATCCAATGGATGACTTTTGAGGAAAATCAAATCACCTTGATATGGAACAATTGCATTTTGAGGTGAAGCTTGCAAATGTGTATCATCTGAGCTAGCCTCTGCTGATGAATTTGATGGTCTAGCCTCTGATTGGAATGTAGGTGATGGTATGGGTGGTAATGATATGAGTGTTTGTTGATTTATATCCATATTTGATGGATTTTTATCAACAGTGTTTTGATTTTGAGAGCAAGCAGAGGTTTGAGTATTGACCACTGTTGAACCAGCAGAGCTTTCACCATTGTTACTAACATCCGCTCCTCTGCTTGAAGGACCGATCTTGAAATTTGGAAGTATGCAATCATATCCTTGCTCTTGTGTTGATGATTGAGGTATACCTGTAGGGTTAGTCTTGACAGACACATCTTCAAATGTAAATTTATCTAAATCAAACAGTTCAGCAGGATTTGCTGGGATTTTCAAAGATGGAGTTCATTGAACTTCATATTTAGAGTTTCTTCAACACACTTTGTCCTAGAGTTAAAAACTCTGTAGGCTTTGGCAGTGGTTGAGTATCCCAGAAAATAACCACAATCAACTTTGGCTTCAAACTTAGAGATAGAATCTTTTAAGTTCAAAATGAAACAAGGACAACAAAAAACTTTGAAATATGAGATCAGAGGTTTGATTTTGTATAGCAATTCATAGGCAGTCTTTTGATGCCTGGGTTAATCAAAACTCTGTTCTGAACATAACAAGTAGTGTTTACAACCTCTGCCCAAAAAGACAAGGGTCAACTAGAGTCTGCTAGCATAGTTCTTACAGATTGTACCAAAGTTCTGTTTTTCCTTTCAACAACCCCATTTTGTTCTTGAGTTCTTGGGACACTAAATTGCCTAGCAATCCCTTTTGACCCTCACAGAAGGCATCCAACTCCTTGTTTCTAAACTCTGTCCCATTATCACTCCTATAGATTTTTACTGGAAGGTCATATTGCTTTTCAACTTGTTTAACAAAATTTTGCAATATACCAGCAGTTTCATCCTTGGAGTGTAAGAAGAATGTCCATGTAAACCTTGAAAAATCATCAACTATGACTAAGCAAAATCTTTTCTTCATTAAACTCATGATTTTTACAGGGCTAAACAAATCCATGTGCAGTAATTGTAAGCATTGGGTTGTTTTGGACTCTTCAATTGACTTGTAAGAACTTTTATGTTGCTTACCTTTTAAACAGGAAACACAATGTTCTTCACAAGTAAATTGTTTTTGTGGCAAACCTCTGACAAGACAATTTTTAGAGAGTGTGGTGATTGTTTTCAGATTTGTGTGCCCAAGTCTTCTGTGCCATAACTCTATCTCTTTGCTGGAAGCAACTGAGAACAAGCATGCATTAGACATAGGGTTATCTTTCAACATATCAACCACATACACATTGCCACTCCTATGAGCAACAAGTTGTGCTTTGCTCTCAGCAATGATTTAATCAATCTTTTTGACAATTAGACATGTTTTCTTTGTAAAGAAGGATCCATATCCTTTGTCACTCATTTGTGAGACACTCAAAAGATTGAATTTTAGATTGTCAATTAAGTTAACATTTTTAAATTTGAGATTCCCAGCCTGAACACATCCTGACCCCAACACCTTCCCTTTTGAATTGTTACCAAAGGAAATATCACCCCCTCCATGAGCCAAGAAATCCTTGAGAAGGGCTCTACATCCTGTCATGTGCCTGGAGCTTCCACTATCTACATACCATAAACTATCAAAGAAAGTAGAAGCTCCCTGCACATAGGTAAACAATTAGTTTAGATGAGATTCCAAAGCCAGAATGGCTTTGGATGGGGTCACAGATTGTCCATTCTCAAATCCAGGAACATGGTCAGTGGTTAGAGTTTTGCTTTGTATCCACTGTTGTGAACCATTTCCTGTCAGATTTTGGTAACCATGAGGATATCTGTTCACTTTGGGCTTTGAAGTTTTTTTGTAACTTTCATAACTCAGTACTTGTTTGCAGATGGAGCATCTATCACTTGTACCTCTCTGAGAATAGAGGTTTTATTCAATGCTTTTGTGACAGATGTTACAACAAATTCTAAGATCTGCTTAGATTTATTTCTAGCAGAGCTTGAACTTTCTTTCTCTAGAGCTTTTGCCTTGATCTCTTTTACCTTTTGATCATAGGTTTGAAGATAGACACACTCATGAGTTAAATGGTTAGTTTTACCACACACAAAGCATTTTGAATCATTTGGGATAACATGTGTTCTGTTTATGTCATATGCTTTTAAAAGAAAAAAGTTTTCAGTGACATGATTTCTTTTGTTTCAAAATTCACAGAATAGATGTTTGATCTTTTCCCTTTTCTTTTTATCTGATTTCTTCTCAGCAGATGTTGTAACCTCTGCTGGAAGGTCTTTGATAGGAATGATTCTAGCCTTTGGTGCTTTGACACCTTCAATGGTTGAGAAGTCCATTGGCTTGAAATTTTCCAGAATATCACATTCGTCAGACCATGTGGGTTTGAATTGGTATTTCTCAATTTCTTTAAAAGTTGGAGACCTTTCATGTTTTTTCAGAGAAATTTTGTTACCATTTTTATCAGTGATTTTTATCTCATTTCCAGCCAAATTCTTTGGAACCACTTCAACCTTTTCAGAATCAATTTTTATAACATTTTCAGTGCCTTGTTCTTCATCTTGAAAACCAATGCCAAATTTTATGTTACTCTTGATCTGTTTGTCTAGCATAATTTCAAAACCTTTGGAAGACTCTACCCATGTTTTACATGTGATCTGGGTAGCTTCTAACTCCTTTTTGCAAACTTGGTATTTGTCTACTATAGTTTGGAGTTGGTCCTTAGTTATGCTAGTTTCATGCTTTAGGCTACTTATCTCAGAATCTTTTGAAATCAATTTTGTTTTCAACTCTTTGATAAATTTTCAAAGTTGAGTTCATTTTCTAAGATTTTGTTCCTAAGGTTTTTCACCTGTTTAATATTAACAAAAGCTATTATACATTTTTTTGAACAAAGATCCTTAAGGATCTAAGGTGATACCTTGGAAGCAGCCATAAGAGCACAATCACAATCTTCTTCACACACCTTTGTATCCCATGGGTCAGATACAGAGGCTTTATTCTTGATCAACATTTTTTTTTGACTGGTATAACCACTGCTTCATCACAACTTAGAACCTCATCAGTTTTTGACACTTGTTCCTCAGACTCGTCACCTTCAACTACAGTCTCTAAGGCATTAAACAAATATTTTCATTTTCAAAATCATTTTTATCCGTTAGAGCAAAGTTTTCATCAGATAAATCCTTAGGCAAACTACTCCAATCGACAAAACCTTGTGTAAAGAAGCTCTGTTGGTTAACCTCTATAGGAGCAGTGGTTTGAGTAGTTTGAGTGACATGTGGAGCTTGTTGCACATGCACTTGAGGTGGTGCTTGGACATACTGAATCTGTGGAGCAGGTGTTTGGATGTAATGGACAGGAACAGTGGTAGCAGGATGTGCAAAATGAGCACTGTTTTGCATTTGTGGTGCAGGGGTGTAATGGGAATAATGAGTAGTGCTTTGAGGTCTAGGGCCTGAGTGAGTCACAATTGGACCTGCAGTTTGTGATCTGCATTTCCTAGCAAAGTGTCCTAACCTATTGCACTTATAACATTTAATTTTTGATTTATCCAACCTTACTTTTAACCCCCCATGCAATCAGGGAAACTTCCTACCAGTCCTTTTGTAAAATTTACTTGCTCTAACACTCAAAAGTGCCAGCTGATGTAAAATATCCATTTCTTCCAGATTGGTGGGTTCAAAATGTTGTAAGTCATTCATTTCAAAATACATATTGTCAGAGTTTTGGCTTTCCCCATTTGTTGCAAAAGCAAAATTGGGGGTGTAAGGATCAGATGTAAAATTGTTTCCAGAAGTTATATCAATATAATGATCATAACTCTGATCCTTTCCACTGCCAGAACCCTCTTCATGACTAAAAAGAGCAATGTTACCCAAGGTATAGTCATCAGTTGCTTTCCCTGACTCTCGTAACTTCTTTTTCTGGTTCAATTCTCTCTCATAAGTGAGAAGTCGACCAAGTTGAGTGAGGGTCATCTCTTTAAACCCAACAGATGTTCGTGTAACGTAAGCTACAGTCTCCCATTTCTTTGATAACGATCTTAAGAAACGACTATTGACAGTTGAATTAGGAAATTCCACGTTAACCAGTTTCAATTCACTGATGAGACAGCTAAAACGTTCGAACTGTTGTGTTAACGACTCACCTTTTACGTGACAAAACGTTTCATACTGTTGATTAAGAACTTCTCTATTATTTTCAATTACTTCTTGAGTTCCACCGAATTGTTCTTTTAGTGCATCCCACAACTCTTTTGCACTATTGCAGTGCAGCAGTCCAACATAGATTTCGTTGGGTAGCGCGGAAGCAACAATACTAAACGCTTTTGCATCCAACTCTATTTTCTGGAAATCCTGCTCAGAGTAGTTTTCAGGATTTTTGGGCACTTGAGTGTTGGGATCCTCTGTGCTTGGAACCAATGGAATATGTGGTCCAAACACAATGGATCGCCAACATCCGGTCTTTTGCTGAGCTAAGATGTGACCCATCCGACGTTGCCATATAAAATATTCATTACGTTTCAACATCGGTGGTTTGAACATAGATCGAATGTTGGAATCTGATGTGTTTTGAGACTTTTCTGCTTGTTTAAAACATATTTGTGTTTTAAAAACTTTGAACGTAATAAAACTCCGTTTTCAAGTAAAACTATCAAACTAATTAGCAAGGAGAGCTGATCTTTCAAATCAAATTGAATTTAATCAAATTTTGATTGACCAAGCTATGATACCAATTGTTAGGATCTGAGTTTGATTTACTTGTAGTTTTTGTTTCAAATAATGGAAATATGTGTAACACCCCGACCGCGTAAAAACAACAAACCGCGATGGAAACGTCGGGGAGTCACGTTAACAGATTGTTCCAACAACACGTGGTAATTAAAGTTATGTTTTATTGAATATTGAAATTTCATAGTTACATTGTCTTGGAGATTAAAACAAACAAAATAAACTATTGTCTTTCATATTTTAAGGCACTAAGTCCGCGTCCGATCCTAAGTGATCATGCATCAACATCAAGCATTGTTCCCTGAAATATATGTGAAAACGAGTCAGAAAAAATATGCCGGCGAGTACATAGGTTTTGTAAGTGTGTCAAATTCATGGCCTTGAATATGTATTTGCAATACCTCGTCAGACTACTAGAGTCGTTAATTGAAAACCGTGTTATCAAAAGGTAATTGGTATTGCAATGATAACTAACCAACTAAAACAAGTTAGTTATAGTTTAGAAAAGACTTGCAGCCATGAATCTTGACCAAAACATTTGTTTTGTTAATTCAAGTAGTAAATCGTCTTGAAGAAACTTTGTATGGTTTATATATTTAATTGAAATCGTTGCGTGTCATTGTTGAAAACCTTTGTTCTAAGTGATGCAAATAACGCCACGAATATAATACGATAAAAGCACTTATATATAGGAAGTACCAGCGGCGTATCCACCATGCTTTTATCACATTACACACGTCCCATTATCTAAATCACTTACCAAAAACCAATCATCCATTGTTCGTGTGATAAACCAATCGTCCATTGTTTGTGTCATGAACCAATTGTTCATCGTCCGTGTAAACAAATCGTCCTTGTTTTAGTTATGAAAACTTTTGGTCGTTTTGGTGAATACATTCAAACCTGTGTTGACTCGTCTATACCACCAAAGGGTATCTTTAAATTGCAATAACAAACCACCAAAGGGTTTGTTAAAGTAAACAGTTTCGGTCGTTCCCCAAACTTCCCCACAAACACCGGAAACCTTGGTAACGGGGTTGTCAGTCCTAGGGTACCATAACTTACTACTGGTCGGCTTGGCCAAAGCTAATGAATGTCATTCGTGTCATGTATATAACGCACCAACAAGTTCGTTCACATTTTTGAAATCGTCGTGTTTATATAAACCATAGCATTTGTAATTTGAAAACTTGAAAAAAATTTAGCACATATGAATCACCCCAAAATATGTGAAAAACATAAAAGAGGGGAGCTATGTACTCAAATGGGATTGCAAAGTAACCTTGAATAAAAGGTCAAACAAGCTCAAAAGTCCGAGAAATCAAACGTGTCCTAAAGTCGGATAACTATGTAAGTATCGGGACTTTAATTGGCGGATCGGATAGAATGAGGTCTTGTAAACCAAATGAGTGTTGGTACTCATATGAAATGGTTTAACAAAGTCTTCATTCTGATTTGAAAAGGTTCCTAAGTGCTTTTGACCCGTTATGACACGTTAAGGTACTTTACGCTACTTTAACGAATCATTTGCGTAAATACTTGTTCAAGTGGTTAGATATGTGTTATCTTATATGCCAAAATAAGTTTAATATAGTTGTAACATTAGTTTATATGTCAAAACATTGGTCACATATGCTTAAAGTTGAATTTTGTGCAAAAGGGCATTTTGGTAATTTATAAAGGCATAACTAACGACTTAACATAATACTAACCAAACGATGTGACCATAAGGTATAACCTCAGAGGGTTATTCCCTATACAACTATGGTCACAAATATGTGTTTGGTCGGATCCTAAGATCGACCAAACGGGTCGGATTCAGAAGTCAAAGCGGTGGTCAAGACCTCTCGACTTACGACCCTAAATAAGCACTAAGCTATAAGTGACGAGTTAAACATGTTAAAACATGTTTAACTAAGTTAGAAAACTGATTTGATATCAAAACAAAGTGTTTTGATACCTAAAAATGTTTCCGTCGTAAAATGCACATAATGCGCACTTTTGACCGAAATTTTGACTCGTCACTTTGACTAGTAGACGTGGTAATCAGTAGGTGTAATCGCAAGGGATTATAACCTTCGTGATTACGATCACGTTGCAAAGTTCAATTGAACTTTGCTTTGACAAAAATGGTCAGAACCGAAAGTCAAACAAAAAGTCAATTGTTTGACTTTTAGCTCATAAGAAGCTAAAATAAATAACAAGGCTAGGATAGAACACTTACTTGTGCTCAAGGAAGCCAAGATTACTAGAAAAACTCAGATGGGAGGCCTCCTAAATAGGTAGCAACTCCACTTAGAGTTTAGAGAGAAGAAAGATGGAAATGAGCAAGGAATTTGGTTGAAGGTCAAGGGTATTTATAGTTGTTGGAGAACTCTAGGATTATGCCAAGTGTTGGGACATGTTCTAGGATGTTTCCAGGTGTTTAGGGAGGTGTCAAGACAAGAGAAAGTGTGGCATTTCGCGAGCTAGGTGTCAAGGAATGCAGCTGGAAGCTATCAGGAATTTGCTGCTGTCTGATGTCCTCTTGCCGGCCGCGAGCCAGAGAGCTAAGTCTCTCGCCCCCGCTAGAGACCAAGAATTCAGAATTGTCAAAACAGGTCCCTGCAGCTCCGATACTTGTTTTTAAACGCGTTTTTAGCATTTTTAAAACACGTTAACCCCATTTTTTAGCTTTATAAGGAAGCTAAAACATAGGGAAATTGAAAAATGCTCGAAAACATTTCAGATGTCGGTTCGTTTGGTCGTACGGTTGCGGTTTTCGGTTAATTACGATGAAAATCGTAACGAACGCGCAAATGACCATAAACGCGTAAGGAATGATATTTTTTATATTCCAATCATTAAAATACTAGATTTTAATGATTACAAAAATTTTTGGATGTGCGTACATGTTCCGGATAACGATATACGCGAATCGGCATAGTTTTGCAGAATTTGCAAAATAGCCCCTGAGCTTGAATAAACTTGTTTTTGCCATACCGAAGCCCTCAAAACTTATTTCTAAGTTATGTCAAGGGTTTTTAGGGTATTTTTAGCTTATTTCATTGCTTCGGAGTGTACGTCACGTTAAACTGATTACGTTTGCGTAACACTTTGCGATTTCACTTCTAGAAGTTGATTACGAGTTCTGAACCGTGCAAGAATTGAATACGTGCAATTGTCATGATAGAAATACAAATCTCGAAAATAAAACACAAAAATCTCATGGATTGATAATTCGTTCGGAATCGTTACATGATCAATCACCACAAATGTCACAGTCTCCCCTACTTTAGGAAATTTCGTCCCGAAATTTAATTAGAGGAAACTTGTGGAAACAGATGTGGGTATTTCTCTTTCATTTGGAATGTTGGGTGAACGTTCCCAAGTTTAGGAGGTAGCTCGATTTGGTAGGCCACCTTTCCGATTCTTTCAACGATCTTGAATGGTCCAACAAATCGTGGCGCAAGTTTCCCTTTCTTTCCAAATCTGACCACTCCTTTCCAAGGGGATACCTTGAGTAGGACATGATCACCAACTTGGAATTCCAAGGGCTTGCGTCGCTTGTCCGCATAACTCTTTTGACGGCTTCTAGCTGTCAGAAGGTTAGCGCAAATTTTCTTGACTTTGTCTGTTGTGTCATGAATAAGTTCAGGTCCAATAAACTGAGACTCTCTAACTTCATTCCAACAGATAGGTGAACGACATTTTCGACCGTATAAAGCTTTGAAAGGCGCCATGTTGATGCTGGCATGATAACTATTGTTGTAGGAGTATTCGATCAACGGTAGATGCGAATCCGAACTACCACCAAAGTCGATCACACACGCTCTAAGCATATCCTCTAATGTTTGAATAGTTCTCTCAGTTTGTCCATCCGTTTGAGGATGATAAGCAGTGCTCAGATTTAGTTTGGTTCCCATAGCAGATTGCATGGTTTTCCAAAAGTAAGATGAGAACCTAGCATCTCTGTCAGATATGATGTCCAAAGGAACACCATGACGAGATACAATCTCATCGACATAGATCTTGGCGAGTTTGTCAGCAGAGTAATCCTCACGAATTGCCAAAAAGTGTGCTGACTTTGTTAGACGATCAATGATTACCCAAATAGCATCATGACCTCTAGATTTACGCGGTAGTTTTGTGATGAGATCCATTGCAATGTTCTCCCACTTCCAAACCGGTATTTCTGGTTGTTCGAGCAAACCAGATGGGCGTTGATGTTCATCCTTGACTTTAAGACAAGTTAGGCATTTTGATACATACAGGGCAATGTCTTTCTTCATACCCGGCCACCAATACTGGGTACGAAGATCCTTGTACATTTTGTCTGCACCAGGATGGATTGAATAACGAGACTTATGAGCTTCGTACATCAATAAGGTGCGGAGGTTGTCTTGACTTGGAACCCACAAACGGTTCAAATAATAGAGTAATCCATTGTCTCTCGTTTCGAGTTGAAGTTCGAGATTTTGAGGTAGCTCATTTTTCAACAAGCTTTGGTTCACACATGTACGTTGTGCTTGTAGGATACTTGTCTGAATATCGGATTGAATTCGAACACAATGAAGTTTGACACGTTCCTTATGACTAAGCGCATCGGCTACGACATTCGTGTTGCCAGGATGGTAGCGAATTTCACAGTCGTATTCGTTTAAAAGTTCGACCCAGCATCGTTGTCTCATGTTCAGCTCCTTTTGATTGAATATATGTTGGAGACTTTTGTGGTCTGTGAAAACCACACATTTCGTACCATATAGGTAATATCTCCAAATTTTGAGGGCAAAAACTACAGCACCTAACTCAAGATCATGAGTCGTGTAGTTCTTCTCGTGGATTTTCACTTGTCTTGACGCATAGGCTATGACTTTATCTCGTTGCATGAGAACACAACCAAGGCCTAGATTGGATGCGTCACAATAGACAACAAAATCATCATTGCCATCGGGTAAAGATATATAGGAGCATCGTAGAGTTTTTGTTTCAATGTTTGGAATGCTTCCTCTTGTTTGGGTCCCCACTTAAAAGGCTTATTCTTTTGAGTCAAAGTGGTGAGGGGAACCGCGATCTTTGAGAAGTTTGCGATGAATCGACAGTAATATCAAGCAAGACCAAGAAAAGAGCGAACTTCTGTGGGAGTAGTGGGTGTGTTCCAATCCTTAATCGTAGTGATTTTGGAAGGATTCACATGTATACCTTGCTCGTTGACTATGTGTCCCAAGAATTGAACTTCTTTTAGCCAAAACTAGCACTTGAAGAATTTGGCATAAAGTTGTTCTTTCTTTAGTAGTTCCATAGTTAATCGAAGGTGTTGTTCGTGTTCGTCTTGAGACTTGGAATAAATAAGAATGTCATCGATGAAAACAATGATGAACTTGTCCAAATAAGGTATACAAACCCGATTCATCAAGTCCATGAAAACAGCTGGAGCATTTGTCAAACCGAAAGGCATGACAATAAACTCGTAATTACCATAACGAGTGCGAAAAGCAGTCTTGGGAATATCTTCTTCGAGCACACGAAGTTGATGATACCCAGAACGCAGATCAATCTTTGAAAAGTAACTAGCACCTTGTAGCTGATCAAAGAGATCATCAATGCGAGGTAGGAGATATCGATTTTTGATTGTAAGTTTGTTGAGTTCACGATAGTCGATACACATACGGAAAGATCCGTCCTTCTTTTTCACAAATAGGACAGGAGCGCCACAAGGTGAATAGCTCGGACGAATGAATCCTTTATCAGATAGCTCTTGAAGCTGTTTCGATAACTCTTGCATCTCAGACGGTGCAAGACGGTATGGAGACTTAGCAATTGGGTTGGCACCAGGTACTAGATCAATGCAGAACTCAACTTGTCGTATAGGAGGTAAGCCAGGTAATTCTTCAGGAAACACCTCAGGATAATCCCGACAATGGGAACATCCTGAAAAGTTTTGCTTTTGCCTTTCTCCTCTACGATATGTGCCAGGAAGGAAACATAGTTCTTTCGTAGGTATTTTTGGGCTTGGTTACAGGTCATGAGTTTAAGATTACTAGCAGGTTTCTCTCCACGAACTTCTAAGACTTCACCGGAGGGAAGAGGTATTCGAACTATCTTGTCAAAACAAATAACTTCGGCATGTTGCTTGGTTAACCAATCCATTGCTATGATGATGTCGAAACTCCCAAGTTGCATTGGCGTGAGGTTAATGGGAAAAAGGTGGTTATCGAGGTTCAATTGGAAATCACGAATGACAGAATCTAGTTTAAGAGGTTCGCCACTAGCTATCTCGACAGTCAAGGGCTTTCCTAGTTTAGTTCTTGGCATTGAAAGCAATGGTTCAAAGGCTAAGGATACAAAACTCCTATCGGCCCCCGAATCGAAAAGAATAGAAGCAAGATGATTGTTGACAAGCAACGTGCCGTTAACGACTTCGTTATCAGCAGGGGCCTCGTTGGCGTTAATGTTGAATGCTCATCCACGAGCTTGATTGGCGTTGGCTAATTTCTGGCAATTGTTCTTGTAATGGCCCATCTCGCCACAGTTAAAACATGACCCGGGTGGTAAGTGAGGTCGAACGGGATTTGCTTGGGGTTGGGCAGGGTTCTGAGTAGCTTGGTTTGGAACAGATCAACAAACGTTGGCCAAGTGGCGGAATCTTCCACAAGTCATACATTGTCGACATGGTTGATGAACTTGATGGTGACCGTTGCACCGATTGCACATCGGTGCGGTACCAGCATATGGCTTCCTCACAGGAGGTTGAGCTGGTTGGTATTGGGGAGCTTGATTGGGTTGAGCGGCTGGAGCGGGTTGTGTAGTAATAGCAAAGTTCTGAGAAGCCTTACGCTTCTTCGATCATTTAGAAGGCTTAGCTTTGTTTCCCTTTTGTTTCTCCTGAGTGGTTTTGGTGGATGATTTCTTATCGCCTTTGCGATGAAGGTTACCCTTTTTGACCTGAGACTCGGTCAAAGTTGCAGCTAGCTCAATGGCCTGTCAGACAGTGGTTGGGTTACTTCCAGTATCAATGTCCTGAACAGGATCAGGCAAACCATCGCTATACTTCTCGATCGCCTTATCCAAAGGCGTCACCATCGAAGGACAGAGTAAACTCAACTCCTCGTACCGGTCAGTATAAGCACGATGCTCACCACTATCCTGTTTGAGATCATGGAATTCGTTTTCGAGCGCCCTCTGCTCGTGACAAGGACAAAATTCCTTCATCATTAGAGCCCTAAGCTCTTCCCAAGTTTGAGCTAAGGCTACATCAGCACCTCTATCTCTCATAATACCGTTCCACCATGTAAGAGCTCTCTTTTTGAATACGCTCGACGCGAACTCAACTTTTCGCTCATTCGGGCATTGCACATGATGAAAAGTACTTTCGAGGCTCTCGAACCATTGCAAAAGCCCAGTGGCTCCCTGAGACCCAGAAAACGAGAGTGGTTTAGCCGAACAAATTTGTTTATGGTTGCACGGAGCTGGTGCATTGTTATTGTTATTGTTGTTCGCTTGATTGAGTTGGGTCACAAGATTTGGGAGTACAGTAGGTATTTGATGAGCGATAATGGCTGCCATTTCGGCATTTTGAGTTGTATCACGTCTAGGAGGCATTCTAAAAGAAAACATGGGGAAGACATGTGAGAAAATCAAGAGAGGTATTGAAAATATCGACGAAATAAGGATGATGGTCATTCGTTCGTTTCTCAAAACAAACAAACGACACACGGTGACTAATCAAAGTAAATGGGTCTTTATAATGTATTGCGAAGACATGCTTTAGCCTATAAGTGGATACTCATCCCAAGAGTTCCCAGGTAAGAGTGACTGGTCCGATTAAGTAGATTTGTACGAACACTCTAACCTTGGACAGAAAACTCGGGGTACAGGCACCCACCCTTCCAGATTGCATGTGTTCACATTAATAAAACCTAAACTTTGACGAGATTTGAAAACCTTGAAGGCTAAAAGAGACCGATGATTCATTTTTGACTTTATGCCTTCAATTTTATCTTGTTTTTGGTAATCACCTAAGGAAAGGTGATGGTAGTGTATTAAGAATCTAAACGCAAGTAAACTCGCGTTAGGGTCCTAGGAATGTTATAGTCTAGGTCAAAGAAATACTAATAACCTAATTCCCTATAAACAGTGCTCTGATACCAATCTGTAACACCCCAACTGCGTAAAAACAACAAACCACGGCGGAAACGTCGGGGAGTCACGTTAACAGATTGTTCCAATAGCACGTGGTAATTAAAGTTATGTTTTATTGAATATTGAAATTTTGTAGTTACATTGTATTGGAGATTAAAACAAACTAAATAAACTATTGTCTTTCATATTTTAAGGCACTAAGTCCGCGTCCGATCCTAAGTGATCATGCATCAACATCAAGCATTGTTCCCTGAAACATATGTGAAAACGAGCCAACAAAAATATGCCGGCGAGTAAATAGGTTTTGTGAGTGTGTCAAATTCACGGCCTTGAATATGTATTTGCAATACCTCGTCAGACTACTAGAGTCGTTAATTGAAAACCGTGTTATCAAAAGGTAATTGGTATTGCAATGATAACTAACCAACTAAAACAAGTTAGTTATAGTTTATAAAAGACTTGTAGCCATGAATCTTGACCAAAGCATTTTTTTTTTGTAAATTCAAGTAGTAAATCGTCTTGAAGAAACTTTGTATGGTTTATATCTTTAATTGAAAATCGTTGCGTGTCATTGTTGAAAACCTTTGTTCTAAGTGATGCAAATAACGCCACAAATATAATACGATAAAAGCACTTATATATAGGAAGTACCAGCGGGGTAGCCACCATGCTTTTATCACATTACACACACGTCCCATTATCTAAATCACTTACCAAAAACCAATCGTCCATTGTTCGTGTCATAAACTAATCGTCCATTATTTGTGTCATAACCAATTGTTCATCGTCCGTGTAAACAACTCGTCCTTTTTTTAATTGTGAAAACTTTTGGTCTTTTTTGGTGAATACATTCAAATTTGTGTTGACTCGTCTATACCACCAAAGGGTATCTTTAAATTGAAATAACAAACCACCAAACGGTTTGTTAAAGTAAACAGTTTCGGTCGTTCCCCAAATTCCCCACAAACACCGGGAACCTTGGTAACGGGATTGTCAGTCCTATGGTACCATAACTTACTAATGGTCGGCTTGGCCAAAGCTAATGAATGTCATTCATGTCATGTATATAACGCACCAACAAGTTCATTCACATTTTTGAAATCTTCGTGTTTATATAAACCATAGCATTTGTAATTTGAAAACTTGAAAACAATTTAGCACATATGAATCACCCCAAAATATTTGAAGAACATAAAAGAGGGAGCTATGTACTCACATGGGATTGCAAAGTAACCTTGAATAAAAGGTCAAACAAGCTCAAAAGTCCGAGAAATCAAACGTGTCCTAAAGTCGGATAACTATGTAACTATCGGGACTTTAATCGACGGATCGGATAGAATGAGGTCTTGTAAACCAAATGAGTGTTGGTACTCATATGAAATGGTTTAACAAAGTCTACGTTCTAATTTGAAAAGGTTCCTAAGTGCTTTTGACCCGTTATGACTCGTTACTATAACGAATCATTTGCGTAAATACGTGTTCGAGTGGTTAGATATGTGTTATAATAAGTCTTATATGCCAAAATAAGTTTAATATAGTTGTAACATCAGTTTATATGTAAAACATTGGTCACATATGCTTAAAGTTGAATTATGTGCAAAAGGGCATTTTGGTCATTTATAAAGGCATAACTAACGACTTAACATAATACTAACCAAACGACGTGACCATAAGGTATAAACTCAGAGGGTTATTCCCAATACAACTATGGTCACAAATATGTGTTTGGTCGGATCCTAAGATCGACCAAACGTGTCGGATTCGGAAATCAAAGCGGTGATCAAGACCGCTCGACTTACGACCCTAAATAAGCACTAAACTAAAAGTGACGAGTTAAACATGTTAAAACATGTTTAACTAAGTTAGAAAACTGATTTGATATCAATACAAAGTGTTTTGATACCTAAAAATGTTTCCGTCGTAAAATGCACATAATGCGCACTTTTGACCGAAACTTTGACTAGTAGACGTGGTAATCAGTAGGTATAATCGCAAGGGATTATAACCTTCATGATTACGATCACGTTGCAAACTTCAATTGAACTTTGCTTTGACCAAAAATGGTCAGAACCGAAAGTCAAACAAAAAGTCAATTGTTTGACTTTTAGCTCATAAGAAGCTAAAATAAATAACAAGGCTAGGATAGAACACTTACTTGTGCTCAAGGAAGCCAAGATTACTAGAAAAACTCAGATGGGAGGCCTCCTAAATAGGTAGCAACTCCACTTAGAGTTTAGAGAGAAGAAAGATGGAAATGAGCAAGGAATTTGGTTGAAGATCAAGGGTATTTATAGTTGTTGGAGATCTCTAGGATTATGCCAAGTGTTGGGACATGTTCTAGGATGTTTCCAGGTGTTTAGGGAGGTGTCATGACTAGAGAAAGTGTGGCGTTCGCGAGCTAGGTGTCAAGGAATGCAGCTGGAAGCTGCCAGGAATTTGCTACTGTCTGATGTCCTCTCGCCAGCCGCGAGCCAGAGAGCTAAGTCTCTCGCCCCCCGCCAGATACCAAGAATTCAGAATTGTCAAAACAGGTCCCTGCAGCTCTAAACCTTGTTTTTCAACGCGTTTTTGGCATTTTTAACACTCGTTAACCCCATTTTTAAGCTTTATAAGGAAGATAAAGCATAGGGAACCTCAAAAAATGCTCGGAAACATTTCGGATGTCGGTTCGTTTGGTCATACGGTTGCGGTTTTCGGTTAATTACGACGAAAATCGTAACGAACGCGCAAATGACCGTAAACGCGTAACGAATGATATGTTTTGCATTCCAATCATTAAAATACTAGATTTTAATGATTAAAAAAATTTTTGGATGTGCGTACATGTTTCGGATAACGATATACGCGAATCGGCATAGTTTTGCAGAATTTGCAAAATAGCCCCTTAGCTTGAATAAACTTGTTTTTGCCATACCGAAGACCTCAAAACTTATTTCTAAGTTATGTAAAGGGTTTTTAGGGTATGTTTAGCTTATTTCATTGCTCCAGAGTGTACGTCACATTAAACTGATTACGTTTGCGTAACAGTTTGCGATTTCACTTCCAGAAGTTGATTACGAGTTCTGAACCGTGCAAGAATTGAATACGTGCAATTGTCATGATAGAAATAAAAATCTCGAAAATAAAACACAAAAATCTCATGGATTGATAATTCTTTCGGAATCGTTACATGATCAATCACCACAAATGTCACAATATGATTGAATTGTAAAGTAAATGTAGCGGAATAAGATGGAAAACTTTTACTACAAGTAAAGGTCGTTTGTTTTCATCATCATCATGCATTCAAGTTTATAAGCTTCGCATGTGATTCACAAACCCCCCTCAGCCAATTACAACCGTTTGATAGTACAGAAAACTCAGAGAAGATGATTGGTGAATGATCTTTTAAAAGACAGTTAATGTTACAACGAATCACCTATTTATACTAACTATCTAACCACAGAGCATCTTTGATGATGTCAGGGTTGATAGTGACATTTAACAAACTAAATAACTAACTGAAAACACTGCTATCTATCATCTGATAGTGCAAAACACTGTTACATTGATTATTAAACTAATAAACCAAAACTCTGATCTCTATCCTCTGATCTCTGTTCTTCTGGCAGACCTTTGACAATTGTTGAGACAGATGATAGGAGTCAGATCTTCTGGAAAGCAGTGTATATATATCAGAGGTTATAACCTCTGATAGTTGTAACCAAACTGCGAATAGTGTTATTGGCTTTATATCATCTGTTCCTTTGTATAGGGTTCAATTCCAACACATGCGCAATGCAAAACGATAAGAATGTGGATGTAACACCGATAATCTAAACTAGCGACATTTTGTACCGGTTCGTCTTGTAGGTGGAGTTTATAAGCAACACAAACGGGAAGGCGCACCACAACCTATTCGACTCCAGGTGGATAAAGAAAACATCTTGTACCCTTTCGTTGTTTTCAGATGTTTTATGGAACAAAACAAACCCAACTGTCTTCAACCGGTGGAGATGTATCTGCATTGGAGTCTTGCCGACTTGCTCCCTTCAACCCAATTTGACCCGCACATTGTATATGGTATTTCTTGTTGACACATTTTGGGGTTCTGTTATTTTATGGTAGTAAGAATGTCACGTGTTTCATGTTTTGATACGTCAGTTGCTCCAACGTACCCTCTTCCGCTGGAATCAGCCTCATTAGGGATGGATGACCCTCTGGATACAGGAAGGGTTCGTGGTTAGCTTTGCCAACCCTTAGACTCCAAAAACGTGACCTCTTTCTGTTTGTCCTGGTTAGTTGTAACTCGCAACCGGTTTTCCTGCTCCCGCTACGTCTGACCGTGGCTGTTGACTTGTGTCGGCCAGCACACTTGCACGTAAGCAATATTTTTAACGGTAGGCCGGTTGGGGGTTTCTCATAGATCGTGCGTTTGGTGACTATGGCGTACCCATTTTGGAGTCTGAATTCTCTACACCACTCCACCTATTCATCCATGCTATCGAATTTCTAAGAAACACTTATATGTGTGAATTAATGATTAACTCTATTGAATAAGATGTTATGCATAGTTTTTTGGACGAACTAAGATGATAATGTAAACGACATCAAACGTATAAACAGTAATATTAAACATACGACATATAAACATATAAATAGATGTTATACCTGATATGTAACACCCTAGTTTGAAAACATGATTTAATCATTTTATTTATCAACGAAAGAAAAAAACGGTCCCCAGAATTTCCGTTCAACAATTTACACTTAAACTCAATTGCAAATTGTATTTCTTTAAGACTATTAGTTAGGTGTTATAATCCTCCCTTGAGGAGTATGTTCATAATCTACTTAATGAACCACTAATCCTTGTCTGACTCTTACAATCTAAACTGTAAACTCAATCTTCAATGTCATGAATTTGAACTCCAAGACCATATACCTAGAGCATACACGACATATCATTAGTAAAGCTAAGTGAATGGTATATCACATGTAATGAACTATAAGCAAGAAAATATACACCCAACCTTTATTTCATATAACAAGTTACATTCTAAATTATATAATCATTCTTTACCACATTTGATAAAGCTATTACATCCAAAATTTGTCCTTTGTCTCCTCTCGAAATCTGCAGCTAGATACTCAATATGAAATCACACTATCCATAATCAAGTTAGTCCATACATTCCAAATATATACTTGCAAACGATCTAAAATCGTATTCGTTTGGTTGATTTATCACTCATAAATCCAACTAATTTAGCACAACTCAAGGCAAAACATGATACATAGATTTGGAAACCAAGTACACTTCCTCCCAACACCTCATAGGTATTGACACATCCAAAAACTTAAAATAAATCTAAAATATAGACAATACCTTCACATCATTCTGTATTAGCATAATAATATATTTCTAACTCACACTTCCTAAACCAATTTAATAATTTAAACAAGTGCTACACGAGTCTTAAGACTCACTCTAAGAGTTTCTACAATAGGATTCTCCAATCACTTGCATACTTACCAATGGGCAAAAACCCCAATGGCATACAAAGTATTCAACAAGGTAAACAATATAAATTAACATTCACAAATCAGAAGAATTAACCACTCACATTTACCTGTAGGAAATCTTTATATTATTATTGTCAATCTTATCCCGTCGATTCTCAAGCTTTAGCATACATTCTCGCAATGAGATCCGATTACGTCTTTGCGTTCGTTATTGCATCACAAGTGTTTCTCCGGTCACGGATTGCACATGCAATGCCATTAAACCATCCATGCAACACAATCAACTTCCTAATTTTCATACAAATAAATTGTTATAAACTGTTCAATGGCAAAACTATAGTTCCCGACCTTTGATCGGAATTTTCTTCAGAGGTATTAAAGTATCCATATATCAGAAAGCTACAGCCAAATTTCAGCTAATTCTAATGCTCAAATCTTCGGGAAAATCGATTATAGTAGTTTGTGCTTTTAACAAAACGGAAAAACAAACAGCTTTGCAAACGGGTTTGAAACTTGATGTTAAACAACTCCATTTCTAATATCCACCGTTCAAAATGATAATATATCTCTTAGGAACGTCATACACAAAAATCATGGTGTTTTAACGATTAGATTTTCTAGATGGCCAGATATTTGCAACCGTGTAATTGAAAAACATTCTGGCCAGATTCTTGTTTAACTCTTTTAACAACTTTAAGCATAGATTTGGAGAAATAAGAGCTTATCATTACATTCGTAGCATCGATAAATGGTTCAAGGGTAAAATCCCAACTCTGGCCGCATCCGGCCACCACGAAACACCACTGGGCTGCCGCCACCGACCACCACTTCCTCTCTCTAGCCTTATCTCTCTTCTTTCTCTCTCTAACTATGTACAATCTGCTACAAATGATCTTAAAGAGCTTATTATACATTGAACTTTAACTTATTTCAATTTACCCCCTCAATTTTGATTTTTACAACAATAGCCCTTCAACTTTCGATGAGTCATAAGATGAGGTAGAGTTTTTGCCTTGAACCAAACTAGTCGTACTTCTCGATGTATAGTATTGAAATATACCTCACTAATATATATTACTACTCATCGATTCTTTTCCTCCATAAATAACCCTAACGAATAATAATAATAATAACATTTATAAATACACCCGAAAATGGGATGTTACAAGTCTACCCGCCATAAAAGAAGTTTCGTCCCCGAAACCTGAACCTTTCAAAAGTATGTTTACTATTACCTTCCGGATACCATTCCGTCTGAGGTTAAAATAAAACACATACTTGGATATCTTTCATGAAATGGCCCATCGCATCCCATATGCGGCGTACATTATAAGTCCTTTCGTTTTTTTAGTCTCAAACATTTATTCCATCCCGACAAATTTTTCAGTTCAGTCTACCACATCAGCCCTGTTAGTGGCATGGTATACTCATATAATGCGGTTAATGACATTAAAAATACATACGTGCATACAAATCGCATGTACGTGTTATCATAACTCAACATTCTATCTCTCGTCATGTAGTTACTATAACCGACATGACGATTAAGATCCTACAATCAAAATTCACACAATATTAATGTCATACCATTCTATTTCGACAATCAATCAACGTGTGACAACTCTACTTACCAAATGGTCTATCATGTATAAGGTCTTGTTTGGTTGTTCTTTTTAACTTAATCCGCACCCAAACCAGGTCTCAATTCCGGGTTTTAAGCTACATAAGTCATACATACGATTTTCCATCAATTGGGGCCATTTTGGAGGAAAAACACAGGCATGGGCACACCTTACGCCCCCTGTGGTGCAAATCAAGGGCTTAAACTTGTACCACTTGCCACTCGCATCCTCCGGGTTTTGCATTTTAAGCATTGGTTTTGATCTGAACTCCGTTTTCAATCCCCACAACTCTCAATTGGAAATTTAGGTTTTTCTTATAGGGAATTACAAGGACTTGTAATCACTGCCACCATTCACATACCGTGTGTCTTTAACCCGACTTCCATATTAACCATCTTAAAGGTTATCTACATCATCGTTGACCCGATTATCCCAACTACTTACATTGTTGAATGTTGAACCATTCATGCCCACTAACTAACATCACATAACCTTATCATAGTATAAATTATTGATTCATTCTTGTTCCCATTACACATTTATGCATAAACATGAATATATCAACCATAGAGTTCAGTTCATAAGTCACTTACCTTAACACACATATAGTAAAGTTATTGATGTGTGCATATTAGAAATGCATTCCAATTATTGGTACCGTTACCATAACATATCTATATCCCATTCCCATTCATTCTTAATGACTCAAGGTTAGACCATAATTATAGTCACTAATTGTTTCAGCTTCTACACACGCCCCTTTGAGAGTTAATTTCAAGTAATCTCATTGATGTTATTTATACGTTAGTTCATGTCATGCAATACTTACAATACGTACATAAGCACGTTGCTCACATTTTTCATACGAATATTTAATCATAACATAAAATTTCTATTCAAGGATTTGAGATTCCTCCCAGTAACATCAGTTTGTGTTGAAAATCATTCCTATGTTGATTTTTAAACGTCAAACATTCTATATTATGCCATTATTATTATTCAATTTACTAAGTTCCATTTAACAAACACTACTATAGTTGCTTTCAAAGCATTAACAAATAGTATGTAAGTCGGGTTGATTTGCTTCATTCTGAGCCCATGCTTCACCTAGCTTAGTTTCAATTATCCACAACCCTAATTTCAACCAGGGGTCATCATATCACCAAATTTATTGGTTTCATCACAACAAGAATCTTGCCATTCGTATATACAAAATCAATAGTTAAACATATACCTTACATTTCATAGTGCTTAACTTTTAGTAGTCCATTTAAGAGTTCTTTCACAATATCCTATTACATACAGACCCACTATACATATTTTACATTTCCTAAGTTAGACTCTTGTGTTTCATTTGTTATTTTGCTAATTCTTTGTCGCTTGACTTTCGGTCACAACCCTTTCCCATCCTACTAATTACATACTAAAGTGCACACTTATACTTCCTTTTTAATTAGGACACAACCCTTTCTTATCCTACTTCCTCGTTTCATTTCTTACCAATTTGTGACCTTCGGTCACAGCCCTTTCCCATCCTACTAATTATAGATCAGAGTACACATTTACACTTCCTTAATTAAGGCACACTTATAAAATCACCATCATATCATTTTTTGCAAAAGTTCAATTTCCTTTATAAAATTAGGTCATTCGACCAGGTCTTCGCCTATTAGTCATCCCGACTCTCATGAGTCAGTTATTAGCATGCATAAACATGTAATTACATTCTATCCACTTTTCATTCAAGATAATTTACTTGCCCACCAACAATTTCCAATTGGGATGTTTATTTCATGAAATAATCATTTTATGCAATCTTATTCATGTTTGCATTATACTTATCAATTTAATGTGTTTGACTCTTAAAAGTCAAACTGTCAATACCTTCCTAACTAGGTTCCTCAATTTTTCCCCACAATTAGTCAGAACATATCTCTACTTATAGTCACATCTGCATTACGTATATATGCATTATGTGAGTCACGCAACATGCATATCTCGACTTAGTTACTAACACCACATACTTACAGTGTCCATGCCTACCTTAGTTAAAGAGGGTAATGTATTCGCTCATTCATTCCCCTTAGATCCCTACATATTTATGGATTCAACCTTTTATTCATACCCTATTGATCTTTACTTACCTACGGATTTAGACATTTCATTCATATACGTTCATTTATACTCACACAGGGATTCAAACCTTTCATTCATACACGTTTGATTTGTACTTACCTACGGATTTAAACCTTTCATTCATATACGTTTGATCCGTACTTACATACGGATTCAAACCTTTCATTCAAACACGTTTGATCCATACTTACCAATGAATTCAAACCTTTCATTCATACACGTTTGATCCGTACTTACTTACGGATTCAAACATTTCATTCATACACGTTTAAGCCGTACTTACCTACAAATTCAGACATTCATTCTTACATGTTTGATCCGTACTTGCATATGGATTCAAACCTTTCATTCATGTACGTTTGATCCATACTTACCTACGGATTCAAACCTTTCATTCATACACGTTTGATCTGTGTTTACTTATGGATTCAGACCTTTCATTCTTACATGTTTGATCGTACTTGCATACGGATTCAAACCTTTCTTTCATATACGTTTGATCCATACTTAATTACGGATGCAAACCTTACATTCATATATGTTTGATTCATTCTTACCTACAGATTTAAACCTTTCATTCATTGTAGAAGGCTCCCGATCACTTGAGAGTCTTACATCTTAACCACAAACCATCCCTTTAATTCATTTTTTTGTACATTAGCAAAATTTGTTTCAAAGCTTTTCTGTCTACGCAGGCACGTTTATACGTGTTCAGTTTTTATACCCCCTTAGTGAATCCCTTCCGGTTCACCCTTTTGCAGAAGGTTCATTCTATCCATTCGCTCACATGACCACTTACTTCCCAATTTACCAGGCATATATGTGATGATTCTCATGGTCTCACGAGTATCATATGTTACTTACGCACTAGCTGGGTGCACAATCCACATAAAATCCACGTGCCTTCATGTACTCATCACCTTATACTCGTGAAATGGGCTTCAGTTCATGCAACATATTCAAATCCCTTCCCAAGACAACACTGTCGTATTTTGTCTAAAGTATACCCTCCAATAAGGAATTCCCCCCATCAGTACCAATATATTAATATCGCGTACCTGTGATCAATCCATCTTTTCTACATGTTTCGAAATCTGTGTTGGACCACGTCCTCAGGACCTCTTCATCATCCACTTAAGCTTTCCATAACATAAACATCCCAATTAGTTTAGTTACGTGATGTGAACTTATAATAAATTCTACCTTCGGGTATTGATCGAGTCTTGGGTTGTACGAGTCGTTAATCTTAAGAGCACGTAGGTTTGAGTCCAAGCACAACTCTACTGATACTTAAATCCCTCAAACCAAGGCTCTGATACCAACTTGTAACACACTAGTTTGAAAACACGATTTAATCATTTTATTTATCAACCAAAGAAAAAAAAGGGTCCCCGGAATTTTCGTTTACAATTTACACTTAATCTCAATTGCACATTGTATTTCTTTAAGACTATTAGTTAGGTGTTACATTCCTCCCTTGAGGAGTATGTTCATAATCTACTTAATGAACCATTAATACTTATCTGACTCGTACAATAGAAACTCCAAACTCAATCTTCAATGTCATGAATTTGAGCTCCAAGACCACATACCTGGAGCACACACGACACATCATCAATAAAGCTAAGTGAATGGTATGTCATATGCACTACAAGAAAGAAAATATACAGCCAACCTTTATTTCTTATAACAAGTTACATTCTAAATCATAAAATCATTCTTTACCACATTTGTCCAAAATCGGTCCTTTGTCTCCTCTCAAAATCTGCAGCTAGATACTCAATATGAAATCACACTATCCATAACCAAGTTAGTCCATACATTCCAAATATATACTTGCAAACGATCTAATATCGTATTCGTTTGGCTGATTTATCATGCATGAATCCAACTAATTTAGCACAACTCAAGGAAAAACATGACACATAGATTTGGAAACCAAGTACAGTTCCTCCCAATACCTTATAAGTATTGACACATCCAAAAAATTATTAATAAATCCAAAATATAGACAATACCTTCACATCATTCTATATTAACATAATCATATATTTTTTACTCACACTTCCTAAACCAATTTAGTAATTTATACAAGTTCTACACGAGTCTTAAGACTCACTCTAAGAGTTTCTACAATAGGATTCTCCAATCACTCGCATACTTACCAATTGAAAAAAAACCCAATAACATAAAAAAATATTCAACAAGGTAAACAATATAAATTAACGTTCACTAATAAGAATAATTAACCACTCAACTTTGCCCATAGGAAATCTTTATATTGATATTGTCAATCTTGTCTCGTCGATTCTCAAGCTTTAGCATACCTTCTCGCATATGGGTTTGCATACATGAATTTCTTCGTAACCGACATGAAATGAGATCCGATTATTTCTTTGCATTCATTTTTGCATCATTGTATTTCTCCGGTCACGGATTTCACCTGTAATGCCATTAAACCATCCATGCAACACAATCAACTTCCTGATTTTCATACAAATAAATGTTATAAACTGTTCAATAGAAAGGAGATATTAAATATCCATGTATCAGAAAGCTATAGTCAAAATTTCAGCTAATTCTAACGGTCGGATCTTAGTGAAAATTGATTATACTAGGCTGTGCTTTTAACAAAACAGAAATTCAAACAACTTTGCAAACGGGTTTAAAACTCGATCTTAAACAATCTCTTAGGAACGTCATACACAAAAATCAAGGTGTTTTAACAGTTAGAGTTTCTGGATTGGCAAGATATTTGCAACCGTGTAACTGAAAAACATTCTGGGCAGATTCTTATTTAACTCTTTTAACAACTTTAAGCATAGATTTGGGGAAATCAGAGCTTACCATTGTGTTCATAGCATCGATAAATGGTTCCAGGGTGGAACCCCAACTCCGGCTGCATCCAGCCACCATGAAACACCACCGGACCGTTGCTACTCCGGCCTTATCTCTCTTCTTTCTCTCTCTAACTATGTAAAATCTACTACAAATGAGCTTAAAGAGCTTATTTATGCATTGAAATTTGAACTTATTATAATTTACCCCCCTCAAGTTCGATTTTTACAACAATAGCCCTTCAACTTTCGATGAGTCATAAGATGAGGTAGCGTTATTGCCTAGAACCAAACTAGTCGTATTTCTCGACGTATATTACTGAAATATACCTCACTAATATATATTACTACTCAACGATTCTTTCCCTCCATAAAATAACCCCAACGAATAATTATAATAACATTTTATAAATACACCCGAAAATGGGATGCTACATGATTGGTTTCAAACTCACTAGGTTCATGGTCACTGTTTGGACCCTCGTACGGTCCACCACTACCGGGAGGAGATTGAAAACTACCGAGAAATGGTCCACCACTACTATGAGAGAATTGAAAACTACCGGGCGGCAGTGGATAATAACCAGCCTAATTACCCTGACCGGCATCCAAAGGCCAAGTATCCTGACTTGGATCAGGTGCAAGATTGAGATCGAACGAAACTTTTAGATTAAACAAACTCAGATTGTTATTTTGATTGATACCATAACTTCTCTAATTCAACTCGCTAGCCGGGTCACTACCGAAAAGTTACCGTCACCCCAGAACGACATTGATAGCGTAATATAATTTGAATACAAAGAAATATAGAAGAAACGAATAGAACTTAAATAAAAGTGAATAACATTAGTGTCATTTTTAAAAAGGTTTTTACGGAATATTACATCGTTTCAAATAACTAGCACGGATATCGAGGAATCTAACGTCTAATTACATAACTCGCACGAGAATCAAGGAATATAACATCGAATCGATGAATCTTACGTCTAGTTGCACGCGTATCGAGGAATAATACGTGAGTCAAACAGTTTAAAAAATTAGAAATTCGAAGTATACGGGCCGTGTAACTTTATACGGCCTCTATAAACGTATCATATACATTTTATACGACCACCCTAAAATCTTATTCTCACACGGTGTATACGGGCCGTATAACCTTATACGGCCCGTATAGAATAAGTGAACTGACAAAGGCTGTTGGCCCGTATACACAATGTGAGAATAAGATTTTACCATGTGTGATTATTAGTTCCCTTATATATATATATATATATATATATGCATTAATAATAATAATAATAAATTAGTTTTTTTTTTTTACCTTTTTTAACTATAGATGTAAATTCGTCATTTAACAGCAGTTAACAAAAAAAATCTAACATCGTTAAAAATTTGGACTCAAAGGGTTACAAAAAATGGGTTTAGAGACTCAGGGCGTTAAACATTTTGATTTTGTACTCAAGTGGTTAATACCCATAAAATATAGGGACTCAAAAAGTAATTTTCTTTTAAAGTAATTATAACTAGTTTATTATAAAATAATTATTTTTGTACTAGGAAAACCACACAGTTAAAGTCGTTTAGTATAAAAATGGGAAACATAAAATATAGGGACTCAAAAAGTAATTTTATTTTAAAGTAATTATAACTAGTTTATTATTAAAATAATTATTTTTGTACTAGAAAACCACACAGTTAAAGTTGTTTAGTATAAAAATGGGAAACCCGCGCATTACGACGGAGTTGACAATTTACTTCTAAATTTATAATTAACTTTTCTAAATTTACGAAATACATTTTATGTTAAGTATGATTAACTTTGGTTCACTAACTAGTCCTTTAGTCCAAATACAATAGAATGTATTTTTGAATATATGTTATTAATGAATGTGATGAGTTTTTCATCCATAAGCTTATTTTTATTATTTATAAATATCTAATGTATAGTATAGATTTTGTTGATGCACATGTCTGTCGCCTACGTCATCGAATAACATCGAGTCTATAATAGGGAACATAATGTTAGATTTAATCATGTAACAGCCCACTTCGCACGAAGTAAACAAGTCACTTCGTACGAAGAGAACATGCGCACTTCGTACGAAAAGAACTCTCAGTTCGTTCATACGAAGAGAATACCTAGCTTCGCTCGAAGTGCCGGGTTTATATATAGGTGTGTGATGTTAGTGTTAGACGTTTTTTATAGAAAGGACGACGGAGCTCTGTCCTGTTGTTTCCATGACCTGTAAACATTAAAGTATTAATGAAACAACATTTAAAAGTGAATCTTGTTATTAATGTCGCCTAACTCTAAAATGGATTCCGCACGTTTAAGACTAGGTTAACCAAATTAGTGCCTGATCTTTCGGATCCGATTACGGGCTTTCAAGTGGTATCAAACCTAAAAGGCCTGATTTGAAGACATTCAACAAGATTCAACATCAAGACACTTCTCTTCTACTCATTTTTCTTATTTTTGATCATTTTTCAAAGATCTATCGGACAAAATGGCCTAAATTTCTCAATGATTAAGTAAAATCATGTTCTAATAAACCCTTGTGAGAATCAGACCTAAAATCAACCGAATTCATGATCAAAATGGAAAAAATGTGAAATTTTGAACATTCAGTTCGCACGAGCTAAACTCCACTTAGCATGAAGTGAGCATTTAACATCGCACGAAGTAAATTTTTAATAAAATTTGTTTGAGTTTAACTCCACACGAACTGAACTTCACATCGCACAGAGTAGATTTAACATCGCACAAAGAATTTACTTCTATCAATCATTTCTTCACAAATTTTTTATAAAATGTAAAACGAGTTTTATAATACTTTTGCTAAATCATCCACCTCAACTTCCGCAACAATTACGCAAAATCTAAACTTAGATAATCTAATGGTACTATGCAGCAACCGCCGAAGTTGATGAATCTTGAAGATTATGAAGGTTGGAATGAACGTTTTGTCATTGGGTGCAAGCCAGTTATTTCGATTGCTGGTATGCTATTGAAGAAAAATATGTTGCTCCCATTGGAGATAATGGACTTGAAAAATCATTAACTTGGCTGACTGAAGGAGAAAAGGAAAAAATCGTGAGAGAAAAAAAGATGATGAATATCTTGCAGCAAGCCATCAAAGAAGACATATTCAAGTTATTACAACATGATGGTGACGCTCAATCAATCTGGTATGCGCTTAGAGTTAAATTTCAGTGTAGCAAAAAAATGATAAAAAGTAAAACAATGCTACTCAAGAAAAGTTTCACATTTTCACAAAGTTTAGAGGAGAAAAATGAAACAAGTGATTGAAAGATATTGTCATCTGGTCATCGAAATGAAACGTTTGGGTATTCGTAAAGAAGATGATGAATGGGTTGACAAGTTGGCCGACACATTGCCTCAGGGAGAATGTTCGACTTATCTAACTATTTTGAAAAACAGTTCAGAGTACAGTAGTTTGAGTCTGAGTAAATTCATTGAGAAACTTGAAGGGTATGAACTGGTGTGACAACTGCGAAAAATCCCGGTAAACTTTGATTGGTACAAATCCGTGGTAACCGGACGTGATATCTGTATCATGATATTTGTTGTGATTATGTGTAATGATACGAATTCTGGAACATGTGACACCGACTATAATGGGAGTATATGCACAGTATTTACCAAAAACATTACATTGACGCTATGTCTCACCTACATGGCGAGACAAAGTCGTGAATGGATTGACGACTCTGGGAACACGTCATGATTGACATTACACTATCAAGGGCCAACGATGTGAGGTTGGTGTCCTTAGCCTTTAACAACGTGTTAAACGGGGACTTGACGTTTAACAGCGTGTTAAACATTCGATCATGATTATTAGGCCAACGGTAGGGCCCTTTAAGATTCCGAGTCCACGAAACATCTTAGTTACGAGCCATAGACTATGACCTAAGATCAGAAACAAATCGGAGCTCGGGCATGCAAAACGAGGCAGTCCCGGTTAGGTAAACGCCTTTGCGTTAGGAGCAATGAAAGACAAACCACACATGCAAGGAACGGTCAATCAAGCCTAAAAAACTTAAACTAACCCAATACGAGGCTTTTATGATTAAAACGTAACCGGCCTCGGGTTTCGAGATGGTTATGTTCTATTTTTAAAACCGAGTCTTTTGACACTAAGAACGTGAAAAACGGAGTCCGTTTCGCAAAATCGGGTACGCGTCTAAGACCCGAAAACGAACCTAAACGCGCCACCGAAGATAAACATCATCTTTTAACACGAAAAGACGAAGCACGACAAAATCTCTGAATCTTACAAATGAAATGTCAAGACACCTATTTATAGGAATCACAAGTTCGCATGGGGAGTGCAAGTTTGGGCGAACTTGCTTAGTCAAGTTCGGCCGAACTTGACTATAACATCACAATCTCAAGCAAACTTGGCTATAAATTTTAATAAACTTTGACATTTCGCTTCTAAATACAGATTCGATACTATACGAAGACGTAGGCAACAGACATATGTATCAACATAAAACGCTCATTTTAACTAAATTCGGCAGTTTACCGGACAACGAACTTGCCAAAACTGGGAACGGACCACAACCTATTTTGGCTATAATTGGAACACCGAGAGTATTTTGGGAGGTCTCAGGGTAAGCGGAACACTCTGGTTGTGTTCCACCACCGTTCGGGAGAATCCCTGATGGCGAGACTGGAAACTCAAATTTAGGCAACCTAAACTCCCCAAACACCCAAACTCCCTTAATGAAAAGTTAATCTTTCTTAAATCACAACACGTTGGCACTATCGGTATTCCCATATCATTATCCTAACGTGTCAAACAACCGACTTTGGCTGGCACGCGAACCGATGCCCGGGAGCCAAATGTGAAACTAATCCTACCCTAACATCCATCACCACACCAGGATACTATATGTACAACATGGACTGAAAATACCCACTTGGACCTGAGTTATAGGCATTACCGACCTAGCGACTGATATTAGTAATTACTTGCATGAGTGTTGTTAAAGCCGAACCAGCTTACATATACTCCTATTGCTACCTGTTATGCTACTATCCAGTGAGTTCACTTCCCCACTTTTAAATTGTTTTACTGTTTTCTGTGGACTTGCATGTTAAAAACTGTGTTGATTACATCAAGTCGGGAGTGAGTTTCACTCCACCACTTTTAAACTATTTTATTATTTTCTGGGGTGATTGCATGTTACAAAACTGTGTTAATTGCACCAACTGTGATGATGTGAATTATCTAACACACGAACACCCTCCCCTCTACAAGTGATTAATATAGGTCGTGGGCAGTGGATAGTACTATTGTGCTGATAAACCCAGTTGAGTCCGGATGGTGCGATGCCGGCCACAAGTCAACTGCACTTGTCCTCATTTGGTTATGTTGTTAGGCATAACTGCAGGGGAACATTGAACTGCTTGTGATGCAGTTGGTGGGAAGTGTCTGGGGTGACACGACCTGGTGACATGATGTGTCTGTATGACACCGGAGTGACTATGACAGGTCAAGGTTTCACTTGTGTCCTCGTGTAATTCCATATGTGACTATGACCAGTGCAATTAAACTTGTTAACACATATTGTTCCACAACAACTAAACAGTGGAACTCACCAGCAGCGTTTAGCTGACCCTTTTTAAAACTAACATGCATTTCAGGTAACTTGAGTCTGATGTGATCCGTGTATGTTGTTCAAGACGTGATTATAGGCGAACCCTGATATAGACGCATGTGGCTTAGAAGACTTATGTGGTTCATCATAACTCGCAGTTGTAACATACATGTAGTATGTAATAAACACTTTGTAAGTAATAAAATGTAGTGTCTTTATAAACAATGTGCTTGTACCAGAGGTGTCTGTTGCATCCCGTATTTTTTCTTGCACTGCAAATTGGGGTGTGACTGAAGATGGTATCAGAGCCATTGGTTATAGAGAATTAGGTGCCTTTCAGGAAACCTAGACTATAACTACAGGCTCGGACCTTAGTGGACATCATTGGAAAAATTAACCTCTACTAAAAGTGGTTAGTGAACACTGTAAAGTATTATATTTGCAAGTACCAGGATGGCCTTGTGGGGCAAGTGGGTTATTATGGTCCGGAACGTAATAACAGACTTGCTCATACGAGGCAGTGTTGGGAAAGCCGCGGTAATAAACACACTTAAATACGTGGAATGATACATACGTGTACCAAGGTAATAGTGTGTGAATGTTTGTGCGTGAATTGATACATGAATTGGGATTGGTGGATAATGCGTTACTATATATGCCTTCGAGATAGGCAGAAAACTGACATTACAGTCCATTCCACATTTTACTGACCACATGTTTAATATACACTAGAGTTGGATTCATATCACTCCCACAGTTGTTACTTATACTTTATGATGTGAGAACCCAAGCCTTTAGTGCGATACGATCTCACCAACTCTATTCTTATAGCTACTATAACGACGATTATGTACAAGACTGGGACTTCATTCGATTCCATGGGATATAAAGTTTGTGATGGTACAAATTCCTTTGAAATGCTTTGCGTTGTGGAACATCGTTTCGTGTGACCATCGGTTACATTGTGTTCTATTATGATTATTGATTGTTTCGGATTTCAGTTGGCTAGTCGCGAAAAGCAATATTAGGCCGAATAGCTTGGTGAACGGAACATTGATCAGGTATATGGGTGTGGTGGATACGCTGCGGTACTTCCTAAATATAAACACCCGGCTACATGATCAAGGTACCGTTACTCAGGGCAGGCGGGCTACATGTTGCGATTCGTTCGATTATGTTTTGGGCAACGCGGTGTTGAGACTCCGACCCAGTTTGGTGCGATAGATAATGCCATAGTTGTCATAACCATGATATCTATATACGTTTGTGGTGATTTTAAATGAAAAATAGTTTGGGGTTGACATATAACAACCTTTGGGTTAATCCGGGACAGGTCCTTTTTTTGAAATTATAGTACGACTTTCTAGGGGTACTACACCTTGGTAGTACCCCGTACTGAACTATGCGGGTATAGCTGGTAATAGCTTACCCACATCGATTTACCCACTGTTTGATTTCTGATAAGTAACAATGTCCTGTCTTTGGTAAGGCAATTCAGCGTAGCTCATTTCTTTTGGCGGGATTTGCTAGAACGTATATCCATTTATTCGAAATCATTACGTTACGACGAACCAATTATACTTATGTCACCGACCGTCGTCTAGGAATCTATTCGGTTGAAGCGTATATTTCCTTTACTAGCTATTGCTCGATAGTGATACAATCTCTAATTCTTAGTAAGGACGCGTAATTAGCATCGGTGTTGATAACCCAAGGGGATTTAGGGATAACACATAAATGGAGAAACTTATGTGATGTAATCAAAGTTCGGCAATGAGTTGTGTGGATGCGGATCTGATGGTAATAAGACTTGTGGAGGCGAGAACAATTTTGCCTGTATTCCTCGTAACTGTTAATACTTCGTATTAACAGGACACTCATATGCATACGTTTATTTATAAATATACAACATTAACCGCGGTCCAATCCAAGTGTCAATTTGGTAAATTTCGGTTAAGGGTGACGTAACCCCGGTGCGAAGTAAGAAAACTATAATCGTGAAGTAATCCGACTCACTGCTTCAAATCAATTCAATTCTCCTTACTAACACTATTGGAAAGTGTTAAGGTCCAGTACCTATAAAATACTAATTTGATACGCCCTATCGATTTAGTTCAAATTAATACAAAATAAATCCCCAATAACTCGAAGAAGTAGTGAATGAACGGTACGAAGAACCGTAACGAAGCTACCTTTTAATGCATAATTAGGAAACAAAATGATATAAAACGAATTTTCGTCAGACGATTATTATTATATATATATACGTCTAATTCGAAGGACGGTACTTAAAAGAATCGTATAAAATTTTTATATATCAAACGATCCTTTGTTTCAGCCTCGCATAACTTAGTGAAAATATGTTCTAATGAAAGACGAGATTGCCTTCGAGTAGTATTCGAGTACCGTAATACGATGATTAACCTAAGTGACAACTCTTATTTACATCTTCAAACTCTAGACTACACGGGGTCCTGACCTGAATTCTTTCGGTAACCCTGAGATTCTAAGTCTTGAATCAATATTACTTGTATGAGGGCGGTGCATTCATGCTAGAAATCGCATAAGGGGATACATGGTTCTTTGATTCCTTTCGATTAAGGCTTTTCACGTCATGTTACCTATTACGACCGTGCGAGCGGTCCTGAGTAGGGACTATCTCAGATACTTGTATGCCTATAAGGCATATGGACTCCTCGATGCTACGATAATAATACCTGGAGGACACCATACGTCTCCTCCTCTTCCTTGAAACACCTGAGGAGTCCAAATTTTATACATAATGAATTCATAATTCATAGGGGATGAGCGAAATTCCCTTCGGGCCATTGTGAAGATGTTATTTGGTAGTGGTCTCCTACATGAGTAGGAGAAGGATGCATGAGATACACTGACTTTCATCCGTCGATTGGACACAAAGTGAACGATACCCTACGCTTGTGAGTAATCCAGAGTATGCGTTAAACGGTGTTGCTTATCCTCGTGAGTATACGAGAAATAAATTCTTTAGACCAGGGGAGTGTTGTTGAACCACCCCTTGTCTTCCTTTGAATGGTGGCTACCTTCAATTGATTTTCAGTTTAATTGATTTAAATAAGTATTCGCGAAATACCATGTTACCGAGAAACCCGATTTTTACGTTATTTCCGAGTCACGAAAATTCTTATGCTACCTAAAGACAAGAACGGGAGAGATCTTAAGTATGATACTATATATATATAAATGTGTATTTGTACCACCTAATGCTAAGAATTAAGAACTACCCCGCATGAAGTAACACGATCAAAACCAAACTCGCATGGAAAAGGAGTAATCATGAGTCATCCGAATATCGTAATTGGTGTCTTTTGTGCGCTAGAAATCTAGTAGTCCCAATCATTCCAGATGAAGCGACTAGTGAATCTTTCAAATACGTCCCTCGGATATCATGCCCATCCAGAGGGGAATTCCTTTGATAAGCACGTATTATATACCTACAATAGGAATATGACTTCGACGTACATATAATTCTCTTCCAACTTGGAGAATTACTTAACATACACTACGAATTGTAGATACCTTGATGTGCGATACCAAGTCAAACTAAATGACCAAAGTGTAAATCGGTGCTTGGTTGGATGCACCAACTGGCTGTGAAATGGCATTCATAACCTTTATTCATATCCTAACCGTCAGAGTGCTAGACTTACCTCGATTGATTACGACTTTCATCAGCCTTTCTTAAAGTTGCTTTTTTTATTTCAAGAGGTTTCCGAGCGATTGTGGATCTATGTTACTACATTTCCCAGTAGCGCGTATTCCTCCCGTGCCCTATTGGGAAACAGAACTGACTAATCCAATGACAAAGGGTCGAGAAACTCAACGACCCTAGTCTCGACCAACTCAGGGGCCGGGTCTTCATTTCTTGTTTACATAATTACAAATATGAGACTAACGGGAAAGATCAGATTCAGTGGTCAACTGTCCCTATCGGAACTAGGGTGACTATGGATTCGGGCTTTAGCCCATGGTTTCATAAAACCACATGAATTTATCAATCTAAACCAAGATGGTTTGGCATGAAAGAACTCGATGAAACCCTTACGTTTAATCGGTGATTCAAATGGTGGAGGTGCCAAGATGGGAAGGCATTATATCTTTCTATACTCATATACAGTGCAGATCATACCAAGTCCGAGTTTGACTCGAAAAACCACCAGACCGAGACGGTTAAGTGGTGATTAACCACCTTGTGACTAGTATGGGCTATATTCGCCTATGCATTAAGTAATATTTCGATGATGGGAAATGATTACTTCTCGTATTTCCATTAACGATATCCTTATGAAACGTTAAGTCGAGCGTGGCTATGTTCCTACCCTGCGAGGGGAACTCCGTTGACGGGGAATCTTGATTCGATGACTCGTTATTTAGTCATCTTTTACAAAATCACCTGTATGACTACGGTCAATTATGGTCCCATAAGTAGGGGCATCATGGTGATGTTTGTGATCATTAGACACTCATCACGCCTTAAATATTTCCACGTGATATAGTAGCATTCTAGAGATGGTGCTACTTGAATTAAAACCGCATTGGGTACACACTCCACCATTCCCGGTATACGGGAATTTTTATATGATTATCTCCCGGAAAATCACATCGATGTTATCGAAGCTACTAAGTTGTTTCCTTCTGGAGAAGACATTAACAGTTGTACAACAGCTGGAGTCAAGCTCCCGAAACTTAACGCAAACTGGAAGTATTATATAGAAATTTCATATCCTTATGACGTAATCCGACTACTGGTGAGTAGTGCGAGCACACCGCTGAGGTAAGTGTGCAGATTCGTTATTACTCGTGTACATGCTCGCCTTATGGCAGCCGTAGGCTCTTAAAAGCCTTTCTCTTTCTTATTCTCTACCATAGAGCAGGGACTCTCGTGGTCGGTTAGTATTAGCCGAAGATATTCACGTACACGACAACAAGGGAAGATTGTCGTGCACCACTCGTGAGACCAAATTTATTCCCTTAACACAAACATGCGGAGCATGATGCGCACCATTGCGATGTTCGCAACGAACCCTGGGAGGGTATCCATATTCCTCCTCTATAGGGGTTTTCAATAACTATCAAACAAAATCGTAAATGAAGCTTATGGTGTCTGTATGGTAAAGACAATGAATGCGAAGAAAACATAATAATTGCAGTTATCTGCAAGCTGAACATGTGACTCCTGGTTTGCTATGAGTCCAAAAACACTCTCACTTTCAGACTGGAAGTGATGACAAATGTTACTCTAAACAGTATGTAGGAATTGTGGATGGACAAATTACACAACTACTATGTAGCACAATTATCATCCCGTACGATGATAATAATCGAAAAGCGAAAACATAGTTGTATGTCGACTGACTGACTCAACTGTAAAGACTGAGCTTTCCAACGAATTACTAAACGGAATTTCGAGGACAAAATTCTTTTAACCGGGGAGACTGTGACAACTGTGAAAATTTCCGGTAAACTTTGATTGGTACAAGTCCGTGGTATCCGGACGTGATACGTATATCATGATATTTGTTGTGATTATGTGTAATGATACGAATTCTGGAACATGTGACACAGACTATTATGGGAGTATATGCACAGTAATTACCAAAAACATTACATTGACGTTATGCGTCACCTACATGGCGAGACAAAGTCGTGAATGGATTGACGAATCTGGGAACACGTCATGGTTGACATGACATTATCAAAGGCCAACGATGTGAGGTTGGTGTCCTTAGCCTTTAACAACGTGTTAAAAGGGGACTTGACGTTTAACAGCGCATTAAACATTCGATCATGATTATTAGGCCAACGTTAGGGCCCTTTAAGATTCCGAGTCCATGAAACATCTTAGTTACGAGCCATAGACTATGACCTAAGATTAGAAACAAATCAGAGCTCGGGCACACAAAACGAGGCATCCTCGGTTAGGGAAACGCCTTTGCGTTAGGAGCAATGAAAGACAAACCAAACATGCAAGGAACAGTCAATCAAGCCTAAAAACACTTAAACTAACCCAATACAAGGCTTTTATGATTATAACGTAACCGGGCTCGGGTTTCGAGACGGTTATGCTCGATTTTTAAAACCGAGTCTTTTGACACTAAAAACGCGAAAAACGGAGTTTGTTTCGCAAATCGGGTACGCGTCTGAGACCCGAAAATGAACCTAAACGCGCCACGGAAGATAAACATCATCTTTTAACACGAAAAGACGAAGCACGACAAAGCGAGGGCGGGGTAGGGGCACCCCACCTTATTGTAAAAGGTTCTTTTATTATTTTTCATTAAATTCTTCATAATTTCTTCATCTTTTCACCACAAACCTGTCATGAACCTTCTTCATCAGCTGATTATCATAAAAAACTTCACTAAATCAAAGGTTAAATTCAAGTTCTAAGTGGTTTTGATGCATTTTTCTTGATTAAACACGATTTATAACCGAAAAACCCATTTTAAACCATGAATTTTGGAGGGTTTAAACAAGTTCTTGGCTGAATAAGAACACCTTGTGAATTACCTGGTGTTATATGGTAGCCAAGATCACAAAAATCCAGCTTTGGATATCCTAATCAACCCTTAATCGATCGAAATTGATTAACAAAGTTATTAACCGAAGAACTATGAAATAAGGCTTGATTGACATGGGTTATGGCATGTTTGGATTGTTCTTGGTATATAGGTACTGAATATGGCTCACACACACTTCTGGACTCAAGAAAAACACTTGGAATCGAAGGAATCGCTAGGTATATCACCCGAAACTCGAATCTAGAATAGGCAAAATATTGTTTGGACCATAACTTGGTCCGTGGGTATTGGATTGAGCTGAAATTTGGTGTGGTGATGTAGGGTGTTGACAGGAAGGCCGACCTAAACTTTTAGAATTTTGGAATTTTCTACGATGTTTGGTGAATTTTTGACGATTTTACCAAACAAAATTCGGAAAAAATACTAAACAAAGTCAATAAATCACCAAAATTTACACGAACATTAAGGAACACATTGGAAAGTTTCTGTGAAGTTTGGGAGTCTATTTGTTGGGTTTTGATACGGATTAAAAATCCGCGTTTTTATGCGTTTTCATTAGCCGGAAACGCACTGAAATGAAATCGGAAAAATCCCAGATTTTAAAAGAAGTTTCTGGACATGTAAGGAAGTTCCTGAAATGTTTTGCGAATTTTTGGACATCGGATGATAAACAAAGTAAATTATTAGGGTGAATACTGTTTTACAAATAATTTATTTGAGAAGTTAAAATAGCTTTATAAATTCTCAAAATAATTTTATTGGAATCCAAATATTTTTATTGAGCTGTAAAAAAATTTCCAGGATTTTATGAACTATGTAGATTAAATGAGATATTTTGACTTTTAAAATGTAGGTCCGTTGTACGGATCTTTCTGGTCCTAATTTGGCAAACCTAAGGTAAACGTGCGGAATCCGTTTGCATAGGCGACATTGGATACAAGTTTGTTAATGTTTAACCACTGTTTCATTGATTAGTAAACGTTACAATCCCTGGAAACACTTGGACAGAGCTTCGCCTCTGTCGTGACAAAATCTACGAATCTAACAAATGAAATGTCAAGACACCTATTTATAGGAATCACAAGTTCGCTTGGGGAGTGCAAGTTTGGGTGAACTTGCTTAATCAAGTTCGGCCGAACTTGACTATAACATCACAATCTCAAGCGAACTTGTCTATAAACTTTAATAAGAGTAAACTGCCATTTTGGTCCTTGAGGTTTGGGCAGTTTTGCCACTTTAGTCCAAATCTCAATTTTTTTTTACATTTGGGTCCCTGTGGTTTCAGTTTTATTGCCATTTTGGTCCAGAAGTGATTTTTGTCTTCTAAAATCCTGCTATTTTGTCTTTTTTCTCATGGGCAAAATGGTCATTTTAAGAAGAGTTTGAGGTTTATTTATATATATAATATATATTAATGCTTAAAATGATCATTTTGCCCCTAAGGAAAAGGACAAAATAGTAGGATTTTAGAAGACAAATATCACTTTTGAACCAAAATGGCAATAAAACTGAAACCACAGGGACCCAGATGCAAAAGGTTTGAGATTTGGACTAAAGTGGCAAAACTGCCCAAACCTCAGGGACCAAAATGGCAGTTTAATCCTTTCATAAACTTCGACATTTCGCTTCTAAATACAGACTCGATATTATACGAAGACGTAGGCAATAGACATATGCATCAACAGACTCCCCCTTGGATGTTGCTGTAGTCATCATTCTTCAATTAAGTTCCTGAGTCTTTAAAATACTCTTGAACTTTATTTCTTGAATAACTTTAACTTCCTTGATCTTCATAGCATCTACAATCCTTTTCTCTTTTCTTCTCGAGCTTGTCTTGATAAAACTTTAATCACCATGCTCCCCCTTGCTTTAAGCTTTCTGGGATCTTCAATCAACGTGTTTTATCCAGCCCCCCTTAAAATCAACTTCCTGTTTCAAAGTTCTTCAAACATTCAAGTAAACATTTCAGATTCAAACTTTGAAATTTCTAAATACAACAATTTCAAATTTTAATCTTCTCATCAGTGTAAAACCCACTCAGTTAATCAAGTCCAAATTAATGACCTTGAATAGCTGATTCATGTATCAAGTTCAACTTAATGATCTTGATTAAACGCTTTGACACTAAACTGATGCATTTACTCAGTTGTAAGTTTCAACTTAATGAACTTTCAAACTTTCAGATCAATTTGAAATTTTCAAACTTTTGATCAGTAGCTTTAGATTTTGAAAATCAGCATTTCATCATCAGAGTTTTTATGTAATTAATATCAAACACTAAGTATGAACAAACATATTTACAAATATATTTTTGTTGAGTTTGTGTTAAAGGATCATATCAGTTTTTGAGACATATCACTAGTACCATTGACCTTTTGAGACTTTAAGTTTTAAACAAATTTACCTAGATTGTCGATATGTTTGTCCACTTAAACTTTGACATATTTCTCAATTGTTCCAAGATATGTTAGGTAGACTTATGAAACTTGACTTAACTATGGTTCCCATCTCAGAATATACTCCCGTATCAAGATTCCCTAGATTTCATCTTACAGGTGAGTATAGCGTAATTGATATCTGTAACTGGGTTATGCGAAACCTTGAGAGCTCAAGTTAATACCATCGTATCGACAAAAAGAGAAGGCTCGACTTATAAAGTAGTGTTCCAAAATGGAATCTTTTTGTAATGCAATTGTAGTATCTTTTGATATTTTCAATTGAATGCAGTTTTCGGGGATTTTTGCAAAACCATTATAGAAATTCTAGGCCACTACTTCCGCAAAATCAGAAGAACTTGTATAATACCCTAGATATAAATCATCTATAAAGACCTCGTATCTCAGAATCAGGCAATCTCTCAAACGAAATTTCGGAGTACTAAGTCCATATATCCAAAAGATATTAATCCACAAGATTAAGCAGTTGTAAAATTTAGTTTATATCCCCTAAACAATTTACTGAACGTGTAAAGCCTATCGACACATCCATAGTAAGACTTGTTTATCACTTTTTAAATTTTACAAATCCTTAGCGTACTGTGATAGTCCACTGATGTACTATCATTTCCTATTATCCACAAAACTCTTTTTGTCTTTTTCAATATTTTTGTACTTTTCGTATTTAATATGTTTTGGGATTTTCTGATCTAAATTTTTTTTTCTCCCCCTAAAATTCAAATACATATTTTTGGAATTTTTTATTTATAGTAAAACATTAACCAACCGATGAGAATCACTTCAATTCGCCATCCATTACTACTTTACAAGTTTACTTTTAAACTCTCTCCCCCTCGTGATGACAAAAACCTTGACACCTTTGTGTTTATAAAACATTTAAATCCCTGGGTTTTGTCTATCAACAATGAGGTTTCTGTGAAGTTCTTTCAAATTTTCTTCAAAAATTTGTAAAATTTTCAAGTAAACGTTATTAAAACATGTTTTCGAAAAATTTTCTCCAAATATTTTTCAAAAATTGTAAAGTAAACGTTATTTGAATTTCAAATCTTTTGTAAAAATGGCCTTTATATAAAACTTGATAACTCGGGCCGTCTTCAATATGTGCCACAGAACTCCATTCTCAGTAATTTGCTTTCATCTCAGAAGTTCCTACACAAAAATTCAAACAATTAGTTGAATAGAGACACCCAATCCTTTGCAGTCTTAGGCGTTGTTTCTTCAACCTTAATTTTGATTTTCTTTACACAATCAGGTTTATTTAGGATTTTCTCAAGTTTCGGAAAGTACTCTAAACTTTCAATTTTCACTGATTGTGTGATTTCTTTCTGTTTCACCAACCATGATTGATTTTTCGTTAAAGCTTTCTTGAAATACAATGTAGAAACATTTTGTTCATTACTATCCAAGGATTCACCAGTTTCAAAATTTGAAAACTTAGTAATAACTGGTTTCACCTTGTTTGTAGTTTCTGTACATTCTTTCAAAACCTGAGTTGGTACTCCAGAAATTTTGTTATCAATATGAGCAGGTTTAGGATTAATTTGAAAACATTTTCTAGCAATGTGTCCAGTTACTCCACATTTATGACACTTCCTGTTCTCATACTGATCCTTTTTAGCAAACCATGCACTCAAATCATAACATTGATTTAAAGTGTGGTAGCCATCTTTCATGTTTCTTCTGTAACTTTGATTTGACGTTGAAGAACTGTGGTCCGACCTACACCACTTATTCACAAATTTTTGTAAGTTTCTATAATGATTTGATGATCGTACAAATGAGCTTTTATTTTTCTTTTGAAAATTTTCAGAATTTTTAAAACTTTGTTTTTCTTTTTGTTTTCATTCTCCATTCTGCTTAGAAGGTTTTTGCGTTGAGCATTCACCTTTCTCTGTAGATTGTAGAACAGTTTCTTGAAAAATTTCTTTTAGTTTTAAAAATATTTCATGTTTATCATTTTTAGCTCTTTCATCGTCGGTATCATCATCAAAATCTTCAATTATGACATCGTCATAATTTGTGACTATATCACTTATTGGAATTTTCTTTTTATTATCATTGATCGGTTTTGGACATATATATTCTAACTTTAATGAAGAAGTCACAAAACCTTTCAATAATTTTTCTGAATTAACAGCTTTATTTTTAACTGTCTCAACTTCTTTTTCAAGTTGAGCTATTTCCTCAATATGAAAATTTATTGCTATTTGATTTTCTATATTTAATTTTTCAAAAGCAGTTTTTTCATTTTTAAACATTTTTATTTCATTTTGAAAATCTACTACCATTTGTAATTTTTCATTTTCTAAAAGTTTTATTTTGTTTTCAAAATTCTTTTCATTTTCTTTTATTTTTTTATTTTCTAATGTCAAACTCTCAATCTCATTTAAGAGTTTGGCATTATCTGCCTGATAATTGTCTACATCATAGACCGGGCAGACTGGTTTAGAACTTGAAGACTCATTTGTGGATATACTTGAAACTAGAGCTTCACAGTTCTTAACCACTACACTCTCTTGAAACTTATTCTTCAGAGATGTCCATAATTCTTTTGCAGTCTTGTATTCTTGTAAAAGTATCAGGATGTCTTCCTTAACCGATTGCTGGATAAGATCAATCATTTTCTTTTCAGCAAAATAATCATCTTTCTGTTGAGTAGAATATTTGCACTTCTCCAGAATTTTTAGATTCTCATCTCTAGGAACGACATAACCTGTCTCAATCGCGACCCAACTACGGAAATGCATAGCTTGGACCCAGCTCTCAAATTTTCCTTTCTAAACTTCATACTCGTTCATACTCATCAACTTTGACGGCTTCACGGACTCCATTTCGTTTTCCAAATTTATCTTTCGTTCAAAACACTTGACAAATGATTAGCAAACAGACAGTTTTAGAAAAAACTGACGTTTTAATTGACAATCGGTACGTTAAAAACGTTTAAAATTTTTCCGAAAACTATTTTTGCCCGATTATATCTTTAAAATCGTCTCGTCGATATGATTCTAAAGATATATAATGTTCGTGATATTTTTTTAGAAACCTTAGACAAGTTTGGGCGAACTGGTCACAGACTTAACAAGTTGGGGCGAACTTGTTGAAATCTTATGAAACTTTGACCCTGAATATAAGTTCGAGCGAACTTATCTTGATTTTCAAGAGACTTTGCAAGTTCGGGCGAACTTGTGAATGATTTCAATAGATTTTGGTCAAGTTCGGGCGAATTTGACTAAAATCATCAGAAATTTACTAAGTTCGAGCGGACTTGACAGAAAAACTTGAAAAATCACACAAGTTCGGGCGAACTTGATGTAAATTTCACTAAAAACAGTAAAAATTTACTCAAGTTCGAGCGAACTTGGGATAATGTTCGAGCGAACTTGACATGTAAAACATGATTTTTTCAGCATTTTGACATGAATTCGATTGAATTAAGTTCTGAAACTTTCAAGGGTTTATCTATGATGGATTTTACGTATTATACTTGAAAATCAATCCATTTTGTCCGTGAATTGTCCAAGGAAAGTTAAAAATGAAAGAATAGAGTAGAAGATGAGATGTTCTATGTCCAATGTCTTCAAATTAGGTCAATCCTACTCTGATACCACTTGTAGGTCCGTTGTACGGATCTTTCTGGTCCTAATTTGGCAAACCTAAGGTAAACGTGTGCAATCCGTTTGCATAGGCGTCAGTGGATACAAGTTTGTTAATGTTTAATCATTGTTTCATTGAGTAGTAAATGTTACAATCCCTGGAAACACTTGGACAGAGCTTCACCTCTGTCGTGACAAAATCTCCGAATCTTACAAATGAAATATCAAGACACCTATTTATAGGAATCACAAGTTCGCTTGGGGAGTGCAAGTTCGGGTGAACTTGCTTAGTCAAGTTCGGCAGAACTTGACTATAACATCACAATCTTAAGCGAACTTGGCTATAAACTTTAATAAACTTCGACATTTCGCTTCTCAATACAGACTCGATGTTATACGAAGATGTAGGCAACAGACATATGTTTCAACATAACACGCTCATTTTAACTAAATTCGGCAGTTTACCGGACAACGAACCTGCCGAAATTGGGAACGGACCAAAACCTATTTTGGCTATAATTGGAACATCGAGAGTATTTTGGGAGGTCTCAGGGTAAGCGGAACACTCTGGGTGTGTTCCACCACCGTTCGGGAGAATCCCTGACGGCGAGACTGGAAACTCAAATTTGGGCAACCTAAACTCCCCAAACACCCAAACTCCCTTAATGAAAAGTTAATCTTTCTTAAATCACAACACGTTGGCACTATCGGTATTCCCGTACCATTATTCTTACGTGTCAAACAACCGACTTTGGCTGGCACGCGAACCGGTGCCCGGGAGCCAAATGTGAAACTAATCCTACCCTAACATCCATCACCACACCAGGATACTATATGTACAACATGGACTAAAAATACCCACTTGGACCGGATTTATAGGCATTACCGACCTAGCGACTGATATTAGTAATTACTTGCATGAGTGCTGTTAAAGCCGAACCAGCTTACATATACTCCTATTGCTACCTTTGATGCTACTATCCAGTGAGTTCACTTCCCCGCTTTTAAATTGTTTTACTATTTTCTGAGGACTTGCATGTTAAAAACTGTGTTGATTACACCAAGTTGGGAGTGAGTTTCACTCCGCCAATTTTAAACTGTTTTATTGTTTTCTGGGGTGATTGCATGTTACAAAACTGTGTTAATTGCACCAACTATGATGATGTGAATTATCTAACACACGAACACCCTCCCCTCTACAAGTGATTAATATAGGTCGTGGGCAGTGGATAGTACTATTGTTATGATAAACCTAGTTGAGACCGGATGGTGCGATGCCGACCACAAGTCAACTGCACTTGTCCGCATTTGGTTATGTTGTTAGGCATAACTGCAGGGGAACATTGAACTGCTTGTGATGCAGTTGGTGGGAAGTGTCTGGGGTGACACGACCCGGTGTGATGATGTGTCTGTATGACACGGAGTGACTATGACAGGTCAAGGTTTCACTTGTGTCCTCGTGTAATTCCATCTGTGACTATGACCAGTGCAACTAAACTTGTTACACATATTGTTCCACAACAACTAAACCAGTGGAACTCACCAGCAGGGTTTAGCTGACCCTTTTTAAAACTAACATGCATTTCAGGTAACTTGAGTCTGGTGTGATCCGTGTATGTTGTTCAAGACGTGATTATAGGCGAACCCTGATTTAGATGCATGTGGCTTAGAAGACTTATGTGGTTCATGGGAACACTCAGTTGTAACATACATGTAATATGTAATCAACATTTTGTAAGTAATAAAATGTAGTGTCTTTATAAACAATGTGCTTGTACCAGAGGTGTCTGTTGAATCCCGTATTTTTTTCTTCCTCTGCAAGTCGTGGTGTGACAACTGGAAATGCGAAAAATGTCTAAATCAAATGGTGTAAATACTCAAAAAGATGTAAATCTTTACTACAAATTGATTATGATCAGAGAGGATTATGATCAAATTGATCCGAAGGAGTTAGAGCTGTTAGATATTAAATGATGCATGGCTAGTATAATGCGTTGAGCTGATTTTTTTTTGGAAATTACTGGGAGGAAATGTCTCATTGGATATGATTCAAAACTGGGATTTGATAAATCCAAAGTGACTTGCTTCAAGTGTAGGGAAATGGGTCACTTCAAAAGAGAATGTCCGAACAGAGAAGTTTATGGAAGTCATCAAAATCTAAAATCCGTTTGATGATTATTATAAAAGGGTAATATATCACAGAACATCTCAACCATACTAGAGGAGGTTTCGGCAAGATCAAAGGATAAAGCCATAGTCGCTACACAAGAAGATGAAGGTTTAACTGGATAAAATATCTTTCAAAAACCGAAGGTCACACATTGTTGGCAGAAATTATTGAAGAACCGGAACCAAAAACTGTTTATGAAAAAGTTCCAGAAGAATCTGATCAGTGTTACTATACTAATGAAGAAATATTCAAAACGCTTTTCAGTCATTTATGACTCCTAAAATCTATAATTCTTTTGGAAGTTTTTTCAGTAACCAAAGAGATCAGCAGAACACAAGAAGTGAAGCAGAAATGATTGCTGAAAAGATAATGATGGATCGCGAAGAAGAAGAAAATTTTAAAACTGATTAGAAATTTAAAGGGGAAAGAGTTCACGAAGAGAAGAAGATTCAGAAAGTTAAGGAAGAAACACAGTGCACAAAATGTTTTGAACCGTGCATGTCTTGTCTTGAAAAAGATGAGAAGTACATGGAGCTTAAACGTCATACTGATAACGTCTTAAGTGATTTTAAAGTCACGAAAAAGCATATGATAAACTGAGCAAATCTGTCAACGAACTCCGTACTGTAAGCATTAAAGATATGGATACGATTTCTATGCTCAAGGCAACGGTCATGGATAAACAGATGGCCATAAATACTCACATTGACATGATTGGCAAACTCTAACAGGAGCTAGAAGCGATAAAGATTGAAACAGAGCGAGTTGACAATAAGTTGATTAGTTACTCAACAACGTCTTACGTGTTGGATCATATTCTTCCCAAGCCAACCGGAAAAGATGAAAATGGGGAAGATATATACGGTTATTAATATCGAGGTCTGGGTTATAATCAATGTCCACCCCCAATGTGGAACAACTATTCGAGGAGGAAACCGGATGGGTTGGATAAGGCACTTGATCTGAAATTGAAAACAGTAAAAACGAACAGAAAAATCTTCTGCCAGATAACATTGATGTAACCTATTCTAAGTCTGATGGAGATGATGGATCAGGCATGGTGAAACAAGTGGTTGAGAATGTTTTGGCAAAGGAAACGATAAAATTTTTGAAAACACTCAATCGAAGTTTGAAAAATGAAGTTCAATTTCACAACTTAAATATGCCGAAAATTTTCATGATGCTTATCTCAAAACATCAGAACGTAGTTCAACTGATGATCCAAATATTTTAATGTACAAAACGATTGGATCTGATCAACTACATTCTGATTATGAATTTCCGATTCAAAATGTGAACTTGAAAAGAATTGAAAAGGTTTTCAAACTTGTGGAAATCGAAATTTCTAAAATTGAAAGCTTGACAAAAGAAACAGAAATTTCGAATTTTAAAAGAAATAGATCTTACTATTCTAAACCAAAAAATGTTTATTCAAACAACCAGCAAGAAATTATCAAGGTTGGAATGGGTCTGGGTATAGTAAGAGGAATTATAAAAAGTTTGGTAAATTAAAATTATTAAAGAAAGTGAACTTTGTACCTAATACAGGTTCAGAAAGTGCAAAACAAAGTCAAATTTGCAAACGATCTAATGAAGAATTTAATCAAACAACAAGAACAACGTAAACAGGTTGAGGAATCCTCTGTTGTAAAAAAGACGATAAGACGTGCTTTAAATGCAATATGACTAGACACATTGCAAGAAAATGTTCTCAAAATAATATTAAACATGTTCATGATGTTAAGAAAAATTCTGAAGATTTGAAACAAAAACCTTCACTAATGTTTATACCAACTCAGGTTTGGAAACAATGCATATAATCTATAAACAAAGTGAAACCAATTAATACTTAGTTTTCAAATTATGAATCTGATAAATCTTCAAAAAGTAACGAACAAATAGATTTACGTTGTATTTCAAGAAATCTTTACAGAAAAATCAAAAATGGGTGATGAAAGAAAATTTGTTTTTTGAAGAAGTTAAACAGTTAGTGTCGACTAATAGTTTAGAGGATTTCCTTAGACTTAAATCTGTTTGGGTAGAGAAAATTAAAGTTGAAGAAAGTCCACCCAAGACTGAAAAGACTTAGGTATCTCTATTCAACTGATTGTTCGTGTTTGTGTGCAGGAAATTCCGAGATTGATGTAAATCGTGGGGTATGAGGTTCCTTGGCACATGAAGAATAATAGATGTTGGGTTTAACAGGTTTATTTGACATAATTTTTTTTTATAAAAAGATTAAAATACACAGAACCCTCACTGTCAAACAGATAAAACTGATTGAAAAGATAGATTTGTAAATGTTTATAAAATAAAAGGTGTCAATGTTTTGTCATCATGAGGGGGAGAGAGCTTAAATAAAAATGTGAAGTAGTAATGGATGACGAAATAGAAGTGATTCTCATCGGTCGGTTAATATTTCTTTCTTTATTTTTCAATTTTAGGAGGAGATTTTTTTTATTTTTTTATTTTTTGCAGTTTTGAGAAAATCCAAAAACATATTAAATGCAAAAAAGTACAAAAAACATGAAAAAGACAAAAAAGAGTTTTTGTGAAAAAAGAGGAAATTATAGTATTTCAGTGGTCCATCATAGTATGCTAAATAAATGTAGTGTTTAAAAAGTTTATAAACGGGTATTACTGATGATTTGCCAGTAGACTTCGCACATTTAGTAAATTGTTTTTAAGATATAAACATAATAAAAAACTTCTTAATATGTGGCTTAACATCTCTTGGATATATGGTCTTAGTACACCGAAATTTCGTTTGAGAGATTGCCTGATTCTGAGATACTAGGTCTTTATAGATAATTGATATCTGGAGTATTATACAAGTTCTTCTGATTTTGCGTCAGCAATAGCCTAGAACTTGTTGAACACTTTTGTTTAAAAAAACCCTAAAAACTACGTCAAATTGAAAATATCGAAAGATACGACAATTACAGTGCAAAAGATTCCAAATTTGGAATACTACTTTTAAGCCGAGCCTTCATCTCTTTGTTTGTGCGGTGGTACTAACCTGAGCTCTCAAGGTCTCGCACAACCCAGATACAGATATCTGATAGATATATTCACCTGTAAGATGAAATTTTGGGAATCTTGATATGGGAGTATATTCTGAGATGAGAAACGCGATTAAGTTAAGTTCTAAGACATTAACTAACGTATGTTGAAGCAATTGAGAAATGTGTAGAGGTTTATGTGGACAAGTACACTGACAACTAAGTGAATCTGTTTAGAACTTAAAGTTTTATCAAAGATCAACAATACTAGTGTTTAGTCTCATAAACTGATATGAAACTCTAACAAAAATAAATAAATAAATAATAAATAAATATGTCTATAACTATGCTTGTACATAAAAGTTTTCATTTCATAAAGACAAAAAGATTTTATTCTCATGTTAGTATTGACCACTGATGATGAAAAACTGATATTCAAAGTCTAGAGCTGCTGAACAAAAATTTGAAATGAGAAATTGTTTTGAAATGATAAAAGTTCATTAATTTGAAACTTAAATTTGATAGAAAGCATCAGTTTATTCACAAAGTGATCAATCAAAGTCATTCATTTGAGCTTCGTAAATAAATCAGATAACCAAGGTCATTAACTTGGACTCGGTTAGCTGAGAGGGTTAAAACTAATTAGATGTTTAAAATTTTGAAATGTTTATGTTGAAAATTTTCAAAAGTTTGAATCTGAAATGTTTATTTGAATGTTTAGTAAGTTGAACAGGAAGTTGTTAGAAAGAGGGAGCATGACAAAACGTTGTATAATGAGGGAAGCTCACAGAGAGGGGAGTATGTTGATATTCAAAGTTTTCAATACAATCTCAAAGCAATGAAGAGACTGTTGATGATATGCTAAGCAAGAATGTTGAAGTTATTCAAGAATTAAAGAGTTGAAGATAGTCAAAGACTGAAGCTTAAAGGGTATTCGAAGACGTTGGCAACATCTAAGGGGGAGAGCGTTGATGCATATGTATGTCGCCTACGTCATCGAATAGCATCGATCGAGTCTGTAATAGGGAAAATAATGTTAGATTTAATCATGTAACATGTCACTTCGCATGAAGTAAACAAGTCACTTCGTACGAAGAGAACATGCTCACCTTGTACGAAGAGAATACCTAGCTTCGCACGAAGTGCCAGGTCTATATATAGGTGTGTGATGTCAGTGTTAGTTAGACGATTTTGATAGAAAGGACGGCGGAGCTCTGTCCAGTTGTTTCAAGGATCTATACATGTTGAAGTATTAATGAAACAACAGTTAAAAGTGAATCTTGTTATTAATGTCTCCTAAGTCTAAAATGAATTCCGCACGTTTTAGACTAGGTTAACCAAATTAGTGCCTGAGCTTTCGGATCCGATCACGGACTTACAGATTTATTAAACATAAATGTCATTGATCATGGGAAGAGGGGTACGAATGGAAGAAAATGGCAAAAAGTTATGCATTTTAACTTGACCATTCATATCTTAAAATTTGATGAAAATTTACCATTTTTAACATAGAAAATGCTTTATATCGTAATAATATAGATTAATATATTGTGTGTGTCTTTTCCTATTGTGTCTTTTTCAACTAAATTAACATTTTGTGTACATTTTTTCCTAAAACACTTAAATTATGTTTGGTTAATCTTATTCATATACCTTCTAATTTTATTCATATACAACTTTACACTTTAAAGAGATAAGAGAGAAGAGTATACCAATATCAACACCCTATCAGGGTCTCATCAAGTTTAAAGTTTTTATAACGTAGTTTATTTAAGATTAACATTTTTTGTACAGTCATTTCCTCACAATTATGTTTCATAAAACAAGTTTTTTTTTTAAATTGTGTTTTGTAACACAATGATTTTAGTTTTATAACACAATTTAATTTCTCATTCTTACCTAAATATATTATGGTCGATGTAAAACTTCTAACCCGAATACAATAATATTTTAAACTTTCGGATATTTAGAATATCAAACATGTCTGGGATGACTGAAAACCCAGACGAACCGACATAAAGTGTTATTACACAAATAAATTTACAGAAGTAAATAATAATGTTTTATACACAAAACTTTGTCTCGCGTGATTATGCTTAAACTTTCCCGAAAGTATGCCCCCGCAAAAATGGCAGTTTAGGAGTGTTCGATTTTCGCGTGCTTGGTCATCCTTGCATCCGGTTCCCACCTTAGAGAAAGCCCAACATAAACTCTAAAAACGATTAGTGTTTAAGTCAATCGGTTAATGCGATCTAAATCAGCGAAGAGAAACAATTTTTTTGCTGAAATTGGGTCCGGTCGTGCCACACGACAGGGCACTCTTTTCTCTTCGCGTGGCGCGAAGGAGACCATTTTCTAGCAAGTTTCCAGAATTGGCAGTTTTAACTCCTACACGGAATTTTGCCAGAATTTTGGAGTTTTTGCACCGAACTTGACCCAACGTTAAGTTTACCGTTTTTAAAACTTTCTCCCATAATTATGGGTTCAAACCCTTGATTCGAACCCGTAACTTTAGCTTTTTAAATCATTCTTTCGATTTGAATTTAGTTAACCAATTGACCCGTTAGGAGGCATTTCACATTCTAGTTCATGCCCCCTAATTTCTTATCAATATGTTAGTTGTTTTTATCAACCACAACTCAAATGTGGTTGATTTCATTAGACAAACCTTAACTTGTCATCATTTTCTTTCGGTAAAACGTTTTATTAAGCATGACCTGCTAGGAGGCATTAAGCCAAAAATCTTATGCGTCCCACTTTTATGTTACCTGAAGGATCAACCTAATTATAGGACTCATTTTTTATCTACCTTTATGGGTAGTTTACCCGATTCATCATCCGAGGGCGTTTTAGTCAATCTAGTCATAATTCTACACAATGGACATGCCCTTGACTCAAATGGCCATTTTATCCAAAATGTTAAATGCAATTCTCTTGGGTTAATCTATTACCCAAGTTTGACCCATCCTCTTTAGTCGGGCCATAAGCCCCAACCGAAAGCATGACCTTTTATACATACATGGCGCGAGTCAATACCATGATCCGTTATCAATACCTAGCGATTCTAATTACCATCCATGACATTTCATGCCCGTACATCATGCTTACCTGTAACTATGACAACTTAACAAACAAGCATTAAATATCATATTTGAATGGTGATAACTTCACCATTCGACCCGCTAGACCCGGTTGTCCATTTGACCCGTTCTTGGCTTGCCCTTTTTGCATTTCAAACTAATATTTATATTGTTTATCACCATGATGTGATTCAACATGAATTTTAACCCATTTAACCCCTTATGCCTTACGCCATTGGGTCTCCTTTTTCATATTTCTTTGTCTAATCACTAACATTTGATTTACTTTTCATTTCACTTATTTTACCCGTTATGGTTTATACCATAGGGTCTCTTTTTGTATTATTCGTTGGTTTACCACAAAGAGAAAATCATTTTTATCGTTCGACCCATTTTGGTTTCGTGTCAGCAAGTGTTTACAAACAAAAACTCATTTTTACTTGTTTGACCCATTTTGGTTCGAGTCAGCAAGTGTTTACATTAAAAACTCATTTGACACATTTTGGTTCGCGTCAGCAAGTGTTTACCATCAAAAACTCATTTTTACACGCTCAACCCGTTTTGGTTCGTGTAAGCAACTGTTTATCACCAAAAACTCATGTTTACTCGCTCGACCCATTTTGGTTCGCGTCAGCAAGTGTTTACACAAAAAAACTCATTTTCACTTGTTTGACCCGTTTTGGTTCGCGTCAGCAAGTGTTTACCACCAAAAACTCATTTTTACTTATTTGAACCGTTTTGGTTCGTATCAGCAAGTGTTTGCACCAAAAATTCATTTTTTTTACTTGTTTGACCCGTTTTGGTTTACACCTTATGGTCCTAATTCTAAAATTCTTTATTTGATCACCAACGTGTGATCTAACATAATCTTACCCATTTGGTCTACACCATGGGTCTCGACTTTAACAAGTCATTATTTATTTCTAACTACTTCACATTTCTTATATAGTGATTCTATTATAAGAGGTGTAATTTTTATTTACCTTGCATCCGACCATGCTTTCTCGCATTTTTGACCCGCTTGATCTATTCTTTTTCAAGCTCCCACCTAGCTTGTCAAGAATTAAACTATCATATAACATCAACAAGATGGTTAGATTAGTCATCCAACATCATGACCATCACACCTCATGGACTTTTATACTATATTTTCATCCAATTCTACTATAGGTCAGTTTGACTTTCAAAAAGTTAAACTGCCAATTGACTTATAAAATGCACTAACAAGTTCAATAAAACTTATTTAGGCATATTATCAAACATTTGGTGGGCATCATTTTTTTGCTATCATTTTAGCTAACTTTTCCATACAAAATCACCATTTTCTTTCAATTCAACAAGTTCATACATTTCTCAACATCAAGTTAACATAAACTTTCAATTATCATGAGCTAATTCATCATTTTGACCAAATAACCATGACTTCATCTTTCATGTCAAAAACTCATTTCTAGACATATCTGAACACTCAATCAAACCTATAAAACGATCAAGTAATTTACACATACAAGCAAGTATGGTGATCATAAGCATCAAAACAACATCAAAAATCATTATATCATAAAAACCCATTTCATGTCATGTATGAACATACACTTAAATCTCTAAATTGTTCAAGTATTATACATATACTTGCAAGTATGATGATCATACACATAATTCCATTATCAATTTCATCATACTATGAATAATATTCAACTCAAGGTTACCACCTTCAAGTTCCTACTCATATGAAATTCACCAAATCAAGTTTTACAACATACCTTATACTTTATAGACTTAGATGATCCCAAATTTGAGATCATGCAAGCATTTGGCTTGAATTTCAACCTTCAATTTGTTTGAATTTGTCATTTGAGATTATGAAGAGGATAACCCTCCCTCTCTCACTCTAAACACGAAACACATACACATGTATGTATGTTTTATTTTTTCTCCACTTTTATATTTTCATATTTTAGAATGTACAATTCCGCCCTCGTAGTTTTATTAGATGTTAAGTTGGCCATAACCTACTTAATTCCATAAATATTACCTCTATTAACTAAGGTAAACATTCCTAGTTAATCTAGTAAGTTTGGGGAGGATATAACCTATTTTATTTCAAGTCCCACAAACCCGGACCTTTTATAAACCTTATTTACTAAAAAAACATTAATTCGTTCGCCATTTATTTAATATTAGATTTATTCATTTAAAAATCCTAATGTTTATCGGGTTAACTTTTACCACTAATGGTAAGTTAGCCGCTCAACCTGGTTAATTGGGTTTAATTACCAAATATGTTTTTGGGATGTTACAATCGATCCATAGTGCAAATGTGAAACATTTATTTATCGTGTGTTTTTTTCCAGCTTGACCCTTTTACGAGGTTTGCAAGTATTTTCTTCAAATGTATTGACTATAAATTAACATCTTATATAAAATAAAAGTTGCTCACTAAGTGATCTCAAACACTATAGGCACGTTTTAAGTTAAAATATGTCTTAGTACCTAAATGGTCCAATTTTTAATCAAAATATATAACTGAGTTTTCATGATTCTAAAACATTTATTTGTACAAGGGTTTTAAAAACTCTCAGTCACTCTTTAATCTCTCATTTTATCGAGTGGATATTTTATGAAATGGAATGTTTTAATTTTAGTAAAAAGGCTTTGGTTTTCAAAATATTTCCCGTACAAGGTTTTCAAAGAGTACTCAAGCCTAAGAAGTCGAGAGATTTGGGTGTCGGGAGCATCAAGGAATTGAACTTATATTTGATTTCAAAATGGTGGTGGCGACTCAAGAACTTGTGGGACCAACTTTGGGCCAAGGTGGTAAGAGCAATACATGGGAGTGGCCAAAACAATACTTTTATCCCTTGCAAGAAAACATTCATATGAATGTCGAAAGAAATAGCATCAACAGATAAAGAATTTTTGAAGTTTAATGTGCGGATTTAGGACTGTTTCAAGTGTGTAGTGGGGGGAATGAATCATCAGTACAATTCTGGAATGATTTCTGGGTGAACGGAGGTAGGTTGCGGGATCCGTTTCTAGCGGTGTTTGAGTGTTCAAGGCAGAACAAGAGTTTAGTTAGTGAGCACTACAAATCAGTCGGGGGGGTCGATAATATGGGATTGGGGATAGAGCCTTCTTCCTGTATTAACTCAAGGAAAGTTACAACATAAAAAACTTCTGGATGTCTTGGGGAATATAACAATTTCTGAAGGTAAAGATGTATGGTGGTGGAAATCTGGGGGGGGTAAAGAATTCTAAGTCAAACAGGTTAGGGAAGATTGCTTCAGGCGCAGTAACTCCACAAACTCTATACGGTTTTAATTGGAATAAAATTGCCACCCAAAAAGTAAATTACATTGTTAGAGGGCTACAATCAAAACGATTCCAACAGCTGGGACACTAGCTGATAGACGTATCGTTTTTGGGGATGGCAGATGTGTAGGATATGGAAACAGTTCCGAAACAATCGATCATTTTTTTGTAGTTGTATCATGGTAAGATCCTTATGGTGGCATATTTTACTTGGCTTAAGACGCATGTCCCTTCTCGATTCGACTCGCTCTAGCAGATTTTAGAGTTTTGCCTAAATCAAGATGGGTCACACAAAAAAGAAGGTGATTCAAGCTGTATTCTTTCTGACGATATGGAGGCTATGGCAAAGGATGAATAAAAAGGTATTTTAGGGATTAAACACATCATAGTCAAAATGCTCCAGGACGTTAAGGAGAATACTCTATGGTGGGTGCTTAAGAGATCAAAAGTTAGGGGCGTAGATATTGTTAACTGGTCTGCGTTTTTATAATTTAGTCTATGGTTAGGGTGGAGGAAATTGTAATGTCCTATGGGTGGGTGAGGGCTTTGTTTGGTTTCATTTAGGAAATACTTGTATAATATATGGTGTATTTCTCTGCATACTTTCTTGCTGTTCGGAAGCTCTGTGGTGGAATAAAATGTTTGGTTTAGTTGTTAAAGAAACATAATGTATTTATAACTTCCAACCTCAAACGGTATTATGTAACAAATAACTTCCAACCTCAAATCAAGTATGTCATATGTTATGCGAAGCAGACGCTTTGTAGAGCAAGTAGACGTTCTAAACGACCAGTCGCATTACTTTGATCAACACATTTCATAAATAACATGTATAGAACATTTTCAAAAATATATAGGACTGATAACTTAAGACAAGTTGAGAAAGTTAGGATCCATACCCGTGTAGCGAAACGTAATAATCGAAATGAATCCAAGGCTTAAAATCAAGAGTTGTATAACCTACATTGTTTGTCATCTTTCTAGTAATAACACATTATCATTCCATTATGTCATTTTGCTTCTATATTAACTACTTTTCATTTACTAACACCTTATATATAGATATTTTATATCATATTTTAGGCTAAATATTAAATAGGAAGTTTGGTTTTGGTGAGAAGACGAGTAGAAGTGTGATTGTGATACGAGACACAACAAAAAACTAAAGATAAAGACATTTTAGTCAATACCCCATATTCCAAAACCGCATCTTTAAATCCCATATTTGAAACCTCATCTATACTCCATCTTCCAAAAACCCCATCTTTCATAACCACACACCATCATATCATAATCACCACCACCACCACCTACCTTCAAAACACATTGAAAGGAGGGTTATGATTTTAGGTTTTTATTCTCAACCCAAATTGATTGGTGAGTTTTTGTAATTCAAGATAAGATCGTTCTAATCTATGGTGGTTTTGACTGATTTTAGGGTGCAGGTTCCACTTGATTCTGATATGAGACAGAAAGAGCAAGTATAAAAATTTTATTGCAAAAGCTTTGGTTTGACCAAAATTGTGTTTTACACTAGGTTAGCTTTTGGATGAATTGTGTTTTATTTCAGAATTGTGTTTATTTTGAATTGCGTGTTTTAACATAAATGTGTTTAATCTCCCAATTGATAATAACACATCCAGTTCATTGCGTTTTTGAATTGTATTTTATAACACACCTAGTTCATGTGAATTGTTGATATGTGTGTATATATACATATTTTTACAATAAATTTTCCACACGAAATCGGTTTTAATATTTATAAAAATGATTTATACCTTAACATTAAAACACACACAAGAGGACAAGTGTACCCTATCATAGATGTAGTAAAGTATAGGTAAGAACCAGATGTCGATCCATGGACGCGGGCAGATGCATGAGTACTAAACCGTTGTCACTAGTTTATCGGTAAAAAGATAGGTGAATGAAATTTTTAACTAAACTAATCTAAAATTATATTTAAAACATAAAAGACTCAAAATACAAAAATATATATTATCTATTTTACAAACAACCTAAGCATGTTAACTAAGTCAGAAATGTCACAAAGGCACTTGATCAATCTTCCAATTATATAGATAATTAGTATCCCTTTCGGGAATCCTAATATGACAATCCTTCGGAAAGTTAACGCGATAGACACACTTTAACCACCTAAAATTATTCATTAGCGTGTTATTGATAAATTTTCATGTAAATCTTCTAAAGATAAGTTAGTCATCTGTTAAGAGTTTTCTAACCTCACTTAATCAAGGAAAGTAATACAGATAAGACAATATAACCACCGAGATAAGCATAAAGTAAATCATATCACAAACTATTCCATTTTACAAACCTTGAACACAAATCAACCAAGATAGTAATTTCAACCAGAACCACTAAATAAAGATCATAAACCATGTCAAGAACTTGTAACAAAACCATCTAACCCGTTAGGGTCTTTACGTGCAAGAAAGTACTCTTGATTAACATTTGATTTACATTTTATTAAACCAATACCCATTTCTAGTTTCATGGAGTAAACATATTAACAAGTTAATATCTTACTAATAAGTGCTTAATCAAGGGGTTTTCAACGTATCTCACCTAAAAACTCATTAATCATGCAAGATAACCAAATACAATCAAGAATCCAACATCAATGAAACACGTTTGCCATATGATAATCAAGATTAAACATGAAAAGTACCAAAGTTTCATACAAACAAGATTAACATACTAATATTTTTTCATAAAACAAGTAAACCAATGTTTTTGCCTTAAGGCTACAATAATATAGAATACATCAAATCAATGCCTGAAATACAACCAAAATCATGGAAAGAACAAGGATTCAAACCATAAGCAAGCAAGGATTAGATGGAATGGATGATAAATAGGCTTCTTTGCAACTTGGAGGCTTGAATCCGACCAAAGCAGGTTGTTTTCGGAGCCCAAAAGTCGCCCAAAAGCTTGCAAATATCCAATAATTGATCAGATTGCGCTTGCTCTGTTTTATAGGGTTTTCAAAAGTGCACGATAGTGCACTTTAAAGTGCATGCCCGTGCACTGTACAAGTATAATCATGATGTCAGCTGCAGGGTATGGGTTAAGCAAGTGGCTGATTTAGCAGTAAAGTGCGCGCACGGTCATGTACTTGAGGTGCATGGTCGTGCATATCCGAGAAAATGGATGCACGGTTGGTCGCACGGGGTGTGCTTCCGAGGGTCAGAGGGCGCACGGGTGTGCAGCCGAGGCGCACGGCCATGCGTCAAAGAGAAACTGATTGCACTCCTGGCCGCACTGCTGGTGCTTCTGACTGATTGAACCCGCACGACCGTGCAGTTGGAGTGCACGGCCGTGCATGACCTGTATCTTCAGTAGTGTATGCAGTTTTCATCCAAAATGCCCGAAAACTCCTCGTTTTTTTCAAAATTTGCCTGTGGAACGTCGTTTAAGACATGAAAACCCAAAATTACATGATTAAGAACCTAAACATCGAATTGGTAGTAAAAAACCGTAATGCAGGAGTAAAATATGGGACTAAAACGTGTACAATTTAGTGTATATCAATTGTGATTTAACCCCATCAACCGCCCATTGCGTTTTTTTTAAAACAACAAACAATTTTGTTTCTGAACCACCCCCCCCCCCCCCCATCAGTTACAAAGCCACAATTGTGTTCTTAAAAAACACAATGAATTAACACTATAATCAACGTTCTTTTTAAAAATGCAATGCTAATACACATTGAATTGTGTATACCCAATTCATTCTAGTTTTTTATATATATCCCTAGTATACTCGTTTTAAAGATAAAAAATGCTCGTTTTTACGATGTAATTTGCGTAGAAAAAACTAACATCATATGAAACAGTTAGTAACGCTTTAAAAAAATTGAAGAAGTGGAAGAAAGAGAACAAATAAGTTTGCAGAATCATAATACCCTTATTAAAACTCACGTGCGTTATGAATTCTACCCATTTAATATAGGCCCTTAATTACTCAATTAGATGATAAAGGTTGCTTCTTAGGCTTACAAGTTCCTATTATATCCTAACCCTCATATGTTATATGTTTGGGTAAAGTTATCCGACAAAATCTTCCAAATCACAATGAATCGCAAAATTTAACATATTGCCGAGAAATATAACACAATGCCATGAACAAAAGTCATAAATAATCACAAAAAAGACACAATGACAAAAGAAAACACAATATCAAATAAAAAGACAATAATTTCTGGCATGCGTAATTAAACTTGATACGCTTCACATGTTAATTCCCCTTTATACATTAAACCATTCTATAAAACTAAATTAACTAAACATAATTAAGTGTAATTTATTTAAATGAGTTATCAAGTAAGGTTGAAAATGGATCGAAACAAAATAAATGCATAGAGGTAAAGGGAGGTGTACCCTGATCTTGAACATGTTATAGACTCACGTGCTCTTATAATCTTCTTACTTGATTAACAAGTGCTATACAATAGTCAATTATTAACTTTTAGTCATCAAATTATTTTTATAAAGAATGTAATTTCATAAGTATATCTCTCGTCCAATTCTGGCTTCCCTTCTATTTTTAGATTTTGATTTCGATATGGTTGGAAGAAAGCAAACCACATACGTGCGATAATTTTGTATAGCGCGAAAGATTACACCCTTTTACTCTTATAACCGTTATTATTAACGTACATCCTTTAATCAGAATCTTATCACATCCAAGAAAGAAAACCGTTGGTACTCAAATTTAAGATTGTTTTCATTTGAACCCGTCGGTATAAACAACAATTTATAAATTAAGAATCTAGTTTCAGGCATTCGAACGATATTTTATTACATTTGTTTGCTTTTTTTCTCAGTTAAATGTTAAAATGAGAAAAAAAAAATATTTTACTTATTTAATTACGTTATTTAAACTCAATGTCAAAACTTATGAGCATGTTTGATTATTTATGAATCCTATAAATTGAAAGAAGTAAATGCGTCAGAAATTATGGAGCTTGAATAGATACATGATTAGCGAAAGAGTGGGCATGTTGCGTTTACACCCTTGCGTGTATTTGGGGTTATCTTTTGGTAAAGCCATCATCTCCCCCCACACATTTACATCACCATAAAGTAAAAGATAAAAACAATTTTTTTAACACTTATGATAAAAAAAACCATAACTGAAGTAATCACACGAAAGTCGATGTGGTATGGTTAAATTGCGGAAAAGATAAATTGTTATCACTTTTGTTTGTGAAATGTCTACGAGTTGATCGTTTCATGGTTGAGGTACATATTAACTAAATGATTCTTAGTAGTCGATCAACACCCTCTAGTCGAAGTTTTACTTATGGCCGGTGGAGATTAGCCATTACTAAGTTTTGGGATTTACTTCTATTTTTGGATCACCTATCTTGAGCGATCTTAGTGGTTGTCAATGAAAGTGTTTGGATGTAGAATTCATTCGACTCTTTGGTGCCTTTGGAAGGTCAAAATGGAACCATATACAATTGCCAATTTTCTAGGAACATAACCGTCTCTGAAAATCTTTAGGCCCTAGGCGAATAGAAAATACAGGCCACTAAAATATGAATTTTTAAAAAATACATATATAAAAGGTCTTAAATATATGAAAATGAATTAATGCATTTGAATCAACACGAATTATTTAATGTAAGTTAACTAAATTAGGCAACTAATTAATGTCATTTGCATAGCATAGAGACTATCCGCGTAACGCTTTCTAGATTTTATAATTATGTATATACTGAAATGATTTTTACCTCGACTATGTTGTTAGTGCGTATAAGATTACACGATATGAAACACACATTTTTTTAATGAGAATAAAATTATTTAGCATGTGACACAAATATCCTGACGTCGCACGTTTTTAAATTATCACCGAGAACACCCAAAAGATCAAACAATAGAACAATGAAAAAATATTAGATATGATATAGGCATACAACCAATATACAACTCAACTGTGACTCACCGTGCTAAGACTACTAAGACTAGACGAATATTGGTTATCAAATACAAACACTAGTAAGATGACACATAGATCAAAAGCTAAACAATGTTATAAAATATAAAACATGACCAATGCATTGTAGAACACATGTCGACTATATGCATCTTTAACACATTCAGATCTGAAAATCAGAAATATACTAAAAGTAAACGTGTTCCACAGCCAAAATCTATATCAAACACCATAATTTACTCATCGATCAATGGTCAACGTATGTTCTTTTTACCTAGTTAGTGCTTACATTTTAAATGGAGTTCAGGCATCCTACAAAGTCAACACTTTAGGCAAACTAATGTAAAGAACATAGTGCTCAATGATTTCTTTAACATTTGTGTTAATGTTTGACTTTAAATATTAGTATAATTTGGTCATAAATCATATTCTTATTTTAAAGTATAGATACAAACTTGTAAGTAATGATATATACATATTATTTTGTCAAAATCTACAGAATAATTATTGCACACTTTATAAACATGTAACTGTAGATATCAGGCAGGAAGAAAGAGCATAGTGTAGTTACAATTTGTCACCACTTCTGTCTTATCTTAATTTTTGTGCTCATATATATGTCATTATTGTATGTATATCTATAGATGTACGTGTAGCGCATCTGTGTAGATGTATATATCCCTTCAGCTTCCGCATATGCACCCTTCCTAACCTAATCATTCTTCCTCCTTACATACTATTATGCCGGATCTGCAATATGCAGATTTTAGGGTTTCTAATTTAGGTTAAAACCCTAACCACCAAACTTCAAGATTTAACCAAGGAAGTGTCTGTAAATGTTGGGTTCATCATCTTGTTCACAACATCATCAGCAACAAAATCAAGAAATCAGATCTTTTCCTACCACCACCACCACCTCCAGCCGTTACTGGACAGTTATCGTTACTGTTACCGTTACAGTTACACCAACACCAGATCCCACCATCCATCCATTTGCGTCAACTACTCTTAACCTGTGCACACTCCATTTCTAAAACTGACTTCACCACCGCCCACCGTATCACCACCATCCTCTTAGCCAATTCTTCGCCTTCCGGCGACTCATCCGAAAGATTAATCCACTCTTTCACCAAAGCCCTAGCCCTCTGTCTCCGCCTCCACCTCCACCCCACACCCCCTCTTTCCATTAATATTAATAATAATTTTAATAATGAGTCGTGGAAGCAACCTCTTGCAGATAATATGGCTCAATACCCATTGGACCATGCGGGAGCCTCGTGCAGCGGATTTGCCTGTCAGACCGATGATGAAATTCTACAAGCATCATATTTTTCACTCAATCAAATAACCCCTTTCATAAGATTTAGTCACCTAACCGCAAATCAAGCAATCTTAGAAGCCATTCAACAACAACAATTTTCTCAAGATATTCACATACTAGATTTCGACATCATGCACGGATTCCAATGGCCACCACTAATGCAATTAATCGCCAACCGCCACCCGCCACCCACCCTCCGCATCACCGCCACCGGAACCAACCTCAACCACCTCCATCGAACCGGCGACCGTCTCTCCAAATTCGCACACTCCCTCAACCTCACATTCCGGTTCTTCCCACTTCTACTCCCTCACAACCACCACCACACCGTCGATGACGTCATCCGCCACCTCTCCGCCGTCGTACACCTCCCTAACGAAACCCTAGCCGTCAACTGCATCCACTACCTCCACCGCATGTTAACAAACCGAGATAAACTCTGCTTGTTGTTGAGGAAGATAAAATCCATGAACCCTAAAGTTGTCACATTAGCTGAAAATGAATCAAACCACAACCACCCGGTTTTTATTTCAAGATTTAAGGAGTCCTTACACTATTATACGGCGGTTTTCGGCTCGCTTGAAGCGACATTGCCACAAAACAGCAGGGAGCTGATGGAGGTGGAGCAGGCGTGGTTTGGAGGGATTGCGGACATTGTGGCGGCCGAGGGTGATGATCGGAGAGTGCGACATGAGCGGTTTTTATCGTGGGAAATGATCATGAGGCTAGCCGGTTTTCGAAATGTTGGGTTGAGTTCATTTAATGTTACACAAGCTAAACTGTTGTTGAGGCTACATTATCCTTGTGAAGGTTATAATCTTGAGGTTGTAAATGATTGTTTCTTTTTGGGTTGGCAGAACCAACCCTTATCTTCTGTTTCTTCTTGGCATTAAGTTATAAATATGATTATATGTCACAATATGATGTTACATGTGTGGCTAGCTACCTATACATACACACCTATACATATATACACAGGACAGTCTAAAGTCTAAACTATGTGCTTTAGTGTTTCCATGTAGGTATATGAGGAAACCCTAATTATCAAACCCTAGCTACCTCGCTGTACTATGTTGTTTGCATGAAAAGCAAGCATGGAACATGTCTTTTGAAGTTGACCATCTTCTAATTATAATCTTATCATGATTATTCAGAGTTGAGTGATATCACTGTTTCACCTATGCTCATGTGTGTATGTATATGCATGATATAAATATACACCGGAGAAAGTGAGTTTATTTGTGTGTGTCGAATGACACAAACACTAGGTGGTGTTAACTTAAAGCTTTTCCAACTCAAGGTCCTTGAGAGAGTCCGGTAGGGGGGGGACCCACACGGACGGACACTGTGGGAGAGAAATGGTGGTTTGTGAGAGGGGAGGAGAGAGCCAAATCTGCGGAAAGAGGAGCGTGGGAGGGAAGAAGCATTGCAGGTTAGGACCCCTGTCTTCGGAGTTGATCATATGTATATATATGCTATGTTTAAGCAGGAGATTTAACAAGCCACCAAATTTCTTATAAGTAGGAATGCGGTCACTTGTTATTAATTGGTTGGTATTGGAGTAGATTAGGGAATTAAGTGGAATTAAATATGTTAGATAAGGCATCAGTTTTCAAAGGCACATAAAGCATATATGAATAACATATACATACTCTCAAACATTTAAACACACCAGAATTGACCCATAATGCGCCGGGGCACGCTACAATTTGCTTGCTGATTTTAATTTTAAATGACTGGATGTTATTCTAATTAATCCAATTAAACTCGGATTTTAGGTGTATGGGGTTTTACTCAACCCCCATAACCCGCATAGCTCGAATATTCAAACTAAACTGGCTCAGCTCGAGCTCAAAATCAAGCTATTTTGAGGCTTGAGCTCAACTTTAAAGGTCCGAGTCAGCTCAACTCGACTTGATTTAGCTTGATTCGGTTTTGAGCCATAACCATAACCAAAATCAAAATTTTTGGTTCGGGTCAATTTTGAACCGACCTATTGATTATTAATATAGGCCCATGAACCAAGAATTAATTAAAATTAAACAGGTCAAAGGACCCATCGACGCAACTAAACAAAGTCATTAAAGAACTTTGTTGGGTTACTCTCCTCTAGTTATAAGGGTTTTATTTGGCAAGGTTTGTTTATGCGCAAACTTCCTTAAGTGTCTTAAAATCGTGATAAAATTACTTTTTGTGTCTAAAAGAGAAGGATGCTCATCTTATCCAAAACCTGAACCTGACTGAGAAACTATCATAGTCGAATTACCTGAACCCAATGCATAGCAAACTCGAACCCGATTGACCTTTAATAGTTAATAGATATGGTTTTGGTGATTTGGGTTCACCCGAAAACCCCCGATGAATTTAGATGAATCCCAATGAATCCTACCTTGAAATCTTCAAACCACGAAGAATTTAGAGGAATCCTAGTGAATCCTACCTTGAAATACCGATGAATCCTACTTTTATGCTCATATACAAATCCTGTTGAATCCTGCTTTTATGCTCATATTTAAGTCTAGATGAATTCTACCTTGAAATACTTGATGGTACACCTCTTGGAATTTTGTTTTATAGACTTTTATTTTGTTTGTGCTTTTAAAAAGTTTGCCTGTTTTCTAAACAATTTACTTGATATGCATTACCGATTTCAAGTTAAATTCAAAATATATTATATTATCCATTTTATTCAAATCTCACCCAACTATATTATGTATCCACCTCCATATTCCAAATCATCGTAAAATTATCCGAATTTAGATATTAATATAATCGATATCCTTCTATAATATGCGTTGATCTATGTCATATTTATATGCACCGACTTCTCCTAAAATTACATCGGATGAATAGCATATGATCAAACCCAAAATCTATTCCAACCTTGCAATTAAGTTTCGTAATAGAATTCCATATGACTTTCAAGTTTAGATCGAGTTTTCACCCCTGCTAAAGTCTTGATCTTTTACTATAGATTTGAAATCAGAATGTGTTCTACATTCATTTTCTTGAGAAGTTGAACTCGTTTACAATCGTTTAGTTGAGAAGCTCGTTTAACTTACTCATGTTTTATAATTTTGACGTGTTCAAGTTTGAATTAAACAATCTGGAGTTGATAAAACTGTACTAACCTGAAGCTCGACCCGATAAAATCCGAACCTCCGAACTTTTCGTTCACTAGTGTTACGTATGTACGTTTGTATAGAATTTTTTTAGATACATACGTTTTCGACCCCCCAGTTTTATAAAATTTTCTAGGTCCGATGACTTCCGACCCCCGGTGAAAATTTTCAAGCCTCACCAATGGCTTAAACTAACTATAAAGAGATATCAATATTAATTAGTCTTCTACCTCGTGTCTAAACATAAACATGAGTATAAATATTTTATTAGAAATAGCTTAAATTAACTATATAGAGTGATATTGATATATTAATTTGTCTAAACATGAGTATAAATAAAATACTAATATTTTTATATATATATTTACATTTTAACTCGCAGGAATTGTGAAAAATATGTATGAAATTTTATATTCGTTGTGTTAACAAATTAATACATAATGAGTGTTCATGTATGTGTACACAAGAACTTGAGTTACACGGACAACTATAACAAGAATAATAATAATAGTAAGTGTTTTTGCAACTATCATTTATATCACAATGGAATTTTATCCAAGGATGTATTCCTAGCCGATTTGGCACCACGTGACAATTACTGAAATTTCTTGATGAAATCATATCCGATACCTAATCCCTAAAATTTGTCAGTAGTTATCAATAGTTTACCAAGGATTCGTAAAATACCAAATTTCATTTCTTTTTTTATATGTGAGTAGCTAGCGGAAATTTGTCGATGATTAGCATATTGAATAATCAACAACTGTAAAATTGTTGTTTTTCTAGGTTTTCGGTGATTTTACCGATTAGTAAAATATATATTCTAAAATTAATTTGGCGTACTACAGTGGTATAAAAATTGGATATATGAATTTTGATTTGTTAGATTCGTTTTACAGTAAACTTCTGTTTTGTTTCCTGTATTTTGATCGTTTAACGGTATTGCCTCAATTACTTAAAAATAGTTATTTCCTCTGATAGTGTAGTATGTTCTTTCTATTTTACTCCCCACATCTAACTCATCCAAAGGACATTTCAGTAATTTTATAAATGTAAGTACTAGATTATTTGTTAGTAATTCCTAAAATCAAATTGTTTAATTCCTAAAAACATAAACATAACTATTGTTATAAATATATCCTCGATCACTAATCGGCAACCATTCAACAGCTTCGAATCAGATCTCGTGAAAACAACTTCCGTTTCTTCGTCTCAGATCTCATCAAAAAGAACTTTGAATCGATTTCTTTTCTCTCTTCGTCTTTCATGTTCGAAAACAACAAAACAAACAAGACAAATTCTTATTAAAATCTTGAAGAGTATGACATTTAGCTTCAAACATTCAGATCTGAAAGATTCTTCCGTTTTTCAATTTCAAATATCAACACAGAAGATCAAGCAATATCAACTATCTTTCAAATTCGGCTAACCGCAACCACTCAACACGCTATCTTCTTCTTCGATGCACAAAAAACAGATCTACTACTGGAGTGGGTCTTGCAAATCGGACCCCAACTATTTGGGGGGGGGGGGGGGGGGGTGAAGGCATGTGAAAAAACACATCTGATGGTGATAGTGGATTCCTTAGGTGCTTGTCGGCGTTGAAGGTTGTGGCCGGAAGGTTAGGTGGATTTAGGATCTAGGATTGACATAACATGGAAATGGCTGGGGGTTTAGGCTGGGAAAGATTTTGTTGTTGGCGGTGGAGTATGTCGGTAGGTCCTGATGGTTGGTTGGGTACCGGTGAAGTGGTGGTCGTCGGCGGTGATGACGGGGCCGAGGGTAACCGAGTAGGGTTGGTAGTGGTGGTCCGATGGGGAGCTACTTCCAGGTGGTGGTTAGGTGGGGGCCATGCACGATGGTGGTGAGGTGGTGACGGTTGGTGACAGTGGCTGTTGGTGAGAGAGAAGAGAAGGTGTAGAGAGAGAGAGAGAGGAGAGAGAGACTATAAAGAGAAGGGATGATCAGTAGGTTGGGTTTTGTTGTATTTTATTATTATATATATAATCTTTATTTGTAGTCTAAAATACCTTTAGTTTTATTTTGAATTTACCAAAATACTCTTTCAGTTAACAAATAATTTGAATGGAGTTAAAGGCGGGGAGCAAATGGAAAAAACATATTAAACTATTGGAGGAAGATGGTTATTTTTAAAGATTGGGGTAAAATCATTAAAACGACCAAAACATAGGGAGCAAAACGAAAGTTTACTCTACGTTTTAATTTGTTAAGTTGTTTTTTTTATTAAAATATTAGGTTTTTTTAAATTATTAGTACTATTATATTCCCCTTTTAGCGACACGTATCATCGCTAAAAAGATAATATTAATTTAATTTTTATTTTGTTATTTATTTATTGCAACCATCCTAGCGACAACATGTCATTAATAAAGGTGTTTTGCCCGACAATTAATTTGCCCTTCAATGACGAAGCTAAGGGTGTTTAATTAGTGATGGATCTAAAAGAAAAAATAAAAATATCCTAGTTTCTTTTACCGTACATTCAAGAGTATTTTGCGTATCACTGAGAAAACCGAAGAGTTGCCCATGCACTCCTTAGGATACACAATTACACATAGATCCGTCCTTACGTTTAGCAACGACAATGCTCCCTTGTCGTAGCTAATGGGTCGCCGTATCAGGCAAATCTTCTTGTAGTGACAGATATATTTTACACAAAAACTCTACATAATTATTAAGATATCATCAGACTGAAACCACATTTTTTGGGTGTGACGATTATTCAGTCAATTTTAATAGTTTTAAAATTCAGAATTAGTGATTGATTTGCAACTATAGACTGAACATGAATAAATAAGTATGATCAAAAAATCATTTATATTGAAGTAAGAACTCAAAATCCGTGCAAATGTGTTGAGTATATTCTTTTTTGAGATTAAGATATTATAAACTAATAAGAGAATAATAAATGTAGGGGTTAAGAATATTAATATATAAATAATTGAATGTTGGCTTGTCGTTGGCCTAAATTTACGGCTCTTGTCTGCTAAACAAGACTATGAAAATTGGGGCTTCTTTGCTTCGTGCTCGTGGTCCCTTTCCTCGCCATGGGATCTATCGAGTCGTGTCTCATTGATTATTAATACTACTTACATACATTTAATCCTTTTTAATATGTATAACATTTAGTTAAGCCATAATTAGGAAAAACAAGAAATGAGATAAATATGTCTGGTCAAAGTCTTGACTTAACAAGATGTGTAATATGGTGATTCTAAGGCTAAAGGGTATGGTTAGGCTCATCCTTGAGAGGATGGGCCGTCACGTCAGCGCCACGTAGGATAGGTAGGAGGATGGGGTTAAAGGGGATGAACCCCTTTATATATATGTGTGTATGTATGTATAGATGTGTGTGATAGGTGGAGGGCGGCACCTGCGGCAGGGAGGAGCCGGAGTTGCCGGACCAAGCAAGTTGCCGGAGCAAGGCGGTGGGGGAGGATGGGGCGGCAGTGCCTGGCCGGGCCAAAGCCGGGCTCCATACCGACCGGTCTAAATACACCATACCTTACTTTTCATTTACACCCTACCCTATAGCATTAATTAGGTTACAACATAACAAACCAATAGAATTCATCCCTACTTAATCAAGTTTGACTAGAAATTAAATCTGCATTAATAACCACTTCTCTTTAATTAAACTCTAAATATAATTTACTAATACTATTAGATTTTTCTTTTTTCAAAATACACTAATTTCTTTAATAATTCAGCATCAATTTCATACTTTTTTATTAGTTAATACAGAATTAACTTATTAACTCAACAAAAGTTATACCTACTATTTTCAAATTTATTTAATGTAACTTATTTTATTACTATTTACTATATGTGAATTAACAACATAATGTTGCATTGCAAGTTGTAACTTATTCATTTTAGGATTGTACCTGTTTTAAGAATTCTTTTTTTTTATTGGCTAGGTGGACGGTGGATGCTTAGTCATTTTTTATTAATTTATCACAAAACAAACCTATCAACTCAATAAAAATATGTTTCTGGAAAGAATTTTAACCAAAAAATGTGATAAAATTTTATAAGTATAAATTTTAATTATGGTCGCAAAAGTCGTTAGACGGTCCCTAGCCAGAGTCGGAAGTACTCGGCTTAGGCGGAGAGTACTCGAGGAGTAATTCGCCTAAATGAAGAGTACTCGTGCCTCGGCAGCCTTCCTTGTAGCGAGTACTCGGGGAGTACTTGGCCTTCGAGACCTTGTTTTACAACCATGATTTTAACTCAAATAAATACTTTAAAATAATAATAACTAGCATTAAGACTCGCCCGTGTTGCGGCGCGAGTAATCGTAAACACTGAATGGATTAATGCAAATGTTATGTGATGCATTAACCATATAAAAACACGCCTTTCAACATATCAAATTGAACTCAATATAACCTATATAAGCATTCTGATTGGATCAAAACGTAAAAAAATTAATAGGTTAAAAAGTTCGTAAAACCGTGCCAAGTAGCACCAATGCCACACTGGCATTGACTCTCAACATCGGAAAAACTTGTGAAAGCAGACTTAAAAATCGTTGAATCACACACACCCGTTACAGTGTGTTAATGCGAAGAAATTAAATGGAAACGTAAAACGTAGAAAATATTAACCAAGTTGATCTAGGACCCGCCCGTGTCGGCAAACTTGTCAAACGGGGAAAAATGGACACGTTGCGACGGGCCTGTCAAGAGTGAAAAAATATAGCAAAAAACGTTGAACCTCACATGCACATTACGACATGTTAACTCGCAAAATTTAGAATGAAACGTAAACGAAAAACTTGCGAAAGATAAAAAGTATGGATGACCAAAGTTGTAAATAAAAAGTGTTGAGTTAAATTATGAAAGATGAAAAACTCTGAGCTAAAAGTAAAAAATATTAAAAAGGGTTAAAATACAAAATATGAAAATCTTTGAGTTAAAAGTGAAACATCAAACTTTTTTTAAAAACTCCTCAAACATGAGGTACAACATCACAATGCAATAAAATGTTGTTAATTTATTATATAGAAATAATAAATTTTCATAGTTGTATTTTCATTTTTTTAAGACTTGCAGCAAAATAGAAATAAAAATGATAGAGTATAATGATTAAATAATAAATAGTTAGGTAATAATCAATGAATCATCAGTAAGTTTTCCTAGATCTTAGGTGATAATTAATAATTTATATAGCGTATGGTGTAATAGAGTATGGTGCAAATAACAACACCCTGTGTAATATAGTAAGGGATTTATGTATGGTTTTGTAACTAGAGGTGATGTGGCTTCATGGCCTCTAGTGAACACCACACTTTCATTAAGGAAGTATGAAGTTGGTGGAATTATCCACGATGCTCACGAGCGATTGGAACTACATGACGAGTGGAGAATTTTTTTTTAAAGGAGCGGGTAATGGAGGGGATAGTGACCACACCCTTAATAGTGGCGGAGAGAGATGGTGGAAAGGGTGTTAACGGTGGCTCTGAGAGATCATTATGCCCCGTACCATTGCGTTGCAAGTCGGGGGTATGACAGGTAACACAGTTGTTCTGGTTATCAAAGGTAAAGAACTATTTCTTGTACATTAGCAATAGAAAGACCTAAATACACTAAGCTCTAAACGGAATCCTAAACTAAGGGATGCATGTTTGAAATGATGCACCTTTATCGATTCCAACGGGTGTAATCATTAGATGTGAATACGTTAATAATCAAGGATTTATTTACAGAATTCTGAAATCAACTAGCGAAAGAAACAAACTTTGAAGAGGTCATTGTACAATGTGACCTTCCCCTAAAACGGGAGCACCACATTTGTTGATCCTGGCATCTCTGGATTCCAGTACGACGATATACCATATTCAGTCAAAAAACCCTCAAATGACGACCTTGACCATTACACCACTTCGCCACACAATTCTTTTATGACAAATACAGAAACAAATAACAATTAAAGTAAACCCAAAAGTCAAACTGATGATCAGCGCGCCCAATCCGCAGTCGCCGGAAAAACCAACGATTTCGTAAATCACGACCGTTTTCTTTGACTGAAACGCGTGAACTAAATTCGACATCGGTTATAACCGATGTCTAACCCCCAATTCCAGTCGTAACCGCCGGAAAAGTTTTGACCGCGAATCAAGACCAAAACTCGGACTCAATTCATCCTGATCTTCCCTATAAATACCCACCCAAACCTCTGGTAACCTTTTCGCTCAAAATCGCACAATCTCTCGAAGCTTTAGCTCGTCGCCGGAGATATTCTGCATTCGTCGGACTTTCACCGGAAAACCGAGACTTACTTCAAATCGGTAAAATTCTCGACTCTTTTGTTTGCAATTCATTATTAGGCAAGTATTAACATAAATCGTTCAACCAGAATCTGTCTCAGACAACGTTGCCGGGAATTCCTGCACTCACCGGAAAATCGCTGGGTCTCGCTGTGAATCGGTACAATCATCTAAACCCCTGATATCCCTTGTTTAGTAACTTAATTTCACAACTTTGATCAAAACTGTTAATTGATTCACTCAGACGGAAGTCGCCAATCAGAGCCGACGACTCTTGCCGGAAATCTGAGAAAAGCATTCTGTTTGGTACATTTTACTCCGTAACCCTCTTTATCCATTTCATTCCAATCAATTATATGTTCGATGATCGATTTAAACAAGAACAGTCGGACATCATTGTTCTGTGTCTTTGTAAACGAAGAAGACGAAGTCGAACATGTGTATAAGTTTAATTAAAACTGAATATTTAACCGGGTTAGACACACAGTCCAGTGGTGGACTGTGTGCAACATAACACGCACGTCACGGGTTCGAATCCTACACGTTACCGAATTTCAGAATTAAAACCAACATTTTTACAACTGAATCGGATCAGGTCACCGAATGTTAATAAGTATAATTTAATCCATAAGTTAAACAGATATGACACACAGCCCAACTGGTTGGGCTGTGCGCACTCGAACCGAAGGACCCGAGTTCGAATCCGGGTCCCTGCAACCGGTTCGGCCATATAAATTGTTTTCAATAAAAACCCAAATAAATTAAAAGTTAATTAGTGTATAAATATAACTAAAACAGAGAATATTTCGGGTTGTACACGTAGCTCAGTTGGTAGAGCTGCGTGCACGTATACGAGAGGTCCCGAGTTCGAACCTCACTCAGCGCATATAATTAACACAATCCGACCGGTCAACGGTCAGAGTCAAAAAGTCAACATTTTTTTATTTATGAGTTCGAACCTCACTCAGCGCATATAATTAACACAATCCGACCGGTCAACGGTCAGAGTCAAAAAGTCAACATTTTTTTATTTATTTTTTTATTTATTTAATCAGAAAATTATTTAAAAATACTTAAAAATAATATTTTTGAAGTTAGAAAATGTCCTTAAACTCACAAAAATAAATCTAAAAATCCTATTAAGATTATGAATTAAAAGTATTAATCTCAAATAAAATCCATTTATTTACCGAACCATTTCGTTATTATTTTAGGTTAGTTTTCCCCGTCGATCAAATCCCAAAACTCGTGCGCATCCAACGTCATCAAAGAACGCACCCAATGTGAGTGAATCTCTACCAATTCCCCGTTTTAATCACATTTTGAGGTGTATCGTGTGTCGTTTAATTCCTTATTATATTTAAACACTTGTGCATCCATCATATCCGTGATCAAATGTGTATCCAATGTGTATCAATTGTTGTGTGAATTATGTTTAGATTGAAGTTATCATTTTCAGTGCATGCATTTCATTAGGCCCATCAGCTCCCCGTGGGATACGGGTTGAGTATCAGGTGCCTCATTCGATCGGCTCCGTTTGATTGAGCCTTGATCTCACATACATCATCATTCATGTCACTCGATCGGCTCCGTTTGATTGAGCCTTGATCTCATATACATCATCATTCATATCATTTACTCATCCAATGTGGTTTGTGTTTATGTTATATATATATGTTTGCTAACATGTGATTATTGCACAAATTTTCAATATTAAATACAATAAGAAATTAATAACAATGTTTTATCAAGGTTCACTCGCCAACTTTTGTTGACCCAAAATATCCCCCGTTTTACACATGATACTGGTGATCCAGTTGAGGCAAGAAACACATAGGAAGGCCTAGAAGAATAAATCAGTTTAAGCTTTGGATTGTTTTACTTAGTTTCATTTCCTTGTAATTGTATGGATTTGATTTGAATATTTAAGTTGTAATTTGAATTTAATAAATATGAAACATTTTAGTAAACATCATGAGCTTTGGTGATAACCCAATTATGCCCCGACTTTTATTCCGCTGCGGGTCGGGGTGTGACAGATTGGTATCAGAGCCATAACTATAGGGATATAGGATAGGTTATCAGACCCTTAGAGCCTATACTATAGTTGATTAAAATTTTAAATTGTTTATGCGTTACATACAAAATTCATGATGTTTATATGCTTTATGTTTATTGTTACGCTTAATATTATGCAAGCATGTTCATAAGTACATATTATTATACAATGCTCATCATGAATCATATCCTCATAACATATCATATCCATGAGAGCACACACCTTACAATTCCCATGATGTTTTGCAACGATTTTTGTATTTTTCAAATCACATCAAAGTGAGTTCTCATGACGGGCATGTAGTAACTGGAAGGGTACGAGTACCGGTAGTCGGAACGTCCTGTCTAGGCTTGGCATTCGTATAAATCCAAAATAAAGGACCAGTTTGCCTACCTGGGGACTAACGATAAGAGTACGAAGGACCTATTAGGCCAAAGCATGCTATACCAAACGTCGTGTGAGCTAACCCCACTTTGAGTTGTCATTGTGTCTACACCTGGACACCCTCCTACCATACATCTCGTAATCATATTTCATGGTTTTCATTCGGGTGATGCGAGTGTTAATCCGCCAACACCAATGTGAATCCTACTAAGCCAATAGTCATAGGGCCCACATGACTATACAGGCGATGGTATGGGGGACATTGGAGGCCCAAACATGAGCAAACCCAAGACATCCTATGGATGTAGTTGCATTATTGATAGTTATGTTGTTTTTATTCTTTTAGCGACACATGACACCTAAAAACTTCTTAAACTCACCATCTTCCTATGTATGTTCCTGTAGATGTCGGCTAGGCAACTACGTGGAGGTAGAAAGTCAGGAAGATCCAATGAACGCTTGGCCACTCAAATTGCTAAACAAATGGCCGCGGTACTTCCTGACATCGTGATTCAAGTTCAACAAGCTCTCACCGCAAATCCTATCAACCCTCCCAATCAAGAAGACTAGAGCGTCGCCAACCCTCACTCCAAAAAGTGCTCCTACAAACACTTCAAATCTTGCGATCCCCCAAAGTATGAAGGGACCGAAGGTGTTACTGCCCTCCTCCACTGGTTTGAAGAAATGGAAAACACCTTCCTCAATTGCGATTGTCCCGAGGATCGCAAGGTACGTTATGCATCAGGGAGACTGTTTGGAGTAGCCCTTACCTGGTGGAACACAGAAAAGGGTAAGCGAGGAGTCGAGGATGCCATGGCCTTATCATGGGAAGAGTTAAGGGAACTCATGACAAGGCGCTTCTGTCCAAGAAGCGAAATCAAAAGGTTGGAAGATGAATTCCACTCGTTGAAACAAAAGGAAGGAGATCACACTTCCTACAACAAAAGATTTCTCGAACTGAACCAAATGATCCCAAATCTGTTCACCCCCGTGTACCGCTTGGTTGAACACTACATTCGAGGCCTCCCCTCGAAAATTCAAGACTCGGTTCTAAGCACTTCGCCTGCAACACTTGAAGCCGCAATGGAACTACCGAACTTACCGAGAATCACATCCGAAACGGCAAATTCAAGGATGAGAAAAAGAAAGCCCCCATTGAGGCCCAAACTCCGAACCATTCCGTCTCCTCTTCGAAATTTGCTGGTAAGAGGAAACGAAACAGCAGAAATTTTGCCGTCACACACACAAACCCTCCTATCACTGCCGCACCAATTACCCAAATTGCTCCCTCAGTTGCATCCTTTAAAAAGCCCTACACCGGCCCATACCCAAAACGCAACCGTTGTTAATACCATCACCTCCCCGAAACTCCTTGCCAACATTGCACCAGCTGTGGCCGTGCAGGTCACACCATTCAAACTTGTCGCACACTTCAGTGAATGAACCGCAATCAACCCTCAACCCAAACCCATCATCAGATAGTGGGTCAAGCCCAACAACCCTTACTTCTACCACCTGCACAACATATAGCCCAATCCTACTACCAACCTAACTACCCCATGATGCAACCCATGCGAGCATGTTACAACTGTGGAGACCTAAACCACTTCTGGAACACATGTCCACGCTTGGTGAACATCATTCATGCCCAAGCTCAAGCAAATCCGGTAAACCAAGCTAACCAAGCTCCTCGACCTGCTAGAGGATGAGCTTTCAACATCAATGCCAACCAAGCTAGAGCTGCCAACAACGTGGTTAACGGTACGTTTCTCATCAATGGTAGTTATGCATCTATGTTATTCGATACTGGCGCGGATAAGAGTTTTGTGTCCTTAGAATTTGAACCTATCCTCAACCAAACTCGTGATAACCTCATGGAATCTCTAACGGTGGAAGTTGCTGACGGAAAGCCCGTTTCATTAAATTCTATTATACGAGATTGTACCCTCACTCTAAACGATCACGATTTTCCAGTTGACCTCATTCCTATGAAGTTGGGAAGTTTCGATATTATAATTGGTATGGACTGGCTCAGCCAGCATCACGCTGAAGTAGTATGCCGCGAAAAGTTCATTCGCATTACTCTTGCAGACGGTCAGACCCTACGTATCTTTGGAGAAACCCCTTCGAAAGGACTCAAATTAATGTCCTGCCTTCAAGCCCGAAAATATATCCGCAAGAACTATGTCGCATTCCTAGCTCACGTCGTCAAAAAGGGAAACAAGGAGAAGAAACTCGAAGATATCTCAGTTGTGAAAGAATTCCCACAAGTCTTTCCCGACGACATTTCAGGACTCCCTCCTGTGAGAGAATTCGAATTCCGCATCGATCTTGTACCTGGCGCTACACCAGTCGCAAAATCTCCTTATAGGTTAGCCCCATCCGAAATGCAAGAGCTGGCCAGTCAACTGCAAGAGCTGACTGACAAAGGATTCATACGTCCTAGCTCCTCGCCTTGGGGTACGCCTGTTCTTTTTGTGAAGAAGAAAGATGGAACGTTTCGCATGTGCATCGATTATAGAGAACTCAACAAGTTGACAGTTAAGAATCGCTACCCACTACCTCGCATCGATGACCTCCTAGACCAACTTCAAGGCGCCACCTGCTTTTCAAAAATCGACCTTCGTTCTGGTTATCATCAACTCAGAGTACATGAAGAAGACGTCCCAAAGACCGCCTTCCGGACTCGTTCTGGTCATTACGAATTCATGGTCATGCCATTCGGTTTAACCAACGCCCCCGCTGTCTTCATGGATCTAATGAATAGGGTATGCAAACCCTACCTCGACCGTTTTTTCATAGTCTTCGTCGACGACATCCTTATTTACTCCAAGTCTAAATCCGATCATGAACGACACCTTCGACTCATCCTTACACTCTTAAAGACTGAAAAGCTCTACGCTAAGTTCTCTAAATGCGAATTCTGGTTAAGAGAAGTACAATTCCTTGGACATGTTGTTAATGACAAGGGAATACATGTCGATCCTTCGAAAATCAAGGTAGTACAGGAATGGCAAGCGCCACGTACCCCTACCGAAGTAAGGTCATTTCTTGGTTTGGCTGGTTACTATCGCCGTTTCATTTCCAATTTCTCCCGTATTGCTGTACCACTCACGGCTTTGACTCATAAAGGAAAACCCTTCATATGGGGACCTAAACAAGAAGAAGCCTTCCAAACGCCAAAGCAAAAACTTTGTGACGCACCTATCCTCACACTTCCTGAAGGTTGCGATGACTTTGTAGTATATTACGACGCATCAGGGAAAGGACTAGGCTGTGTGTTAATGCAAAGAGGAAAAGTGATAGCCTATGCTTCTAGGCAACTCAAAGTTCATGAGAAGAATTACACCACCCACGACCTGGAACTTGGAGCCGTTGTGTTCGCTCTCAAGATATGGAGACATTACCTCTACGGTACCAAGTGTGAAATATACACTGACCACAAAAGTCTCCAACATATCTTCAACCAAAAGGAGTTGAATATGAGGCAACGAAGATGGGTCGGACTTCTTAACGACTACGACTGTGAAATTCGATATCATCCTGGAAAGGCAAATGTGGTGGCTGATGCACTTAGTCGAAAAGGTTATGCGAACTCCATTCGTCTTCTATGTTTGCAAATCATAACCGACATCAAAGATCGAATCCGAGAAGCTCAACATGTTTCTGTAACAGAAAACAACGTACGCGATGAGCTGTCATGTGGAGCGGAACTCAAAATCGAAACCAAATCCTACGGTATTCTATATTATCTAAATCGCATATGGATTCCCGATCGCGATAACCTTCGTGATTTCCTTATGAATGAGGTGCACAAAACACGGTACTCTGTACACCCAGGAGCCGACAAGATGTATCAAGACCTACGATACACCTACTGGTGGCCGGGCATGAAAAAGGATATCGCTATTTTTGTTTCCAAGTGCCTTACCTGTTCCAAAGTAAAAGCTGAACATCAAAGACCTTCAGGACTTCTAACCCAACCTGAAATACCTGTATGAAAGTGGGAAAACATAACCATGGACTTCATTACCGGGTTACCTCGCACCTCCAGTGGGTATGACACCATATGGGTAATCATTGATCGTCTTACAAAATCAGCTCACTTCATTCCGATTCGCGAGGACTTCAAGAACGAGAAGTTAGCTCGTATCTACATCAGCGAGATCGTAAGCCGTCATGGTGTACCTTTAAGCATCATTTCAGACCGTGATGGTCGTTTCACTTCACGAACATGGCGAGCCGTACAAACCGCCTTGGATACACGATTAGACCTCAGTACCGCTTTTCATCCTCAAACTGATGGACAATCTGAACGCACTATCCAAACTCTTGAAGACATGCTTCGAGCATGTGTCATAGACTTCAAAGGGAATTGGGACGCTCATCTACCATTAGTTGAATTTTCGTACAACAATAGCTACCATTCAAGTATCGGCATGGCTCCTTTCGAAGCTTTATATGGTCGTAAGTGCCGATCTCTAGTATGTTGGCACGCAATTGGGGAATCACAAATCACCGGTCCAGAGTTAATTCAAGAAACAACCGATAAGGTCATTCAAATTCGAAACAATCTTCTAGCGGCTCAAAGTCGTCAAAAGAGCTATGCAGACAAATGACGAAAGCCCTTGGAGTTTGACATTGGGGATCAAGTACTTTTAAAAGTATCACCGTGGAAGGGAGTGGTTCGTTTTGGCCAGAAGGGCAAGCTAGCACCACGCTACGTAGGACCCTTCAAGATACTCAAAAGGGTAGGTCCTGTAGCATACAAGCTTGACCTACCAGAAGAGCTCAACAGAATTCATCCCACATTCCACGTATCAAACTTGAAGAAGTGCCTCGCCGATGAAAACCTCCATATTCCGCTAGAAGACATTCAGATCGATGAATCTATGCACTTCATTGGAAGACCAGAAGAAATCATGGACTTTGGAGAGAAGCGTTTAAGACGGAGTCGTATTCCAATTGTCAGGGTACGTTGGGAGTCGAAACGAGGACCTGAGTTTACTTGGGAACGTGAAGACTCAATGCGCGAGAAATACCCACATCTTTTTCATGTTACCACTACTACTTAAATTTCGGGACGAAATTTCTAAAAGTAGGGGATACTGTAACATCCGTCGAAAAACGGGTTTCCAAAACCCGCTTCGTTTATTAATCGAATATTCAGTTATAATTTTCGTTGCGTATATATTGTTCATTTTAATTTTAAACAATACATAATTAATAAACATTTTAGAATTTAAAAACTATAATTAATAAATAATAAAAATAAGTGAAGAAAAAAATGAAATGAAGCTGCCGGGTTTCGAACCCGGGTCGCCCACAAACACAAGCACACACTACACCACTTCGCCACACAATTCTTTTATGACAAATACAGAAACAAATAACAATTAAAGTAAACCCAAAAGTCAAACTGATGATCAACGCGCCCAATCCGCAGTCGCCGGAAAAACCGACGATTTCGCAAATCACGACCGTTTTCTTTGACTTAAACGCGTGAACTAAATTCGACATCGGTTATAACCGATGTCTAACCCCCAATTCCAGTCGTAACCGCCGGAAAAGTTTTGACCGCGAATCAAGACCAAAACTCGGACTCAATTCATCCTGATCTTCCCTATAAATACCTACCCAAACCTCTGGTAACCTTTTCGCTCAAAATCGCACAATCTCTCGAAGCTTTAGCTCGTCGCCGGAGATATTCTGCATTCGCCGGACTTTCACCGGAAAACCGAGACTTACTTCAAATCGGTAAAATTCTCGACTCTTTTGTTTGCAATTCATTATTAGGCAAGTATTAACATAAATCGTTCAACCAGAATCTGTCTCAGACAACGTTGCCGGGAATTCCTGCACTCACCGGAAAATCGCTGGAAATTCCGAAGTCTCGCTGTGAATCGGTACAATCCTCTAAACCCCTGATATCCCTTGTTTAGTAACTTAATTTCACAACTCTTTGATCAAAACTGTTAATTGATTCACTCAGACGGAAGTCGCCAATCAGAGCCGACGACTCTTGCCGGAAATCTGAGAAAAGCATTCTGTTTGGTACATTTTACTCCGTAACCCTCTTTATCCATTTCATTCCAATCAATTATATGTTCGATGATCGATTTAAACAAGAAGAGTCGGACATCATTGTTCTGTGTCTTTGTAAACGAAGAAGACGAAGTCGAACATGTGTATAAGTTTAATTAAAACTGAATATTTAACCGGGTTAGACACACAGTCCAGTGGTGGACTGTGTGCAACATAACACGCACGTCACGGGTTCGAATCGTACACGTTACCGAATTTCAGAATTAAAACCAACATTTTTACAACTGAATCGGATCAGGTCACCGAATGTTAATAAGTATAATTTAATCCATAAGTTAAACAGATATGACACACAGCCCAACTGGTTGGGCTGTGCGCACTCGAACCGAAGGACCCGAGTTCGACTCCGGGTCCCTGCAACCGGTTCGGCCATATAAATTGTTTTCAATAAAAACCCAAATAAATTAAAAGTTAATTAGTGTATAAATATAATTAAAACAGAGAATATTTCGGGTTAGACATGTAGCTCAGTTGGTAGAGCTGCGTGCACGTATACGAGAGGTCCCGAGTTCGAACCTCACTCAGCGCATATAATTAACACAATCTGACCGGTCAACGGTCAGAGTCAAAAAGTCTACATTTATTTATTTATTTATTTATTTATTTAATCAGAAAATTATTTAAAAATACTTAAAAATAATATTTTTGAAGTTAGAAAATGTCCTTAAACTCACAAAAATAAATCTAAAAATCCTATTAAGATTATGAATTAAAAGTATTAATCTCAAATAAAATCCATTTATTTACCGAACCATTTCGTTATTATTTTAGGTTAGTTTTCCCCGTCGATCAAATCCCAAAACTCGTGCGCATCCAACGTCATCAAAGAACGCACCCAATGTGAGTGAATCTCTACGAATTCCCCGTTTTAATCACATTTTGAGGTGTATCGTGTGTCGTTTAATTCTTTATTATATTTAAACACTTGTGCATCCATCATATCCGTGATCAAATGTGTATCAATTGTTGTGTGAATTATGTTTAGATTGAAGTTATCATTTTCAGTGCATGCATTTCATTAGGCCCATCAGCTCCCCGTGGGATACGGGTTGAGTATCAGGTGCCTCATTCGATCGGCTCCGTTTGATTGAGCCTTGATCTCACATACATCATCATTCATGTCACTCGATCGGCTCCGTTTGATTGAGCCTTGATCTCATATACATCATCATTCATATCATTTACTCATCCAATGTGGTTTGTGTTTATGTTATATATATATGTTTGCTCACATGTGATTATTGCACAAATTTTCAATATTAAATACAACAAGAAATTAATAACAATGTTTTCTCAAGGTTCACTCGCCAACTTTTGTTAACCCAAAATATCCCCCGTTTTACACATGATACAGGTGATCCAGTTGAGGCAAGAAACACATAGGAAGGCCTAGAAGAATAAATCAGTTTAAGCTTTGGATTGTTTTACTTAGTTTCATTTCCTTGTAATTGTATGGATTTGATTTGAATATTTAAGTTGTAATTTGAATTTAATAAATATGAAACATTTTAGTAAACATCATGAGCTTTGGTGATAATCCAATTATGCCCCGACTTTTATTCCGCTGCGGGTCGGGGTGTGACAATTCACAATATAGATCCGTAACACTGGTTTGCAGTTTCAGGTTTTTGTTGCTTTCGATGCCATGATCGTAGAAAAGATAGAAGAACGAGGAGTATTGGAAAATAAATTTTTGTCACTCTTCGCCTTTCCAACTCCCTATACACATATATAAATATATTACTATTTGGTCTCCACGTTTTTCTTTTTTGAATTTTAGATATTGACCAATCACGATGTGCCACACGTAATTACAGGGACATAATAGTTGTAGCTGACGCACTAGGTATTTTTGGCACACGCCGTCAGGCACGTCCACCCCATTTTGATGTGACACTTACATTATTGCTCATACGAAATGACACTTTTCCCTTTTAAAGTACAATTTCATTATTTTTAATTATAACACCAGACTGAGGCATGACGACGTATGATCAGGTTTACTACATAATAAATCGGTCGACACCTATTTAAACCTAAATATTCTGGAACCTTATAAATAATTTAGAGATATATATTATTAAATAACAAGATCTTTAAAAAGTATGAAATAGTTACTATATCTCCTACTTTTCAGGGTAGAATCTAAAGACAAATACAACCATCTAAGGAAAAACCCTAACTGACCAATGACTATAAGTACTTGGTATATATATCTCAATCTCTCATACACACACATATTTTCATTCTTCCAACAGATACTTATTCTCATGTCAGACAGTAGTCATAGGGACAACCCCATTCCTGTGGTGAGCCTAACGATGTTCTGTTTTGTAGTTCAAAAACCCAGATAGTTGTCATGAAAGATAACCACACCCAGATTCCCCCAAAAGATCCTTGCTTCCGGTACACCTTTCTTCACCGCGAAAGCCTACCTTTTTTTTTGACGACTAAACTAAGAACCAATAATACACTGATATGATAAAACTGGCAGAAAATCTAATCGCCCTGATTAGGCATTCACGAAAAAGTCTAATACTTGCATTCATTCACAATATAACAAATAACACATTTACAAGAATCATAATTGACTCAAATATGGTTAAATTTAATGCAAAGAAAGCTATTTGACACATTATAAGCGTCTTGACTAGATGTAATAATTTGTGACAGTCAAAATGATAATTTATAAAAAAAATTAAAAGAATAAACAAGTTAATCTAGAAATTATGCATATTAACACCAACTAAATTAGTTTCTTTTACATATCACGTCTTTCAACAAAAATATGAAATTTACACTCATGAGATGGGGGAACTAGGGACTAACTCATGTCCTACATTCAAAACAAAATTACGTACTCTTCTTGATAATGTGTCCTTCTCGGATTGGTTCACAAGAGAGACTTACATTACATACACTACAGGGCTATTCCAACGTTTTTAGAGGCCCTAAGCGAAGTACAAAGTGGAGGCATTTAAGTATAATTTTACAAAAAAGAACATGCATCTAAGAATATAACTAAAATCACCGTAAGTCGTAATGGTCAGCGATTCGCTAGCAGCAGACAAATGGAAAATAAGAACGATAATGGCGATTCTAATTGAGGAATTTTATAATTAGTAACTAATACGTTGTTGTATGCAATTATTTATATTAGCTTAGCTAAAGTTTTTAATTAAAAAGTGGGCCATTTTTTTAAATAGAAAACTGGTTTTGTTTTGCAATTAATTTGTTAATTTGGGTATTAACACACATACTATATATAATAACTTACTAAAAATTGGAGGCCATTATTCTTTAGTGGCCCTAGATCCATACATAGGGTGGAAAATCTAATGGACCGGCCCTGATACTCTAGTATTCTTTGGTGGCCCTAGATCCATACCTAGGGTGGAAAATCTAATGGACCGGCCCTGATACTCTAGTATACACAAGTGTATACTAGAATATGTTGATTGATGGTATCACACGATTTTTATCTAGTGATTTAGTTGGCCATTAAAAAAAATATACACAAGTGCAAGTGTATATATGTGTAATTGGTTTATGAAATAAAGATATTAGATATATGTAGTATGATTGATTGTAGATAGGAGTGTGGGGGCAAAGATGTTGCTGACAAATGATATGTTGGTTTACTTGCAAATGTAAGATCCCGCACGTAAGGCCCTGTCATTCACATGCTCTTACACTTACACACATCCATGTGTCTTTTCTTCTGTTGTCTTTCCCTTTCTCCTATCCTTTTGTCCTTCGGGCTTCAATTGAACTCATTATATATATATATATATATATATATATATATATATATATATATATATATATATATATTATCAGTCATGATACCTGGTTTTCTTTTGTCTGTTGATTAGTTTTGTTCATACATAATGGAAAACAAATAAATTATATCTGTGACGGCTGACAGGCCAGCAGAGAATTCAGTTAGAGAAGTAGCCATGGAGTTCGACATAGTTGTCAGGATGATCTGGTTCCCCTTTACGATATATCTTCTTGATGGTAGTACCGAATTCTTTAGGGTTGAAGAACTTGATGGTAGTACGAGTTCTTTAGGGCGATTTTAGTGTGATGTTATGAGAGTCTGACCCTAATCCCTCTCTAACAATCTCCTTATATACATCCAAAGGGAAACCCGATTAGTTAATTAGGGTAAATCGGCCCATCAACAATTACCAACTAATTATATTATAGGTTTTAGAGTAAACTTTCGTTTTGCTCCCTGTGGTTTGGTCACTTTAACGGTTTTGCTCCAAACCTTTAAAAATAGCCATTTTCCTCCAATAGTTTGCTATGGTTTTTTCATTTTGCTCCCCGCCTCTAACTCCATCCAAATTGTCTGTTTTTCTATTTTGCTCCCTGCATGGAACAAAATGGAAAAACAATAGCAAACTATTGGAGGAAAATGGCTATTTTTAAAGGTTTGGGGCAAAACCGTTAAAGTGACCAAACCACAAGGAGCAAAACGAAAGTTTACTCTAGGTTTTAATATTTTTTGATCTATATTATATAAATGATAATGATGGCTACTAGATTAAATTAATATAAATAAATATTTAATCTTACATTCTCCCACTTAGCCGAATAATCATTTATTATGAGTGTTAAATTAGTCTGGTCAAAAGTTAATACTCATTTTAGCTTTAAAGCAAGAACTATAGCAGAGAAATACAGCCATTGAGTCATTATGCAACTCATTATGCTCCCTACATGGAGCAAAATGGAAAAACAATAGCAAACTATTGGAGGAAAATGGCTATTTTTAAAGGTTTGGGGCAAAACCGTTAAAGTGACCAAACCACAAGGAGCAAAACGAAAGTTTACTCTAGGTTTTAATATATTTTGATCTATATTATATAAATGATAATGATGGCTACTAGATTAAATTAATATAAATAAATATTTAATCTTACATTCTCCCACTTAGCCGAATAATCATTTATTATGAGTGTTAGATTAGTCTGGTCAAAAATTAATACTCATTTTAGCTTTAAAGCAAGAACTATAGCAGAGAAATACAGCCATTGAGTCATTATGCAACTCAGGACCCCCATTAATCATACTACAGCCTTAATTTAAAACCTAACATTATGATCAAAATAGGCCCTTTAGCGTTTGATTTGTATTTATATTTGTCTATATGTCATTATACTGGCAGAACATATGTTAGAGACATATAAAATCAAACTGATGAGGAAAATTAATTAATAGTTAGTTATTCATAGTACGATATGCAGTTGTACATGGTCATTTATTAAAACCCGTCTCTTTTATGAGCTCTCTTAATAAGACTTATGGGTAATAGACCTTTAGTTATAGGATCTTTAAGCATATCATGAATGTATTCAATACAGAGATTTAGTTTCCTCATTTTGTTCATAAACGAATAATTAATTCCGTATCGAAATTTAATGCAGCACCTCTCGAACTGTTAATGTTCAAGGAGACATGGTAGCTGACTTTATCACAGTAAGTTTTCAATATATAATTTATATGGAGTTAATAAAATTATGAGTCGACTGATAAACTTTCAACAACATTTAGTGACTATTGCTTTGTGATCAGCAACGTATTATGTCATTGTAACTTAGGTTGTTGTTATCAGTTCATTATGACTCCTCCACGAGATAGGTTTTGTCTGCTGACATAAGGATATACCCCGAAATGACGTTTTGTTATCTTTGAATGTTACAAAGTTAGAGTAATCAACCTGTTGAATTTTCACTTCTTCTTAAAATTATAGTCTCTCGTTTCCTTTATAGATATTTTAATACTCCATAAGATGCTTCACATTAATCTAGACATATCTAGTGTGTTGCAATGTGAGTAATATCTAAACGAGTATAGACTTGAATCTACATAAGGCTTCTAATTAATGAAGCATAAGTAATGATCTCATTTATCCTATTATCCTCTAAAGGAGAGCAATATTGTTTGTTACATATGTAAGGACCCATTTAAGGTTAAACTTATGGAACGAAATTAATGTCCATTTGGGTCTATCTCGGTATATTATGATATCCATCACGTAAGAGATATCTCTGAGATCTTTTATATCAAAGTTTGTGTTAACAATGCTTTGACTTATGTAACATATACTTGTCAAAGAATATCATCTATATAAGGACAAGTTTGTTTTAGTTGCTCCCATTCATCTTGAGGTGGGAACATTAATCCACTTGGTTCTTGATGAAAATAATTGCTTTTTAAGATTTCATCACATTATGATATTTGCATTAACCCATACATGGATTTTATCGGCTTACAAACAAACTGTTCCTTAACCTTAAGTTTAGAACTTTCAGGTTATTTTATGAACATGTAAACATGTCAGCCAATTGTTAGGGAAAGTTGTTTTAATATTCTGTTAATGTAGCTCAAAACAATTATAAGCTACTAGAACAGTGATGATCCTTAAAGAAATCTTTTGTAATATAGTTAAGAAGATTCTTTGATAATTTATCTCTTCCTATGTATAATCTTTGACAATCAATAATGCTTCTTTGTATCTTAACATTTATATTAGGATTTGATTTGGTTATGAACACTCTTAGGTAATTCATTCAAATCCCAAACGTTATTCGAACACATAAAATCAGTTTTACTAGAAAACTGTTCTATTCCATTTAGAAGATTGATTGACGCTAATGGCTTAATTAGAAGAGATAGGATGAGTAAACTTTTCCAAAATCCATTTCAACTTTAGTTAGAGAGATTAGGTAATCATCAGAGTTAGTAGGTTTTAAAACCTAAATGACCTCTTGAGTTGATTATTGGGTTTCTTAGAAGTTTCAGTTTATGGATTAGCTCTTGGTTAGGTTGCTATCGTTTTCAGAATTCTAAGTGTGTAAGAGTTGGTGCAGTATGGTGTACAAGAGGTGTAATCGGAGTTAAATTTGGAGTAAAATTTAATGACTCTCTTCCTCCCGCCTCTTGTATTCCTTACAAGTCATGATAAAGACTTTTACTGCTCCCACTGACCTTAGAAATCTTTAGGAACTCAGCATGCTTAGGGTCAAAATTTAGCGACCAACAAATTCTAATAGAGAAAACATATTGATGACGTTAGTCGTTGTAGTTTCTCTTGTTGAGGATTATATTAGTTTAGGTAAGAAATCTAAGTGTGCCCACAATTAAGCAACAATGAAACTTTTGTAAGAGTAGCATTAGATTTTAAGGAGACATGTTTTGATGGAACAGTGTGAAATGGAGCAATGTCTTGTACAAGAGGTGTAAATTGAAGTAATATGAAATTTTCACTCCCCCACCTCTTGCAACTTTTACAAGTTATAATTAAGACACTTAATGCTCCCACTGATCTTTGATGTCTTTAAAAATGCTACAAGATAAGTTTCAATGAGGTATGTGACGTGGGAACCTATTATATATATGTTAGGCTTTCATGATTTCCTTAATGTCCAGATGTCATTAGAAACTTAGAGACATATTTAAAAGAAATCATATTAAGTATATATATAAATAGATTTCTTTAAGACTGTGGTTCATATGCGACAAATTTAGATACAAGTAGATAGTCTTAAATTGATAAATGAATTATTTCTGAATATTTCATTTTGAATAAGTTTCACGAATGTTAATGAAATATAACTTATGGTGGACCCATACTTATTACTTAAGCCAAAATATTTTAGAGCTTTTAAAATCATGATTTAAAATCACTTAAAATGAGATTAGATGAAAAATCATCCTCATTAACCATGTCATGATAACCATGTCATGATTTTCGGTTATAATAGATGAAATTCATAGGTCTCATTTTTCTTTTGTCAAATTCTCATTTGCATGATAACTAAAGTTGTGAAAATGTAAGGTATCATCTAGTTTCATCTTATTAATGTTTCTATCCAGATTCTGAGAACAAATAATATGAGAGTTTAAGGTAAATGTGACTTTATGTTGGCTATGCAAACCTTACAACTGTCATAATATAGCTTTAGTATGGATACTAAATTCTGATTAATTTCTAGAATATGTAATGTATCACAAAGCATAATTAGAAGACAATTTTTCATGGTTCTTATAGCCTTAACATTTAATTTTGTCACTAACTCTCATGTTAGTTATTTGTTGAATTATGGTAAGGAAAACGTTTAGAACTAGAGTTAACTTATCATGTGTTAATTGGAATATTTGGATTAGCAGACTTAAATATCATTGGTAGGCGACTACCTAATTAATTCATCCAACTGTTCTTTTGAATTATGGATAGTCTCGTTGCTTTTTGCCTAGTCTAATGGCATAATTACGTAGTGAGTTTCTCCCTTGAAGAACCTTAGAGTTGGAGTTAGAACTTGTATTTTGTCTAAAGACCTTAGAAATATCCTCTTATAAGGTTTTAGTGGTAATGAGGTGAATAACATCTTATTTTCCAGTTTTAGGCACTTCTTTTCCTGTACGTATGCTGCTGATCAACTCACTTATTTTCCTTTGGTACTTCTGAGTGTTATTAGTTGATTTTAAGGCAACAAATTGTACTTATGGAAAATTAGTATGTAATGCATTGGAAAATGTACTTATTTCCATGTGTAAGCCCTTTATTTTATAGGTCATGGTATTGTACATTATGATGTATTCACGTAGGGGTGCTAAACGGGTCGTGTTCACGGGTTGACGGGTTCAACCCAACCCGAACCCGAAAATTTTACACGAACCCGAACCCGAACCTGAAAATCGTATCATATATATGAACCCGAACATGACCCGAAGTTTTGTGGGTTGACCCGAACACGACCCGTTTAACCCGAATTTTTTAATTTTTTTTTTTAAAACTAATATATTAAAATTAAAAATTACTTAAAAAACACAAATGTATATAATAATATCATATTTAAATTATAAAAGCTATGTTAATTTCTCCTTTTAAGTTATAATCATGGGATAAAATACACGTCCCATTTAATTTATGAGATAAAATATATTGTAAAAAAATATAATATAGTATAAATGTGTTAAACGGGTCAACCCGCCAACCCGACCAGGTTGACCCGAACCTGACCCGTAAACCTAAACGGGTTCGCGTGTTCAACCCGAAACTGACCCGAACCCGTTTAGACGAAACCTAAACCCGCGAATTTCGTGTTAGGTTCGTGTCGGGTTTCCGGGTCGTGTCAGAAATTCACACCCCTATATTCACGTATACCATTTAACCTTATAGTTTAGAATTTGAAATAAAGGCATGCATCTTAAGAGTTTCTTTTGATTATTCCATAAAATTATATTAGTCTTAGGAAAAACTTAATCTGGAATAACTTTAGTGATAACATTTATATTAAATGAGTTGTTTATTATCATAAGAGACATCGTGTTCGATTTATCCTATTCATCATGCTCTACTTTTCTTCTGTAGAACTTTTATCAGCAGAGAACATAGGATTATTGTGTCTTAAGAGATAATCAAGGATTTAATTTAAGAGCTAATCTGTTAGAAACTTTAAGTAAAGCAAAACTTATTAGGTTTATAATTTAAAGTGGATGAGATAATAATTTATAGAGGGAAATTATAGTGAGTAAGCTTATGGGGTATTAAAGTAAGGCAGACAGAATATGATCATAAGATTAATGAAGGATCATTGTTTGAAGAAGTTGTGACATGTCTATTACTAACATCAAAACAATAGACTTAGTTAAAAATTCTACTTAAATAAAGACAAATCAGCTTTGCCCAGAAGTGTAATCACCTAAGTATGTGTGCAAAGTAATCGTGACAAATCAGCTTTGGCCAGAAATGAGACAATCAACTTAGTTATGCACTTGTTAATAATGCTAGACATGAATGAATGAATTAAATCAGCTTTGGCCAGAAATAAGACATTCACGTTTGTAATGCATAATTAACATAGCTTTTGTAATACTTGAATAATAAATAGATGTATCAAATCAGCTTTGGCCAGAAGTGATACATCAGAAGCTTATTCAAGTTAAGTTATATTAGTTTTGTAAAAAGTTATCTGATTCTGATAAGTATGTATTTACAAAACATTTATTTAGTTGACAATAATAGCCTAATGTATTAATGAGATTTCGTATAAAACCTTGGATCTCTAATGGATCTCGGATGTAACTCTAATGAGTTTGAGATGGGCATCTCTAATGAGTCCAAGATGAGCATCTCTAATAGATCTCTAATGAGTATCTCTAATGGATCTCTAATGAGCATCTCTAATGAGTCCAAGATGAGCATCTCTGATCTCTAATGAGCATCTCTAATTAGTCCAAGATGAGCATCTCTAATGAGCATCTCTAATAGATCCAAGATGGACATGAGCATCTCTAATGGATCTCCAGTGAGCATTTCTAATGGATCTGAGATGGACATGAGCATCTCTAATGGATCTCTAGTAGATCCGAGATGTATCTCGAATGGATTGGAGATGAATCTCTAATGGAACCGAGATTGGCATGGGCATCTCTAATGCATCTCTAATGGATCCGAGATATATCTCTAATGAATTCGAGATGTATTTCTAATGGATTCGAGATGCATCTCTAATGGATCCAAGATTGGCATGGGCATCTCTAATGCATCTCTAATGGATCCGAGATGTATCTCTAATGCATTCGAGATGCATCTCTAATGGAATAACACCCTTTAATCCGAATTACATTCCAAAATATAGGAATATTCTCGAATTTCATAAGAACATGTGATGAACCCTAAAAATATAAACCTAATTTCTGTAATCCGAAATCTGAACAGTGATAATCTCGGAACAGTGAGCAATTCAGAACAGTGATTTTGTATGTCCATTAAGCCAAAATCCGAATTTTAACTCTTCAAAACGTATGATTTCAGAACAATAATCGGATTACGTTAACCTTTTAAAAAATTCAGTTTTCCAGATTCCTGATCCCAGAATAGTGGATTAAAAAAACAAAAACTAATTTATCAACATCTGCTCTGATACCACATGTTGATCAGTTCTGTTCATACATAATGGAAAACAAATAAATAATACCTATGACGGCTGACATGCCAGCAGAGAAATCAGTCAGAGAAGTAGCCATGGAGTTCGACATAGTTGTCAGGATGCTTTGGTTCCCCTTTAGGATATATATTCTTGATGGTAGTACCGAGTTCTTTAGGGTTGAAGAACTCGTAGTAATGGAGAGAGAGGAGGGGCGATTTTAGTGTGATGTTATGAGAGTCTGACCCTAATCGCTCTCTAATAATCTCCTTATATACATCCAAGGGGAAACCCGATTAGTTAATTAGGGTAAATCGGCCCATCAAAAATAAACCAACTAATTATATTATAGGTTTTAATATATTTTAATCTATATTATATAAATGTTAATGATAGCTACTAGATTAAATAAATATAAATAAATATTTAATCTTACATTACATTGGCTACTAAGAGAACTTGTATTGGATCAATAACAAACTTTTTTTACCCGGTCTGAGATAGATATGTTAATTCATGAGGTCGCACTTACATGGGATAATAAAATGATTTTAATATTAGATTGGATATCCTAATGACAACGAAATATTCGAATATAAATGGTACAAAAAATGCATAAAAGGAAAAGATTGTTGCATGTGAGCAAATACGGATTACGTAGAAAAGGGAGGAGGATTAGATTGTGGATTGAAGAGGATAATAGAAAATGATTACATATCCACTTCACTTTCTCTCTTCTACTATTTTAGTTATTTTCGGTGTACTTTGTCTAAGTGATAGTTCTCAACATACTATTGGATTAGGAGTCTCAAAAGTATCTTTGTAAATATAAGTGTAGATTTAAGAGTATAAATAGATGGTGTATGAGTTAGGTCAATATTAATCCATTCATATATTTTTTAAAATTCCCCCAAAACAAAACCACTGTAAATACAAACTCTTCTCTATTATTTTTACCACACTTTCAAACACCTTTTTCTCTTAGATCACTGAATTTTTTAAACCTTAAACACATCTTACAATCATAAATCCAAACTCAAACTTGTCTTTCGAATTGCTAACTTTTTTTTCAACGGAAGGATTTCGCTAACTGGGTTAGTAGCTAGTATGTCAGTATCACGATGTTAGTATTAAAATCGCCCATTGCCTGGATTTGAACCCAGGACATCCAAGAGAAGCATGGGCGGCCCCGGTGGTGGGCGGGGAGGACCACCGGCCAGGACACGTTATTTTTTGAAAAAAAAGCCGATATGTACATGTAACATATCTATTTAATAGGGTACACTCACACAAACATAAACACCAATATAGGCCACTTACAAAACTATTCTTATGGTTTAGATTAGTTATTAGACCATTGGCGTTGGGTTTAGACCTTTAGTGAGCCTAATACCCAATTTCGTTAAGGCCTAAGGGCACGTTTTTTGAGCTCGAACAAGGTGCACGAATTCTCAAGGCCGGCTCTGAAGAGAAGCAAAGATTTCCACCTTCTCCTTGACCACTAGGCAATAGATCATTGGTTCGAATTGCTAAACATAAACCATCCTATGTTAAACGAAACCCTCCCGATCAAAACATAAACCAAATCTTGTGTTTTGCAATCATCAATCCATACTCAAAAATTGTTTGGAAATGCAATTGTCGTAAAGTTTAATATGGTTCCGACGGGAATTGTTGGCCAAAAAAAATAGAGAGAAACTTGAACAGAAATTTAGAGAGAAATATTGAGATTAATTCTTTTCATTAATATCTTTCAAAAGACTAACTTCTCCCCTTATAAAGAGGTACAAAATAACAATAGCCTAGTGCCATCTTAGGGTGAGATAAGACTTTAAGACCAATAGGTCCTGGGTTGTATTCTCACAAATGGGTTTTTCCCATATTTATTGGGTTTCCTCCTGAATTGGTGTATAGGCATTATGCCTAGTGGAGTGGATATGATCGGGTGATTCCGCTGATGGCACGATGATACTCCAGTGATCCGTCAGTGATCCTAATTTACCGTTCAAAAAAAAATTACTAACCCACTACTACCCTATCAATTGGAAAACATGAAAACATGATGAACTAGTCATCCCACTATCTCCTTTATTCTAGCTCTCTACTGTTACGAAAAAATTTATATACAGACATTTTACATGAAGGGGAATAGTGCCGGGCAGCTCAATTTGTCCAGTCAAATGACGATTTTGTCCCGTTTAAATTTATAGTTTCGCCATTAGTTTTGTTTTTTCCTCTAAATCAGATTACGATTTTGGCCTTAGTTTAAATTTACAGTTTTGCAATTGCCTTTTGTTTTTTTTCTTTGTCAAATTACAATTTTGCCCCCGGTGTAAAATTACGGTCAGGTCATCATTTTAGTGTTTTTTTGACAAAAATATGGTAGTATTTTGTTTTAATTGGTTTACTCGGTGTATTTTTTATTCTTGCCAGGTGGCTGCCTGAGACACGCTCATTTGTTCAGAAAGATTACAGTTTTGCGCCTATTTTAAAATTATAGCTTTTCCATCGTTTTAGTTGTTTTTAGCAAAAGTATCTTAGTGTTTGTTTTTATCGGTTGACTCGATGTAATTCTTTTTAGATCGTGTTATGAGTAGTATGTACAAGTAATCAAAACACGGACGTACATATTATAAGAGAGAAATATTTGGCTTAGTGGCTCAGAGTGCGGACTAGAGAAAAACTACTTGGAAAACAAGTAATTAATTTAGAGATTGAACATTGACTACATGCATGTTGCATGGCGTACGTGGGAATGGGGCATAGGCACATAACAAATTTTTGTAACTTTTAATATATGTAATATTCTATTATCTGAATTTCAATTTTCAAATTTAAATTTTCGTACTAATCATATAATATTTAAAGATATAATAAAATAAGCTAATTAAATATCATATCACATTTAAGAAAATAATTTATTATAATAAATATGTAAAATCCGGGAAAAGCATTTTGGGGATTTTAGTGTTTACCATCAGAGAAAATTAGTATTTTTGGAAGACTGAGATTGGGTGATATAATGTAGCCTTTAATGGTTATGTCAACAACGACGACATATAAGCAATGGGTTCCGTTGACCATCGTTATTTTGCTAGCGATAGGAATAGCACCTCCCAATGACACCGTGGCAATGGGGTAGGGGGCGTTATCGGTTGTTATTTTGCTGAGGTGGAGGGGGCGCTATCCCATACCACCCAGCGTAATAGCATAACGGTTTTATGTAATAGTTGACTGGACGTCGTTTTTATAAATGTGTTTTAGTTCTTATCATTACTATATCAAGAAAACAAGAAGTAATTATTAAGAAAGATATTCTACAAGCCAATGTTGGAGAACGATTCTTCGAAGTCTGGTAAGGTGTTAAAATAGGAAAATCTTGATGACATCTGTTAAAAATCAAAATGATCGTAAATGAAAAAATGATAATAAGATTCATTAATTTGAAACTTTAAATTGAAGAAAACATCAGTTTGTTCATAACGGGTCAAACCCAGGTCATTAACTTGGACTTGGTCAACTAAGTGGATTTCATAATTGATAAACATGTGAATAGTCAAGGTCTTAAATGTAAAAGTATTCAAGGTCATTGATTTGAACTTGAATAACTTAAAGATTTAAAAAGATTATAGTGGAAATTAAAATTTGAAATGTTGATGTTACAAAATTTCAAAGTTTCAATCTGAAATGTTTATTTGAATGTCTAAGAACTTTGAAACAGGAAGTAAAGTTTTAGGGGGAGCTGGATAAAACGTTGATGAAAAATACCAGAAAGCTCAAAGCTAGGGGGAGTTTGAAGATTATAGCTCTAAGCTAGGGGAGCATGGTGATTAAAGTTTTATCAAGTTAAGCTTAAGAAACAGAGTTGAAGAAGATTTGTAGATCGAGGACGTTAAAGTTTATTCAAGACTAAAGATCAAAGAGAATGATAAAGACTCATGAGCTTATTTGAAGTTAAATGACTACGACAACATCCAAGGGGGAGTCTGTTGGTGCATATGTCTGTTGCCTACGCCATTATACTAGAAAGAGTCTGAATGAACAAGAGCTTCTGAAGACTGATTAACACGAAGACGATATCCAAGAGGGGGTCTGTTAGTACAGTATGTCTATGTCTTAGTCTTGTATCGAGTCTATTTAGAATAGATGAGATCGCGTTAGAAAACGGCGTATTTATGTAAATGAGAGAACAAGTTCGCCCGAAATCTTGGTGTGAGAAACAAGTTTGGCCGAACTTGTTCAAACAAGTTCGCCCAAACTTGTTATCATCCCAGTGAACTTGTTGGCCTATAAATATGTGCCTTAGGATTTCATTTGTTAGAACTAGAAGAACTTTAGCAGATTAGAGGCGAAGCTCTGTCCGATCTGGAACTTGAACGTTTATGATATTGATCAATAACAAACATTTAAAAGAGTAATTCTTGTTATACGATTAACACGTCACATAGTTTCCGCCTATATGAGCGTTAGATACAAATTCTAGGTTCCTAAGCTAAGGAGGACGGTCCTATCAAGTGGTATCAGAGCCTGGATACCTAGATTTGGTGAAATCATCACAAGAACTACTCTAATTCTACCATTTTTCTTAACTTTTTCACATATTTGAAGAATTCATGGTAAAAAATGGCTAAAAATTGAACATGTCACATAAAATACACTAAAGGTAAACCCCTGAAAGTTTCAAGACCTGATTCAAACGAATTGATGTCAAAAAGTTGAAAAAATCATGTTTTGCAAAAACTGTTTGACCGAACTTGTGATCAAGTCCGCTCGAACTTGAGTGAAAAATTCACATTTTTCATCAAGTTCGCCCGAACTTCATTGATTTTTCATTGATTTCAGCCAAGTCCGCTCGAACTTGCTTAATTTTCATTCAAATTTCATCAAGTTCGCCCGAACTTGATTAAATCTTGTTGAAAATCTTATACAAGTTCGCCCGAACTTGTGAACTCTTTTGAAATTCTTACAAGTTCGCCCGAACTTGCTTCAGGGTGAAAATTTTCAAAGTTAAGTAACAAGTCCGGCCAAACTTAACAACAAGTTCGCCCGAACTTGTTTGTTTGTGAAAAAAAGATTGAAAATTTCATACAAGTTCGCTCGAACTTGTTGAAATTGAAATCAAAAGTTGTTTTTTTACAAGTTCGACCGAACTTATTTGTTGCTAATTGGTTTTCGAGTGTTTTGAATCGTGCTTTCAGTTAAGCTTTTAGATTGTAAAAATGGATGATTTTCATAACGCGTTTGCTTCACAAGCTTCTACGTCAAATGCCAATGCTATTGCGGTTAACCAGATGAATCTGTACAATGAGACGGGTACTACTACAAAACCGCCGAAGCTAATGAGTATGGACGAATTCGAAGGGTGGAAGGAAAAGTTTGTAAACTGGGTACAAGCCAATCAGTTCCACAGCTGGGTTGCGGTAGAAAATGGATACAAGTGGCCAAAAGATGAACGTGAACAAGATCTGCCTTTGATTAAGTTTACACCTGCTGATAAAGAGGCGTATGTGGCCGAAAAGAAAATGATTAGTCTTATTCAACAATCTGTGATGGAAGATATTTTGATATTACTACCAGAATGTGAAACGTCACAAGATTTGTGGCATGCTCTTTGTGACAAATTTAAAGGAAGCGATGAAATGATAAAGAGCAAAAAGGCGTTAATCAAGAAAGAATTCGATATCTTCACAATGATCAAAGTAGAGACTATGAAACAGATGATTGACATATATTGTCATCTAATGGTCCAGATGCGAAGGCATGATATTAAGAGAACTACCAAAGAGCAAATAGAAAAGTTGGCTGATGCACTTCCCGAGGGAGAGTGGTCAACTTACCTGTTGCTATTAACGAACAGTCCAGGTTGGAGGCATTTAAAGTTGTCATCTTTCATCGACAAATTAGAGGGTCATGAGATGGAATTGTTAAAAATTGCAAAATTAAAGAATGCAAACGTTGTTCAATATGTTGGTGTCTATTACAAAGGAGGTGTTCAAGATACTCAGATTCAGAGCCTGAAAATTCAGACAACTTTTAGTGCTAACATGAATTCCACTCAGAGTTCTCCGAACACGGGATATTCAAGTACTCATTCAAATTCTTCGTTTCAAAATCAGAACAATCAGGCACATCAGACAAATCAATATAGTTCTGATCCAAATGTTTTCCAGTGCAACATAGCAGTAAATCTCAAGAATGTCTTTCCTGAAAAAGTGGCTAAACAGCACATAGCACTTCTTGCTACGGTTCTAGAATCTTATGAATGTTTAGTTGCTGGGAAGATCGGAAATCCTAAAATGACTGCTGGGGATTACGATAAGGTGGATGAAGAAGAATTGGAACTGATGGACATCAAGTGGAGTCTGGCTTCGATCATTAGAAGAGTTACCAAGTTTGTAGCATTAACTGGAAGAGATATTGGCAATTCAAGTAACAAGCTTGGATTTGACAAGTCAAAAGTCACATGCTTCAAGTGCAGACAAAAAGGGCATTTCAAACGAGAGTGTCCAAACCAAGAAGTTAGTGGTAATCAAAGTCCTTTCGGAGGTGGCAATGATTACTACAAGAAAGCACTGCAATACAAGCCATTTCCGAGAAAAATCGAAGTTCAAGATCAATCATCTAACACTACAGAAAAAGCTATGATTGCTTCAAATGAAAATGAAGGTTTTGATTGGAACAAGTATATTACCAAGAAGACTGGAGTTGCTCTTATGGCTGCTGAGATTGTGGAAGAGCAAAATATGTCTTCTGAGAATGCAGCTTTGGAGAACATAATTCTAGAACAGTACATACAACAAAGAGAAGAAGAGGAGGTATATCATCACACAATGATGCAGAATGCTACTTCTTCTAATAGTGTTTCTAGTTTTGCAGGTTGTTCTGATGCAGCATCTTCTGAGCTGGTGATTGAAGAAAAGAAACCAGAGGATGAGAAGGTAAATCCTGAGGTAAAAGTGATAGAAAAGGAAGTTGTGAAAATTGTGGAGGTTGAAAAACCTTGCACAAAGTGCACAAATCCTTGTGAGCAATGTGCTGAAAAGTCTAAGATCATAAGCGAAAGGACTGTACATAACGAAAATTTTCGATATGATTATAGAACGATGAAAGAAGCTTATGAAAAAATGAAGGGCACTTACTGCAATGTCGAAAAATCTAATCTTGAACTAAGTGCTAATGTAACAATGTTAAGTGCAACAGTAATTGAAAAACAAAAAGCAATTAACATGTATATTAACACCATTGCTGAAACAAGTCAAGCATGAAGATTGAAACTGAGAGAGTAAGGAAATTGTTAAAAAGTTATACAACAAACGCTTATGTCATTGGTCATATTCTTCCTACGATCAAGTCGGAGGAAAATGATGATAAACCAAAAGGTACAAAGCGTAAAGAGTACGGAAATGTTCCACCGCCACTACTTGCGAGTTACTGCCGCAAGAAAGAGGACGATATTGAAAGGCAAAAAATATAACGCTTTTATCAGAAACTAAAGATCAATTGCCTGAGAACATTGACGTATTCTATATGAAATCAAACAATGATAGTGAAGCGATCATGAAAAATGTGGTAAAAAATGTCTTGGGAAATTGATTCTGATGACGACAGCTTTGAAAGCGCCAACTCAAGTTCGAATAATTCGGAATCACAATCTGAAGATGACGATACATCATCAGAAAATGATCTAAGTGATGATCCTAACGTTGTCATGTACAAGGTTAAGGAATCTGATAGATTATATTTTGATGATAGCTTTCCGATTCGGAATGTGAAAGAAGATCAAATTGATAAATTGTTCAAACTTATAGAAGTATCATCAGATGATTCATCTTGAGAAAAATGAGAAAAGATTTTACTCGAAACCCAAAAGGAACTTTAACAACTACCGAAAGAATGGTGGTGATTTTCCTGAAAACAGAAGAGCAGGATTGGGTTTTGAGGTAAGTGAAGATGAACCGAAAAAGAACCAGAAGTCTCCATTTCACGAATACAAAGGTAAAAACATGAAGTTTGTGTATGGGACAAACACAGTTCAAGAAGAAAGTTTGATCGGTAAACAATCAAATGATGAATTCAAGAAAGAGAAAGAACTTCGGGATAAGGCTAAATCCGCAAGTTGAGTAAAACCCACTAGTGGACACTCACATGATAATCGGACTTGCTTCAATGCAATGAAGTTGGTCGCATTGCAAGTGTCCGAAATCAAAGCATGTGTATCCACGAAGAAAGACAATGTCAAAAGATGAAAAACAAAAGCAAACAAAGATTGAGAAACCTGTCACAATCTTAAAAAGAAACTATGAATCTAAATTTGAAGTGAAACCTAAAACTGAAATAAAGTTTGAAAACTCAACTTTTGAGAAAGGTGAAACTTTAAAATTGAACGAAAACAAAGATTCTATATCAAGAAAGCAAGAAGTAAATCACAATTCTGAGTTTTTTTTTATTTTAACGTTCTGTTAAATATCTTTCTTAATAATTATTAGATTGAATATTTAATCTTTTAAAATTTTAACTTATTCTTAAACTATATAGAAATGGTGTGCTATTAAAACGTGAAAAGCAACGTATGACAAGTAATTTAAACTGAATGATTTCAATCTATGTGTAATACGTGTATATATATATATATATATATATATATATATATAGGTAGTAAACTAATGTATGTTTTTTAATTAACTACTAGGTCTTTATGTTATTTGGTGGGGTAGGTGCAAAAAACTCATTAGTCCGATTCTAGGATGACAAGTTTATACTATCAGGCACGCGTTAATATAACTCGACCGGGTCGAAAACTTCATTAACTTAAATAAATAAAATTTAGGACCAAAATAAATTCTTGCAATGATCAAAAACTTCAATAAAGAATCTTACTTACAATCAATTAATAACATGTGTTTGTAAACTATGATGATTATAACTTTATGATTAACCAGTGACTATTTTCCATAGATAAATCTTTTATAATCCATATGAAAAGGATTCTAAAGACGAAAGAATATATATATATATCCATGAGGGTAGAATCATTTTAGCTAAAGCAGTTCTTGAGAATTTACCTTCCTATTACAACTCAATTTTTAAAGCGCCGATGAGAGTGATTAAAACCCTTGAAGGTATAAGATGAGATTTCATTTGGGGAAAATGGGCGGGGAAATGCAAGTTAAGATGGGTTGCGTGGAGTAAAATCCAAACTTCTAAAGACGGAGTGGCTTGAGTCGTGGGGAGATAAGAAGTTTAAATTAGGCATTATTAATGAAATGGAGATGGAAGTTCTCTCTAGACAAACATCTCAATTGTGGGTTTCGACCTTTAGAGTAATTCATGAGAATGGGGATGCAACAACTGGGGTACCGTCTGGAACATGGAAATGCATTATATCAGTTGAGAAGGACATCAAGAAAGCTGGGATAGCAAATGCGAGCAGCATGGGTTTGGAGGGTGTCGAACCAAATTTTTCTGTATCGAAATTTAGAGAGGAGATATGTGAAAGAATTGGCGATAAGGTCGAGGTCGGTGCATTCAAATGGAATGGATGGATGCCAAAAAGGTATTGTTTTTTTTGTTTGGAAATTGAATCTTGGATGCATCCCATCTTTGGAAGAACTTTGACGTCGCATTATTATGTTAAATGAGGTAAACTGTAAGCTTTGTCGATTCAAGATGGAAATAGTTGATCATATAGCAGTGGAGTGTGTTATGGTGAGGGAAATTTGGTGGCGCGTGTGTGTTTGGTTGAAAATCTCGGTTCTTATGCATACGACGAACTTCCTACAAATGTTGGATGAGGTTGAGAAGTTGAAATGTTCGAATAAATGGAAAAATGTTATAGGGATTGTTTTCTACTCGACGGTGTGGAGAACTTGGAAGGCGAGAAACGAAAAAAAAATCTTTACATTTCGTTCCGGGTGGGGAAAGTAGTGGACACAATAAAAGAAGAGACATACATGAGGATAAAACATAGATCGTTGTTACAGAACCTTGAGTGGGAGCGTTGGCATAACATGTCGCCGTTACAGAACCTTGAGCGGGAGCGTTGGTGTAACTTTAATGTGAGAGATATGATTATGTAATTTTTTTTGTTTTGTTTCGGGATTCACAGCTTCTTGTTGGCCCCTTGTTTCGTTTCTATTTCTTAATAAAAACTCCGCCATTAAAAAAATTAGAACTAGAATTTTGACCTGCCACGCATTGTGGCGGCAGCATAACTTAAAGTAACTCGAATTTGTACAATCAGAATTTTGACCTCATGTATTTCCGAACAAAACTTATGTCAAAACGTAGACCAACTAAAAACATACATAAAATAAGTAGGAAAACATATTATATTTGGCCAAACTCGTTGCCGAGAAAATTTTACGTCAAAACATAAATCAACTTAGATTCATACCGAAACATACTTAAAAAAACACGTAAGAAAACAGTGGTTTTTATGTTAAAGGATTGCACCGTGCGTTGCGGCGGCGTTGAAACGTAAAGTAACTCGAACTTATAAACCGGCTAGTGAAACCGTATTATATTTGACCCGTGGTTGTCGAACAAAATTTATGACAAAACATAGACCATTTACGTCAAAATTTAAACCAACTTGGATCTATACTGACAGATACTTAAAAAAGAACTAAGAAAATAGTGTTTTTTTATGTTATTGAATGTTATAGCACGTGACAAAGTTGAAATGTAAAGTAACTTGAATTTATACTACCTAGTGAAAACGCCTTTTTTTAATTGTGGAAAACGTAATATATATGACAAAACGTAAACCAACTAAAAACATGCATAAAAATAAACACGGAAGCGTATTGACCAAATGTAGACCAACCGAAAACATACATAAAAATAAGCACAGAAACATATTATATTTGACTCAAGTATATAATAATTAGCACGTAAAACTTGAGAGGGTCAAAATCACATAAAGGTAAGGAATGTAAATGGGTATTAGGCTACATGGTATGGTGTCCATCCTCCCTTGGAGGATAATTCTCCACGTAGGCGCCACATGGGACATCATGGATGATGCCCCTCCAAGCTAGAATTGTTGGAAATGGATGATGCCCCTACCCCACCAACTTTATCTTTTTTTAACTTCATTTATTTTGTAAACACTGTAAATAAGATATAAAACTAATTTCATTAATTTTAAAAACTAAACATTACATAAGTTAAAAAAAATAAAAAAAAAACGAACATTAAAAAAATTAAAAAACATTTACACATTAGAAACTAAACATTAAATAAATAAATTCATTCATATTTTCTCAAGATCCTTTCTTGCAATTTTTTAACACCACTCGTTTTTCTTCGGGATAACTATCAACGTCGGTCGTTAATATATCCCATTCTTTTTATCACTTTTTTCGTTGCTCGCCCGAGCCCTTTCTACCACCGCGCGTTCCTTCACCTTTGCCTTTTGGACCGTCACCTCCGTGTACTCTTTGAATTGTGCCATGAACGCCTCCATCCTTCGTTCCTCCTCGACTTTGTCTTTGCCTTTTTAGCCGCTTCCTTTTTGATTTATCCCGACCCGGAGGACGTTCCTCCTCGTGTACGGCTTACTCTTCCTCGTCGAATTCCGCATCATCGTCTAAATTGATTTGACATCTCGCGTCCGAGCCACCGGCGCTAAAACTACTGGTCTCCGAGGTCTTTTGGCGCTTAGCCATCTCAACCTCATTCGGAACCGGCGCCCACTTGTTGGACGTACGAACAACTTCCCAAGCTCGAATGTGTTGGAAAGGTTTTTTTTTCTCGTTTAAATGGTATTTGTCCAAGGCGGCTTTGAACACATCGTCATCGCTCATCCCGCTTCGACGACTACTTGTAAATAACTTATTATATATCTCCGAAAAACAGTTCAATTTCGGTTACATCTTACACCACTTGATGAAATCGAGTCGAGGTCGCGATATGGGCCTTGACCCATTAACTCAAGGAACTTGGGTAATACTTGTTTCCAAAACCCCTCACCGGTTTGGTTGTTACCTATATTTAACAAAAGTTTGTATTAAATAAAAAATTAAACATTGTATTGAAAAGTATATATCTAAAAAAAAGTTAACTTTACATACCGACAATCGGGTTTTTCGTTGAGCTGACATACGCCTTTGCTAAAGCCTCCTCCTTAATAGTCTTCCATAGTTGTTTGCTTGTTTTCGTTGGATTATCTTGGTCTACCATCGTTTGCTTTCCTTTGCTAGCGCATCCTCCCTTTTTACTTTTGGAAGATTGAGGTTGCGTCTCGGGTACGACTTCAACGTCGTCTTCAACGGGTTGTGATGGTTGAGAAGGTTCAACGGGTTGTGGCGGTTGAGTGTTAAACGCGTTCCGCATCATCAAGCTTTGTATGGCTTGCATTTGTTGCGGATTCGATAAGGCGTTCGGCGAGTGTTGCCAACCCGCAAAAGTGTTGAAGGAAAATTGCGAATACGGGCTCGGCTCCATTTGCGGATAGTACGCCGGTCCCGAAAACAGGTTGTTCGGGTTTGGCAGGTTGTTCAGGTTTGGCGGGTTGTTCGGGCTGAACAGGTTGAATTGATCCATAGCAAAATATAAAATTAATAAAGGGAGAAAAAAATTTTAAAAGATTGAGAGAAAGATGGGTTTGAAATGGATTTAATAGGTGATATTTATAAAAAGGTTGGATTTATTTGAATTGGTTTGAATTTTTTTTCTGTCCAACGGATAGTAGTCAAACGGCTACTTTTTTGTCCTTATTCGCCAGTCTTCTTCGTCGTGAGGATGCCGGGGACGACGCTGCCGGGAGGGGGGGGAACGAAATGGTGTTGGGGCGGCGCCGGCCAAGCCAGCCCTATGCCGACCCCACACCGTGTGGCCTTAATAAAAACAAGTTAGTGTAGCTTGATAATTGTTATATATAGAAAATTTGTATTATTATAAGTATTATGATATATGATAGATATATCAATATTTGAATAAGTAAATCAACTATACTCTTTTCCGAGATTTTATATACTGGAAGTTTTTGTTTTGTTGTTTTGAGGTTTAAATCTATGTTCATGTATGTATCTATTTATCTTTGTCAAAAAATACTATATAAACCTACTTACCTAGATGACACATCCATCATCTTCGCATCAATTTAATGTACAACAATATTTCCAACTCCATTCACATTCCCATACTTCCATTGCTTGTTTCCTTTCTATTGAGGAAACTTAAAGGTCCCCAACTTTTTCTACATCTAGAGGTTTCACTAAATAAACCCGACACTCGTGCTTGCTTAAGCCATAACTCAAATTCCTCGTATTCTTTATTTGCGATTAGCATCAAAATCCCAAGAATACCTGCTTGAGTTTGGTCTCTCGCGTTTCTCCAATCCAACCATGTTAGCATGAAACGGGTTGGACGAAACATATTTGCCCTGCAAACCATTGCATGTACCATCATACAAATTCTAGCATGTTTTAGGGGGTTTTTGAACACCATGATATACCTCAATATTTATAAACGCTTAGAACCCACATGCGAAGTGTCTCATGGTGACCAGTTCAGTTAATATGTAATGAAAAACTTGTATATATGATATATGTTACATCATTCAGGTCAGCAGGGAATCTGAAATAGAAACGGCCATGGAATTTGGCATGTCAGACAACTTGATCTGGTTTCCTTTTAGAGTGTAAATGAGTGATGGTAGTTCCGAGTTCATAAGAGTGAAGAACTCATGATTATGGAGAAAGAGGATATCGAGATATGTGTGATGTTATTATGAATGTCTAACATAAAACCCTCTCTAGTCATCTCCTTAAATACACCCAATGGGAAACCTTTATTAGTTAATAAGGGTAATACGGTCCATCAACAACCAATTAATATATTATAGGTATTATATATTTTGATCTAATATTATATAAATAATTATAATGGCCATATATTAAATATAATAAATTATATTCAATCTTACATTCTCCCACTTGGCCGCGTAACCATATATTATGAGTACTAGAGAAGTCTGATCAGAAGTTAATACTCATTTCAACTATAAGCCAAGAACCGTAGCAGAGAAATACAGATGTTGAGTCATCATTCAACTGAGGACCCCCATTAGTCATACTACAGCCTCAATATAAAACCTAACAGTTATGATCAGGATAATTAAGCCCCTTAAACATTTGATTTGTATTTATATTTGTCTATATGTCATTACGCTAGCATACATATCTTAGAGACATACAAAATCAAAATTGATGAGGAAAAATTACTAATTAATCATTCGTATTACGATATGCAATTTGCGCATAGCCATTAATAAACCCGTCATTATTATAAGCGCTTACATGATAGTTATGGGTGATAGACTTTTAGTTATAGGATCCTTAAGCATATCATGAATGTATTCCATACAAAATTTAGTTTCCTCAATTCATTCATAAACGAATTGTAACATTTATGAAAAACGGGTTCAAAACCCGCTTCGTTTAATAATCAGATATTCGGTTAAAAGTTCGTTGCGTATTTATTGTGCCGATTATTTTAAATATTTCATAATAAATAAATATTATAGAATTTAAAAACCATAATTAATAAATAATAATAATTAATAAATAATAATAATAAATTTAAATAAAAGAACAGAACAGGGTAACCGGGTCTCGAACCCGGGTCTCCCGCGTGGACACACACACATCACACCACTCCGCCACACACAGTTTTGTGTTCAAATGCCTAAACAAATAACATTTATGGTAAAGTCAAACTCGTAAACCAGCAAAACCCAGAACTCGAAATCCCCGGCAAAGACTGAGACTCCGAAATTTTTGCTACTTTCCCTTGACTGAAACGCGTAAACTGATTTCGACATCAGTTATAACCGTTGCTTAACACTCAATTGAGTCAAAACCGTTTCTTTTGAGAATTGAAATCATTGACCGAGAATTTTGGCCTCTAAATCGAAACCAAGCAAGCCTGTCCACCTTATAAATACCCACCCAATTCCTTGTAACGTTTCGCTCAGAACCGCACTATCTTCCTGAAGCTTTATTCCTTTCAAAGCACGTTGCCGAGATTTTTGCACTCGCCGGAATCGCAAATCAGGGTCGACGAAAACTTTGCCAGAAATCTGAAGAAACTCTCTGTTTTGGTATATCATGTTACTTAATCTTTTTATTCAATCTAGTATAAGTTTGTTGGTCAATTAAGCAAAATAGTCGGGATCACTGTTTTGTGTTTTTCTTAGTGAAGAAGACGAAGCTTAAGTTGTATACTAATATAATTAAAATCGGGTAATTAACCGGGTTAGACACACAGTCCAGCGGTGGACTGTGTGCAATTACAAAGCACACATCCCGAGTTCGAGTCGCACATGTTTCCGATTTTCTGAAATAAAGCCAACACTTTTTAAACTTATTCAGATCAATTAACAGTATATATATAAAATGAATATAATCCAGTGTTTATGCAGATTAGACACACACCCCAACTGGTTGGGCTGTGTGCACTCGAACCACAATCCCGAGTTCGAGTCCGGGTTCTGTAACCAGATTCGGCCATATTAAATCCTTTTTCATAAAAACTAAATAAGGTTAAAGCTAGTTAGTATATAAATATAATTAAAACAGAGAACATTTCGGGTTAGACACGTAGCTCAGTTGGTAGAGCTGCGTGCACGTATACAAGAGGTCACGGGTTCGAACCTCACTCGCCGCCTGAATTTCATGCTGTCTGACCGGTCAGACCCGGTCAGACCTGACAAGGTCAACACATTTTTTAAAATTTGTTTTCTTATTTTTTTACTTATTAAATTGAAAAATTAATTAAAAATACTTAAAAATAAGATTCCTAAGGTTAAAAATTTGCAATAAACTCATAAAAATAAATCTAAAAATCTCATTAAGAGCACTAATTAAAAAATATTAATCTCAAATAAAATTATTTATTTATCGAATTATTTCGTTATTATTTAGCCTAGTTTTTCCTCGTCGGTTGAATAATAAATTCGTGCGCATTCATCATTATCAAGGAACGCAACCACTGTGAGTGAATCTCTACCAATTCCCCGTTTTAATCATGTTTTGGGGTGTATCATGTGTCGTACAATTCTTTTATTTTATTTAAACACTTGTGCATACATCATATCTGTGATCAAATGTGTATTGATTGTTGTGTGAATTATATGTGGATTATATTTATTATTTCGGTGCACGCATTTCATTAGGCCCATCAGTTCCCCGTGGGATACGGGTTGAGCATCAGGAGCCTCATTAGATCGGCTCCGTTTGATTGAGCCTTGATCTCAAATACATAATCATTCATGTCATATACTCATCCAAAGTGGTTTGTGATTGTTTACATATATATGTTTGCTCACATATGATTAATGCACGAATTTTCTTTAATAAATAAAATAAGAAATTAGTTAAAATGTTTTATTAAGGTTCACTCGCCAACTTTTGTTGACCCAAAATCTCCTCTGTTTTACACATGATACATGTGATCCAGTCAAGACAGGAAACACTTAGGATGGCCTAGAAGAATAAACAAGTTTATGCTTTGGAATAAATATATAGTTTCATTTTCCTTTGTAATTGTATGAATACTGTTTTTGGGTATTTAAGTTTGTAATTTGAATTTAATAAATATGAAACATCTTAGTAAATATCATGAGCTTTGGTGTTAACCCAATCATGCCCCGACTTTTATTCCGCTGCGGGTATAGTTGATCAAATTTTAATTGTTTATGCGTTACATGCAAAATTCATGATGTTTGTATGTTTCATGTTTATTTTCACACCCAATATTATGCAAGCACGTTCACAAATACATGTTATTATGCAATGCTCATCATCATTCATATCCTCATAACATATCATATCTATGAGAGCACACACCTCACGATTTCCATGATTTTTGCAATGATTTTGTATTTTTCAAATCACATCAAAGTGAGTTCTCACGACGGGCATGTAGTAACTGGAAGGGTACGAGTACCGGTAGTCGGAACGTCCTGTCTAGGCTTGGCATTCGTATAAATCCAAAATAAAGGACCAGTTTGCCTACCTGGGGACTAACGATGAGAGTACGAAGGACCTATTAGGCCAAAGCATGCTACACCAAACGTCGTGGTAGCTAACCCCACTTTGAGTTGTCATTGTGTCTACACCTGGACACCCTCCTACCATACATCTCGCAATCATATTTTACGATTTTCATTCTGGTGGTGCGAGTGTTAACCCGCCGACACCAATGTGAATCCTACCAAGCCCAATAGTCATGGGGGCCCACATGACTACACAGGCAATGGTATGGGGGACATTTGGAGGCCCAAACATGAGCAAACCCAAGACATCCTATGGATGTAGTTAAATTATTGTCAGTTATGTTGTTTTTCATTCTTTTTACGACACATGACACCTAGAAAATTCTTAAACTCACAATCTTCCTATATATGTCCCTGTAGATGTCGGCTAGGCAACTACGTGGAGGTAGAAAGTCAGGAAAGTCAAGCGAACGCTTGGCCACACAAATTGCTAAACAAATGGCCGCAGTACTTCCTGACATCGTGCTTCAAGTTCAACAAGCTCTCACCGCTAATCCCATCAACCCTCCCAACCAAGAAGACCAGAGCGTCGCCAACCCTCCTTCCAAAACCCCCAAGTGCACCTACAAACACTTCAAATCCTGCGATCCCCCAAAATATGAAGGGGCCGAATGTGTTACCGCCCTCCTTCACTGGTTTGAAGAAATGGAAAACACTTTCCTCAATTGCGATTGTCCCAAGGACCGTAAGGTACGTTACGCGACTGGAAGACTGTTTGGGGTAGCCCTTACCTGGTGGAACACGGAAAAGGGTAAGCGAGGAGTTGAAGATGCCATGGCCTTAACATGGGAAGAGTTAAGGGAACTCATGACAAGACGCTTCTGTCCAAGAAGCGAAATCAAAAGGCTGGAAGACGAATTCCACGCACTAAAACAAAAGGAAGGAGACCACACTTCATATAATAAGAGATTTCTCGAGTTGAACCAGATGATCCCCAATTTGTTCACCCCCTTGTACCGCTTAGTCGAACACTACATTCGAGACCTCCCCTCGAAAATCCAAGATTCGGTTTTAAGCACTTCGCCTGCAACACTTGAAGCCGCAATGGAGTTAGCTACAGAACTCACTGAGAATCGCATTCAAAACGGCAAGTTCAGAGATGAGAAGAAGAAAGCAACCATTGAGACCCCAACTCCAAACCACCCAGTCTCATCCTCGAAGTTTGCTGGTAAGAGGAAGCGAAATGGCAAGAATTTTGCTGTCACTCAAACCAACCCTCCCATCACTGCTGCACCAATCACCCAAGTTGCTCCTCCATTCGCACCATTCAAAAAGCCATACACTGGCCCACACCCAAAGTGCAACCGCTGTCAATACCATCACCCTCCCAAAAACCCCTGCCAACATTGCACAAGTTGTGGCCTTGCAGGTCACACCATCCAAACCTGCTGTACCCTTCAACGAATGAACCGCAATCAACCTCCAACCCAAACCCAAAATCAGATAGTGGGCCAAGCTCAACCACCCTTACTTCTACCACCTGCACAACACGCAGCCCAACCTTACTACCAACCCAACTACCCCATGATGCAACCCATGCGAGCTTGTTTCAACTGGGGGGACCCAAACCACTTCAGGAACACTTGTCCACGCCTAGTGAACATCATCCATGCCCAAGCTCAAGCGAATCCGGTAAACCAAGCTAACCAAGCTCCTCCACCTGCCAGAGGAAGAGCTTTCAATATCAATGCCAACCAAGCCAGGGCTGACAACAACGTGGTCAACGGTACGTTTCTCATCAATGATAGTTATGCATCCATATTATTCGATACTGGTGCGGATAAGAGCTTTGTGTCCTTAGAATTCGAACCTAACCTCGACCAACCTCGTGTTAATCTCATGGAATCTCTAACGGTGGAAGTTGCTGACGGAAAACCCACTTCATTAAAATCTATTATACGCAATTGTACTCTCACTCTAAACGATCACGATTGTCCAATTGACCTCATCCCTATGAAGTTGGGAAGTTTCGATGTTATAATCGGTATGGACTGGCTCAGCCAGCATCACGCTGAGGTGGTGTGCCACGAAAAATTCATTCGCATACCTCTTGCAGACGGTCAGACACTACGTATTTTTGGGAAACCCCTTCGAAAGGACTCAAATTGATGTCATGCCTTCAAGCCCAAAGTTATCTCCGCAAGAACTATGTCGCATTCCTAACTCACGTCGTCAAGAAGGGAAACAAGGAGAGGAAACTCGAAGATATCCCAATTGTGAAGGAATTCCCACAAGTTTTTCCCGACGACATTTCAGGACTTCCTCCTGTGAGAGAAGTCGAATTTCGCATCGATCTTGTACCTGGCGCTACGCCGGTCGTAAAATCTCCTTATAGGTTAGCCCTATCCGAGATAACAGAACTGGCCAGTCAACTGCAAGAGTTGACTGACAAAGGATTCATACGTCCTAGCTCATCGCCTTGGGGTGCACGTGTCCTTTTTGTGAAGAAGAAAGATGGAACGTTTCGCATGTGCATTGATTATAGAGAACTCAACAAGTTGACGGTTAAAAATCGCTATCCACTGCCTCGCATTGATGACCTCTTAGACCAACTTCAAGGCGCCACCTGCTTTTCAAAAATCGACCTTCGTTCTGGTTATCATCAGCTCAGAGTGCACGAAGAAGATATCCCAAAAACCGCCTTCCGGACTCGTTATGGTCATTACGAGTTCATGGTCATGCCCTTCGGTTTAACCAACGCCCCCGCTGTCTTCATGGATTTAATGAATAGGGTATGCAAACCCTACCTCGACCGTTTCGTCATAGTCTTCATCGACGACATCCTTATCTACTCCAAGTCTAAATCCGATCATGAGCGACATCTTCGACTCATCCTTACACTCTTAAGGACTGAAAAGCTTTATGCTAAGTTCTCAAAATGCGAATTCTGGTTTGGAGAAGTACAATTCCTTGGACATGTCGTCAATGACAAGGGAATTCATGTCGATCCTTCAAAAATCAAGGCAGTACAGGAATGGCAAGCACCACGTACCCCTACTGAAGTTAGGTCATTTCTTGGTTTAGCTGGTTACTATCGATGCTTTATTGCCAATTTTTCCCGTATTGCTGTACCACTCACGGCCTTGACTCATAAAGGAAAACCCTTCATATGGGGACCTAAGCAAGAGGAGGCCTTCCAAACTCTAAAGCAAAAACTTTGTGACGCACCTATCCTCACACTACCTGAGGGTTGCGATGTCTTCGTGGTTTATTGCGACGCGTCAGGGCAAGGACTAGGCTGTGTATTGATGCAAAGAGGAAAAGTGATAGCCTATGCCTCTAGGCAACTCAAAGTTCATGAGAAAAATTACACCACCCACGACCTAGAACTTGGAGCCATTGTGTTCGCTCTCAAGATATGGAGACATTACCTCTAAGGTACCAAGTGTGAAATATACACTGACCACAAGAGTCTCCAACATATCTTCAACCAGAAAGAGTTGAATATGAGGCAACGAAGATGGGTCGAACTTCTCAATGACTATGACTGTGAAATTCGGTATCATCCTGGCAAGGCAAACGTGGTGGCCGGTGCGCTCAGTCGAAAAGGTTATGCGAACTCCATTCATCTTCTATGTTCGCAAATCATAACCGACATCAAAGATCGAATCCGGGCAGCTCAACATGTTTCTGTAACAGAAAATGACATACGCGATGAGCTGTCATGTGGAGCTGAACTCAAAATCGAAACCAAATCCGACGGTATTCTATACTATTTAAACCGCATATGGATTCCTGATCGCGATAACCTTCGTGATTTCCTCATGAATGAGGCGCACAAAACACGATACTCTGTACACCCAGGAGCCGACAAGATGTATCAAGACCTACGATACACCTACTGGTGGCCTGGCATGAAAAAGGATATCGCTGTTTTTGTTTCCAAGTGCCTTACCTGTTCCAAAGTAAAAGCTGAACATCAAAGATCTTCAGGACTTTTAGTCAAACCCGAAATACCTGTATGGAAGTGGGAAAACATAACCATGGATTTCATTACTGGGTTACCTCGCACCTCCAGTGGGTATGACACCATATGGGTAATAATCGATCATCTTACAAAGTCATCTCACTTCATTCCGATTCGCTAGGACTTCAAGAACGAGAAGTTAGCTCGTATCTACATCAGCGAGATCGTAAGCCGTCATGGTGTACCATTAAGCATCATTTCAGACCGTGATGTTCGTTTCACTTCACGCACATGGCGAGCTGTACAGACTGCTTTGGGTACACGATTAGACCTCAGTACCGCTTTTCATCCTCAAACTGATGGTCAATCTGAACGCACCATCCAAACCCTTGAAGACATGCTACGAGCATGTGTCGTAGACTTCAAAGGGAACTGGGACGCTCACCTACCACTTGTCGAGTTTTCGTACAACAATAGCTATCATTCAAGTATCGGCATGGCTCCTTTCGAAGCTTTGTATGGTCGTAAGTGCCGATCTCCAGTATGTTGGCATGAAATTGGGGAAGCGCAAATCACCGGACCAGAATTAATTCAAGAGACAACCGACAAGATCCTTCAAATTCGAAACAATCTTCTAGCGGCTCAAAGTCGTCAAAAGAGTTATGCTGACAAACGACGAAAGCCCTTGGAGTTTGACATTGGTGATCAAGTACTTTTAAAAGTATCACCGTGGAAGGGAGTGGTTCGTTTTGAGGGCAAGCTAGCACCACGCTACGTAGGACCTTTCAAGATACTCGAAAGAGTAGGTCCTGTAGCATACAAGCTTGACCTACCAGAAGAGCTCAACATAATTCATCCCACATTCCACGTATCAAACTTGAAAAAGTGCCTCGCCAATGAAAACCTCCATATTCCTCTAGAAGACATTCAAGTCGATGAATCGATGCACTTCGTTGAAAGACCAATGGAAATCATGGATTTCGGAGAGAAGCGTTTAAGGCGAAGTCGTATTCCAATTGTCAGGGTACGTTGGGAGTCAAAGCGAGGACCCGAGTTTACTTGGGAACGTGAAGACTCAATGCGCGAATAATACCCGCATCTTTTTCCGGTTACCAATACTGCTTAAATTTCGGAATGAAATTCCTAAAAGTAGGGGATACTGTAACATTTATGAAAAACGGGTTCAAAACCCGCTTCGTTGAATAATCAGATATTCGGTTAAAAGTTCGTTGCGTATTTATTGTGCCGATTATTTTAAATATTACATAATAAATAAATATTATAGAATTTAAAAACCATAATTAATAAATAATAATAATTAATAAATAATAATAATAAAATTAAATAAAAGAACAGAACCGGGTCTCGAACCCGGGTCTCCCGCGTGGACACACACACATCACACCTCTCCGCCACACACAGTTTTGTGTTCAAATACCTAAACAAATAACATTTATGGTAAAGTCAAACTCGTAAACCAGCAAAACCCAGAACTCGAAATCGCCGGCAAAGACAGAGACTCCGAAATTTTTGCTACTTTCCCTTGACTGAAACGCGTAAACTGATTTCGACATCAGTTATAACCGTTGCTTAACACTCAATTGAGTCAAAACCGTTTCTTTTGAGAATTGAAATCATTGACCGAGAATTTTGGCCTCTAAATCGAAACCAAGCAAGCCTGTCCACCTTATAAATACCCACCCAATTCCTTGTAAACGTTTCGCTCAGAACCGCACTCTCTTCCTGAAGCTTTATTCCTTTCAAAGCACGTTGCCGGAGATTTTTGCACTCGCCGGAAACTCTCGCCGGAATCGAAAATCAGGGTCGACGAAAACTTTGCCAGAAATCTGAAGAAACTCTATGTTTTGGTATATCATGTTACTTAATCTTTTTATTCAATCTAGTATAAGTTTGTTGGTCAATTAAGCAAAATAGTCGGGATCATTGTTCTGTGTTTTTCTTAGTGAAGAAGACGAAGCTTAAGTTGTATACTAATATAATTAAAATCGGGTATTTAACCGGGTTAGACACACAGTCCAGCGGTGGACTGTGTGCAATTACAAAGCACACGTCCCGAGTTCGAGTCGCACATGTTTCCGATTTTCTGAAATAAAGGCAACACTTTTTAAACTTATTCAGATCAATTCACAGTATATATATAAAATGAATATAATCCAGTGTTTATGCAGATTAGACACACAGCCCAACTGATTGGGCTGTGTGCACTCGAACCACAGATCCCGAGTTCGAGTCCGGGTTCTGTAACCAGATTCGGCCATATTAAATCCTTTTTCATAAAAACTAAATAAGGTTAAAGCTAGTTAGTATATAAATATAATTAAAACAGAGAATATTTCGGGTTAGACACGTAGCTCAATTGGTAGAGCTGCGTGCACGTATACAAGAGGTCACGGGTTCGAACCTCACTCGCCGCCTGAATTTCATGCTGTCCGACCGGTCAGACCCGGTCAGACCTGACAAGGTCAACACATTTTTTAAAATTTGTTTTCTTATTTTTTTTACTTATTAAATTGAAAAATCAATTAAAATACTTAAAAATAAGATTCCTAAGGTTAAAAATTTGCAATAAACTCATAAAAATAAATCTAAAAATCTCATTAAGAGCACTAATTAAAAAATATTAATCTCAAATAAAATTATTTATTTATCGAATTATTTCGTTATTATTTAGGCTAGTTTTTCCTCGTCGGTTGAATCATAAATTCGTGCGCATTCATCATTATCAAGGAACGCACCCACTGTGAGTGAATCTCAACCAATTCCCCGTTTTAATCATGTTTTGGGGTGTATCATGTGTCGTACTATTCTTTTATTTTATTTAAACACTTGTGCATATATCATATCCGTGATCAAATGTGTATTGTTGTGTGAATTATATGTGGATTAAATTTATCATTTCAGTGCACGCATTTCATTAGGCCCATCAGTTCCCCGTGGGATACGGGTTGAGCATCAGGAGCCTCATTAGATCGGCTCCGTTTGATTGAGCCTTGATCTCAAATACATCATCATTCATGTCATATACTCATCCAAAGTGGTTTGTGATTGTTTACATATATATGTTTGCTCACATACGATTAATGCACGAATTTTCTTTAATAAATAAAATAAGAAATTGGTTAAAATGTTTTATTAAGGTTCACTCTTCAACTTTTGTTGACCCAAAATCTCCCCTGTTTTACACATGATACAGGTGATCCAGTCGAGACAGGAAACACTTAGGATGGCCTAGAAGAATAAACAAGTTTATGCTTTGGAATAAATATATAGTTTCATTTTCCTTTGTAATTGTATGAATTTTGTTTTTGGATATTTAAGTTTGTAATTTGAATTTAATAAATATGAAACATCTTAGTAAATATCATGAGCTTTGGTGATAACCCAATCATGCCCCGACTTTTATTCCGCTGCGGGTCGGGGTGTGACACGAATAATTAATTTCGTATTAAAATTTGCAGCACCTCTCGAAATGTTACTGCTCAAGGAAACATGGTAGTTGACTTTATCATAGTAAGTATTCAATATATAATTTATATGGAGTTAATAAACTTATGCGTTCACTGATAAGTTTTCAACATTTAGTGACTATTATTTTGTGATTAGTAACATATTATTTCATTATAACTTAGGTTGTTGTTATCAGTTCATTATGACTCCTCCATGAAATATGTTTTGTCTGCTGACATAAGGATATACCCTGAAATTACATTTTGTCATCTTTGAATATTACAAAGTTAGAGTAATCAACCGATTTAAGTTCTCACTTCTTTTTTCAAACCATAGTCTCTCGTTTCCTTTAAAGATATTGTTGTACTCTATTAGATGCATCACATTTATCTAGACATATCTAGTGTGTTGCAAAGTGAGTAATATCTAAACGAGTATAGACTTAAACTACATAAGGCTTCTAATTAGTGAAGCATAAGGAAATAATCTCATTGATCCTATTATCCTCTAAAGGAGAGCAATATTCTTTGTTACAACGTGTAAGGACTCATTTAAGGTTAAGTTTGTGGAACAAAACTAATGTCACATTGGATCTATCTCAGTATGTTATGATATCTATCATGTAATATATATCTCTGAGATCTGTTATATTAAAGTATGTGTCAACAATGCTTTGACTTTTGTAACATATACTTGTCAAAAGAATGTTATTTATTTAAGGACAATTATATTTTAGTCGCTCCCACTCATCTTGAGGTATGTACATTACTCCACTTAATTCTTAATGAAGATAACTGCATTAAGATTTCATCACATTTTGATGTTTGCATTAACCCATACATGGATTTTATTGGCTTATAGACAAAGTATTCTTTAACCTTTAGTTTAGAACTTCCGGGGGTTTTTTTTATGAACATGTAAATATGTAAGTCAGTTGTCAGGGAAAGATGTTTTAATGTTCTTCTAATGTAGCTCTAAATCGTTATAAGCTACTAAAACAGTGATGATCCTCACAAAATTCATTTGTAAGATGGCAAGAAGATTTTTTGATAAATTATCTCATCCTAAATATAACCTTTGACAATCAATCATGCTTCTTAGTGTCTTAATGTTTGTATTAGGATTTAGTTTAGTATTAACACCCTTAGGTGATTCAACCAAATCCCTAACGTTATTCTAACACATAGAATCAGTTTTGCTAATAATAGCTTTATTCTAATTAGAAGATTGATTTATGCTAATGGTTTAATTTAGAAGAGATAGGATCAGTAAACTTTTCGAAAATCCATTTCAACTATAGTTAGGGAGGTTGCATAATAATCAAAGTTGTTAGGTTTTAAACTTAGATGACCTCCTGAGTTGATTATTGGATTTATTAGGAGTTTCAATCTTATGGATTAGCTCTAGGTTAAATGCTATCATTTTCAGGATTCTAAGTGTGTAAGAGTTGGCGCAATATGATGTACAAGAGGTGTAATTGGAGTTAAATTTGGAGTAAAATTTAATGACTCTCTTTCCGCTGCCTTTTGTATTTCTTGCAAGTCATGATAAAGACTTTTACTGCTCCTACTGACCGTAGAAGTCTTTAGGAAATCAACATGCATAGGGTCAATATTTAAAGACCAACATATTATATTAGAGAAACAAGTTAATGACGTTAGTCGTTATAGTTTCTCTTATTGAGGATTATTTTAGTTTTGGTAAGAAATTTGAGTGCCCACATTTAAGCAGCAATGAAACTTTTATAAGAGTAACACTAGTTTAAGAACCCGTGAAATTTCACGGGTTGGCAAAAGAAAATATCTTCGTTTATCACCGTTGACATAAATATTATGATTTTATACACGTTAAAACACAAACGAATATGTTAGATTACAATGATAAATTGAAATGCATGAATATGTAACAATCACAATTCGTTGAAAATCTTTTTATAAACCACATTAATTGTTTTTTCTATAGGTTTCCCGTTGTTGTCAAGTATTGATAGTTTGACACTTCATATGGTAGTCTAAAATAGGAATGTCATAAAAAATTGTTTCCCAAAAGATCCAACACATACTACATTCCATGCTAATCACTAAAGTAAACCAATAGAAGAAACTATTCAAACTCAAAGTCAATAACTATAACTATAGAAAGACAAACAATGCAGATATTGTACCTCCAATAGGATAAACGATCGAAGGTCACACAAAGTTCGTTATCTATTCATACAACCTTTATATTCATCTTGTCTGACTGGAGGAAGCCAAGCTTTTCACTTTTATCAGCAATAAATTTAGCAAGTTTGCAGCAATGTAGTCAAAATGTGTCTGGAGAAGATAATTTTCAGATCTTAAAAGGCACATATAGGCAAATAAAGGTGGCAATTTCGACCCCCAATCTGGATTGAATGTGTCAAACCGATCAGATATATCAAGATTACAAAAACAAAATAGCTCAAAGAAGAATATTTGAATGGGTCACAGGTTGCCCAAAGTAGTTTTATACAAAGAATTGTAGTACTATTTTGTTAAGTTGTTTTCGTACTCATATTTCACACATTAACTATTCATACTCATACAAAATGAAAATTCGACAAAAACAATAAAACCCAAGAAACATGTCTAGAAGAATGAGTAACAATCTTACCATCATCCACCTACACCTCAGAGCAAGCTCTCTAATAACACAAATGTAAAAACATTCAACAACAGCCCTTCATTTTACCTATTTACTTACATATTTGGGTTATGGCTTATTGTTAACATGTCAAATAAGTTTAAATGAAATGGGTCAATTTCTACACCTGTATAAGTTTCTTCCGTAACATTTTTATGAAATGATAAAATTATAGTTGATTAGAAAAATTGGAGAAAAAAAAAATAAAACACTCATGCAATCAAGTAATCATATTTGTAGTTTAATACCTTAATAGCAAAGGTTGGGTCAGAAGACCCTTGATTGCCTACAAAGGATACACATAAACCGTCTACATCTTAAAGTACTTTCACTTATGTTATCACCTATTCTGACTCTATTGCAAATAAAATCTAAAAAGATGATCGGAAAAACAATGAACCCGACCCGAACACGAAAAATATATACGAACCCAAACCCGACCTGAACCCGGAAAATTTACATGAACCCAACCCGACCCGAACCAGAAAATTACTTAGACACACGAACCCAAACACGACTTGAATTTTTACGGGTTAATCCGAACCTAACCCGTTTGACCCAAACATTTAATTATTTTGAAGTAATCTGCTCTAAAGTTGCAAAACCATACTTAACGTAGAATATAACATCAAAAATTATAAATTCTCACAAAACACATTTTCCAATAATTCTTTTTAAAGTAGTACCAAACTATAATAAATTAATAAGTTGTCTAAAAAGGAAATTTCAACAAAACAAAAATTTTTAAAAAGAACATAAATTGGTGCCCAAAGACTTTTAAACAAACCTGCTAATCACATTATTAACCACCCAAAATACCGATGAAATTTGCCCATATTTAAGAAAGGATATCGTTACTTTATCCTAAAAGGGTCAACCCACATACCTGACCTGTTAAGCTAAACGTGTTCACGGGTTCGACTTGAAACTGACCCGAACCCTTAAAAGGTAAACTCAAACCAAAGAAATTCGTATTCGGTTCCTGTCGTGTTTTCTGGTTGTGTCAGAAATTCACACCCGTAGAAATAGATGATGACAATAATAATAATACAATATCAACATTTTAGCTTTATATATCATTAAAGAGCCAATAAGAATTTTGAGACATCTTCAAAAAACCTGCAAAAGAGATTGCCGGATAAAATTAGTTACTTGTAAATTTTCATAGGGTCAAAACAAACATAACACTAATGACCCAACTCATTTACATAAATCTTTTATTCTCTTATATTTGATACTTCAAAAAAATAATAATAATTAAAAAAGCACTACAAAGTTTCAAAGTTCACCAAGTTTTTCGATTAATTACATTCCCTTCACCTTTTTTTCTAGGATGTGGATTGATCACTTTTGGCAAAGTTAGCATATAATCATGTCTGCTAAAGTAAGAACTTCAATTTCCCTTATTATAGTGTATTACCAGTAATAATCACATCTATGTCAGTTAACTTGAATATAAAAAGCAATAAACGTATAGATTTCTAGATGACACACCATATTAGCGTCAACAGAAGCATTTTGTTGATCCACAATATCTTGTATCTTTTCATTTATTGTCTTTCTAACCTCTGCATTTCCTTTAACCGGGCCTTTTCACGATGATTATTCATTACCATCCTACAGATAAACAGAAAAAAAAACATTTAACTTACTCACACCCACAAACATAGCAATAACAATGCTCTGCTTTACGGTCAAATGTCTATATCAATATTAAATAAGGGGTGGACATATGGGTATGGATGTTGCAGGACTTTGGTTGTAGATGGTGGCGAACTAACCGCTGATGCCGCATCCTTTTCTGGTTACCTCACGCCATTTCTGCTCCAACTGTTTCACGCCACCAATATAAATTCAATAAAGTGTCCAATAAACAATAAAGGAGTTAGTTCATATGAATGTGTTTTATCTATAAGATGTAGTAACAGGTCAAACTATGGTTTTACTACACCTACAAATGAAAGATGGTATCATGCACCAATCCAAAACGCTTATGATAGTCCGCAAACGTAAAATGGATACGTGAAATTTGTTCGCGTACACTGTACTCATGGCAATAATAATTAAAATATTGTCCCACGTGAACATACTTGGGGTCTGCAGCAGTACCTCCAACGGAGCAGTTTTCACTTCATAATCAAACTTGAGATCCTGAAAACACCCCAATGTAACACATAACCAGAATTTAAAGCATTAATTATGGAGTTAAGCTGTATAGATTTAAAAAAAAAACTAATTTAGATCTGATGTAGTTCAAATATAATTAAGCATAAAAAAAACAAATAAAACATATAAGGTTAATAACATTAAAGTATGAATCTTACCTCTTGTGATTAAATCAAGAACAACTTGCGATCTATAACAAACGCTATATGAATTTCGAAAGAAATACACTTATTTTTCTCAGCTTCCAACTTCAACTCACCTCCAACATCTTCCTTCGTCTTTAACATATCGTACCAAAACTAATTGCAATTGCAACCAGTACAATGTCAATCACATGCTTCAGAAAAAAAAAAAAAAACTCAATAAAAGTGATTGCTTGAATCAACCGCTTCAGTAGACGCGCCTTCGACGTCGGCAGCAACGGCAACGCTGACGGTAAGTCCTTTTAATGCTCCCCCTCATCTCTCCGACGAAGCGAATTGAGCACTTCCTCTAACTGTTTCTGACCTATCGAATATGGCGAAGCTGAAATCATTTTGCTCTTCAATTCAATCCAAAAACACCTAATTTGACTAACAAACTAAATTCATCACGCTTCAGGACCCTTACAATGTTAATCACATATTCACATCAACATTCTTCATACAAAAACCTCTCTAAACCCTAACTATAACCCTAACCCTATTCAGATCAATACGTAAAAATTCACCGGTCTAAAGCAAAAAATTTCGCAAACAGAATCCAACATTCAATCCTAATCTGAACACAAACTGGAAATTCTACTCTGATTTCTCAAATTTGACGAAACAACATACGAATTTGATGACCCAATATGCAAATTTGGAGAGGGAATTAAGTGGGTTTTATGCTACTGAATGAAAAGTGGGAATTATGAGAAGAAGAAGAAGAAGAAGACAATGACGATTAATGGATGAATGTTGGCCCAAAAATCTATGGAGAAATTGAAATTGAATGGGAGAATAAGGAATTGTAGATGAAATCATCAGCATCTATAGAACTTGTGGATTCAAAAATCAAATGAACGATTCAGATAAACATACCAGGATCAAGATAAGATAGATGTAAATGAAATCGTCTGATGAAATCGCCAAAGTTGAAAACGCCAATGTCTATTACGGCTGAGAATTAGGGTTGGTTATTGTAAGGAAAGGGTTTTGCAATTATGGAAATTTTCAATTAGATTGAAAGCACAATTCGAGAAAATGAAAATGAGAGAAAGGAGAATAGGAATACAGATTGCCGCCTAAACTTTTATTCTCTTGATAAAGAGAATGTCCACATCAGATGAGATGTGTGCTAACATATATTCTTTTAGGATAATAGATAGATTAGACTTTAGTGAGACAAGTGTTAAAGGAACAGTGTATTGTACAAGAGATAAAAATTAAGGTAATATTAAGTTTTCACTTCTCTACTTCTTGCAACCGATGCAAGTTAGTTAAGAATACTTAATGCTTCCACTGATCTTTGATATCTTTAGGAATGCTACAAGAGAAGTTTCAACAATGTATATGAACTGCGAATTTATCATACATATTTTAGACTTTATTTGATTTCCTTAGCGTCCAGATGTCATAAGAAGCTTATGGACATATTTAAAAGAAATTATCAAGTATACATATGAATAGATTTCTTTAAGACTGTAGACCATATGAATAGATTAGATACAAGTAGATTGTCTTTAAACGAATCACTAAGAATGAGATTAGATGAAAAAATCATCCTCCCCAACCTTGTCATGATTTCTCATGAAATTTTGTTTCAATTGATGAATTTTATAAGTCTCATTTGTCTTTTTTTTAATTCTTATTTGCATGATAACAAAAGATGTGAAAGTGTATAGTATCATCTTGTTCTATTTTATAAATGTTTCTATCAAGATATTGATAACAAATAACATGAGAGATTAAGGTAAGAGTGACTTTATGTTGGCTATGCAAACATCACAACTGTCATAATGAAGCTTAAGTATTGGTACTAAATTCTGATTAATCCTCGGAATATGTAAGGTATCATAAAGTCTAATTAGAAGACAGCTTATTATGGTTCTTATAGCCTTAACATTAAATTTTGTCACTAACTCTCATGTTAGTTATTTGTTTTTCCTTTTTTGATAAGAAAAAGTGTAGTTGTAGAGTCAACTTATCATGTGTAATTTGGAATATGAAGATTAGCAGACTTAAATATCATTAATAGTCGACTATTTGTTCTTTTGAATTATGGATAGTCTCGTTGCTTATTCCTAATTAAGTGGCATAATTATTCAGTGAGATTTCCCTTTAAGAACCTTAGAGTTGGAAGTAGTACTTGTATTTTATCTATGGACCTTAGAACTATCATCTTTGTGTGTTTTAGTAGTAGTGAGGTGAATAACATCTTATTTGCCAGCTCCAGGCGTATCTTTTTCTTGTACATAGTTTCTAATCAACACACATATTTTCCTTTGGTACTCTTGAGTGTTATAGTTGATTTTAAGGCATCAAAATCATACTAATAGAAAAGTTGGTATGTAATGCACAGAGAAAAGATGTACTTATTTCCATTTGTAAGCCCTTAATTTTATGGGTCATGGTATTGCATATTATGATACATTCAATAATGTCATATAACCTTACACTTTAGAATTTGAAACAAAGGCATGCATCTTATGAGTTATTTTGATTATTCCATAGAAATTATATCAGTCTTAGGAAAAAACTTAACATGGAATAAATCTAGTGATAGTATTTATTTAAATGAGTTCTGGAAATTAGTGTGGATGATATAGATGAGATACAAATTTATAGAAGAAGGTTGTAATGAGTACTGTTATAGGGTATTAAAGTAAGGTAGACTAAAATATGATCATAAGATTAATGATGGATCATTAATCATTATTTGAAGAAGTTGTGATATCTCTATTAAAACATCAAACTAATAGATGAATTTTACATAAAAGTTCTACTTATACTAAGTCAAATCACCTTTTGGCAGAAGTGAAATCATCTAAGTATATGTATAAAATAATTATGTCAGGTCACATTGGGCAGACGTGTGACAATTATCTTAGTTACGCAAGGGTTAGATATGCAAGACATGAATGAATCAAATTACCTTTGGGCAGAAGTGAGACATACATGTTTGTAAGGCATAAATAACATAGCTTGTAATTATACTTGAACGATAAAATAGATGTATCAAATCACCTTTGGGCAGAAGTGAAACATCAAAAGCTCATTCAAGTTAAGCTATTTTTAGTTTTGTAAAAAATATTTAAATTTATTGAAGTGTTTACAAAACCAATAAGTTAATAGCAAAACACCTGTTAGCGCGGTTCGTGAGGGTTTGGGGCGGAGCCCCAACCTAAATTTTAATTCACAATAATAGTTCATGAGATAATGAGTTTTTGAGAAAACCGATGATTTCGAGTCAACTTGAGTTTTCGAGTTCTTTATGAAAATCTCGAATTCTCATGAGTTCTCGAAATCTTATGAGATTGAGAGTCTTAATGAGATTTCGACTTCTCTAATGGTTTCGAGTCTAATGATTTTTAGTTTCTTATGAGATTTCGAGTTCCTTGTGAGATTTCAACTTCTCCATAGATTTCGACTTTTATTATGAGATTCGAGTGTTATTGTAATTTCGAGTCTATGATATCGACTCCTAATGAGATTTCGAATTTAGTGATGATCTCGAGCCTATTTATGAAATCTCGAAATCTTTTGAGCTTTCGAAATATTATAATTTCGAGTTAATTTGAGATTTCCACTTTTATGAATCTTGAATTCTCTTAATGAGATCTCAAAAACTTGTTACCCAATTTCGAAAAATTTACTTTATATCTCTTATTAACTTGTGATAAGTGTATATGATTTCGAATACTTATAGATTATTCACTTTCTAAAATAATGCTCGATGATAATCCTCCTTTATTTCAAAATCTTTTATAGATATACTAAAACACTTATTTCGAAATCTTATGGATAAAAATATCAAACTTAGGAAAAAAACATAATCTTGTTAATCGATTAATTCACAATGTTAGTAATTCTTCGATTTTATGATGAAAACGAAGAACATTATTAAAGGATTTTAAGGATTTTTCATCTAGAATCCAAGCCTTAACCCAATTTTTGTATGGAGATTTCAATTTTAACAATAATTCGGATTTTCAATAAAGTTTAACCTGATTAAAACTCATTAGATTTCTTGGCAGAAAAATGTGAACATCATCTTTAAAATTGTTTTTAATCAAAGTTCTAGTTTTCCAATTTTAATTCCAGATTTAGGAAAACTAACAGAACTAGTTTGAGTAACATATGCTCCAGGGCCGGCCCGAAGGGTGTGCGGGATGGGCGACGACTCAGGCCCCAAACCCATTGGGGCCCAAATTTTTTTTGTTGTTGTATTAGTTTTACACTATAAAGTTAGAATATATATGTAATGAATCGGAAAAATACCATCTTGAAGAACTTGGTTTAGTGGTTTGAAAGTCACTTTAATAATAAGAAGACACGGATTCTAATCCCGGCGTCCTCAGTTTTGTTATTCTTTTTTGTTTGTTATCTATTTGTTAAATGCAAATGATATTAATTGCCTAGTTTTGTCAAGTTACATTAAATTATTGGTGTTGATTCAAATGACATTAATTCATCTTCATATATTTATTTATATGTATATTCTTTTTAAAAATATATATTTAAGGGGCCTGTATTTTGTTCACACAGGGCCTAAAGATTTTCGACATTTTCGGAGACGACCCTGATATGCTCTGATACCACATGTTTCTATTAATACGTAATGGAAAACATGTAAAGATGATACCTGTTACAACATTCGAGTCAGCAGGGAATCCGAAATAGAAGCAGCCATGGAATTTGACATATTAGTCGGCTAGCTATCTGGTTCCGTTTAGAGTGTATATGAGTGATGGTAGTCTCGAGTTCATAAGGGTAAAGAACTCGTGATTGTGGAGAGAAAGGATGTCGGGACATGTGTGATGTTATTATGAAAGTCGACATCCTTTCTCTCCATAATCACAAGTTCTTCACACTTATGAACTCGAGACTATCATCACTCATATACACTCTAAACGGGATTAATATATCAAATTCCATGGCTGCTTCTATTCCGAATTAGTTTTGTCTTGCTTCTTTCATTGGCTTAACATTTGGGGTTACTAACAAAATGGTTTGGTAAAGAGGTAAACAAAATATACTCATCAAAACTAGATATTATATTATATAATATTTAAAAATAAAGTTCTATTTTTGAATATGTAGGTTCTCTATGTAAGTGAAGATTTACAAGAGCTAACAAATGACTAAACTGTTCATCATGTGATAAGCAAGTGAGGGGATTTAACAAATTTTTGTAATAGAGTTAGCAATTTGGATTGAAATTATTACAAAATGTAAACTCAAGGCTTGATTGGTTATATAATTACATTTTGAACTGAATAGTAATAGCTAAAAGATACAAAAACTCAGGTTAAAAATGTAACTTAAAAACCAATATACTTTTGTTTTTTTTTTTAATGAAAAGTCTCGACCAAATTTTGATATATTAAATCCCCTCAACTTGTAGAAAGTACACCAAAAAAATCAATGAACTATTTTTTGTGTATCTAAGTAAGTGTTTGGGTTTCCTTTTTAAAAGTTCTGAAGGACTTTTTCATCCAAACTCTATCTACAAGTCAAGAGAAGGAGAAAAAGAATCCCAAACACTATGGAAATAAGTTCTTTTGAAGCTTTTTTTTTTTGTCTTCAGAAAGGAGAAAAAAAGAAGTTATAATTTGCAACTTTTGATTTTGAAAAGTGATCTTGAGAAGGAGAAAAAGTAACCCAAACACCCCCTAAGTCTCATGCTTCCTACCTGTGAACTTTTTTATATAATGGCTTGTTAACTCTTAAATTGCTAAAATTTGGTAAAATGAAATTTAATTTTGTGAAAAAAAATATAGTTTAACAGTTAATAAGTCGTTATTATAGAAATTTTTTTTCTAATGTAAGTACATTTTAGAAAAGTTTAAAGGAATTGGGTCGATAGACTTGTTTTATGGGATTTTTAAATAAAATTATATATATTTTTATTTTTTTAATCAAAAGTTCTCACCTGACACCCTCGCCTTTTGCCATTGTAGCAACTGTATATTTGATTCTTTGTTTCTCAATTGTTCCCCATAGTCTCTCTTCTTCAAAAAATCAGAAAGGGTATGTTTGGCAAAAGTAGCTAAAGGGCATGTTTGGTAAAAAGCTGGTAGCTGGTAGCTGATAGCTGTACCTTTTAGATATATTTAGGTATTTGGCAGAGTAGCTAGAGCTTTTAATAAAATGTATAAAATGACCAAAATGGACATTAAAAAGTTGGTGTATTAAAAAGTTGATTATCTTTAGAGGTTAAAATAGTTATTTTTTCCCTAAAAGCTTGTAGCTCCTTCTAAACGCTACTAGTAGGAGCGTTCAACCAAAAGCTTCAAGCTACTAACCTAAAAGTTTCAAGCTCCTTCAATCAAACAAGGATTTTTATTGAGTAGGAGCTTTTTATTAAAACTTAAAGCTTGAAGCTCCTAAAAGCTCTTAAAAGCTCAATGTCAAACATACCCAAAGAGCCTGCAATTTATGTTAGAAGTTAGAATTTGGGCCCAAAAATAATCGTTGTATAGTAGTTTTGGGCCCAAAATTAATCGGTTAAAACTTGAAAACATTATAAAAGACCCTCTGGAAGACGAGTAATTTTGGATCAAGCATGCATACTAACCCAGTAACTGGGTTACAAAGTCAGTCGCAACGACATGCCTAATTTTCGACCCATATGTTAGTTCCATAAAAAAGCCCATGAAATATGAATGAAGAGCCGCTCTGTGGATTGGATCATCTATCGCCCCACGATCTGCCTTGACCCATATCCACCGGCCATCACACCTCCACATTGTTTCAATCTAGTTTTTTTTATTAGTCCATTAGTCCATGTGTGTCAATCAGTTTCCAGTCTATGTTTCCATGTTAGTCAGTTGTTAGGTTAGTGGGTCGGTTAAGTTCCAATATTCTACAATTGTCATCTAAGACTTTGTGTAGTGGTTTACTTAAAAATGAAATAGAGACTGTCCCATCAACACTATCATGTAGGTAGGCACGGGCTCTTATTACTTTTTCTTTAAAGTGTGTTGGTTTCACATGCAAATAAAAATAAAAGAAAAAATAAATAAATAAAATGGAGTGTTTCTGCATGATTGGTGAAAAATTGGTGGATCCCATGCTCTCATCCCCTCACGTCTGTTACCAGCCTAAGGTCGGCGCCTTTAGCGCTCGTTACCAGCCAGAGTGGCAGGCGTGATTATGCTGAGATGTCCATGGGTGGTAACCTACTATAGGTAGTCTAAGTGTGTTTCGAATGAAAAGCTTCACTTTTTTTGGTGTTATCCAATTGCTTTTGCTAACTCGAACCTAGCAACTTGAAAAGGTGACCTGAGGCACCACCCTCAGTCGTTGGTGGTGTATCTTGGTGGTGTATTTGAAACCAACTAGTAGACCCGTAGCTCGGTTGGTTTTGGGTGGGTAATTTGTAACCCAACCAATGGAGTAACCATTGAATTGTCCGTTTTATTTGAATTTCCGAGTTTCAAGGCCAGATTAACAAAAAGTTGTAGGCTTACCATTTTGTTTATCAAGGTGGACAAGCATGTATTCTAAGACAAAAACCTCAGGTGTATGAAATGAGCGCGTGATGAATAACAAAGAGCATAAGGGTGGAGGGTATGGTTGCCCTCCATGCCTCTCATACTTCAACATATCTCTCCCCCTATATCAGCGTTACATCACATTTCACTACTTATTTTCCCAACTTATCAAATGACAGAAAATGTGTTTGCCTCTCTTGCAACCCCCATTTATTAATTAAATTTTTTGAAAAAAATTTAACCATATTCACTTGGGCAAGAGCAGCAAACCCATGAACCCCCTGCCGCATGCCTTAGTTTCCACACCCACACTGAATGGAGATACCTTAGTTGTCGTCCCATGCCACCACTTGACGCCTGCTTTTGCCGAAGCCACACCGTGTGTTAGGACAATTTTCTTATAACAAGATAAACCTAATGCTTCATAATGATCCACACATCCAATCATTATTTTCATCTCACCACAGAGACAGAGATAATACATTTTGTATGTTTACAATAACAATAGCTGAAGCTGGTTGGCTTATAGATTCACATGAATGCACCTTTTCTGTTTCATCAATTGGTTTCACTTTCTCTGAATCAGTAAGATAAACAAAAGTCACTATCTGATATGAATTCATCTTGAGCAAATGTCAAAAATATGTTGTTCACGTTATGTGTTTTCACTCAGGTTGTCACACCATTGGGGGATGCAATTTAATGCATAAAAGTAAGATCAAATGATACCAATAATCCAGACCATCCCACTTGAGCTTTTACACAAGTTTAAGGTTACACCTAAAACTACCAACCTCGTGTATTTCCGTGAAAAAAAAAGTAACATGCAACATTCTTGTAGGGTGTTTGCTATTGTGTTAGGACAATGTTTAACTAATTATCTGATATGGAATAACTAGAATAAAATAATCAATGTAACAAAACGAGCTGCAGGTGCGTAGAGTGACACGAAAACAACCCTTTGTGTAGCTACTCCTAAACTGTTTATTTGGCCCCTAAACTGTAACGCCTCGTATTTCCATATTCCTATTTTTAGAAAGTTCGTATTCGTCTTCTATTTTTAAAAACCTTACATTCGTACTTTGATTCCAATATCACAATTCGAGGGATGAATCATAATGGGAATTCACTTTTATACTCATACGTGTTACATTTCATACTTGTATGATATACGCAATCAAATCTTTAAATACATGTTTATACACAAAAACCGACACTTGAAATACATGAAATTATTAATTATACGTGCATTATACTCATACACTACTTTGATACACTTGAAATACCTAAAAAATGCTTAATTATGAGTTTCTAGCATAAAATAATAGAATTATCAAACTCTAGGGGTCAAACTGTAAATTCTAGAACGTTTGGTAAATTCTGCAGGTGGTGCATGACCATGCAACAGAGGCGCATGGGCATGCAACAGAGGCACACGACCATTCTCACTACGTGGTAGTCATATGTGAAATCTATACATGGGCACAACCCGAGTGGTTTTGCTTACGTTAAACTCGGGCATACTTAAATACAATCAATATACATGCTTAATTTTGCATACGCTGTCGCACACACGTCCTGTCCGATAATTCTAAAATTCACCCTTGACCCATGCACTACTAGTACATACTATGCGGATCATGCAATGACCATGATAATCACGGGTGCACGCGGGATTATAATGGTCGGCGAATGAAAACCATGGTAGGTTCCACTGTGTGTCGTAACACGGAACATAACATGACACCGAAAAGCAAAAGAAACGTAACCATGGCTAGAACATGGTGGATACGCCACTGGTACTTCCTATAAATAAGTGTTCCTACCATGTTACTAAAATTTCATAAAACGTGCCATGTGAAATTAGGTGTTATTCGGACCTTAGTAAATACGATCATCTAACAACAAACTATGGTGCCTCACAATCCTTTCCTCGATTGTAGCCAAACTCGTTTTGAAACACTTGATACTTGTAACATTTGTCAAAAACGGGTTTCCAAAACCCGCTCCGTTTTGTAATCGAATATCAAGTTATAAATGTCACGTTGTGTATTTATGGTTATTTTGATTTTTAATGATACATAATTAATGAACAAACTAAACTATAAAAATTATATTTGATAAAAAGTGAAAACAAAATAAATAAAAATAAAATGTTGCTGCCGGGGCTCGAACCCGGGTCAGCCGGAAATTGAAATCCAAAGACTTAACACACACACACATCACCACTCCGCCACTTGTTGTTTTCTGTTATAACTAGGAAACAAATGAAACTTATATTCAAACAGAAAACAACCTGAATGCCAAACCATAACCGAAATCGGTCACCAATCATCCAAAGACGATTGATTACTCGCGAATTACTGAACAAAACTGGTGCACCGACGATCCTAATCAATTCGGATTTGAATGAACTTCAATTTTGATCATGATCGGTTTTTTATAACCGAAAATAATCAATGTCTGAATTACTTCAATCAAGACCCCTCTCGCGACTCAGAAACATCATACAAACTTTCCATTTCACTTTCTTCATACATTCAGTCCATCAGAAAGCTTAAATCAACTCGCCGGAAAAATTCTGCAAGTCGCCGGAAAACCGAATTCTTCATCAAAACAGTAAGTCTTTCAATACCTTCGTGGTCTATCGATTGTTAAGCTATTTCTGACTCAAACCTTCCAATTGAAATCAAATTCAGACGTCGTCATCGGATAATTTCTGCTCGCCGGAAAACTTCTGAAAATCCTTATCTTCCGCTGTAAAACGGTATAGCCATTCAAACCTGCTGATAACTCTTATTTAGTACTTCAATTCCACAGTTAACTAAATCAAAACTATTCATTTGTTCGCCAGTCGAAGTTCAAAAAAAAACAGAGCCGACGCATTGCCGGAAATTCTGTGATAAATCATTCCTACGGTATGTTTACTTCCAACACCGTCTCTGCCATTTCATTTTAGTCTTATGAATGATTGATAATCGTAAAAGCAAGAAACAGATTAGTAACACAGTCGACCGTAAATTGAGCGAAGAAGACGAAGATAGTTAAGTTATAAGTTTATTTAAAATCAGTAGTATGAACGGGTTAGACACCCAGTCCAGCGGTGGACTGTGTGCAAACAAATTTTATACGCGACGCGAGTTCGATCCCTGATACACGCACCCTCTCTATTATAAAAATGTTTTATTTTTCTAACCGAACCGGGTTAACTCAAATAGATGTTAAGTATAATAAAAACCGAAATATTAACCAGGTTAGACACACAGTCCAGCGGTGGACTGTGTGCAACACTAACTCGCACGTCACGCGTTCGAGTCTGGTTAACGGCACCGGTTCGATGATTTAAAAAAAAAAATTTAAACAAATGAATTTTGAATAAATCGAATTAGTATATAAATATAATTAAAAACAAGATTATTTCGGGTTAGACACGTAGCTCAGTTGGTAAAGCTGCGTGCACGCGTACGGGAGGTCTCGGGTTCGAGTCTCACCCAGCGCATACATGCACACTGACCGAACCGGTCAACAGGTCAACACGTCAACAAGTCAACGGTCAACGGTCAACGCAAAAATAAACAATTTTTTTATATTTTTTATTTATTTAATTTAATTTAAAAATCAATTAAAAATACTTAAAAATAATATTTTTAAAGATAGAAAATAGCCTTAAACTCACAAAAATATATCTAAAAGTTCCATTAAAATCCTTAATAAAATCCACTCATTTACTATATTTTTCCGTTATTATTTAGGTTAGTAATTCTCGTTGTTCAACTCTCCCGACTCGTGCGCATCTCATCATCTCCAATCAAACGCACCCAATGTGAGTGAATCTTTACAAATTCCCCGTTTTAATCACGTTTTGGGGTGTATTATGTGTCTTGCTATATATTATATTTAAATTATTGTGCATACATCATATCATGAACTTGTGTATTCAGCTTGTTTCAACTGTTTGTGTGGTTATTGTTAGATTCAATTTATTATTTCAGTACATGCAATTTCATAGGCCGCCGCTCCCCATTACATTATGAGCGTTGAGCATGTTCCCCATTACATTATGAGCGTGAACCTGGCGTGCCAACATACGATCGGCTCCGTTTGATTGAGCCTTGATCGCACAGACATTTATCATTTTCAGTACATGCAATACGATCGGCTCCGTTTGATTGAGCCTTGATCGCACAGTTTCATTCATGTTATTTATCGTATGATGTTGGTATGTTAATGTATGCTATCATATGTTATTGTATGTTATAGATGTGATTGCAATTGCTACTGCTTGATTAATTACATTTGCTCATTTATGATTATGCACAATTTTTCATTGATAAACTAACAAGTAAATCAATAATAAATGTTTGTCTAACAAGGTTCACTCGCCAACTTATGTTGACCCAAAAACCCCCATTTTTACACATGATACAGGTGAACCAGCTGCAGCCAGAAACACATAGGATTGGACTAGAAGAATAAAATGATTTAGAGCTTGGAATTATTTTGTTTGGTTATTTTCTTTGTATTGTATGGACATGTTTGGATTATTTGGAATGTAATTTTGACTTTAATAAATATGAAACATATTAGTAAATATCATGAGCTTTGGTGATAACCCAATTATGCCCCGACTCTTATTCCGCTGCGGGTCGGGGTGTGACAGATTGGTATCAGAGCCATGACTATAGGGATATAGGATAGGTTATTAGACCCTTAGAGCCTATACTATAGTTGATTAGAAACTTATAAGATTTTTGTGTGTTACATGCCAAATTTCATGATGTTTATATGTTTTATGTTAAATGTTACATTCAATGTTATGCAAGCATGTTCATAAGTACATATTATCATATAATGCCTATCATGAATCATATTCTCATAACATATCATATCCATGAAATCACACATCGCATCATGATTGCTTTTACAATGATTTTTGTGTTTTCAAATCTCATCAAAGTGAGTTCTCATGACGGGCATGTAGTAACTGGAAGGGTACCAGTACCGGTAGTCAGAACGTCCTGTCTAGGCTGGCATTCATATAAATCCAAAATAAAGGACCAGTTTGCCTACCTGGGGACTAACGATGAGAGTATGAAGTACCTATTAGGCCAAATCATGCTATACCAAACGTCGTGTGAGCTAACCCCACTTTGAGTTGTCATTGTGTCTACACCTGGACACATTCCGACCATACATCTCGTAAACATATTTTGTGGTTTGCATTCGGGTGATGCGAGTGTTAAATCGCCAATACTAATGTGAATCCTACCAAGCCAATAGTCGTGGGGACCCACATGACTATACAGGTGAAGGTATGGGGGACATTTGAGGCCCAACATGAGCAAACCCAAGACATCCTATGGATGTAGTTGCATTATTGATATTTATGTTATTTTCTTTTTCTTAAAGACACATGACACCTAAAAAGACTCCATAAACTCACAATCTTCTTATGTATGTTCCTGTAGATGTCGTCCAGACAACAACGAGGGGGTAAAAGATCAGGAAGGTCTCAGGAACGGTTGGCCACACAAATCGCGAAACAAATGGCCACGATACTGCCTGACATTGTGGTCCAAGTACAACAAGCTCTCGCCACAAATCCCACTAATCCTCCCCAACAGAATGACCAGAACATCGGCAACCCTCCTACCAGCAAGTGCTCATACAAACATTTCAAATCTTGTGATCCTCCTAAATTTGAAGGGACCAAAGGTGTCACTGCTCTCCTCCATTGATTTGAGGAAATGGAAAACACCTTCCTCAACTGCGATTGTCCTGAGGATCGCAAGGTTCGATACGCCACCGGGAGACTATTTGGGGTAGCTCTCACTTGGTGGAATACTGAAAAAGGGAAGATGGGAATTGATAATGCAATGGCCTTAACTTGGGAGGAGTTAAGGGAAATCATGACTAGGCGTTTCTGTTCTAGGAGTGAAATTAAAAAGTTGGAGGACGAATTTCATTCTTTAAAGCAGAAGGAGAGAGATCACACCACCTATAACAAGAGGTTCTTCGAGTTGAACCAAATGGTTCCAAATTTGTTTACCCCAACTTATCGTTTGATCGAGCATTATATTCGAGGACTTCCCTCGAAAATTCAAGATTCAGTTCTCAGCATTTCACCGGTAACACTTGAAGCTGCTATGGAGCTAGCGACTGAACTGACCGAGAATCGAATTCGCAACGGGAAGTTTAAAGAAGAGAAAAAGAAAGCCCCTGTTGAGGGTCAAACTTCAAACCATTCCATCTCCTCCTCTAAGTTTGTTAACAAGAGGAAGCGCAACACCAGAAACTTCACCGTTACACAAACCAACCTCCCAATTCCTGCTGCACCCATTACCCAAGTCGTTCCTTCACCTGCACCATACAAAAGACCATACTCTGGCCCGTTTCCAAAATGCAAACGTTGCCAATATCACCATTCTCTGATTATCCTTGCCAACATTTCACCGGCTGTGGTCGCGCAGGTCATACTGTTCAAACCTGCCGCATGCCTCAGCGAACGAACCGCCACCAGCCTTCAACCCAAACCCACCAACAAATAATGGGTCAAGCCCAACAACCCCTACTATTACCACCCACCCAACATTTAGCCCAAACATATTACCAACCCAATTATCCTATGGGCCAACCTATGCGGGCTTGCTACAATTGCGGAGACCCAAGTATCCCCACCTCTTCGCTGAGTCTTCCTCTTGAATAAAGTTCGGGACGAACTTTCCTAAAGTAGGGGAGATTGTAACGCATCGTATTTCCGTATTCCTATTTTTAGAAAGTTCGTATTCGCATTCTATTTTTAGAAACCTTACATTCGTACTTCGATTCCAATATAACAATTCGAGGCATTAATCATAATGGGAATTCACTTTTATACTCATATGTGTTACATTTCATACTTGTGTGATATACGTAATCAAATCTATAAATACGTGTTTATACACAAAACCCGACACTTGAAATAATTGAAATTATCAATTATACGTGCATTATACTCATACACTACTTTGATACACTTGGAATACCTAAAAACATGCTTAATTATGAGTTTCTGGCATAAAATAATGGAATTATCAAACTCTCGGGGTCAAACTGCAAATTCTAGAAATTTTGGTAAATTCTGCAGGTAGTGCATGGCCATGCACACTGCGATCCGCATGAACGCGCACCTGTTGTGCACCACCCTGCGATCCGCACGACCGCACACTTGATCCGTACGGCCGTGCAAAATGACCAGACCTGGCATAATCTTGTAAAACACGTGAATTTTGACTCCATTTCCCCCCTTTTTGTAACACACCAAAACTCAAATGTTTATAGTCGCCATATATTTCCACATGATATAACATGAAACAAAATAACTAGGCCATTTAACCTAGTTAAAATACCTAGTAAAACAAGTAAGGAATGAGTTTGATGGTAATTGTGATAGTGTGGCAAACTAGAGGGACTAAACTTGGTAAAAGGGGTTGAAGTTTGATAAATTAGCCTAAGTGTGTGTATTTGTCGTACATGGAGAACAAGAAAGAAGAAAAACCCTTTCTTGAATGAAGATGCAATTCAACCCCAAATTAAGGTCCGAATCAAATGGAAAATGTTGCATGAATGAAGATTTCTCAACATTTAGCTTTAATAAACAAGTGGTAAGTTGTAATTTTTCGATTTGGAGATTTTGATGAAGTGGGTTTATGATCAATCTATGAATTGTATGAAATTGAGTATGAATATGTGTTAAAATCATCAAATAGGACTTGAATTATGAATAATTTTAAGTAATTTGATGATTGAAGTTGAAACCCACCATTGATGGTGAAGGTAGTAACATGGGTGGATCACTCATGTCCAAATCATGTGCAAATTCGATTAATTATGTTGAATATGATGAACTCTTTCAAGTTAGGTTGAATATGGTATGAAGTTATTTGATATCTTCTTGTGTTGATGATTGAAAGTAGGAACTTGGAAGATTGTGCATGAATTAGTTGTACATTGTGCTTAGATAGTAGTACGCACACCAAGTGTTTGATGAAAAACCTAGACTAAGACTATTGTTGAATACGTGATCAAATGAGAAATAAAGACTTGAATGGGTACGCCACGATATCTCAAATTGAGTTAGGATGCTTAGTTTAGCCTATAAACATGGTTAGACAATTTAAAGTTGGGTTTTGGTCCCTAATTTAAAAGATTTACAAAGCTATTAGAAGTAATTGTTCTTACGAACCTGTTTTTGTAATGGCTGTAACGAGACCGTAATATCTCCGTTTAGGGTGTATGATAGATGGTTGGAATGCTATCAAAACCGCAAGTTAAGTTGGCTATTTAGTTTTGACAGCAAGCTGAATTGTGTCATTTTTATAAGTTGTCCTGATTTATAAAAATCATAGAAAAATCGTGTGATATTGTATCTTATATGCTTGGAAAGCTCCTTGAATTGTCTATGATTTGTCTTTGAACATAAAAGGCTTAAAAAATCGTAAAAGGTCAAAAGGTTTTTAGCAGCAACCAGAACTTTCAGCAATGCTGATTGAAATAAATTATGCTACTGATCTGTTTTTTAAAAAAAATCATATAAAATCAACCGTAACTCGGTTTAAGGCGTAGGATATATGTTGGAAAGCTATCAGGATGTATCATTTTTTTATTTGAACATGTCAAACTAAATCGGACTGTACAAGGGTGAAAATGGGTCGAGAATAGCTACTGCACAAAAACGCGACGATAAAAAGAATGTGTTTTATGAACTTAACATGAATGATTTTATAGTTACCCATTGTTATAACACTAAATGTTTTTTTGGATGAATCATTACAATTTTTAAGGTGTGTTCAAAGTGTTTATATGCATCAAAATGGACCATGCAAGCGTTCACTTGAATATGTCAAACGGGTTGACTATAAAGTCAATAATCTAGTAGAGTAGTATTATTGTAAATGAATACATGAGATAGTATGTGAAAAATTAGCAATCTATTTGAATGTCGTGTACAACCACAAGGTGTATTCTAATGATTGAAAGAATGAACTAGTTGCCAAGCTAGGTGTGGGAAAGCTTGGAAGACAACATGGTAAAAAAATAGAAATGGTGAGGACTCTCCTACGGGCAAAGGTAAGTTAAACTTACTTCTATTATAAGAATGCATATAAATTATTAGTATGTTTGTCCTTTAAACCCGATACATTATATATTTAGTTTCTATGTCTTTAAAGAGAGTAAGAATGGGTCGATTTGACCCGGTACAAGTATAAGCAAATTTATTATGTATTAGTAGTGATTTCTAAGTTCACTTATTATTATTTAGCTAAAGTTATGTACTCGTGTCTATTTGAAATTACATAAGGATAGGTATGTAGTCTCAAGATAAGTAGAATGGAAATTGATTATATGTAATTGATTATGCTCGAAACCATGAGAAATAAGTAAACGGGTCACGAATACGAGTGTAATGAATCGAATTGTGGAATTTAGATGTTGGGGGTATGCGGATTAATGTTGAGATGGTAAGGATAAAAAAAAGTATGGAGGCTTGTATGAAGATGTGGCATGTAAGTTACGGTGTGTAATTATTGATTTCATTATGTACACGGCTAAGGCTTATCTGTATGTTAGTACTTGAATATAATTCACGTGTGAATGGACAGAATCTAGTATTTAAGCATGTTTGTAAATGGAAAAAAAGGGGCGTGCCTAACAATTTATGGTTCTTGAAAGAAATTAAATGAATGGGATTGTATGTTTTATTATAAATAAGAATTCATAGGAGTGTATGTAGTACAAACTTATAGGTGTATACATGTGTATGTGAAATGTAAGTATGTGCTCGAATATATGAACGTGTATGCATCTGATGTGATCTAGTGAATGTAGACGAATGGAATATGTTTATGTGAAGTCGTGGGTTTTCAATATTTAAGGGTACACGTTGCTAATCATGTTGTTATTGAGAATGAAAGCAAAAGTGCAGGTAAGATAACGTTGGGTTCAAGTGAGTTGATGCTTGGAAGTAGTGGATTAGTTTGGAAGGATGATCAAACGAAACATCTTGCGTTGTTAAAATGCAATATAATCCTTTAGCTATATGTTCATAATATAAGTATGATGTCACTATTTACTAATGTGTCGGTTGTTTATGGTGACCGCATCTTACACGGATCGTTACTAACTGCCACAAAGGACAATCAGGCGAAGATCGAGTTAGAGAACATGGATTGTATGGAAGGGTAGTCACTTAGTTTGTATTCACATGTTATGTTTGATATATCAATTAAGGGTAAATGATGTACCTCTTTTAAAGGAGTCATTTTAAATGGTTATCAAGTATGTTTGAATACTTATAAAGAAAGAAATTTTTAGGCTCGTATTTCCGCTGCATGTATTTTAGTTAAAATTAACTTAGTGTGTAACACTTTTAATTTAACGCCCCGCATTTCCATACTTTCTATTTATAGCTAGCTCGTATTGTATTTCTATTTTCGGAAAGCATTGTATCTCGTATTCGAATTGTCATTGTAATCGTTGTATTATGAGACTTGGATCATAATGAAAACTCGTATTTTATTCATGTAATGCTTATTCATAAGCATTTTATACTTATACATATGCATACACTTGGAACATATTCATGATACTCGTAATCGTGACAATCTTGCAAGACGTGATGATTAAACTTATTCGAAACGTAAACTGATGTTCATACTTAACCATATTCATTTTATACTTACACATATGTTACAACATGTCAATTATGCTTATAATGCCATATCATATCATAAAACAACCTAAAATTGCACCAAAACCCGTCACCTTTGATTAAAACAACAAAAATAAAATTCTTGTCCCGGACACCCTTGCGGACCGCAAGGGGACACCCTTACGGTCCATAAGGTTGTCTGGGCGGGATAGCAGGTTTCAAACCCCCGGGTTTGCATGAAATCCCAACTCTTTTCTTCACCCAATCACCTCTAAGCCTCCTTTAATCACCTCCTATCAACCCTAAACACTTCCACTATAAATACACAACTCCTCCAAGCTATTTTACACTTTCACAACTCTCTAATCTCATCAAAATCACTCTCAAATTGTTCCAAATCAGTTGCAACATCAGAATTTCGGGCAAATTCATACACCCTCACAAAAGTGAGCATAACTTGCTTAATTCTTGTTCTTTTTGCTTGATTCTTCTTTCTAAATACTTGGACAAACATTGGGATTGAATCCAAGGGTTCTCCATGGAGAATCCAGACCTGGAAATGCTCCCAAAGTGTCCAAAACTTTATGTTAAGTTTCAAATCTTTTCAAAACTTGTTTAAACTCACCATTTCTTCATCCAACCTTGTGTTCTTGAGCTCCTAGTCAAATCTATGATTAGTGAGACTAACCAAGGTTGTAGTACATGTAAACAAGAGTTTTTAAACACTCCAAACTTTTTGTTTTGGAAGAGCTTTACGCTCACAAGTGATGCCAAGCCAAGAGCTTGATGATAGTGTGTCCACCTTGGTTAGCTTGGGCTATCCTAACTTTGAGACCACACATCACTTGATGATTTTCATCATTATCCCAAGTAGTTTTCTAGATTCAAAGTAACACAACCCCGCCTAGCCTTCGACTTGTGTCGACGTCGGCTCCCCGGGTTGTAGCTTACTTGGCTAACCTGGTATCATGGTGGCACTTTACATTCTTGTCATTCCCATTCTTGTTCATAATAATGTTCTAAGACCCTCCTTGTTACCTATGGTAACTTGTGTAGTGGTGAACATCATACGAGGTTCCAAAGTGGATGGTTAATCCTCCCACCTCCTACTTGACTTACATGATACTATGAGGTACCAAAGTGGATGGTTCATCCTCCCACCTCCTACATGATTATATAACTATATATGTATATATGGACTATAATATAATCCTTAAAACCGAACCCTTGATAATGACTAAATAATCTTCTATCAAGTTAATAAGTTTATCATTTATGTGTATAGTTCCTTGTCACGATTCTAATAGGTCTTGAACCTATGAAACCACATTCAATCCTTATGGATTATTATAGTGTTAAAGACAAGTGCTAATACCTTAGTGACTATTTTCGTATCATATACTTTGTCACATTTTGAATCTTAAATCCGAATATCCCATCATCATCCCCAAAATACTCATACGCCTTTGTTTTCCTCTTGTAGGATAACTCGGCGTTCATCCCATCAAACAACTACCTTCACGGACTTGTCGAGTTAGAAGACTTAGCAAAACCGTGAGTACACTCGACCCACTTTTCGTTTATATCACTTTTGGGTGTAACATGTTTACCTTATACAAAATCACTAAACTTGAACTTTATGAAATGCACGAAATAATCCAATATACATGAATGCTTGATACGTTACTCGTTGCTTATATCTTGGACCATTCTTATGTAATACCATAGTCATTAGCTTATCTTAAGCCTTCATTTGACATGTATAACGCTATAGGAAGTAACGCATCCCCCTCCTCATGAAATCTAGAGGCGATGTTAAAATATCGTGTTTGCGTTAAGGGTTTGACTAGTAGTATTGCATGCATTGTATATGATCTTGTAAAATCATAGTTGCCATGAGGATTTGTTTAAACTCTATTCATATACGTATGCTATGCTTAAACTTGTGTACTCGCCTTTGCTTTTGCATTGAATTGTTATTTTAAAACGTGTTACAGGTTGATGGAGATGATGCTATGAAATCAAAGTAGCAAGGACGATAGATACACATTTAGACGTTTATGTTTAATATTGTTGTATCAAATTTTGCCAAGTTTATGTTGTTATTTGAATTTCCCTTGTAATGTATTGAATTTTGTTATGAAATGAAATCCGGTTTATCTAAATATTGTCGTAACTAGTATTTATGAGCAATGAGCAATCTATTTCGTCCCGCCTTGATGTTTCCGCCATCGGTTGGGGTGTGACATTTAACCCCTAGCCACCTAATTTAACACCCAAACCCTAATCCCAACTATAAATACAACCCCTTACCACCTCCTAAACACGTTCCACACATCTAAATCTCTCTCAAACTCTCTAATCATCTCTAGTTTCTCAAGTCTTGACAGAAAGTTCCAAGCATTCTAAGTGAGTTTTTACTCACTTTTCTTCTTATTTCTTCATGTTTTCTTCTTCTAATCTACTTGGATAACCTCAAGGAATATTTCCACAAGTTTTTCATGGCAAACTAAGGTGGAATCTCACCGTATTTGAGGTCCAAAGTATAGTTAAAATTCTGCTTTGATTTTTATACTTATTTCTTGTATATTTTGATTGAAACTTGATGAAATCTTGTACCCACTCATATGCGCCAAATGCAACATATAATTATGTCAAATAAGGCATAAAATCAATCCTTTTTAGTAATGATGTTGGAAAAAGTGTGTTTTTTGTATACATTTGATTTTCAGGATTAAAAGAGCTTAAACGTACAAAAGGAACAAATTAATGGCAAAAACCAGCATAAACACAAAAAAAGGAAAGATGATACACTATGTCAACCCTCTGAGCTTCACCCCAAGACCAAAAGCAACGAATCAGAAGAAAAGCACGGAGCCGTGTCTGTTGGGCATGGGGTCGTGCCCCATTCAAGATTCCAGGAAGAAAAAGAAGACAAACAGAAGCAGACAAGAGACACAGGGGCGTGTCCCATAGAGCACTGGTCGTGGTCAACTCCCAGATACACAAATCTTGGATAGTACAACATGTACAATGGCCACGGGGCCGTGTTAGTGACACACGGGGTCGTGTGAGCATTTGGTCTGACAAACTCATTAAATGAAGATAGAGAAGAGGGAAGACAGGGGGCCATGTAAAGTGTCTGTTTCCAGATATAAACAGGGGTGCTTGGTTCCATTTCAATTCATCTCTTGGCAAACCACTTCTCTCACACATGCCACCACTCCACTACCATAATACCACCATCATCCACCACATCATCCATCATCCATCTCTAGAGTGTGTGTAGTAGTCTCGGGATCCAAGATTGATCGTAAGACTTTTTGTTAAACAAAGGTCATGATTGGCTAATCTCTTACATCACTTGGTGAAGAGAAGTTATTTACATATTACTTTTGATTTCCAAGCTTTGGTAAACTTTTTAATTGGGTTTCTATTATTAACTTTAATATCTAGTTTTTTATAGTGAAAGTGAACTTTAGTCTATCATCTCTTCATGTTTTGTTGATTCACTCATTCGGTCTATATAAAGCACGTTAACTACCTGGAAGGGGGTTAGAAGGGTGGTATGGGTAAAGTTCTTGCCTCGTTCAGTGTATAGATCCTGTGAGGACTTGATTCAAGCTTATTAGGACTTCCTTTGAGGCAGATAACATCAAATCAAGGGAAGTAAGAACGGATTGAATCCCTTATATATAAAGTAGTATTAAAACTTTAAACTGGACTTGCGGGACTGTATCCCTACTGACTCAGACCAATATAGCCGAGGGTAGCATTGCCTCCAAAAGACGGACATGCCACATTTTGCAGTAATTTACTTCATTATCTTTCAATATTTCGGCCTTGCAGGACTATATCCCTGCTGACTCGGACCAATATGGCTGAGGGTAGCGTTGCCTCCAAAAGAGGGACATGCCACTTTAACTAAGATAATCTCTTAAAAAAACCCAAAGTGAGCAAATCATCAAAGGATATATAAATAACAAGTCGGAACCAAGTGATTCTATCTTATCTATTTGTTTCTTTTATTAACTTAGGTTATTTCTTTACTTATTAAAAAATATTTTCTAAAAATTTGATTAGATTAGACGTCGACGATATTCCGGTATGAAAAGCTCTTGTGTCCTTGGACGACCTCAGTATCTTACCATCATTATACTACGCTAACGATGGGTGCACCTGCCCTAGTGTGTTGTAGAGAGTGATAGTGTTATATCGTGTTTTATAAATATAAAGCTTGAGTAACGGTTGAAAAGTGCTTAAAATATATCTAAAAATTACTCAAGTTCCACTCACGTCACCCACCAAGCTCCCAACTAAGATTATAGTTGTGGGTTTTTGTATGGTTGATTCTCACCAAGAAAGAAGGTTCAAAACCTCTTTAAAATTTTGCCCAAAATGTTCTAAGTGTTGAAACCATCCAAGCTTCAAACCTTCAATGTTGGAAGACTTGTGCATGTGTAAGTGTGAACCATGGAAGCCTGGGCTCTCCAAACTTGTTCCACTACCTCACTTGTTCTAGTGGCAAGAATACCAAGTGGTTTCCTAGATCCAAAGTAACACAACCCCGCCGCATCTCCATCATTTGCCATGATGGGTACGAAACACCCGGGTTGATCGTACTTGGCTACTTGATGAACTAGGTAGTTAGTTGTACTTTTATTTTTAATTCATGACTAACCAGGTCATCAACTAAGTTGATGACTTTGTGCTTTGGTGAATCATACAATGAGGTATTCATACCTCCATGCTTGACTTCTATGATACTCATGATGGATTTATATATATATATATATATATATATATATATATATTACCTAACCGAATTCTTGATACTAACCGGATTATGGTTAGATGTAATGGATTTAGGTTATATTATCTTAGTTCTAGACTCCTCGTTTGTTATTCTAATGGGCAAGTTAGGACCCATGAAAACACATACAAACTTAGTGTCCTAATGAGTATTTATATTTTCATGTATATACTTTTATACTTAATTCCGAATCTGAACTCTCCACAAACTCCGAATACTCACAGACCTTCGTTTCCCTAATGTAGGGTAACTTCGGTGTTCTAATCTCAACAACTCATCAACTCTCAATTAATTGGAAAGCTTAGCAAAAACGTGAGTATACATGACCCCATTTTTCGATTTTACACTTTTGGGTGCAATATATATATCATATAAAAACTCACACAAACACTTATACTCAAACACATTGGTCATACAATCGAATCCAATCTACGTGCTTTATACGTTTATATGTGCTTTATACATTTATACTTAGAAATACATACATGCTAGAAACTTTACTTGCATAATACTTTTATCATTAACTTCGTACAAGCCTCCCTTAACATGTATAGCGCTATAGGATTTAACGCACCGCCCATATTCTTGAGGTCATGTTAAGTCAAACAAAACGGTCTTGTCATTACTACGACAAGATTACGCTAGCGGAAGTATTTGGGTTGACTAGTAGGTGTTGCATGCAAGCTTATGTTATGTTATGCCTTAGTATACGCTATTGTCATGTGGATCTCGTTAAACTCTTTTATACATATGCTAGTACATTAAAAAATTGTATGCTCGCATTACTTTATGTGTTGACATGTTACTTTAATATGTATTGCAGGATTGTGATCATGACGCATTGAAAAGAATCTAGTAGGAAAGACTAGAAACGCACCAAACTTTAATTCGTGTTTATTAGTTTACTCATTCGATGCTTGTTGTACTTTTGTTTCCAAATCATGTACTTGAATCGTTACCAATGAAATGAAAATTTACTTTTAAATACTTGTCACATTTAGTTGTTATGGAGTCAATTGCAATCTATTTCGTTCCCCCCTGATGTTTCCGCCATCGGTTGGGGTGTGACATAAACAATTAGAACCGGTTTCACACTTTCACTACTGACTATACACAAGCACTAGAAACCATGCATTAATCAAATAAATAATGCGCCAGTGATCCAAAAGTTATCATCCATCCACAGGATCAAATCTGCAATCAATCCTACTATAAACACACCAGGAGTATGCCCAAGTAGCGGATAGTGCACGCACCCGATGAAGATCAATGAGATTGTTAATGACATGAAACTACATCAAAGATTTGCCATAAAATTCCATTGAAACTGTAGGTTTATGAAATAAAAAAATTCAATTAAACAAAGAACACAAAGAATTAACCACCGTAGATAGTAAAATTGCCATAAAACTAACATATAGATTCAATTCTATGAGACATTTTCTTGATTTTGATGGCAAAAACTTAAGATTCATACAAATCTTGCAAAGGGGAAGTTGTATGACAGTCTAGACATAAAAGAACACAAAGAAGGCAACACACATAACATGATGAGAAATCTTCATAGGTAGACCAAAGCCCAACATGTTAGACCCTGTTGGGTTTCCATGATGATCATTTAAAGTTTTATTTATCAAAAGCCGGTTCAATAAATAATAGTCAATTAATCAAGCGAGTTAATTAATAAAAACGCAGCGGAAAAATAAACAAGTGATCAACCAAAACGAAACCCGACAGGATCCGGTTACAAACAAATACGAGCACAGTAATAATAACATCTAACTACCGATGAGAAAGATATACCTTGGTTAGTGACTAACCGGTCGAGACACCGAGGTTCAACGAACAAGTGCTAGTGAAATGAACAAACGAAACACGGGTATAACCATGAGTAGCGGCGGCGGCCTAGCGGCGGTGGCGGAGGCCAGCGACGGTGGAGCGGCGGCAGTGAAGAACCGGCGGCGGCGGTAGCCGGTGGCGGCGCTAACCGGCGGCAGACGATGATGGCATCGGTTATGGTTGTGGGTGTTTTGAGAGTTTCTTTTTCTAGTTTTCTAACCATCTAAATGCAAGAACAAGTCCCATTTAAATAGAAGATCTAGGCTCATGCATGTTTGCCAAGTGGCGGACATGCAAAATGCATGTGCGACAAATGGCGTAGGTTTCTTGCATGTATGATAAATGGCCAAGATTCTTGCATGCGCGACAAGTGGCGGTGCAAGCATGCATGCGCGACAAGTGGCGTAGCGTGGGTGCATGTATGACAAGTGGTGAGATGAGTATACCCGTGTCACCCGGTCCATGTACCCGTCTCTCAGTTAATAACTGCAACAATAATATAATCCCGCTCATGATCATAAATATAATTATGATCCGTTTCGCATATTGTTCGTAATTACCAGTTAAGCTAGTTAAGTGGATTTAAGTTCGTTGCCCACGGTGTAACTCTTACGGGTCAAGACCCGTCGGTAGCGTTGACTTATCGAACCGGACATAAATATCCAACAACTCCCACTTGGACGGTCTCTGATAAGATCTCAACGCAGACAGCCAGCGGTGCTCTAGCTACACATAGCTGCCCCCAACAGGTCATGACACTTTAAAGTCACTAACCAAGGTATCTTCCCTTCAGCAACAGCTTGCTACTTGAAAACAATAGACTTATGGTAATCATCGTCATTTATCCTTTCTGTAAAAGACATCAATTGAACAATGAGACATGGATCAGATTCAATCTCACATGGCGTTCAATCATTTATCGTTCTCGTTCAAGAATCAAAGTGGTCCAATCAAACACACAGTAAGTTTGGGTAAGGCCTTACACTTCACCAGTTTGAATCAACGAGGGCGCCCAGATGTCTAACTGTTACATATATTGTAAGAGTACAGAATCCTATCTTGACTACATACAACTCCCACTGAACTTCAGAACTACTCCCAACCAATGCCTTTATGACTGGCAGTTACGCGACAGGGGTTGACACTGATCAAAGAATAGCCTTTAGTAAATGACAGTTCTAGTATGTATCTCAGGTCAGAGGATACTAAATGAGTATACCAAAATCAAATACATCTTATGACTAAGATCCATGAAGATGATTTGATGCGAGTTACATCCGACGTCATTCGTAATAAGGTTTGTGAGTTTGGAAGTCAACTCCTTGAGTCCAAAGTCAGAATAGTCTTAATTCAGAGTCGTCCCACGAGTCTGACCGACTACGGATAATTTAGAATACAAGATTCATGGATTAAACGTATTAAAATCGAACAAAGTTGTAAGATTTAAGCTTTGCATTTAACCAGTAAATCAAAGGTGAATTCAAAAGGTACAACTGTTTGAATGTTCGTACATCCAAATACTAAATCAAAACAAATGGCCAGCTAATCTAAGACCGATAGCATTCCTATGTTGGTTATGCTTGTCCTGAGTTATAGTGAACCGGTCTGCTAGGTTTTAATCTGTGTCTAATTTGCTTATTAAGATGTCTCCTTGTTCCAGTATTTCCCATATATAGTGGAACTTTCTTAGAATGTGCTTGGCCCTGTGATGAGATATGGGCTCCTTGGTTTGAGCAATAGCTTCTGTGTTATCACAGGACACCTCGATTGGTTTTGAATATTCGAAACCACATTAAAGTTGGTGATGAACTCCTTCATCCAAGCAGCTTCTTTTGCAGCATCCGATGCAGCAATATATTCGGATTCAATGGTTAAATCCGCCACTACACTCTGTTTGGAGCTTTCCCAACAAACAGCTCCTCCATTGAGAGTGAATACGAATCCTGATTGTGAGCGAGCATCACCTCGGTCACTTTGGAAGCTAGCATCAGTGTAACACCTTACAGTGAGCTCTTCTTCCACTCCTCCAATCACCAAGAACATATCTTTGGTTCTTCTCAAGTACCTCAGAATGTTCGACATCAGGTCTAGTACATAACATACATGATAGAACCAATTGCTGAAGCATATGGAACTGCTTCCATTTGCTTAATTCCAATGTCCGTTGAAGGAGTTGCGATTTGTTCAACACGGTTCCTTTAGTCATAGGAACACCTCCTTTCTTGGAGTTTTCATTTTGAAGCGTGTCATCATTTCATCTAGGTAAGTACTTTAACTTAGCCCTAGAAGCCGCTTAGATCTATCTCTATAGATCTTGATTCCAGAATGTAAGCAGCTTCTCCAAGATCTTTCACTGCGAAGCAAGATCCCAAACAGTGTTTAACCTTGTTAAGCATAGGGATGTTGTTTCCAATAATTAGTAAATCATCCGCATACAGGATGATGAATGATATGGTGCTCCCACTAGCCTTTCTGTAAACACAAGGCTCATCTTCATTCTTGACAAAACCAAACTCTTTGATCTTCTGGTCAAAACAAAGATTCCAGCCATGAGATGCTTGCTTGAGTCCATAAATGGACTTATTTAGTTTGCACACCTTAGTTGGATATTTTGGATCGACAAAACCTTCAGGCTGAACCATATAGACATCTTTAGAGAGATGTCCATTAAGAAAAGCGGTTTTTGACATCCATTTGCCATATTCCATAATCATGGCACGGAGCTTATAGCAAGCAATATCCTGATTGATTCAATCATACCAATGGGCGAGCAGGTCTCATCTTGAGTTTGAGCGAAACCCTTCACAACTAGCCGTGATTTATAGGCGTGGACATTTCCATGCATATCGGTTTTTCTCTTGAAAATCCATTTGCTCCCTATTGCCGAAAATCGGGGGGTAGCTTAACCAAGTCTGATACTTGATTGTTATGCATAGATTGCATCTCGACCTTCATGGCTTCTTACCATTTCCAAAGATTCTGGATCTGAGATAGCAGATTTGTAGTTAGCAGGTTCGTCATTAGACTCAGCTACTAATAAGACTTCAGGACCATTTAGATGCCATAGGTATCTATCGGGTTCTTTGCGAATTCTCCTACTTCTGCGAATGTTTGTGTTTATGTTTGATTCATAGGCAACAACTACTTGTTGATCAGACGGTCCGACGTCATTAGCGGTTGTTTGTGGTTCTCAAATTTCTTCAAGACCAACAATATTATTTCCAATTTCTCGATTAAGGAGTTTTTCCTCGAGAAAGTGTCCCTTCCGTTTGATGGAAATCACATTTGCATTAGGATGGTAGAAATAATATCCGCCTTTTATAGTATCTGACGAAAACTACTTTTCGCCTCGAGGATCGGGCTTATCATCAGAATCACTTGTGATGTATGCTTAATATCCCCATACTCTAAGGTATTCCAAATCGGGTTTACGCCCATGCCATATCTCATATGGGGTTTTGTTTACCTTCTTAGTCGGAGCTGAACTGACAATGCGGGCAACGATCATAAGAGCATGACTTCAAAATAAGTGAGGCAAGTTAATTCTACACATCATCGAATGAACCATATTAAGTAGGGTTCGATTTCTCCTTTCACTCACGCCATTAAGTTGGGGTGTGGTTGGTGGAGTGGGTTGTGAAACTATTCCATGTTCCTTTAGATGATCGAGAAATTATAAGCTGAGGTACTCATCACCTCGATCTGATCGAAGTACTTTTATCTTTCTAGCAAGCTGGTTTACTACTTCGTTTTGAAATTCTTTAAACTTTTCAAAAGTTTCGTGCTTATGCTTCATAAGATAGACATAAGCATATCGATATAATCATCGATAAAAGTAACGAAGTATCCTTCATGGTTTCTAGTCGTGGTTCTGCAAGGGCCACATACATCAGTGTGAATGAGTACTAGAAGACCATTGGCCCGTTCACCAACACCGGTGAAGGGGTGCTTTGTGAGTTGGCCAGCTAAGCAAGATTCGCAATCATCAAAGGAGTCATGTCTAGCGGATTCAAGAATCTCCTCAGACTGGACCTATTTTATGCGTGTCTTACTTATGTGGCCAAGTCTACAATGCCAAAATTACGTTTCATTATACCAGCTTTGTTACGCTTAGAAAGATGATATATGTTATTATTTATTTGAACATCAATACCACTTCGAGATCTAGCCTCAAAATAAAAGACATTCTTCAAGTAGGTAGAAATGGAAATTCCATTAGAACGTACTTGAATCCTTGTTCAAATAGTGAAGAAACTGAAATAGTGTTTCTGGTTAAACCAGATGCAAACAAACAGTTATTTAAAGTAACTACAAGGCCAGAAGGACATGAAAAACAAAAATGTTCCAGTTGCCAGAACTGGAACTCTCTTTCCATCATCAACTATGAATTCCATGTCGCCTTGTTTCAGTTTCTTCCACTTTTCAGGTTCTTGCAAGACATTAACGATGTGATAACCACATCTGGTATCAAATACCCATGTGTTGCTAGAAACAGTGAAAAGTTCAATAACATAAATGAGAATACTAGAAGCAGTGCCAATGTTATTGCCTTGTTCATTTTCAGCTTGGCTAGATACTGTGGGCAGTTTCTTTTAGTGCCCCTTTGGTTGCACTCAAAGCATTGACGCTCCTTAGGAGGGTGTGGTTTTGCAACATGCTTGTTGTTGGTGACATTTCTGGCAGCAACAACAACCTTTCTCTTGCCTTTGCTCTTATGATCTATTTTCTTGTTGTTGGCCACCAGACTTGACCATTAGAACTTGGTTGGTTTTATGTGGTATGTTCATCTTGGCCGTTTTGAGCATACCATGTAGCTCAGGCACAGTCTTTACCCATGCATTCATATCATAGTTCATAATGAACTGGTCATATGAGCTAGGGAAAGAGTTCAAGATGAAGTCCGCTGAAATTTCTCTTGCAGGGGACAACCAAGTTTGTTCATTTGGTCAATGTATCATTTCATCTTAAGCACATGAGTACTGATACATGATCCTTCCAGCATTTTACAACTTATGAGCTGTTTCATGGTGTCATATCGCTCCTGTCAGGCTTGTTTCTGAAACATGCCTTTCAGTTGCCAGATCATGTCATAACTATCTTTATCTTCCATGTACTTCTGAAGTTCAGGAGACACGGTGGCTTTGCATAAGGTAGGCTACCTCAACGGCATCGTCGTTATGTTTTTCCAGTGCCTTGCGAGCAGCAGTAGTGATACTTTCAGGCTCGGTAGGGACTGGGCCATCTAAGATACATAGCTTTTCGCCATCTTGAGAACTATTCTCAGCTTGCGGTGCCATTCGAGAAAGTTGGTGTTATTCAATTTTCTTTTTCAAGTACAGACTTGAGAATAAAGGAGTTGTTTTCTTTAGACATCTATCATATATAAGCAAGGATTTTAATTAGTATTTTCGATGTATATTTCCTTATTTAATTAATGACCCATTACAGTAATTGTAACAAGGAATGAGAATCCAGTTAGAAGCTCTTTCTAAAGGCAGCTGTAGCACGCAACATTAGCAAGGGGTTCAAGCGGACTGACAACGATTGTCAGTTGTGAGAAGAGCACAACTCTCGGGTATGAGGCCTCTAAGACAACTCTTGTCTATGCATTGATATGTTTAGCCTCATCTATGCCACTTTTGTTCTCGAGACAGCTGTAGCACGTAACACGAGAAGAAAAGTAATAGTCGTCCTAAAACGGTCACATGTGGAAGGGTCGGATGTGTCAACGAAGCCCTTGTACCTTGGAAGGATAAACTAGACACCAAGTGTTGTGCTGTGGCTCCAACACTGATGGTTCGCACCCCAAGTGTTACTAGCTAGTAGTACGATGGCATCGACCATTGATTTTAATTATGGGTTAATTTTGATTTTACGAAATAGGGTCGTAAGAGCCAATTTTAGTATATATTTTAGTCGTGACATCTTGATGAACCCTTTCATCTCTCAGGACACTTAGTTTTAAATATCCTATTAAAACTAAATTTGTCGCGACTTGAAATAACCAATTTTAAGTTAATAGAAAACTATTAAGTTAATAGTTTTGGAAAATTAAATCTAATTTGCAAAACTTAATTGGTTATGTGTTTGTTTAAAACAACCTTTGTTTTATAATAAAATTTTAACAAGTTGTAAAACAATTTAGAACTTGTTATAATGTGATTGTTTTAATATTTTAAAACTCCTTTTATAATCATGTTGGTATTTAGGTTGGTTATGTTATAACAACTTATAAGATAAAAGCAACCACAATAGCAAGATAAATATGTAAATCTATATGGCCAAAAATTGTTCGATCTTGCTAGAGCCTAATAGCAAGATCAAACGAGTCACGGGGTCACAACACACAAACAACCACAAGGATGGACTTGAGTGCATCCAGTCGTCTCGAGCAACTCCCACTAACTTCATGACTCCTGTTTTAGCTTCCTCGGTTTTGTCTTCAGGTCTTCGTTTATTACAATATTTTAAAAATAAAATAAAGGAAGAAACTCTATCTTACAACTTTGAACCATCTAAATGGCCATAAAATATAATTACAAAACCGAATAAAATATGCAACCACAAAACAAGGTCGGGCCAGATTTACATATTTCATAACAATCACAAAATAATCCAGGCAATGTTTTGGTCAAGTAAAACAAATAAAATATTGACCAAAATTAAAGTTGCCCTTAAAATCATATAGATCAGAAACTTTAAAATAATTAAAATTTGTGTTCTATTTCCGGTTAAAAGACCGGTACCGACTCGTATGTTGTAACCAAGGCTCTGATACCACTGTTGGGTTTCCATGGTGATCATTTAAAGTTTTATTTATCAAAACCCGGTTCAATAAATAATAGTCAATTAACCAAGCGAGTTAATTAATAAAAACGCAGCGGAAAATAAACAAGTGATCAACCAAAATGAAACCCGACAGGATCCAGTTACAAACAAATACGAGCACAGTAATAATAACATCTAACTACCGATGAGAAAGATATACCTCGGTTAGTGACTAACCGGTCGAGACACCGAGGTTCAACGAACAAGTGCTGGTGAAACGAACAAACGACACATGGGTATAACCATGAGTAGCGGCGGCGGCCTAGCGGCGGTGGCGGAGGCCAGCGACGGTGGAGCGGTGGCGGCAAAGAACCGGCGGTAGCCGGCGGCAGCGGTAGCCGGCGGCAGCGGTAGCCGGTGGCGGCGCTAACCGGCGGCAGCCGATGGTGGCATCGGTTATGGTTGTGGGTGTTTTGAGAGTTTCTTTTTCTAGTTTTCTAACCATCTAAATGCAAGAACAAGTCCCATTTAAATAGAAGATCTAGGCTCATGCATGTTTGCCAAGTGGCGGACATGCACAATGCATGTGTGACAAATGGTGTAGGTTTCTTGCATGTATGACATGTCACACCCCGACCCGCAGCGGAAAAGGTGATCGAGGCATGATTGGGTTATCATCAAAGCTCATGACATTTATTATAACGTTTCATATTCATTAATACAATTTAATGGGAAATATACAATCATAATTACATCATGTCCTAAACATCATTCTAGGCTTCATTGTTTTCTTCTAAGGCATTTCCTATGTTTTCCTTGCTTCATCCTGTTCACCTGTATCATGTGTAAAAATGGTTTTTGGATCAACAAAAAGTTGGCGAGTGAATCCTATGAAAAACATTTGAACAAGTTTATTGAATTGATTATAAAATAAAGTGCACAACCACACATGAGTAAAAATAGATGTAAACTTATTCACCAATCGTTTAATATTAAATAATGCACACACGAACAATAATGGATTTGTTTTGAGGCACGCGTTGCTCAACTCGTCTCCCACGAGGAACTGATGGGCCTAATGAATGAATTGCATATAACTTGACAATATGAACTACATAACTACAAACAATATATACAATCTAAGTTTAGATCACAATATGGTATGGCACAAGTTTAAATAAACGAGTTAATTTTAGTGACACATGACACACCCCAAAACGTGTAATTAAAAAGGGGAGTTGTAAGATTCACTCACATTGGGTGCGTTCGGTTGATGATGTTGAATGCGCACGAAGTTGGTTTTAACCACGAGTGAAACTAACCTAGATAATGGCATAATGGTTCGGTAAGTAAACGGATTTTATTAATCAATTTTAGTAGGATTGTTGAATGTATTTTTGTGAGTTTAAGGCTATTTTCTAACCTTAAAATTGTTATTTTTTAAGTATTTTTAATGTAAATAAGTAAATAAAAGTAATAAAAAATATTGATTTTTGACTGTTGACTTTGTTGACCGTTGACCTGTTGACCGAATTTTATTGTGCAAATGTGTGCGCCGGGTGAGGCTCGAACTCGAGACCTCCGTTCGCGTGCACGCAGCTCTACCAACTGAGCTACGTGTCTAACCCGAAATATTTCTGTTTTTAATTATATTTATATACTAATTGGATTAATCCGAAAATCATTTATTTCAAAAACAATTTAAATGACTCGCTCGGTGCTCTCCACAGGTCTCGAACCCGGGACCTGTGGTTTAGGTTAACACACAGTCCACCGCTGGACTGTGTATCTAACTTGTTAAATAATCTTATTTTTATTATACTTATATACAAACTAAATAATTTCGTTTCTGCTTTATATAAAAAGTTTGATAATTGTCCGGACCGGTGCGGTAGTCTGGACTCGAACTCGTGACATGTGATTTAAACGTTCACACAGTCCACCACTGGACTGTGTGTCTATCTTGGTTATTATTCCGGTTTTTATTAAACTTAACATCTATTGCAGTGAATCCGGTTCGGTTAAAAAAAAGAACATTTTTATTAAGGCGAGTGTGCGTGGGACAAGAATCGAACTCGGAACGTATGCGTGTTTATTTGCGCACAGTCCACCGCTGGACTGTGTGTCTAACCCGAGATATATCTTGATTTTAATTAAACATATACAATACTGAAACTTCGTCTTCTTCGTTAGACTCAACCAGAAACGGAGTCTGACTGGTTTGACGACTTAATCATGTTCTTTAGTGTGTTGTGAGTAATTACATGTGAGATAAATAAAAAGAATGAGAGATTAAGTGTTAGATATACCGAACAGTGGCTCCTCTGTTTCGCCGGCGAAACTCCGGTGACAGCAGATTATTCCGGCGACGTGTGTCCTGCGGCAGAGGGTCTTTAGGGAGCTTGAGATGAGTGTGGGTGGCTTCGGTATGAGTTCTGGGTGTTCAGTAAGGCACAGAGGAGAACGGCTCGGTTTTCCGGCGAGTTGCAGAAATTCTTCGGCGAGTGAATTTACGTCGGGAAAGAGTGTGATTGTGAGCGAAAAAGCTAACAGAGGTTAGAGGGGGTATTTATAGGGCAGGACATCGACGAATTTAGTCCGTTTTCCGTCTTGATTCGTCGGTCAATAAGTTTTCCGGCGGTTATAACTTGTGTCGCGGACTGGACATCGGTTATAACCGACGTTGAGGTTAATGTTTACGTTAAGTCATTGATAACCGACGCCGTTTGACGAAATCGTCGGATTTTCCGGCGTCAACGGATTTGGGCGCGTCAGTTTGACTGGGTTTGATTTCTGTTTCGTTATTTGAATTAATTGTCTGGATATATTACCAAAGAATACAAGTGGCGCAGTGGTTGGATGGTTGGAAGTTAAGTCTTTGCTGAATCCGGTTGACCCGGGTTCGAAACCCGGCTACGCCCTTTTATTTTTATTTCATTGTTTTAAATACTTTTTCAACTATAACTTATATTTTCCAATATACTTATTAATTATGTATCGTTTAAAATTAATTTGGGCATTAAATACGCAACGAAATTTTTAACTGATTGTTCGGTTAATAAACGGAGCGGGTTTGGTAAATCCGGTTTTTGACGGATGTTACATGACAAATGGCCAAGATTCTTGCATGCGCGACAAGTGGCGGTGCAAGCATGCATGCGCGACAAGTGGCGTAGCGTGGGTGCATGTATGACAAGTGGTGAGATGAGTATACCCGTGTCACCCAGTCCATGTACCCGTCTCTCAGTTAATAACCGCAACAATAATATAATCCCGCTCATGATCATAAATATAATTATGATCCGTTTCGCATATTGTTCGTAATTACCAGTTAAGCTAGCTAAGTGGATTTAAGTTCGTTGCCCACGGTGTAACTCTTACGGGTCAAGACCCGGTCGGTAGCTTTGACTTATTGAATCGGACATAAATATCCAACAGACCCAATCCAAGTGGACACAATCTTAGTAAGCCCAAGTTAAAGCTCGCCAGCCTTCTGCAACCATAGCCATAAGGAGAGGTGCACAAATTGGCCTCTTGGCTCAAATTGGTTCGAAATAAGGTTCTTGGCCCAAACGGCTTAGATTAAAACCAGGTCAGGTTTTGTCAAAGAAAGACAAGCCCGATTTTTGATGAAACTGGTTCAGGTTCCAACCCAGTTTTAGAGGAGAAAAGATCGGTTTGAAACCGGGTTTAACCGGTTCATTCCGAGTTGAAGGTTTCGAGGTATAGGATTACAAACTCATTACAATCATATGGTTTGGGGTGTATCCAAACTGGGTTTGGTTCACAACCTTGTTTTTTTGTGCACATCTAACCATAACCAGGTTGTTCTTCTCTTTATAAAAGTATTCTCCCTTTACTCATATTATCACACAAATACACATGATATGATGACTTTACTTTGTCTATGTGGGCGTCAAGCGCAATACACCACAGTTGGGCCCATTGAGGGGGTGGGATCGCACGACATGGGGGCGTGCTATGTAGGCAAGGCAATGGGATGCTGAATGCGGATGGGGCGCAAGGGGGCATAACAACATGGGGGAGTAACCATCTACATGGCGTTTATGTGACACACTTTTTTTTACATTTCACACCTCCCACAACACAAAACCTAAGTACCACCGACGCTCAAAAAGGATAAAAAGAAGTGCATACCAAAGGGTGTGTGAAGCATTAAAGTCTCTTTTTTATTACTACAGCTACGGGTGGTGGACCTAGTGTTTAGTGAGAGGGGGCAGCCGCCCACCTTGATAAAAAAATGTTTAGTGTTATACATGTGTGAAAATCCCGAGCGCACCTCATAAAATTTTGCAATCGCCCCCCTTAAACTTCGACCCCACGATGATGAAGATGTGAAGCAAAAGAAAAAAATCACCGGAAAGAGTCGTAACAAAGAAAACCTCGTGGAGAAGATGATGGTATTTAACTCTTTATTTTATTGAAGTAGGGTATGATCCGACAGTTGCTGTTGGTTTTCGAAATTAGGATTGGGACTGTGTGAGAGGCTTAAGCTACGTAGCTCATCTAGCTTGAAGTCTAATAATTTGTTTTTGGGTAAATTACACTTTCCGTCCTTTATATTTGTACCGGATTGCAATGGATAGCCTTTAAATTCAATAATTACAGTCACAATCCTTTGTTTGCAAAACCCGTCACACTCTACGTCCTTTAGCACTAACGACATAAAAAATTTCAGTTAAGTTTATTCACTTAAGGGTATTTTGGCCAATTCATACTTTTATTTAAATGTTTAATAAATAAAACCAAAAAAATTAAATATACACTTATCTTCCCCAATTTCCTAACCCTAAAACCCTAACCACCACATCTTGCCACCACCACATCCAGCTGCCACCACCACATCCTACCGCCACCACCTCAAATCACGTCACCACCACCACTCTCCGGCGACTATAACTGTTCCTAAAGTTCGAGATCTGCTGGTTGTAGATCGGTCGTTACGTCATCCTGATTCGGACGTTGCGGTTTATATGAATGGGTATGATAGAGAGGGTCACCCTTTGTGTTATAATGCTTATGGGGTGTTTAAAGATAAGGAAATGTATGGGAAGATATTTGGGGTTAATGACAAGTTGAAGAAGTTTTGAGGTGGAGAGTCTAAGTTCTTGAAAGAGGGATTAAGATGTTGAATTTTAAACTTGGTGGGATTAATTCTATTATTCAAGTTACCGATCTTAATGATATGCCTAAAAGAGAGCTTAGGGTTGCTTCTAATAATATTCTCTCTCTGTTTCAAGATAATTATCTAGAAATAGTTTCTCGGAAGGTACTTTCATTTGTTTAATTTTTATGAAAATGATGTTTTGTCCATTAGTTACGTGTACGGATCATGATGACGTAACAGCGGATCTTCAACCAGCAGATCTCGAACTGTAGGAACGGTTACAGTCGCTGGAGAGTGATGGTGGTGAGGAGATTCGAGGTGGTGGCGGCAGGATGTGGTGGTGGCAAGATGTGGTGGTTAGGGTTTTAGGGTTAGGAAATTGGGGAAGATGAAGTGTATATGCAATTTTTTTTATTATAATTATTAAACATTTAAATAAAAGCATGAATTGACCTTAATACCCTTAAGTGAATAAACGTAACTGAAAAATGTAATCTAGTTAGTGCTAAAGGACGTAGAGTGTAACGAGCTTTGCAAATAAAGGATTGTGACTGTAATTATTGAAGTTAAAGGTTGTCCGTTGCAATCCGGTACAAACATAAAGGACGGAAAGGGTAATTTACCCTTTGTTTTATTAGAAACCAGACAACTAGTTCGCCTTCACATCCATATTTGACAATTGATACAATTAAACCCAATTCTGTTTTTGCTTCATACGTATCCCTCAACTTCATCATTTAGCTTAACTGTATTAAATTGTTTTTTTCTTTAATTAGACATTTTGTGAAAAGCTTTCTTAATAAAAAAAAATAGTTGTCTAAAGTAATAATTTATGAGAAATAAGAAAGATTTTTCTTTTTGTTTAAACCAGAGTAAACGACTATTTTATTATTTGGAATCCAGTACCGAAGAAGGAGAAACGCCTGCCTGCAAACGACATTTTACATAACTAATCTACTAGGGGGGATATCGAACTCACTTCTATGGAAGGCCTTCCAACCACATTTTGATTAATCACTTTTGCCGCTTTTTGGGAACACTGGTGGGGCCTTAATGGATAATGGATTACGTTTTTAAAATTTGGGTCAATCCAAGGATGGCTAGGGCCCAATACATCGGTCTCACAAAAGTCCTAGGTGTGGTCGAAGCCCAAGTCACGATGGGCCCAATGCTAGTATCCCTTGATTAAAAGGTTGTGAGGTTGCAGCGACTGTTGAAGTTGGAGCCAGTCTTGGATTTCAATTGCAAGGTTTCCAAGGGCATGTTAGTGGCTTAAAATCTGGTGAAGGTGACCCAAATGTTGAACAGTGAATTTTCTGACAATAAATCTTTACGGGGTTAAAGTAGATTGGGTGCAGCAGGGGCTTAAAACTACAAAATGGGTGCATTTTCTGGAAGTTTAGGAGATAAAATTGGGGGATGATGTTAGATTTTTTAGTAGTTTCTGGGAGGACGAGGTTTGAGTATGTGGTTATAGGGTGGTTGGTAGTTCAGGGGGTCTACTAGCTATGCAGAATCCTTTTGTTTTCTACAAAACAGGAGAGTTTAAAAGAATAATTTTCTAGTGGTGTCATGGTTACTTAAAGATGACATGGAAAAATTAATACGGTTAACGTTTATGCTTTTAGAATGAGCCGGTAGCCAAAAGGGGGGTATGGCAAGAATTACCGGAGGTGAGGAGTGCATTGCCTAGATTTAGAGTTTTCTATGGGGATTACAATGATGTTAGACACCCGGATTAGAAGCTGACTACTGGATTTATGAGCCTTAAACGCAATGTACTTTAATCAATTTATTGAGAATGCCGGTTAGGTGGAGTATTAAATGGGTGGTCGGAAGTTTACGTATCATTCTGACAACGAGCTAAAGAGACTAAATTGGATAGGTTTTTGGTGTGCCGTGGGTTTATGGATAAGTGGCCTACGGCGTTGGTCTATGCCTTGTCAAATGTGGCCTCGGACCATTGTTCGGTTCTTATGTCTATGGCTTCGGTGGATTATAAGCCAGAACCACCTAGATTTTCTATGTGGATTAATAAGAAAGCGAAGGCTTGGTTGGTAAATTATAAGGCGGTGCCAGATGTGTTGTACCGGGAGAAGCTAAAATAGTTGGAGTAGTTAGATATTGCGGCTGAATCAAAGGTCCTAACAGATCATGAGCTTGAATCTAGGATGGATTGCAAAAACATGGAAACTCATAGGTAAAAGGCCATGGTTCCTCTTGAGCTCATCAGCTACAAGCCCACGACTCTTGAGTCCACTAGTACAAGCCCAAGCTCCCATTCAGCCCATAAAATAACAAAACAATTATAACACTCTATAAAACATAAAATAAATAAACTAACTAACGAGAGTATTAAATTGTAATGAACATTAATTTGTATTTTTAACAATAAGTTTGATGATGTTATTGTTTAATGGTTCTAACTTGAATTTATTCTATAAATGTGTAGAACTCGATAAATCTGTAAACTAGCTATCATTTGTTTGTTTGTTGATTATATGTTAGTTTTTGTCACAAACCAAGATAAGGCGAATAAATTTCTCGATGTTTATACACCAAATTCTCTTCTAATACAATGATATGCTCACACTTAAAGATTGAAGCACAGTACATAAAATATTTTAATTTTATTTTTGGAAAAAGTTAAAGAGTAGAGGCATGTCTAGAATAAATCACATGCCGTTTTGTAAAATGTCAATAATAAATTTAGAGAAATCACACAACCACTCACAAGATGCAAACTAGGGGTGAGCATAAAACTGAATTAATCGAAACTGAATAACCGAACTGAAACAATAATCGATGGTTCGGTTATCGTTTTTGCAGTAACCGAACTTTCGGTTTTGTTTTGGTTAATCATATATCTAAAACCAAAAATAACCGAACCGATTAGCCAAACATGTATATACATGCCAAACTCTCTTAATGTAATATTATTTATATGTTCACGGCCCACTAAACAAGCAAATATATATAAACAGTTGAAATGATGTTATTAATATAAAAATCGAGTAAAATGCCCGGATCCTCCCTGTAGTTTGGTAAAATAACACCTAACTTTTCAATTTTTTGGAAATTACATGTATGCTACCCGTGGTTTGCTTGTTTGTTACTCGGATAGTCCACGAAGTGGATGAATGTTAGTTTTCTCAGTTAAGTCCATGTAAAATGACAAAATTACCCCTAGCTTTACTAAAATATAAGAAAATTTTGATTAATCATTTAAATAATCATTGGGCCCCACAGTTAATTACTAATATAATATATAACACCCCACCCCCACCCCCACCCCGTTCTTCTTCTAACCCCCCCCCCCCCCCCCCCCAAATCGTCTCTCACTCTAAATAGCCACCAAACACCATCGTGATTTCGCACCAAATCAATTTGCAGAGAGAAAAACAGAGGAGAGTGAAGAAAGAGATCCAACCATCATGGTGTTGGTCATCAAGCGGTTACCATCAACGACGATGGTTTGTGTTGTAGGGGTTCCGGCGATGATGGTTACTAGTGGTATTGTTATGAGTTTCTGGTGAGGGATGTTATTGTGACGGCGACGATAGAAGAATACCAAGAGATTAATGTTGTGGTGTTCCATGGTGGGTTTTTGGTGATGATCAAAGGTAGGTTTAATGGTGAAGGGGATATCTGATGGTTTAGACAAAATTTTCGGCGACAAGGTAAACCAATGCTTTCTAGCTAGATATGTTAAGAGAATTCCAGTGAAACCTGTTTATGGTAAAAACGACGGCTTTGCAGATTTGAGGCTCAAATTATGATTTCTGTTTAAGGTATATTCGTCGGGTTATTTTATCTCAGTTAGAATTTTCATAATTTTGTTTCATGTTTCTAAGTTAAACAGAGATGGTGAGACCTTTAGTCAACAAATGGTGGAGAGTGATGGTGGGATCTTTTTATATTATCTCAGTTGCTGCAGCAGAGTTTAGGCTTAAAAAGTTGTTTAATTTTTAGTGTTAAATGGTGGAGGGTGATGGTGGGATCTTTAGTCCACAAATGGTGAATATTGATTGTGGCGGGGATGGTGGAGGTTTGAGGAGGCTCACATTGGTGGGTGGAGGGTGATGGTGGTGGGGGTTTTACAAGTAAAATAATATAAAAAGGGTGGGCTCACATCAATTTGTTTTTTTATCATCAAGGGTAAATTTGTCATTGTCTATCCACATTAAGGATTATCCAAGTAACAAACGAGCAAACCACATAGAGCATACATGTAATTGTCTATCCACATGAAGACTATAGGTGTTATGTTATAAAACCACCGGAAGCATCCATACATTTTCCTCTAAAAAAATATAATATAAAACCAAACCACAGGAAGCATCCAGACATTTTACTCTAAAAAATCATAATTTAGATGATGTTATATTGTTATTTTTTAATCAAAACTCAAAATGAGCAGCTAGATGATGTTATATTGTTATTTTTTTAATCAAAACTTAAAATGAGCAGCTTCTTCACAAATGTCATTTAGCGAGTGAGTGTTTGGTTCAAGCATCAATTCACTCGGTAGCGGAACCAGAATATTCTTACCAGAGGTTAATATATAACTTTTTTACACACTCACCTGCTAACATATAAAATTAATCTTTTATTTACTAATTTATGTACCATCACTCTATAAGCATAGAAACAATTTTAACGTAAAATTTTCTTTTAAACATTTTGATGTTAATAATTAGAGTAAATTACGATTTTAACCCCTGTGATTATGTCACTTTTACCCTATTAGCCCAAAAAGGAATCTTTTATCATTCCTCAACGTTATTTCATCTAGAGTTAAATGCCAAAATGGTCCCTGAGGTTTGTTCACTTTTGTCACTTTAGTCCAAAATCCAAATTTTTTAAATTTGGGTCCCTATGGTTTGCATTTTGTTGCCATTTTAGTCCAAATTTCAAATTTGGCTAGATTCTCAACTTAAATCCTGATATTTGTCTTTATCCTCAGGGGTATTTTAGTCATTTTAGCATCAATATTAGAGTTAAATGTCAAACACCCTATTCTGATCTGCACACACACACTCTTTCTCTCTCCAAACACTCTCTTTCTCTCCCTTCTCTCTCTCTTTTCCCCCTTCTCACCATCACCACCACCACCTCCTCCCCCTCCATTAACGCCACCACCGCACCACCACCATCCCCACCGGACCACACCCACCACCGCATTTAACTCATCCCATCCCCACATCCATTGACACCAAACAAACCGCAACAACTATGTCTTCCCTATGCCGCCTAATCCCCTCCCCACCGTCGGACCTCCGGTGCACTACCGCGCTCCTCTCCACCACCCTCCGATCAACAACTTTAACCTCCACAACTCGATCCATCTCCAACTCAACCAAATCGGCTCACAATCACCAACACTCACCTATAAACCAACAGGAACCGTTAACGAACAAGATAAGGTTACAAAACCTGAAGAAATCGAAGAACATGACAGAGATGAACTCGATATTAATGAAGAGACTGGCGAGATCAGTGGTCCTAGAGGTCTTGAGCCTACTCGGTTCGACGATTGGGAGCTAATGGCCGTTGTTCTGACTTCTAGGTCAATGGATTTGTGCTGAAAAGGTTAGGTTTTTAGTAGATCTGGTCCGTGGGGATGGTGGTGGTGCAGTGGTGGCATTAATGGAGGGGGAGGAGGTGGCGGTGGTGGTGAGAAGGGGGAAGAGAAAGAGAAGAGAGAGGAAGGGAGTGTTTGGAGAGAGAGTGTTGTGTGCAGATTTGAATAGGGTGTTTGGCATTTAACTCTAATATTGATGCTAAAATGACTAAAATACCCCTGAGGATACAGACAAAATATCAGGATTTAAGTTGAGAATCTAACCAAATTTGAAATTTGGACTAAAATGGCAACAAAATGCAAACCACATGGACCCAGATTTAAAAATTTTGGATTTTAAACTAAAGTGACAAAAGTGAGCAAACTTCATGGACCATTTTGGCATTTAACTCTTTCATCTAACTATTTTCGCACTTACGACTAACACCGTCCATAGCCCAAGTTAAAAATTTGTCATGTGCACCTCACATGATGTCTATTAAAGTCATTTTACCTACCCACGTTAATTCCTTTGTAGTAAAAACCCCTGCCTCTTATTGTTCACTTATGGATTCATCAATTGAAGGTTGATGGAGCATGAATTCATCAATTGAATGTTGAAGGGGCATCACATTTTTGGACTGTTTGAACTCAGGAAGTTTCTTATCGTTGCATCGGAGGACACTTTCCCACCCAAGGTCACTGGTGACGCCACCGTCGCCGTTGAATTTTCCTCCGACGCCGGGTTCAAGAGAGAAATTGGGTCGTCGGCAATGTGTTTCTCCGTTACAGATTCTATAATCATCCTGAAGCCATTACTGATCGGTGATTGATGCGTATTTTATCAGTTTTTTTTTTTGTAAATTGTTGTTGATGTAGTTCAGGTTCGTTTCCTCTCTACACCTCAGTTGACTTTTGTGTTGCCCTGTTTCTTTTATGTAATGTTTTCTTTGACTTTCTAAAGTTGTTGAGAAACTTATTACAGACTAGTAATCTAGCAATTTAATTTTCAAAGTTGTTAAGAAACTTATTAATGATCAGTAATCTAGCAAGCTTTAAGTATTGTAATTAGTGTTTTATTTTGTTGATTTGAATTTCATTAGGGTTGATCAGGACATTTGTTTAAGAAGCCCCAACTAGGCTTAAATTATCCGTTCTTCGATTAAGCGTTCGCAATTTCGGTTTAATTTACCAATTTTTTTCGAGACGAAGTGTAAAGTTGTCAAAGAAGTTGTCCTCTAGGGTTTTTGGCTATATAATTGAAAGTGCAGTATGGCTTTTGATGCTTGAAGTTTTATTCGTCTCTGGTTTTTGGATTAAGATTGTGGACATTTAACTCACCGTTGAATCTGTATATACTTGTTTGGATTAAATTAAATAGGAAAGATATTTGGTTAGGGTTGAAATGACTTAAATGCCCCTCATGTGAGGTGCATATAACCAAATTTAACTTAGTTTATGGATGGTGTTAGTGTCAAGGGCCAAAATAATTAAATAAATAACGTTGGGGGTACAAATGATAAAAGATTTTTTTAGGCTAATAGGGTAAAAGTGATATAAACACAGGAGCCAAAATCGTAATTGACTCTAATAATTAACTACTAAGTTTATATTTTTCAAAGGATATGCACCAAAGGTTTTGTTTGAGTGATAAAAAGAAACTAATAATAAACAAGTTAGATTAAATAAAATAATAAATTATATTTTTTAAATATAGTGATAAAACTATAAAGTTCTTAAACAAGATAATAACAATAATTCTTAAATACACTAAAACGGTAAACAAGTAAAGTAATTAACATAGTTATTTTGTTTAATAGAAAAGAATAGAATAGAATAAACTAATAAAATAAAATAAAAGTAATTAAAATAGCCCATGGGCTACTAATTGGTCATGTTTAAAAAAGCCCATGTTAACATAAACAAATACCCACCAACCCTATCTTCCTTTTCTATTCCCGACAAAATATTAGCAGCGCCGTATGGCACCGCCGGCGACCAATGAAATAGTTTTCGGATGGAGTTATCTTCATTCTAATACCTTAACTGTTCTGATAACAACGCTTTGATAGTTTGATGGGTCAAGATACAATAAAATTATTCACAAAGGAAAACCATATTAGTCGGAAATATGGTCGCCGGAGGGTCAGCCTGTAGTTCCGCCGCTGAATTCACGTCTCTCTGTAACGGAATTATCGACGATGATCACTCGATTGAATCACGTCTTCATCGAACTCACAGGTAATTTCATCACCAGCTCCTTCCTTCTTCCTTCAAAATACCATCTTTCATCTTCCCGATTAGGTGTAGAATTCAGTCCTCACTCCACTTCTTTACCTTCTCTTCTTCACTCTACTTCCTTTTCAAACGACGATCGTCCCCAATCTAGGTATCCAAAACTTACCAAATTGGATCATGCCCTAAACTTGTTCGATGAAATGACACAGAGACGACCCCTCCCATCTGTCGTTAAGTTTAATCAGCTGTTGAATGTTGTTACCAAAATGAAACACTTTTCTTGCTCTCTTGGCCTTTTCAAACAATTGTGTGCCATTGGACTTCCTGTTGACAAATCCTCTATGAGTAATACCATAGTCTTTGCAAGGACAAAATGATAGAGGATGCTTTCAAGCTTTTCAACGAAATGGTATTTGCCAAAGGCATTCAACCAGATGTCATCACATACACCTCTCCGAATTATGGCCTTAGTTACTTAGGCCGCTGGGACGATGCTAAAAGAAATGGTGGATGAAGCGGAGGCTGTTATAGACATCATGGTTGAGAGAGATAGGATTCCTAACATAGTGACATACATTCACTTATAGATGGGTACTGTCTACGAGGTGAAATGACGATTTTTTATTCACTTCTAATGGTCTCGTTGTTCCTAATGTTGTTACTTATAACAGTTTAGTGAATGGGTATTGCAAGAGTTTGAAAATAGAAGAAGCCATGCATATGTTTCATGAGATAACAAGAAAAGGTTTGAAACCTGGTATCGTCACTTACAGCACCATGTTACAGGGATTGTTTAGGGTCGGACGTTGTGGAGATGCACGAAAGCTCTTTGATGAGATGCGAGCAGCAGGCCAGATTCCAAATGAATACACATTTGGAGTAATTTTAGATGGCCTTTGCAACAACCATCAAGTTGAAGAGGCGTTCTCTTTGTTTCATATGGTGGGTGATAGCAAGCTAAATTCTCATGTTGTGGTGTACAATATGCTTATTGAAGGTGCAAGCAAATGTGGGAAGCTTGATAACTTTAAAAGGTTTGCAACCTAATGTGCGAACATTTAACATAACGATTAGTGGCCTCTGTAGAGAAGGTCAGCTAAAGGAAGCAAAGGGCATGTTTCTTAAAATGGATGAGAGTGGCTTTCCACCAGATAATGTTACTTACTGTGTTCTTCTCCAAGGATATCTGAAGAACCAGAATTACGATGATGTAAAGATGCTTTTACATGAAATGGATGGAAGAGGTTACTCACTTGATGCTTCAACTTTATCGTGGTTAATACATCAAATCGCAGCTGGTTCAGTTGATAGGTAGGCTTGTGCCAAAAGAATTGATGGACACTCCTGCCTAGATGACAGTCTGGGAGAAACTAAAATAGTGATTTGGCAATTTGTATTTTATGAGTTCAAAACCTTTACATGATCGGTTAATGTTGCTTTACTAATTCCATGGATACTAGGTGTTACATGTTTTTTGTTTATTTTCTGCTTCAACTTTTCATGTTAGTTCCAGTTTTATATGTACAAAATGGTATCACAGCTCTGATCATAAGTGTTCTTTCATAAAATAACCCTGCTTTTGAAGTCGACTCCTGATTATTCAAACATCTGTTTTGGCCTGCTACTGTAGCATTGCTTTTGTAGATCAGCCCTACAGTCATGCCCTCGGTTGCTGAAGTGGATCACCATATTTCTTCAGTTTTTGCGCATTTTTCTGCCCAACAGGTGAGGTTAATCACATATATACGCGTTGCAGTTTCAGGTAGATGTTTGAAAAGCATACAATGATGAGAATTCAGAAGTAAAATTAAATTAAATATATATTAAATTGCATACCAACCCCTATTCAGAAGTAAAATTAATTAAATATATATTAAATTGCATACCAACCCCATTATCTCTCCTCCTCTAAGTTCTTCTAGTATTCAAAAGTTGTAGTTTTTTAAATGGTGATCTTCGTCGATTTAAGCTTGAAAGGTTACTAACATGGGTAATACATATAATAATTTATTTTCTCTAACCAAATTAAATTCGGAGTAAAAAGAATTAAAAAATTTAATCTTAATAACTTGAATAACCCGAAAATGAATGCCCCTATAATGGCCAGATTGTTTTTTGTGTTTTAGTGGTTATTGTTTCTAGGCAATACTTTAAACGATTATGAATTCTAGACGAACCACTAGTTGCGGATTTCAATGGCATCTACTCAGGCAAAGGTGTCAATTTCGTTTAAGTTTGAAGAACAATAAAAAAATTAACATTTGGTGCAAACTTTATTAATATTCCACAAACAAAGAATAAAAAAGTAACATTTACTCATGTTTAGCTCCCCACTTTGATCAGAAATTTAGAAACGATAACTCCCGCGTCTTCAGTTTGTGACTTTATTCGTCGAATCGTTGATCGTCCCTGAGTTAAATCGCTGATCGTCCTTGTTCAAGTGTTCTGTTTGATCGCGTGACTCTTCATATCGTTCAATCATCTCTTACGGTCTTTTTTAAGTTTAAGTTAAACCATTCCATACTATTTAATTAAGTGGGCCTTTAACTTTAGAAAAAAAAACATCGCCTTTAATGATTAAAATAGACTATATGTCAGATAGAATTAAGCATTCAGCTTAATTAATAGACTATAAGTTTTTTTTTATTAGAGTAAACCGTCAAAATTATCGCATAACTAATAGACTATAAGTTTTTTTTCTTTTATTAGAGTAAACTGTCAAAATGATCGCTAGGGTTTAGCTAATTTTGGCAGTTTACTCTCTTTATTAAGTAAAATGTTTACCCAATTTGGTTTGTTAATAAAAATATATGTACTTTTTTCATGATAGTGATACGTGGTCGAAACCCGATGATTTGTTATGTTTAAGTTGATGTCTTTACATCACTTTTAGTCTCGGATAGCCTACTTTTAATAGGATTTTTGTTTTGCAGGTCTTACGGAGTTTAAGGAGCTAATCGGGAGCTAAACGGAGCATCGAGACGCAAATCGGGTCAATTGGAAGCAAGAAACGAAGAAAACAGAAAAGTAGACTTAGGGGCACCGTCGCCGACGCCACTATGGGCCGTCGACGATGCCCTATGTATATCTCTGTCGTCTGAATTTTGCGTAGACAGAAGAATAACCCGTCAGAAGAAACCAGGATTTGCCCAAGCCGTCGCCGACGCCACATATAGCCGTCGGGGACACCACCTCTATTTCTGAATCGCGAAAATTTTGTTTTCAATGTTTGGGGACGAGGTATATGCTTGTTTTTTTTTTTTACCTATTTTCAGGAGTACGAAGTTCTTGAGTTTAAAACTTGTTCTTGGAGCCATTATCATCCACCAATCCATTTCCGATCATCATCAATCACCACCAATCATCCAATTCATCAATCCCGATCCTAACCCTAGTTCATCAATCATCACCATTATCCTTCAACCTTCACTCAATTTCACCACACCTCTCACCATAAACCCTAATCACCATTTTTTACCTCCATATTCAAGTTTCAAGATGTTAAATTCGAGCTTTCATCGGGAGTTGATCGAGTTCCTTCCATCATGAGCGGCTAATCACCTTGGTTTCACCCCGGTGTAGGTAGTTGTTTAATCTAGGGTTTTGAAATGTTCTTTGACTCATCTTTGTGACAATTTGTATTAATTTTGGAAACCATTGACAATAGTTTACATTTGTTTCGTATTCGTAAATTTTCGAATGATTATAAAGTTATGACTTTACAAAATGGTTATGTGTATTTATGCGTTGTCTTGGTTAGGTTTTACTTGTTGTGATTATAAAGTGCATTCTTGTCCGTTCTTCGGAACATTGATAGTTATTGGCACCTAAGTCACGGTACACTAAATCTCATCTCCGGGCCTTTGTCTCTTTCTTTGCCCTCCGCTTGACCCAAGGGTGATTAATCGTTATGCAATTGAGTTGAATCTAAAACTTGTAGAACTCCTAGGTTGGCAATTACCGAAACCGGGTGTGAACCCTTTTTCTCAAACTTTGTTTAAATCATTAATAGTGCTTTCGTTAATTATAATCAATCAATTCGTAGTAGTCAATCAAATTTACAATCATCGTTGGTTAATTCCAATATCTTTTCTCAAATAATTAAACAATTTAAACATAACAAGCTTCATAAAACGTGACAAATTCATAATCAAGCTAATCCATACGTAAACCATAAACTCTTCTCGGATCAACCCTTACTACCACTAAGGCATTTTATAAGGGTAATTCGGGCTTATAAATATTATCTTTGAATGGTGCACGGCACTCCGATCAAATTTTGGCGCCGTTGCCGGGGAGTTGGTGCGCTCTACGTTTGGATTGTGTTTGACAATTGTGATAAACTGTTTAAGTGCTTGTTTCTTTCATTTTATTTGCTTTTGTGTTACGCGGGGTGTGTTACTTGTGCAGATTACAGGTAGTGCATGCGTACACAAAAATTCCGGGCAAACATCACCGTTAGTCTACGAACCGGAAATTGAGTAAGTAGCAAGAAGGAACCTAGCAAGCCGGTTAGAGGCAACACTTGTCTCTAATCAAGTTACCCAAAACTCACCATCAACACCATCCGTTGGAACCGTTCCAATGGATCAACAAAACCAAAACAACCAAAACCGTAACAACCGTTCGGGAGGTAACAACAACCGCCCACCTGCCAATCCACTTCGCCACAATGATCCCCAAAATCAAAATCCTCCACCCAACCTTAATAATCGTAACCGAAACTAAAACCCGGGTGCCAGACTCAACCTTGAACAACCGCAAAATTTGAACGGTAATTCCGGATAACGTCGGTCATTATGAACCGAATTACGACGAGTTAAGGAACAATATTCCGGATGACGCAAGATATAGTGTTACAAGTTATCGATCATCGAATCGATTTAGTGTCAACACTTGGCAATCGGAGAGGAAGAGGATGATGGATTCGGGAGAATAAAGATAATGGGAACTTCTACAATGGTAGGGGTTTCAATCGGGATAACGAGTATCAAAATGCTAATGTCAATAATGGCAATGATGAGTGGGAAGACGGTGATGGTTATGGGTATGATTATGATGGTGGATACAACCGTAATGACGGTTATCAAAACAACCGCCAACTCCAGAACAACAATCAAAGGAATCCAAATTACAACTGAAACAACAACAACCAACCGATTCTCGAGTTTGTGGGTATGTCGAATCAACATCAGAATCAAAGGGTGAATCGTGGACCACCGGTAAATCAAGAAGTGAACGGTCCACCAAGGAACAACCGACGAGCAAATAACAATCAACGTCAACAACCGGAAGGGGTAGATGGTCGGTTCCGCCCTATGAGTTCGGAGAACGATTCTCCTATTGTACCACCACCACGCGGAAGAGTTACATTCGACTGTAAACCAAACTACATTAACATCCTCCCTCATTTTAATGGACAATCGAACGATGAACTATATACACACTTAGCGGAATTCTCGGCTATTTGTAGCACTATTGGTGGTGGTCATTTCACCCAAGATGAGGTTCGTTTACGTCAATTCTCTTTGAAGGAAAAGGCAAAAAAGTGGTTTTTAACGTTACCCACTAATAGTATTCAATCTTGGGTTGAGATGCAACAAGCATTCTTGGATGAGTACTATTCAATGGCTAAGACCGATGATGCGCAGGATGAAATTAAAGCATTCAAGCAATTATCGAGTGAGCCATTACATGAAGCATTCACCCGATATAAGGAGTTGATTCGAAAATGCCCTCATCATCAGATCAAAACGTGGGAGTTAGTGAAGTGCTTTGTAAGGGGTTTGGATGGTGAGACGTGGAAACATCTTGATTCGACTAGTAACAGAACGTTGTTGAGTAACCACGAGGATGATGATTGGGAATTTCTCGAGAGGATGAGTAAGAGATCAAAGGCCAAGGAGTCGGCCGACCGAGCTAAGAAGCATCCTCTTTCCCAATCACTTCCTGATCTTGATGCTAGCTCTAAGGATCGGATTACTCAATTGGAGAGAGAGTTGGCCCATGTAAAGAGAAAAGATGTAAGTGCGGTTCAATACGCGGTTTGTGATGATTGTGGGGATATCAGTCATAGGACCGGCGAATGTCTAATGGGTACGATCGAAGACACCGAGGATGTGAACCAAGTGTTAGGGGATCGAAAGAATAATGACATGAATTCAAACACGTATCATCCTGGTTTGAGGAACCATCCCAATTTCCGATATGGGAATGCCGCTAACCAAATGAGCCCGAATTTTCAAGCGGGTAACCAAGGAGGATTCTCATACCAAAACCGTCAAGGGGGTAACCAAGGAGGTTATCAACGTAATTACAACCAAGGGTACTAAGGATGCGATAATAACTATCAAGGTGGGTACCAAAGGAACTACAACAACCAAGGCGGTAATGGAAGAGGTTCGGGTAATCAAGGTGGGGGTGGTAATGATCTGAATGCTAAGATGGAGGCACTGCTTTCGATGATGCAAGAGTCCAAGAAAGAGAATGAAATTCGGGGCAAATCACACAAAGCATTAGCGAAACAAGTGGGCCAACTTGCGGAAGAAATGGCCCAAATGCGGGGAAGCGGCGGAAGGCTCCCGAGTGACACCACGGTAAATCCGCAACATCAAGGTTCGTCCGGTAAGAACACACGAGAGGTACCAATTAATAAAATATCTTTATGTAGTGGTCGAGTCGTTGATAATGGTGTCCAAACACCACTACCTCAGTTTGTTGAAGGGGTGGTGGAAGATGTGAGTGATGAAGAGGTTGATGACAGTCAAACGGGTCAAAACAAAAATATTTCTAAAAGTGATAAAAAGACACCCGTTGTGACCGCATCCGTCCCGATTGGTAAGGAAAATGATGTGGAGGTTAATACCGCCCCTTATCCCGAAGCATTGAAGGGACCCGTGAAAAAGGTTGTAAACAAAAGAGGTCCACAACAAGAGGAGTTGTTGGAAGTTTTCAAACAAGTAAAAATAAATTTACCTGTTTTGGATGCAATTAAGCAAGTACCGGCGTATGCTAAGTACTTAAAAGAGTTATATACTCAGAAACGAACTCACAAATTTCCAAAAAAAAATAGACTTAATTGAGAATGTGAGTTCGATTCTTTCGGGTGCACTTCCACCTAAACTTCAAGATCCGGGTGCGCCTATTATTTCAATTCAAGTGGGTGATTTCAATATTAGCCGAGCGATTTTAGATTTTGGAGCGAGTGTGAGCATTCTACCGGGTAGTTTATATGACCAATACGATTTTGGTCCTTTTCAAGCGACAAATACCACCGTGGTGCTAGCTGATTTGACTCCTAAACTACCCCGTGGGATAGTCTTTGATGTGATAGTGAAAATAGAGGATTTTTACTATCCGGTGGACTTTTTAGTACTTGACTATGTGGCCATGGACTCAACCAAGCAACCTACGGTGATTTTGGGTTGACCGTTCTTAGCAATCTCTAATTCTCAAATTGATTGTAAAACATGAACGGTTGATATGACATTTGGAAACCGAAGGTTGAGGTTGCATGTTTTTTACGGATTGACGAATCATTCAGTCGATGATGAATGTTACATAGCAGACATCACTGACCAGTGTATACCTCTCTGCAAAACCGTTGTAGAAGAGGAGAACACACTGGAGGAATGTTCTATGTTTGACAGATCACAGGTGGAGATGAATCGGAGCATAGACGTGGAGGTGAAAAGTTTGGAGGTGCTTGCGGTTAAAGAAGGAAAGCCGATATGGACGCACCAAGTGGAGAGCTTACCGGAGACCATTGATACAAAACTGAAGCCGTCATTAGTGGAGCCTTCGGAAGTTGAGTTTAAGGTGTTGCCGAAGCATCTCAAGTATGCTTATGTTGGTGAAGGCAACACGCTTCCGGTCATAATTTCTTCAAGTTTGACCGAGGAGCAAGAAAAGAAGTTGATGGAGATTTTGGTCACTAATAGGGCGGCTATTGGGTGGACCATCGTGGATTTGAAGGGCATTAGTCCCTCGATAGTGATGCATAAGATGATCACTGATGACACCATAATACCGACCCGTGATGCACAAAGGAGGTTGAATACGAACATGCGGGAAGTTGTCAAGAAAGAGGTGTTAAAGTGGCTCGATGTGGGTATCTTTACCCCATCTCTAATAGCCAATGGGTGAGTCCCACACAAACCGTCCCAAAGAAAGCAGGTATTCAAGTCGTCAAAAATGACGCAGGTGAGGAGGTAGCTACCCGGCCGGTAACCAGGTGGCGAATTTGCATTGATTATAGGAAGTTAAAGTCTGCTACTTCTAAAGATCATTTTCCCTTGCCATTCATTGACCAAATTGTGGAAAAGTTAGCTGGACTAAAAATTTATTGTTTTTTGGATGGGTATTCCGGATACAATCAAATTGCTATTCATCCGGAAGATCAACAAAAGACCACGTTACATGTCCACACGGCACTTTCGCATTCAAGCGAACGCTGTTTGGATTATGTAACGCCCCCGCCACCTTTCAAAGGTGTATGATGAATATCTTCTCGGATATGGTGGGGGAGTCGTTGGAGATCTTCATGGATGACTTTTCCATTTTTGGTCATCTTTTGAAACATGCTTAGCCCAATTAGAAAAAGTGTTGACACGATGCATCAAAACAAATTTGGTTCTGAGTTGGGAGAAGAGCCATTATGGTTCAGGAAGGGATAGTATTAGGACACGTGGTGTCGAGTCGTGGGATAGATCATGCGAAAATTAAAATAATTTCTACTCTACCATATGCCACGAGTGTTAAGGGCACTAGGTCATTTTTGGGACACGCAGGTTTTTATAGGAGGTTTATTAAAGGGTTTAGCGACATTTCAAAACCATTATGTAACCTTTTACTAAAAGACATGCCATTTTATTTTAATGAAAAATGTAAAGATACCTTTAATTTTTTAAAGCAAAAGCTGGTTGAAGCCCCAATCTTGCAATCGCCAAATTGGTCACTTCCATTTGAAATTATGTGTGATGCAAGCGATTATGCGGTTGGGCCGTCTTGGGTCAAAGGGTTGATAAGAAACCGGTTGTGGTGTACTATACAAGTAAGACTCTTTCGGATGCACAATTGAATTATATAACAACCGAAAAAGAGCTACTTGCGGTGGTATACGTATTGGATAAGTTTAGGGCTTATATCTGGGGTAATAAGGTGATCATTTACTCGGACCATAGTGTCGTAAGGTATCTTATGGAAAAGAAAGATGCTAAGCCTAAACTAATCCGTTGGGTTTCTTTATTACAGGAGTTTGACTTAGAGATTCGGGACAAGAAAGGAAGTGAAAATGTGGTGGCCGACCACTTCTCCTGGTTGGTGGTTGAAGAAGATCCTACGACTGTAGAGATCAATGAATCATTCCCAGACGAGCATATTTTGAGTGTCTCTAGGTTACCTTGGTACGCTAACATTATTAACTATCTTGTTACAGGTGACTTACCTGCTCATTAAGATTAAGGAGGAGACAACATTTTTTTTGTCTCAGATCAAGTATTACCGGTTGGAGGAACCGAATCTGTGGAGAGAGTGTTCGCAGCAAAGGATCCAAAGATGTGTAGCCGATGAAGAGATTCCAAGTGCTGAAGCATGTTCACTCATTTGCATGCAGTGGCCATTTTAGTGGTCACAAAACGGGTCATAAAGTGTTGAACAGTGGCCTTTATTAGCCTACTATCTTTAAAGACGCATTTGAGTTTTCTAAAAGTTTTGTTGAATGCCAACGGTTAGGGAGTATATCGAAAAGAGACGAGATACCCATGCAGCCGATCCTCATAGTCGATGTTTTCGATGTGTGGGGTATTGACTTTATGGGCCCGTTTCCCAATTCTTATGGTAATTTATATATTTTGGTGGCCGTTGATTATGTGTCAAAATGGGTCGAACAATAGCCACCAAAACGTTCGACCATTCCGTAGTTTGTAGCTTTGTCCAATCTCATATAGTTTCAAAGTTTGGGATTCCTCGTGCCATCATAAGTGATGGAGGATCTCATTTTAAAAATTTTCGGTTTGGCAAACTCTTAAAACGGTATGGTGTCGACCATAGAATCTCTACCCCCTATCACCCGCAAACAAGCGGGCAATTGGAAGTGTCAAATCGGCAAACTAAAGAGATTTTTCAAAAGACCGTACGGAAGGACCGTAAGGATTGGTCAATTAAGTTGAACGATGCTTTATGGGCCTACCGGACGGCACATAAGACACCCATTGGCACTATATGGGCCCGTTTCCCAATTCTTATGGTAATTTATATATTTTGGTGGCCGTTGATTATGTGTCAAAATGGGTCGAACAATAGCCACCAAAACGTTCGACCATACCGTAGTTTGTAGCTTTGTCCAATCTCATATAGTTTCAAAGTTTTGGGATTCCTCGTGCCATCATAAGTGATGGAGGATCTCATTTTAAAAATTTTCGGTTTGGCAAACTCTTAAAACGGTATGGTGTCGACCATAGAATCTCTACCCCCTATCACCCGCAAACAAGCGGGCAATTGGAAGTGTCAAATCGGCAAACTAAAGAGATTTTTCAAAAGACCGTACGGAAGGACCGTAAGGATTGGTCAATTAAGTTGAACGATGCTTTATGGGCCTACTGGACGACACATAAGACACCCATTGGCACTATACCTTACCGGTTGGTTTATGGTAAAAACTGTCATTTACCTGTTGAACTTGTGCATCAATCATTATAGGCTATTAAAGAAGTCAATGTTAAATATGATGATGCATGTAAGGAAAGGAAGCTCAACTTGTGCGAGTTGGAGGAGCTAAGGGAAATGGCATATGAATGCGCGTCCAAGTACAAGGACGGAATAAAAAGGGCGCATGTTGCCAAGTTAAGGAAGAAAGAGTTGGTGGTGGGGCAAAAGGTATGGCTCTACAACTCGAAGCTTAAGTTTTTCCCCCGAAAGCTCCAAAGTAAATGGATGGGACCCTATGTGATCACCCGGGTCAGACAATTGGGTGATGTTACTATCGAGGATCCAAAGGATGGGTCACGACAAACGGTGAACGGTCATTGACTTAAGCCATTTCTCGATGGTAATGAGCGGATGGAGGAAGACAAGGAATCAGTGAGCTTCTTGGCGAGCATCCCAGTTTATGAGGTCGACTAAAAAGGGCCGATACCGTATTTGTAGAGCTTTGTACATTTTCTTTGTTTGAATTTCGTGTGTTTGTTAGTTCGTTTTGTGGTTCAAATTAACTCCCTTTTGATGTGTGAAGTTTCGGAAACCGTGGACAAGTAATGAAGATCCAAGGTATGTTTTTAGACTTGTTTTTGTGTATTAGGGACAATACACGACTATTCGGGGGGGGGGGGTGGATCGTTAAACGATTGGTTGTTAGTAAGATTAAAAACTGAAAATTTCATAAAAAGATTTTTAATAATTTTTAGGAATTTTTCTAGCATAGGTCCCTTTTGTAAAAATTACGTGCTTTTACCCATATTTTCATAAATAAATGGAATTTAGGGGTGGCGTCGGAGACGGGGCTTCAGGCCGTCGCCGACGGGTTATCGAAACATGGTGTCGGGTATATTTCACTGTAGGCAGGAGGATTGGCCATCGCCCACTATCCCAAAAAGCACATAGCGTCGGCGACGGGTGGTCAGGCCGTCTCCGACGGCCTCCCAAAACCCAGCGGATGCTGGTTGCTTTTTAATGCTAAATCTCGAACCCAATCACTTTTTGTAACCACTAAAACTTAACCCGAGAGTATCCTAAGCCACAAATTCGACCCGGGGGACCCTTTGTCTGATCCATACACCCAAAACATCACAAATCCCCTGCATTCACCACATCCACAACCTCCTTCTTCTTCATCATCTTCTCCATAAGAACCCTAACCGTCAAGCTTCCATAACTTCTTCATATCTTCACCAAATCCATTGATTCTTGAGCCTATTTTGCTTAGTTTTTCGAGAGGAACAAAACCCCTATGATATCTCTCATCAATTCTTGCTCGTTTGCAAGATTTCTGAGTTTAAAAATTCGGGTTTTTGAAAGGTGTTCGTCAAGCTTTGAGCTTTACATCTTTTTCTAGTTTTTCTTACTCAACAACATCAATGGTATGGCTTTTACTTAAATTCAAGCATGATTATCATATGGTAAGTTAATTTCTTCCAAAATTTTTAGACTTTGTGTTTAGAGTAGGTTGTTTATTATGATCTATGATGTTTTAGCTTGAAATTAAGGATGAATATTTGATTCGGGTGGGTTTTAAACATGCAACAAGTATACTGATGTGATTATACTTGTTTGTTTGCATGATTGAACATGAGCATGATGTTAAACATTGTTGAATTTTTAGTAACCTAGGAATAACGATGAAAAATGAAGTGCAAGATGGTAAAGTTTGCTACTTTGTAAGTTTAAATGAGCTAATTTACATCTAAAACATGATTTTGGTTTAACATCATATGCTATGTTCAAAGTTTGAGATTGTTTTGAAGTTAGGTTATATTGATTGTTCTTTTGTTTGTGATTGTAGTCATGTTTGGAAGAAAGAGAAGCAAGACTTCCGATGAAGGTTCGTCTTCGGGAGCCGGCTCGGGTTCTTGCTACATTCAGAAAAAATGGGAACAATTAAGCAATGTAGAGGAAGGAGATGGGCAATTATATCAACAAGATTGGGATTGGGAGGAATTCAAGAATAGTCGAGCAGCCTCTGCCTGGAACGATAACACGAAGAAACCGCTCTCCAAGTTTAACAACAAAAAGTTGGAAGCAAAAATGTGGAAATGGAAGATGGTTTCGGGCAATAGAACGACTTCTGTGCCAGAAAGAATAGTTCCGGAAAGGGCGGTTAATGTTGAAGAGTTTAGAACAATTCGAATTGCTCAAAAGTTCGAGAGGTTCGGTTGGGAGCAGGTACTAGATTGGTGTGAGGATATCACACCACGAGTCTACTTAGCGGCGGTTTGGGAATGGTTGTCTACGTTAGGTTTGTGAATAAAGATGGGCCACCGAACATGTGGCAATTGGTCGGTGATATCGGAAAGAACGAGATGATCATGTCATTCGAGCACATGAATTCCATAGCTCGGTTTGACTCGTTGGGGGTTGAAGAATATTATTATTACAACATTGACCATTTCTTGGATAACCGGGCGAACACAGCTGACCCGGATGGTATGTTGGAAGCGGTGTTACCAGGATCGGGTGGAATGTCCGAATCGAGGAATGATCTGTCTTTGGAAGGGAGAATTCTGCAAGGTATCTTTCTAGAGAACGTGATGGTGCGGTTTGGGGACCACGGTAAAGTGAAAACTCTGGATTGTTGGGTGTTGTATTCCCTCTTATTCGGGTCGCCAAAGTTATCATGGCGACAGATTGTGATGATGAACACTTGGGATACGAGGGAGTCGTGCTCGAGAAAGATGATACCATACATTCGGCTGATCAGTGTGATGATTTTGCAACAAAATGCACTGCCCACGAACTCATTGCGGGTTTCTAAACCAATTGATCAAGTTAGGGTTGCTTCGATGAAGCGTCACTGGAAGATTCAAGTTAAAGTCTTTGGTCATATACGGTGGAAGATGATCAAGGACACAACTTTCAGTTTGTGGAACCCAGTGCGGCCCAAGAGGATGCAAGAGATGAAGAGATGGTTGATGAGGAGGACGAGGATGAACCTATGGGTCCGAGGGGGGCCGCGTCAGAGGTATGCGAGAGCACACCGGGAAATCTCAAGTGGTGTGGCTCAAATTGTGGTTTCCCGGTGTAAGTCAGATCATGATAACTATAATCGAGGGCAGCAAGGGGTGTATGACAATGTATCCGCGGGAACTGGGGAAATCCGCGAGTACCATGAGCAGAGGAACCAATGGGAACAAAGCTTCCAAGCCCAACAACAGACGCATTGGGACGAGGAAGCCGCCCACCGAGCTAAGATGGAAAAATACTGGGAGGAACAACAGTTGTTCCAAGTTCAGCAACAGTCTCGGTGGGAGCACATGGAGCAGCAGCGGGTGCAGGAAATGGCCCAAAGACAAGAATGGGAGGATAATCAAGATAGCCTCCGAATGGAACAAAATGCCTTGGATGACCGCCGTTGGATGGCAGTGGGTACGAATCAAGAATTGGCAATTAATAATGCAAAGATTCTCCACGATCGAGAAAGACATCACTGGGATTATCTTGCCGGTTTACCGTATGTTGAGCACTCAGGGTGGACTTGTTATGAAGATCTTCCAGTGCCACGAGGTCCTTCCGACCCATCACCGCATTGGCCCGAAGCAGTGGGATCCAGTTTTATCCCGCCACACCTGCCGAGGGGAAAGGGGACCCCTTGATGATTGGAAGGAGGTGATGTCATCTCTCACAGGATACCCGTATAACCCGTACCCGTCAGTGGATCTGAACGAACGTTATCAACGGTGAGTGAGGTATGTCTTGTGTTGTTGTATATTCCCTCTGTGTTAGCTAGTTCTTTTGATTTCGTTAGTAGTGGTAGTATTTTATTACTTTAGTAGTTAAATGAACGTTGTGGGTGTTTTCTCTATATAACCCTCACGAGAGCTACTCTTCCTCCCTAGCTATCGGGAGGTTTAAAAGGGCTTGTTGCATAAGCTAAATGCAACCGTGATTCCTACGAAAGTGAGTTAGGCTTGTTGTTGTTGTACATTATTCTTCCACATAAATCAAAGGTAAACTAACGTATGGTTTGGTAATATTCTTATAAAAGTGGTAGAACTAGGTTATTAACAAATTTTGATGGTTATGAGAAGCATGCTTCTACACAAGGGTTGAGGTTTGTAGGTACACCATGTTCATAAGACGACCAATTTTATTGAAGAATGAAGAGCAAACGAGGCATGAGTTAAAAACCAGGTGCATACGTTTCTTTTTACTTTTAATTTTTAGTTAGCTAATAAGCGGATTGTAATTGTGTTTTATTTTCCGGGGTGGAATTTTGGGAAGTTAGCCGTGTCACATCCCTTGTGCGTTTTAAAAACCCTATTCTTACACGTTGAGGACAATGTCCACCTCAAGTGTGGGGATGGGGGAGTAATTTTTTTTTATTTTTAACCCGTTCATTTAAATACTACACATTGAGGACAATGTTGACCTCAAGTGTGGGGATGGAGGAAATTTCAAAAATGTCTTTGTTTGAAGCGATCTAAAAAGCATAAGTAACTAAGTTAATGAGGGATGGCACAACCCATTTGGTCTTTTTTTCATGGTTAAAGTTCAAGTTAATAGCATGGCGGGTATTTAGCGGGTGGTTTTATGGGAATAATTCGCCTAAGAAACTTGCAATTTGTGCATATCACATACCATACCCTTTATACGTGAGATTTTTGAGCCACTTTAAATATCATAGATGTATGCACATATTTCTTTGTTGAGTGGACCATTAGTCATGTATCGTAGACTTGCAACTTTTGATACGTTTGAGACCATAGACCGAATACAAGTACGAGAATGATTAAGGCATTAGGTAAACCTTTTCTTTTTACAACATTTGCTTATCCTTACCCGAAATCTATCCCTTAGTTGCCAACTTTGAGCCTAAACCTTTCATTTGATCAACCCATTTACCCCTTGACCAGTAAACCTTTTAATTTTACTCGTGTGATGTGATGAAAATTCGATTTTAGGTTTAGTTGTTTGTAAAGTTGTAGTTAAAAAAATCAGAAATATCATGAAAAATAAAAAGAAAATCATTGAGAAAAACACAAAAAGCTGTATGGTAGTTGTTGAATAAAAGGCGAAATTCTTTGCCTCTTAGTTTGTTATTCGTAGTAGTCGTGTTGTAATGAAGTCGAGTTTTCATCACCTTAGCCACTTCCAAGTATCATATTCCATAGCCGTAGCCTAGCCTCGTTACAACCCCTTCGAAGACCTTTTGACTTGTGCTTAGTATTCGTGTTCGGTGGTGGAGAATGATTAAGTTGCAAGCCTATGCTGGTACGTGTTCTATTCGGTTTTGAGTGATTACTTTCAAAAGTGCTAATATGTCATTAAAAATTAGCCAATTTGTAAACCGAGCGGATTGAACATTGTGAGTGTGTGACTTGTGAGTTTTAAGGACGGGTTAATCTTGGATAACTATTTTTATGTATTAGTCCTTTATCGCTAAAAATGTTGAAAATCTTGAACCAGGTATGACAATAGACCTTAACTTACGTCTCAAGCATGGGAAGTGTAGTTCTCGTTCGACCCACGTGAAAGTGAAAAACCAGATTTGCTTGAGGGCAAGCAAACGACAAGTGAAAAACAGATTTGCTCGAGCTTTCATCCGGAGTTGATCGAGTTCCTTTCATCATGAGCGGTTAATCACCTTGGTTTCACCCCGGTGTAGGTAGTTGTTTAATCTAGGGTTTTGAATTGTTCTTTGATTCATTTTTGTGACAATTTGTATTGATTTTGGAAACTATTGACAATAATTTACATTTGTTTCGTATTCGTAAATTGTCGAACAATTATAAAGTTATGACTTTACGAAATGGTTACGTGTATTTATGCGTTGTCTTGGTTAGGTTTTACTTGTTGTGATTATAAAGTGCATTCTTGTCCGTTCTTCGGAACGTTGATAGTTATTGGTACCTAAGTCACGGTACACTAAATCCGTTAATCGTTATGCAATTGAGTTGAATCTAAAACTTGTAGAAATCCTAGGTTGGCAATTACCTAAATCGGGTGTGAACTCTTTTTGTCAAACTTTGTTTAAATCATTAATTGTGCTTTCGTTAATTATAATCAATCAATTCGTAGTAGTTACAATCATCGTTGGTTAATTCCAACATCTTTTCTCAAATAATTAAACAAATTAAATATAGTAAGCTTCATAAAACGTGTCGAATTCATAATCAAGCTAATCCATACGTAAACCATAAACTCTTCATGGATCGACCCCTTACTACCACTAGCGCATTTGTTAAGGGTAATTCGGGCTTATACATATATCTTTGACCGCGGCGTGACATTCCGATCAGATAGTGGTGTCAAAATTTTTAAATAAGATCAATTATGTCAATCATAAAAAACCCACCGATGTCATTTGAAAATTTTCTATTACACAATCTATATAAACCCGAAATTGATTGGTGGGTGAGGTGAACCTGTAAGCCGTATCACCCATGAGGGTTCAATAGCAAAAATGCAAAGCCTTTAAACACGAAGAAGAGGGTCTTACGTACAAGTCCCGTAGACGACATGAATTAAAAAAATAGTTGTTTAAAAAAAGATATAGGGTAAATTACAATTTTCGTCCTTTAAGTTTGTACCGGATTGCAACGGATATCCTTTAAATTCAATAATTACAGTCATAATCATTTACTTGCAAAACCCATTACACTCTACGTCATTTAGCACTAACCAGATAAAAAGTTTTCATTTAAGTTTATTCACTTATGGGTATTCTAGTCAATACATGCTTTTATATAATTGTTTAATAAATAAAACCAAAAATATTGCATATACACTTATCTTCCGCAATTTCCTAACCCTAACCACCACATCTTGCCACCACCACATCCTGCCGCCACCACCTCAAATCTCGTCACCACCACCACTCTCCGACGACTGTAATTGTTCCAATTTCTTGAAACAGGGATTAAGATGCTGCATTTTAAACCTGGTGGCATTAATTGTATTATTTAAGTTACCGATCTTAAAGATATGCCTAAAAGAGAGCTTAGGGTTGCTTCTAATCATATTCTCTCTCTATCTCTCTCTCTCTCTGTTTCAAGATAATTATGTAGAAATAGTTGCTCGGAAGGTATTTTCGTTTGTTAAATTTTTATGAAAATGATGTTTTGTCCATTAGTTACATGTACGGATCATGATGACGTAACGTCGGATCTACAATAGGCAGATCTCAAACTTTGGGAACGGATACAGTCGCTGTAGAGTGGTGGTGGTGACGAGATTTGAGGTGGTGGCGACAGGATGTGGTGGTGGCAAGATGTGTGGTTAGGGTTTTAGGATTAGGAAATTGGGGAAGATGAATTATATATGTAGTTTTTTTTGGTTTTATTTATTAAACATTTAAATAAAAGCATGAGTTGACCTGAATACCTTTAAGTGAATAAACTTAATTGAAAATTTTAATTTGGCTAAAGGACGTAGAGTGTAATGAGCTTTGCAAATAAATGATTGTGACTGTAATTATTGAAGTTAAAGGCTATCCATTGCAATCTGGTACAAACATAAACATAGAGGACAGAAAGTGTAATTTACCCTTTGTTTTTTTTAGAAACAAGACAAGTATTTTGCCTTCACATCCATATTTGACAATTGATACAACTAAAACCAATTCTATTATTATTTTTTGCTTCATACATATCCCTCAACTTCATCATTTAGCTTAAATGTATTAAATTGTTTTCTTCTTTAATTAGACATTTTGTGAAAAGCTTTCTAAGTAAATAAAAGTTGTCTAAAGTAATAATTTATGAGAAAGAAGAAAGATTTTTCTTTTTGTTTAAACCAGAGTAAAGGACTATTTTAGTGTTTGGAATCCAGTACCGAAGAAAGAGAAACCGTAGACCGCTAACGACGTTTTACATAGGTAATCTACTAGGGGGGATATTGAAGTCACTTCTATGGAAGGACTTCCAACCACATGGAGAGTGAAAGATGTGTGCGTAGTGAAGAAAAGAGATGTGAGGGGAAATTTTATTGGCTTTGGGAGATATGAAAGGGTATCTGGAGGTGGTGAGAGGGTAGAACACGGTACTGTCTTTGGAGAAAAAGTGAGTGTGTTGGTTGCCAGGTATGACAAAAACCACAGAAAGTTCCCTCAACAAACGTTGCCAGGAGGAGGTCCAAATGAAATGACGCACGGCCAAAGCAGGAGGATAGAATGGTTGAACCATAAGTCTGCCCAACAAGTGGTAGGGGCCATGGACATACAACTTATTCGAATGCTCACTCATACATGGATGTGGTGGACGGCTCATCAGGCCAAGTTAATGGTGAGGTAAAGTGTTTGATGGAGGATGATAAGATTACACTTTACCAGGATTATTGTATGATGAGATCGGTTACTTTGGAGGAAAATGATGCCCTCACGGTGGAGAACATATGTTCCATGTTGACGAAGGTGGGTATACAAAGAGCCTGGTACGTTATGTGGGTGGCTTAAATTTCTTGATTATATTTAGAGAAAAACGAGTTGCGTTGGAATTCATAAGGAGGAAGACGATGTATGGAATGGGGGGTGTTTGTTTGTAGATTATATAGAAGGTCAGGATGTGGTGATTGAAAGGTTGGCTTGAATAAGGGTCTATGGGACCCTACTACATCTTAGAGATAGTAAGTTGTATGACAAGGTGAGGAGCATGTTCGGGAACGTTGCTTGCAGATCACAGTTTAATTGGTTGTCGATGCACAATCTCATGGCATGTGTAGTGTGATATCGAGCTTTGGGAACCGAATTGAGGTGGTGGTGGAGGTGGTTTGCCAGGATAAGAGCTATAAAGGGTGTGTTGTGGAGAAGCAAAACCCGGTTTTTTCTTCTTGGATAGAAGGTATCACATCAATAAGTTGTGGTTCATCGGACCAATCAAAAGAATCGGACACCAGAGTTGGAGGTGAGTTTGAGGAAGGAGAGTTCAGGCCGGAAAGGTAGGATACACCGAAAAATGACAAACGGGGGAAGATGAATCGGTGGCTAGGGGTAATGAAAACGAAGGGGGCAAGAGTTGGGTGTTACATGCATGGAAAAACAAAACGGTTCTTGGGGATCTGGCGCTACTGTCTATGTCAAAAGATCATACGCCACTTTTTGGGAACGCTGGTGGAGCCTCAATCGATAATGGATTACGTTTTTAAAATTGGGGTCAATCCAAGGATGGGCTCGGTCCTAATACATCAGTCTCGCAAAAGGTCTAGGTGTGGTCAAAATCCAAGTTACGATGGGCCCAATTAGGGGAAACTACAAAATGGGTCTACAAAATTAGGGGAAGAGACTCTCGTAAAGCAGATTGGGTGCAGGGGTTTGAAACTACAAAATGGGTCTACAAAATTAGGGGAAGATGTTAGATTTTTTAGTAGTTTCTGAGGGAGGACGAGGTTTGAGTATGTGGTTGTAGGGTGGTTCAAGGGGTCTACTAGCTATGAAGGATCCATTTGTCTCCTACAAAACAGGGGAGATTAAAAGAAGAAATTTTCTAGTCGTGTCGGGTTACTTAAAGATGACATGAAAAATCATTAATACGGTTAACGTTTATGCTTAGAATGAGCCAGTAGCCAAAAGGGGGTTATGGCGAGAATTACCGGAGGTGAGGAGTGCTTGCCCAGATTTTGGGTTTTCTGTGGGGATTACAATGATATTAGACACCATGATGAGAGGCTGAATACTGGATTTATGAGCCTTAACGCAACATACTGACAATTTATTGAGAATGCTGGTTTGGAGGAGTATCAAATGGGTGGTCGGAAGTTTACGTATCATTCTGACAATGAGCTAAAGAAGACCAAGTTGGATAGGTTTTTGGTGTGCCGTGGGTTTATGGATAAGTGGCCTATGGCGTCGGCCTATGCCTTGTCAAATGTGTCCTCGGACCATTGTTCGGTTCTTATGTCTATCGCTTCGGTGGATTATAAGCCAAAAACATCTAGATTTTCTATGTCGATTAAGAAGAAGGTGAAGGCGAAGGCTTGGTAAATTATAAGGCGGTGCCAGATGGCTTGTACTGGGAGAAGCTAAAATCGTTGGAGTATTTAGATATTGCGGCTGAATCAAAGGTCCTAACGGATCATGAGCTTGAATCTAGGATGGATTGCAAAAAAAACTTATTATGGAAATTGATAGGTAAAAGGCCATGGTTCGGTGGGCGATTGAAGGTGATGAGAACACGGCATACTTCCATGATGTGATTAGTGCAAACACATGTAGTAATCGAATTAATGGGGTCTAGATGGATGGTGTATGGGAAACGGCTCCCACGTTGGTAAAGGATGGGGTCTATTCTTTCCTCTCTTTTTGCCGAGATGTTCCTTGAGCCAATAATGGTGTGCCCGGACCATTCTATTCAGGCGGGTCTCTTGTGGGTGGAGCAAATACAAGCCCGTGGGTACTTATGGATTCACAGCACCAGGTCTTACATAGGAATCTTTGTGTAATTTTTGATTTGATATGTATGGGTGTACAATGATAGCTGTAGAAATGTGTTTGTTGGTGTAAACTTGCGGCTAACTTTCTTTCAGCCTGCTTTCCAATAAAAGATGTTTTTGTTGGCCGTTAAAAAGTATTAATTTAAACAAAAAGTCCTTGATATAAAGAATATTACATATTTAAATAATTATAATAGTAGTATTTGGACAACAAAGTGAAAAAACAGATTTAAATAAAAAGTCCTTAATATAATGAATATTACAGATTTAAATTAATTATAATACTGTAGTATTTGGATAACAAAGTGGAAATGTATTTGTTTGTGAATTAAAGATTTAAAATAAAATTAAATTTTAACCAAGTGTATCGGTTATGTATTTGTTTTATTGTTTTCAATTAAAAAAAATATCCTTTTGGGTTTTCTCTTTCAGTTGCTATAGGGTGTATCAATTCATAACTAACCAAATCGACACTAACCGAATTCTCGTACGCGTAGCGCGGTTTCTATAGTTTTTTTAATTCATAAAAACAATCGTATTTAGTTTGAGTGTTTTTTATATTCTGGTAACAATGGTTTTTGTATTATTGTATTGTATTTTTTGCATTATTGAGTAGTTAATATGGATTAGAAGTTTAGAACATTGAATATTTGAATACATATGAATTATGACTGAATATGTAATGATCTGACATGTTATTGATTCGGAAGCATTGAGTTTGATCTTGTGGGACTGTTTTGCGGGATTCCGGGCTCTACTAGTCGGATATTATTTTGGAAAGAGAGGTGGCTTTTTGATGAGCCACTGTGCATAAAGTTTCCACACTTATTTACGGAGCTGAGTTTCCTAACTGCAGCAGTGTCCACCTTTTCGTTTAACAATGGCGTGGACAATTGGGAGTGGAAGCTGGAGTCATCAGGGGTTTTTTCGGTTAAGACTGTTCGAAATTTGATTGAAAAAGCCTCCAGCTCAGACCTTGGAATCAACTTCACATGAAACGGGTGGGTGCCATTGAAAGTGATTTTTTTATCGTGGCGAGTTGTTTTAGATAGGCTTCCAACGGCGTTGAATTTAATTCGAAGAAATGTACAATTACTATCTGTGACTTGCAAGATGTGTAATGATGGTGAGGAAAGGACCAGCCATCTTTTTGTTTCATGTGCACTAGCTCAACAGGTGTGGATAGCAGCTTGGTGCAAGATAAGTCCCTTGTATATCAAAAAAAAAAATTATTTATATAGCAATAGATAAACGACCTTCAAAGAATCCACCCCATAAAAAAATTATGGATGCGCTTTTGGTAACACTCGCCCTTTAATCCTACTTCTTTTACACTAATGACTCTCATGAGACTTTAACCTTCAAACTCACAGAACACCACTTTATACACATTGATGCCATTAGGTTTCAAGACCCTTTTGGTATTCTTTATGCAAATTTCTTTTAAGAGAAGGTAGTGATTTCACCCTCAACGTCAAATGTATAATACAAATTATGTTTTACATGATTTCATTAGTTAACAGAGTATTTAAAAAGAGTCTCATAAGTTTAATGGTTATGGGCTCAAGTTAAAAATCATAATTATAATTGATACTATTTAACTTATTAAAAATGACATATGGATCCTTTCAAGAGTAACTTTGTTAGAAATAGACAATATTTAAGGGTATTTTATTAACAAAAGATGGTAATATTTCACTAACCTATAATTTTTATATGAGTTTTTGGAAATATCAATTTTCTATGGGGATCAACTTTGAATGGCTAAATAATTACTTTCGTTACAAACGGACCAAGCTAGCAAGACACTAGAATGACCAAAAACAAAGTATTACAAAGGAATCTAAAAGTCACATCACATATTTGCTCTATTCTTTAGCCAAACAAACGAACTCGCCATTATTTCCTCCGGTATTTTATCTTGCTTCTTAATTTTTGTTAAACATTCTACGGTTCCTTGCCTTCCAAAGCATCCAAAGTGTGACGAAGATAACACTTTGACCCAATTTTTTATATGTTTTACTCCCTTTCGCTAACTCTTTGAATTGTAATCTTTTTTGATTGAGCTCCCTGCTGTTATCATCATTCTACACCAAGTCAATACCAACTTCCAAACCGACTGCGCTAACCTACACAAGACGAGCAAATGATCGGACATTTCTAAAGCCTATCCACACATATCGCAAACAGCGCGCGGAGGGCAAATATATATACCTTTTTGGTAACACCACTTTTGTTGGAATTTTATCAAGACCTGCCCTTCATCCAAAAACATTAACGTTTTTGGCGAGCCATTTCTACCAATCAAACAGCCTATTATCACAAGGAAATATTTTATTTTTCGCAATTGTTAACTTCACTGAAAAATGACCAGATGCATCCACTTGTCAACTCCATCGATCTTCACATGTTGTTAACGAACACCTCCTCACTGTTTCCGTGCATCCCTGGAAGTCCACTGTTTTCGCATCAGACGTTTTGTTTTTTTAACAGCCCTTTCACGTCTATGAAAATTCCTTTAGCTCCTCACATACCTTTATTGTAATCATAACTTGTATTTAGAGGATTGGTGTATAATTTATACATTCTCAATGTTTCTAACACTTGATACATAAGCCAATAATGCTCTTCTTGATTTTTTTAATAAACTAGAGTGCCGCGGTGTGGCCAATAAATATAATGATTATAAACTTATCTGATAACATCTTTCTCTCTTGCTTTCAGTTGATGATACGAATATGTTGAAATACTAGATTAGTATTGAAATATCCTAAATTATACCAAGTTAGAAATTAACCCAAATTTTGGAATATGGGTTTAAGAAACTACTATTAAAATTAGAAAGGTTTATAACATTTGATTGTTAAATAACTATGGGTATGTGTAAAGCCTCTACAATGGTTTGTGAGCATACATACGGCTTATATGGCACCCAACATACGGATATCCACGTTCGGCCCATTACGCAGCCTCGTGCATAGGTAGTTTGTAAGGGTGGTGTGTGTGGCTACGGACGGGTGGAGTGGGTTGAGACTTTTTATGTAAAGGTTGATGATGAGGTGGAAATTATAAAGATGTTTGTATGATGAAATTATTGCATGTGAAAAGTTTGTGAGGAATTTGTAGGTGTTGTTTATATTCTTACACATTTGTAAATTTTATTGTTGCATTTGCATATACTCTTGTGTACTATGGCTTACTTTTATCAGAGATGAGTCATTGCAAGTTTGTAACCTTAATTCTCTGAAGCAAGGATTTTCTAAGTGTATTGAGTTCTGAGTTGAATATATATTATATGGTTTTTAGAATTGTGAAAGATGCTCTATTCTAAAAAGTTACATTGCTGAATGAGATAGAGACATTTTATATAAGCCAATTTTCTATTTCTACTTCTAGGGTGTTCATAGGTTATGTACCTTTTTTTTTCTAAAACGGTAATTTACATACTCTCTAATTATACTATTGAACTACACATTTTTTTCACCATAGGGATGGAAAGACAAAACCTTATGCAATACCTCTAAACGTTACAAAATGAAAAGTTAATACCCTAGAATGTAATTTTAAACTATTAGTACCTAAATATGTTATTTTGTGCAAACCACGGAGACTAACTATGTAATTAACTCATTATAGTTGCATAAATTATTCATGCATCATTGCATCAGATCTTGACTACTTCGATGGACCTTTTTAATTGGGCAAAACATGTTGTTGCAACTAGTTTAGATATATCTTTGTAGTTGGACAATTTAGACGCACCGTTGTAACTAGTTTAGACGCACTGCTATAATGAACAGTGGATTAACAATTAAAATAAAATAAAGTTGCTTTTACATATAATATAATACGTATCATAATCAAATTAACAGAATTTAAAAAAAAAAAGAACTACCAGAGCTATTTAAAAAAAAGTTATATTTGCTTCTCATTTATTTTTTTATCCTTTCAGTCATTTGTAACACTTTTTTATAATAATCTTCACCGTCTGACCTAGCGAGATCAGTAGTTGAGACTTCAGCAGTTCAGATTACTTTCCACTTGATATTCCCTTTTTTATTACCACTTACTAGGTTATATACACCATATATTATGCGAGTTAAATAAAGAAAATATCTCACGCAAACAAAAGAAGATTTTTCATATAAAAATTTCTAAAGCCACCCATATAAGCAAAATGTTAAATTCTTTTTCTCAAATTTAAAGAAAAACAGAATAATTGTGAAAATTAATTACAGAGTATAAGAGGCCATATATGATAATTATTGCTAATTTCAATTAAATACATAAGTTAAAAGATACAAATTTTACAAAACTTGAATTATAATTATAAATAATTTGAAATGGAAAGCTAAACATGAAAAATCTTCTAATACTCAATCTTTAGCATTATCTTGCGCACATATTTTATTAACAGTTTTCACATTAAGATTATGTTTTGTTTATATTAATGTTTTAAAATTTTCTTCTAAATGACCATAAAAATGTTGCACTCTAAAGTTTAACGACATATTTCTTTATTTTTTTCTTTTACTTGCTATACTGAGTGTCTATACTGTATCAGTACCGTAACAAACAAAACTGATACCAATCGAAACCGAGTTCTCACAGCATCGCACGAAGGATTTTAGCAACGCTCAAATGTAAACTTAAGTAACAAAGTTAATATCTTTTACAATGATGATAAATAACTTAATTATTATTGATCTTAAACTACAACTATAAATTAAAACATAATTTAATAGTTATATAATAATTAGTTAATTTTAATATTACATTTGTTACTTCTTCAACCTTCGTTAAATATATTCAACAATAATTTATATTTATTTGTTACTATAGTAATAATAATTAAATTTATATATTATTTTATGATACGTAAAAAATGTGAAGTAAATTTTTAGATCTTATCCCTTATCTTGAGGGATGAAACAAAGTAAAAAAACTGATAAATACACGGATGTTTCTTTAAAATTTTGAGATGATAATGAGAAGGTTCTTAAATCTTAATTGAGATGGAGTTGCTGGCTAAAAATGGTGGTGATGGAGGTGAATTGTGGTGTAGATATCTAATTCCAATAAAAGATTTTAGTTAATTTCATATGATATTCTCTCTTCCAATTAATTAATAATATTAATATTTGATTAAATTTTGTTGGAATTAATAGATTTAATAGATAAATTCATCACAAAACTATTTAGTTGCAAGACCCTCCTCATATACATATAGATATAAGGCTTTAACGAGCGATTTAAAACAAAAGGTTACATTTGCGATAGTATTAAAAACGTAAACTACTACAGGTTAAAACTAATCCTAATCCCAAATACAAGCCCACTAGTATTTTGTTTAAGGGGCTAAAACAACAATGGAAGCTAATGAACTTTTGGGAAGTGTTTGGTTCTTGACATGGCTCGATCACCATCCAAGTTCTAAAGTGAATAGTTACCTATCATACAATTTCATTCAAACAATTAGAAATCAAAGCAATTGAACAAAAGAATTAAACACAAGAAAATATGTATGTGTGTGTGTATTTATATTATGCCTCTTCCCCCAGCCAGGTTAGGTTTCCACCTGGCCGGATCAGCTAAATATGTTTTCTTCGCAGAACCCTCCCTCGGCCGGGTCAGGTTGTGTTAGCTTAACACACTTTCTTTTCACCTAATTTACATCCAAATCTATCCAAACTCATTTCAATTGCTTAGAGTTCATTTCCTAACATATCTAACCTGTAATCCATTACACGGATCCATAAATATATAGTTTACGCTCCCGTTACTCGATATGCGTTTTACTTTATTTTGACCTATTTTGATGTTTAAGCACCTAAGCTCAAATCATCCATAACTTTTAAGTGGAATTATTTTCCCACGATTATACCCGTTACCCGGGCTTAATAAGTTCATGTTCCATGCTCCCAATACCCGGTTTGCGAGAACACATATCCGACCCGTTTAATGTTCAAGTTCGTAAACTTGAATCATTCACACTGCTTTCAAGGAATTTTTCGTTTTCATCTAAATCCATTTACCCGGGTTTATCACTTTGTGCTCCACTCTCCCGTTACCCGGTTTGCGTTTACACCAAACTTCACCCAATACCATGGTTCATTAAAAATCAATATTTTACGCTCCCGTTACCCGGGTTGCGTTTTAATTTATTTTGACTCGTTTGGTTTGCTCTTCTAAATACCATCACTTATGAACAAACCGATTTCACTTATAGCATTTACAATTATCCAATCGTATCAACTATATTAACTAATAAAGAAGATAACAAGGCATATAGCTATGTACCTAAGAGCTTCCCTTTAAGTCGCATATCACTCCCGGCTTTGTCACCCGCCTTATCACTCGAGTCGCCTATAGTCAACAACCCGACTAATTGTTAAATTTCCATCATAATGAGCATTTTACCAGATTTGCTAACAAATAAATTTGTATAGTTCACATCAAAGTTTTCTCATATTTTGTTAGCATCCAAGTTTCATTTAAGCATTTTATCATACACCTTATGTGCATACATTTTCTGCTTTTCTTATGGTTAGGTTTATTAACATCCTACACCCAATTTTATGGCACAACGAACATGTTTTTTACTAGAGTCAACTCAATCATGCCTTTATGTCAATCGGGATCATCACCCTTAACTTACATAGAAAAATTTGGGGTTTTTCCTTCTAAGATCAAAACCCATTTCATGTTACACTTGCATAATCATATAAACAAGTCATAGAGAAACAATTCACACAATTATCAGTGGACTACCATAGTTGCTCCTATATTCATCCATTCATATCTCTATGATGATTGGCCCCTTAAGACCTCCGCGTTTCATGAACAATTATGAAATCAAAACATACCTTATGTTAGGATGAAGTAGTACTTTTCAAAACCTCAAACATAATCACTTCGATTTCAATTTGAATTGGATGATTTGAGGCAATTAACATGAACAAGGGTTCACCCCTTCTATCTCTCTCTCTGTACGTACGCACACACTTACACACCTACATGTGTTTGTTCTGTGTTTTATTTTCTTTTTTAATAAAACTAGTTTCCTAATTGCCCCATTTTAGTCCCTCATGTATGGTTTTATTATAAGGGGCCATCATTCATTGTTTTATTAACTAACAATATATTACTAACTAGGTTAATTGTTCCTAGTTATAATAGTTAAAATTTTAATCATGGGTATTATATATATAGGGTAAGGTTCATGCGAGAACCACCTTTATTGTGAGAACCGTGAGAACCACCTTTATTGCAAAATAAAATCTAAAACAATCAAATAACCACTCAAATTTTTTTAATTTTTTAATAAAAAGCGTTATATTTCATTACAAAAAAAAAACTTTTTTTTTCAAGTAACAGTTATCCATCCATAATACACTCAATTTTACATTAAATGCACATGTGCATCATTATGTATAACAATCATATACTGTGTTTTGGTACAAAAAGTTTGTGATTTTGAATGATGAAGTAGGCTCATATATATGTTTTTTGGTTAGTTATATTAGTGTTTGATGGGTTCATTATAGTTGCCACTTTATGATGTAATATGTTGATTGGATGGTATAAACGGTGTTGATATACATGTAATAAAGTGAAAATATTGGTATTGGTATTGTATTATAAATGGTAGGAGTAATGGTATTGTATTATGGATGGTAGGAGGTAATGGAAGTGTATTATGGATGGTATGATAGATGAAAGAGAAAGTGTATTCAAAGTAGTGTACTAAAACACCTTATTTCATGTTGATACATATAGATGCACATGTGTATTTCTTATATTGGTAACATAAAAAGTAGTGTATTACACATGGTAGTGTAACTGAAAGTACAATTGTCTAATGTTTGTAATGTATTACGGAATTTGTCAAAGAAATGATGAAAATGCACATGTGCATGATAGTGTATTATGGATGGTATGATAGATGAAAGAGAAAATGTATTCAAATTAGTGTACCAAAACACCTTATTTCATGTTGATATATATAGATACACATGTGCATTGCTAATATTGGTAAGGTAAAAAGTAGTGTGTTACACATGGTAGTGTAAATGAAACTACAATTGTCTAATGTTTGTAATGTATTATGGAATTTGTCAAAGAAATGACGAAAATGCACATGTGCATGGATAGTTGGTACTCAAATTTTTTTTATTTTTTTTTTGAAATTTTTTTATTGTTGAGTAAATATAGTGACTTTTTCAAAAAAAATATTAAATAAAAAACAAAAAAAATTGTTTTTTTTTTGGATTTTTTTAGGTATTACTGTTTGTGTTCATACTGGTTCTCGCGGTTCTCGCAATAAAGGGTGATTCCTAACGGGTCCTTGTCCTATATATATATATATATATATATATATATATATATATTATATATATTATATATATATGTATAATTTGATATTTTTGGGCTGTTACAAGTCCACCCCCCATAAAAAGGTTTCGTCCCCAAAACATGTATACGTATCGAAAAGAGAAGGGTGTAGTCTAATCATTTCATCTTCGGTCTCCCAAGTGGTGTCTGATCCCTTCCGTTGCTCCCATTTCACCTCGACTTGGTCAATCTCTTTGTTTCTTAAGCCTTTAACCTTTTGGTCCAGGATTGCAATAGGCCTTGCCACGTAGTTGAGTTTATCATCAACTTCTATGTCATCGAGGGGCACGTTAGCTGCCTCGTCTACCAAACACTTCCGGAGATGCGATACGTGGAATTTATTGCGTATTCCCTTTAATTCTTCTGGTAGTTCAAGACGGTAAGCTACTTTGCCCACCCGATCGATAATCTTGAATGGCCTGATAAACCGTGGGGTCAATTTCCCCTTTTTCTAAAACATGTGATCCCATTCCAAGGAGATACCTTGGACATTACTTTATCCCCTATTTGAAATTTAATAAGCCTTCGTCTTATATCCGCATATGACTTTTGTCGATATTCAGCCGCTTTTAAGTGGGCTCGCACCAAGTCAATCTTTTCATTTGTGGCTTTAATCACATCTTAGTGGGCGAGTACTCGAGGACCCATCTCACCCCAACTTATTGTGGTTCGGTATTTTCGACCATAGAGCAATTAATACGGAGGCAAGCCAATGCTAGAATGGTAGCTATTATTATACAAAAATTTAACTAGCAGTAAGTAAGTGTCCCAACTACCGCCAAAGTCTTTTACACACGCCCGGAGCATGTCTTCCAATGTCTGATCGTCCTTTCGCTTTGCCCGTCGTTTTGCGGGTGATAGGTCGTACTGATTCAACAACTTGGTACCCATTGGTTGTTGAAAATCTCGCCAAAAGTTTGAAGTAAATCGGGTATCCCTATCGGACACAATCAATACCGGTACTCCGTGTCGCGCTACAATTTCATTCATATACACCTCTGACATCTTTTCAGATGCATAAGTTTCACAGATAGGAACAAAGTGAGCACTTTTAGTCAATATATCCACGACCACCCAAGTGATGTCAAATCCTCGGGCCATTCTCAACACTTTAGTTAATAGGTTCATAGTGATCTGTTCCCATTTCCAAACGGGTATGTCCAACGGCTGGAGCTTGTCGTATGACTTTTGATGCTCCGCTTTGACTTGTAAGCAAGTTAAGAATTTATCGACATATTTTGTAACATCTCTTTTCATTCCGGGCCACCAATAATTTTGTTTGGTCGCCCGCGGATGAATCGAGTAACGTGATTTATGAGCCTCATCAAGTATGAGGTCCTTTACACCATGTTTGTTTGGAACCCAAATCTTGCCGAATTGGGATTTCAATCCGTTGTCACCATCAGTTATATCCTTCACCAGGCCTTTCACTCGTTCCTTTCACTAATTTTCTTCTTTAACCGCTTCAATTTGCGCCTCTCGGATTCGTTCAAGTAAACCCGAAGTGAACACTAGTTGCATTGACCGTACCCGGATATGAGTGTATCCTTGCTTTTGGCTTAGCGCATCCGCTACCACATTGGCCTTCCCGGGATGGTAATGTATCTCGTAATCGTAATCCTTCACCATTTCTAGCCAAAGCCTTTATCTCATACTAAATCCTTTTGGTCAAAGAAGTATTTTAAGCTCTTGTGGTCGGTAAAAAATGGTGCATTTCACCCTGTACAAGAAGTGCCTACAAATTTTTGGGGTAAAGACCACCACCGCCAATTCATGGTCATGAGTCGGGTACTTTATTTCATGTACTTTTAAATGCCTTGAGACATAAGCAATCACTTTGCCTCTTTACATAAGTACGCACCCGAGACTAAGATGCGATGCATCGGAATATACCACCATGTCATTGGTGTCATCCGGTAAAGTCAACACCGGTGTATGAGTCAACTTTTCTTTTAACATTTGGAACGCCTTCTCTTGTTCATTTCCGTACATGAATTTCTTGTCCTGGCGGGTTAACTTGGTTAGCGGCGACGCAATCTTGGAGAAATCTTGAATAAATCACCTATAGTAACCCGCAAGCCCTAAAAAGCTTCTAATATCCGAAGGATTCTTTGGAGGATTCCATTTTAACACGGCTTCAATCTTTGACGAATCCATTAATATTCCTTCGGTACTTATGATGTGTCCTAGGAATTGCACTTCTCCAAGCCAAAAGGCGCACTTCGAGAATTTAGAATAAGTTTTCTCGTCTTAATGTTTCCAATACATCTTGCAAATGGTGAATGTGATTTGCCTCGCTTTTCAAGTAGATGAGTGTGTCATCAATGAAAACTATCACCAGTTTGTCTAACATTGGCTTGCAAACCCGGTTCATGAGATCCATGAACGCCGCGGGTGCGTTCGTTAATCCGAAGGAAATCACTAGAAATTCGTAATGCCCGTATCGCGTACGAAATGTCGTTTTCGGCACATCTACTTCCTTTTCCCTCAGCTGATTATAACACGACATTAGGTCAATTTTTGAAAACCAATTCACGCCTTGTAATTGGTCGAATAAGTCATCGATCCATGGAAGTGAATATTGATTCTTTACTATAAGCTTGTTTAGCTCACGGTAATCTATGCACATGTGCATACTTCGTCTTTCTTTTTCACAAACAACACCAGCGCTCCCCAAAGGGAGACACTTAGCCGTATAAACCCCTTGCCAAGCAAGTCATGCAATTGGGACATTAGTTCTTGAAGTTCCAATGGTGCTAGCCTATATGGTGCTTTAGCAACTAGTTTCGCACTCGGGACTAATTCAATCCCAAACTCTGCCTCGTGCTGGGGTGGTATCCCTGGTAAGTCTTCCAGGAAGACGTATTCAAATTCACATATGACAGGTACGTCTTCAATCTTTGGTGACTCTTTTTCCGAGTCACGTACGTAGGTCAAATAAGTCTTGCACCCATGTTGAATGAATCTACGAGCTTCCATCATTGAGCACACTAAAGGGTTGCAACTCTTTTCCCCATAAATGATGACACGCCTTCCGCTTGGAGATGTTAGATGTATCCCTTATGAAAACATATCACGTTAACCAATCCATCCCAACCACTACTTGGAATTCCCCCATCGACGTGGGTATTAAGTTAATTGGGTAATCCTCACCCTCGGTGTTTATTTGACAACCTCGGCATTTGTCATAAACAATAAACTTTTGTCATTACCTACCTCTACATCTAAAGGCATGCGTAGCTTCATTAATACAAATGAAGGGTGTTGAATAAACCCATGTGTAATAAAATATTTATTCGCACCCGTATCATATAAAACATGAGTGGGAATGAAATTTACGGTAAAAGTACTTGTGACTATATCGGGTTCGATCTTTGCCTCAACCGCGGTTATTTGGAAAGATCTTGCCCACGACCTTGGGACTTCAGCCTTTGTGTCGGCGACATCTTTCTTTCCTAACAACTCCGGGTACTCGTATTTCTTGTGACCGGGTTGGTAGCATTTGTAACACACCGACACTTTACCGGCTCTCCTTTCACCTCTTTCAACTTACTTTCTCAATTCTATTCCGCACTCTCATGCGTCATTTATTATCTCCATGAGATTCCCATAGTTTGAGGGAGTCATGAACTCCCTATATTCGACACTTAATATGTTGTGGTAATAGTATATCTTTTGTTCTTCAGTTTGCACTAACTCGACAAAATTTTAACTTGTCGAGGAACGTCCCTGTGATCTTGTCAATTGTTTTACCCTTTTGCCTCAACTGTATAAATTCTTCCTTTATCTTGTTAACCAACACCTTAGGGCTATGGTGTTTAAGAAATGGTGTTTTGATATCTTCCCAACTCATGGCCCTTACGGCCTCAACCCCTTTCTTGTTTCTAAACTTGTCCACTAGTCTTTTGCTTGGGCTCTTAGTTGGTCGGTTCTGTATGCTACAAAATTACTTGGATCACAATGTGTTCTTTTGAACACTCCTTCGATATCAATTTTTCACCTCTGACAAGCTATTGGATCCGCTTCTCCATTGTAGGTTGAAGGTTTGCATGCTATAAATTTGTCGTATGGGCAACCTTTCTTTTCTTTGGCCTTGCCTCTTTCATGAGTAAGGTCCTCCTTTAGTTCGTTTACTCTTTCTTCCACGACCATTAGTATCGTGGTTTGTAGCCTTTCCATAAATCTTGGTAGGCTAGCTTCCAATGCTTTTCCGACTTCCTCGGAAATCTTTTCTCTTATCTCTTCAGTAAAGAGAGGTACCGTGTCGTCATCGTTTCCACCCGACATTATCGTAACTGAAATGTTCACAATGAGTTGGTGAACATTTTGTTTAATTATTCTCACATTACTATATGAGAATTTATTCTCATCTTTTGTTACTACACGTGATGTATCTTTCTTATTCAGTTTGGCCAATTATATCACTTTCCTAAACCGTTTATACTTAATGCATTTCCCGGGTTCGAGTGTATGAATACACCTGTCCCATGAACTGTCAATCATTGTCTTTTCTAGTATATTCTATTGAAATTTGTTTTATAATTAATTCTTACCGGACGTCTTGATCAAGCCTCGAACCGAACACATTCAATCTTTAACCTTAAGCTCTGATACCACTTGTAAGACCCTCCTCATATAAATATAACACTTTAACGGGCGATTGTAAATAAAAGGTTACTTTTGCGATAGTATTAAAAAAGTAAACTACTACAAGTTAAATTAATCCTTATCCAAAATACAAGCCCACTAGTATTTTTTTAAGAGACTAAAACAACAACGGAAGCTAATGAACTTTTGGGAAGTGTTTGGTTCTTGACATGGCTCAATCATCATCTGAGGTCTAAAGTGCATAGTTACCTATCTACAATTTCATTCAAATGATTAGAAATCAAATCATTTGAACAAAAGAACTAAACACAAGAAAGTGTGTGTGTGTGTGGGGGGGGGGGTTAGGTTCATTTGTGAACAACTCTCTTGATAGTGAACTGTGTGAACTATTCTTAGCCCTTTATTACCAATAAACAAGTGTAAATCAATGGCCAGGATTTAATTATTAAAATACACTAGTGTATGATGAAAATACACTAGTGTATTTACAATTTGATTATTTAAATCAATAGTCAGGATTTTTCACTCAGTTCACAAATACACTAGTGTTCACTCTAGAAACCTACCCTATATATATATATATATATATATATATATATATATATATATATATTCAGCCCCTTCCCCCGACCAGGTGAGGTTTCCACCCGGTCGAGTCAGCTGAATATGTTTTCTTCGCAGAATCCTCCTCCGGCCGGGTCAGATGTCCACCCGGCCGTGTCAGCTGAACACGTTTTCTTTTCACCCAATTTACATATAAATTTATCCGAACTCGTTTTAATCGCTTAGAGTTCATTTCCTAACGTATCTAACCTATAATCCATTACCCGGGTCCATAATTCATATAGTTTACGCTCTCGTTACCCGGTTTGCATTTTACTTTATTTTGACCCATTTTGATGTTTAACCACCTAAGCTCAAATCATCCATAACTTCGTGTTCCACGCTCTCAATACCCAGTTTGCGAGAACACGTATTCGACCCGTTTGATGTTTAATTTCTTAAACTTGAATCATTCACATTCCTTTCATGGAATTTTTCGTTTTTCATCTAAAACCCATTTACCCGGGTTCGTCACTTTTTACTCCACATTCCCGTTACCCGGTTTGCGTTTACACCTAACCTCACCTAAGACCCGAGTTCATTAAAAATCAATATTTTACGCTCTCGTTACAAGTTTGCATTTTAATTTAATTCGACCCGTTTGGTTTGCCCTTTTGAATACCATCACTTCTGAATAAAATGATTTCACTTATAACATATTTACAATTATTCAATCAGATCAACTATATTAATTAATAAATAAAATAACGAGGCATATAGCCACGTACCTTAGAGCTTCCCTTTAAGTCGCGTATCGCTCTCGGCTTTGTCAACCGCCTTATCACTCGAGTCGCCTACAGTCAACAACCCGACTATTGTTAAATTGCCATCATAATGAGCATTTTACCATATTTGCTAACAAATAAATTTGTATAGTTCACATCAATGTTTTTTCCCATATTTGCTAACAAATAAATTTGTATAGTTCACATCAAAGTTTTCTCATACTTTGTTAGCATCCAAGTTTCAGCATTTTATCATACACCTTAGGTGCATACATTTTCTAGCTTTTCTTTTGCTTAGGTTTATTAACTTCCTACACCAATTTTAAGGCATAACGAACATGTTTTTCACTAGATTCAATTCAATCGTGCATTTATGTCAATCGAGATCATCACCCTTAACTAACTTACATAGAGTAAAAGTGGTACATTGTCTCAAAGTGATACATAGATAAAGTAAAAAACACCATATGTGTCACACCCCAACCAATGGTGAAAACATCAGAGTGAGACGAACTAGATTGCTCAAAACATCATAACTTGCCATAAATGAAAATAATTTAATAATTCGAATTTCAATGATAGCTAAACGTGGTACATTGTCCCAAAGTGGGAAATACAATAATTTGGAAATACAACATTGTAACACCCCGACCGCGAAATAAAAATAATCTGCGTCGGAAACATCGGGGATCACGTTACAAATTGATTCAAACACATGGTAAATAAAGTTTGGTTTTATTGAACTTGTAAATTACATCGTCTTTGAGAATTCGAAACAAAATACAACAACTATTTTATTTTTAATCAAGCTAAGGCCAGCGTCCATCCTATGTGTAGCATACTTAATCATGCATTAGTACCTGAAACATATGTGAAAATAAAGTCAACATTGAATGCTGGCGAGTAGCATAGGTTTTGTGGTCACGACTCGTGGCTTTTGAATACTGAAATATATATTTAATCAACTTTAACAGTTGATATTTTAAATGAATCCTTGTAGCCATGAATTTCTGACAAAAATGTTTCTTTTGTAAAACTGTATGAGAAATCATTCAATTTAAGAAAAACATTGTATGTTTAACTTAGAACCCATTTGTGACTTTGTATGAACCAACCAAATGCCTTGTGTAAACAAAATGTCTTGTTATGTATTTAAAACAATTTGCCTTTTTTTATAAAACAGGTGTGGTTTGTTGGCGAATACATTCAAGCCTTGTTGACTGTCGGACAAACCTTTATAAATAAAGGTCTGTCAAATGTGTTGCACAGTTTCTGTCATTCCCAAAGGAAACTTCCAAACAAACCTAGGAAGCGGGAATGGGGTTGTTAATCCTATGGTACCATAACATAGTACCGGTCGGCGTGATCAAAGTTAATGAATGTACCATTGTCATGTTCAACGTACCATCAAGTTTCGTACAATGTAAAGCATGTTGTGTATATAAACCATAGGTAAATAAGTTTTGATAATGTGGAAATATATAATTCACTTCCAAACATGTAAAAGAGGGGAATTATGTATTCACAAGAACCATAAGTAGTAAGTATGTTGTGAAAGATAGTTTAGCACATATGAATCACCCCAAAACATTTAGAAAACATAAAGAAGGGGAACTATGTACTCGCTTGTAGCTTTAGGGTTTTTGACTTAAAACTTCTTGGTGCAAATTCTGAGTTTCTAATAATAATACAATGCATCACGTGTTAGTAAAATAACCCAAGTCACTTTAGCCACACAACACGAGACAGAACCCCAAAGGACTTAGTCAGGCAAAGCCTCGACATGCGTTGGTGGGTCCTAAATCAATCGGGTAGGGTGACCATACTACACGAGACAGAACCCCAACGGACTTAGTCAGGCAGAACCTCGACATGCGTTGGTGGATCCTAAATCAATCGGGTAGGGTGACGAATTAGGAATCAGGGGTTAAAATACTTACAACGGAGCAGAGCTTCGCAGTTTTAGGGGTTAGGGGGGTCGGAACTCGGACAGAGCTCGAGAGAGAAAGAGTATCGATTTTTGAGATTGATTTGAGCGAATTGAAACCCTCCCAGGCCGGCCTTTATATACCCGAAATTTGACTCTCCCGCGCGCCGCTCGGGAAGACATGGTGTCTCTCGCGTGGCGCGGGGGAGGTCAGCTAAGCCTAGATTGCCACCGGTCTAAGGTAGGTTGGACACGTGTCGCGAAACGGAGCCACGTGTCCTTGTACTCTCTCGCGCGTCGCGGGAGATGACAGGGATTCTAGCGCATGGCGCCTGGGATGTCCAAAATTTTTTATTTTTTTTGCTCTCGACGGCGTGTTCCGATTAAGGTCCTTGTAAGATGAAGTACTTTGTAAACAATTTTATTAAAACGTAACCGATCGAAAGGAACAATGGTTGAAATTTTGAAAATGTTACAAACATGACAAGGAAATACATAAATTTAAATAGTGCGTTTCTAAGTCCATCCTAATAGATTTCTTGAAACGTCTTAACATCAATTTTCTGCAATATATATTAGAGTAACAATCAACACATAAAGCATTGGTGAGCATACAAGTTTGTATACTAGCATACGTATATAAATTTGACTCAATCCAAACATGGCATAAAATGTATACTAAGTCATAAATTACATAATAAGCATGCAACAAATAGATGTCAAACCAATTGTGTCCACATTGCGTAATCTTGTCACCGAAGCGAACAAGATCGTTATACGATTAATTGCTTAACAGAGACCCTTCCTAAGGGCGGTGTGCTACTCCTATAGTGTTATACATGTTAAGGTTGGCTCATAGAGTTAATGACAAGTATTGTGCAATAATGGCTTCTAACATGTAAGTATCCTAAAGTATATCACAATAGTTTGTATAAATGGATTAGTTGATTGAATCATGTGACTGATTGTGTAAGTGTGAGTTTGATAATTCATATATATTGCACCCAAAGTGTGTTAAAATAAAAAAAGAGTCATGTATACTCACGTTTTGCATAGAAGTTCCACATAAGTGAGTTTATGTGTTTGAGACTTAGGAATCCCGAGTTAGCCTTCAAGGATAAACAAGGCGTGTAAGTATGACGGATTGGATTAGGAATTTGTATGCATAATTGTAACTTAGTATGAAATTACATAAAAGTTATCTTGCTTAAACACCCAAATTGGACACCATGTTTATGTGTTTTTCATGGGTGTTATTTCGCCCATTGGAAGTCCAAGTATGAGGAATCTTAATCCAAGATAATGTTCACCATAATACACAACATTCAACCATGAGTTTGGTTGGTGTTAAGATTCGGCTTTTATTTGTGTATATATATACATATAGTATAGTTGTATAGTATACATAATTATCATATGTATCATAAATTACCTTATAATGGTCATGCAAGAAGGTAGGATGAATTCAATCCATTTAATCTCTTTATATGGATTCACCAAAGCACAAAATCATCAATCTAATTGATGATTTCGATTGGTCATGAATATGAACAAAATAAAAATCTCCTAATTCACCAAAACAACCAAGTGAGTAAACTAGACGAGTGCATTTCAAACATGGATAGTGTTTGAAGACTTGGTGTAGTTTGTTCACTTTGTTTAACTTGAAAATTGTTTGGTGACTTAGGGATTGACTAACTAATTTTCTAAATATCAAGTGAAGTGGTGGAATCTAAGTTGGAGAACCAACGTTTTCCATTGTTCACACCGTTAACTATTACACAAATCCTTCAACATTAAAGGTTGAAGCCTTGGTTTGGTTTTTACTCCTTTAGAGACCACTTGGGGTCTTTGAAACATAAAGTAAGGAGGTGTTTGAACCTCATAATTTCTGGAATGATACATTAACTCAAGCCCCTCAACATGAAGATTTGTTGGGGACAAGGTTTGGTGCATATTCATCCAAGAAAGATAAGAACAAGTTGCAACTTGCAAGGTTTGAAAGTTTTATAAAAACAGAATTTAAATCTCACTTTGGACCTCAAAGGTGATGTTTCAACTTAGTTTACCATGGTAAACTTGTGGACACATTCCTAGAGGTGTTCCAAGTGAGATGATGCAAGAATTCATGAAGAAGATAAAGAGTAAGTGAATTGAAGCTCACTTTTACACTTGAAGGTAATCTGCCATAAAGTTGCAATTTTAGATTCTTGAGAGTGTTTAAAGAGTGATTTGAGTGTACGAAAAGTGAAATGAAGGTGTGGGAAGCTTGGTTATATAGTGGTGGGTTATGGTTAGTGTTTTAATAGAGTTAGAAGGTGATTGGAGGTGAATGGAGGTGGAGAAGGTGACCAACCTGGATTTGAGAAATAACTTTCTGTAGATTAAGGCTGGTCACGTCACACGGCGAGGATAGGCCTGATGGCCGCGCGACGCGGGGACGAGTTATGCCAAACTTGTTGGCTTTTGTTCACTTTGGCGCCTGAACTTGATTCTTATGGAATTTTAAGCTAAAACATGTTTTATCACATGTTTCTAAGTATGTAAGGGGTATCCAAGTATGGTATACATATAAATGATATTACGAATGTATAATAATGTCTCGATTTCACTCATAACCATGTAATTGATGTTTGATTGCATAACAAATAAGTATGAATTTAACATGATAGTTATAAAATATGAATATCCTTTATGATCGATGTCTCAGATTACAATGATTGAAACGGAATACGAGTACAAGCTTGCTAAAAATAGAAAGTATGAAAATACGAAACGTTACAAGATGTTTATCCATTTTAAAAAGTAATAAAATCATAGGTTTTAAAATTATAGATAATTTATATATTTTTAACTATAAATTAGAATTAGATATTAATTAATTATTAATATCATTAATGAGTTGAATGAGAGAATGCTATGTAATATTATTTGGAATCTTTTATTAGAATTAGATTTTAGAGGTAACCTCAAACAATAGTAACTAACCAAATTTTCACAAGTATTCTATTTAAATTATTCAAAGTTTTATTATTCGTCATCCAAGTTGAACTAAGCTAATGTTTTTTTGTAAATGTTAACATTTAAAATTAAGTGAGACCAAATGAAACATAGCTTTGGTTTGTTTTCAGTGATCTCTTTTCAATACGGCTTAAATTGAATAACTTTGAGCATAAGCTACTTGAGACCAACCTACTTAAATAAAATTATTTATTTAAGGTTGGTTCAGAATCAGCAACAAATTATTATTGATGACTTACGAGCTCAACAGAAAGTTCCTATTGATTAATTGCTACCAATGGTGGGCGTGGATTACCGTTGATGTGAGTTACCACTGATGGATTATTGGACGAGAGTTATTACTAATGATATTAGCATAAAGTAACGTACTAAGTTACTACCGATGCCAGTTAGCGTTTTCTGCTGATGCGAGTTACCGCTTATGACCAGTTACCTCTGACAAGTTATTATTAATGACTAGTTACCTCTCACGAGATAGCATTGATAGGTAGCAGTGGGATGCTAAAACATAAAGGTTTTCAATGTCAATGAACTTTATTAGAGTGATTATATTGTATAATCATGTTTAATGCAATTTATTTTTTTGTTTTATGTAGCTTAATTATTGGGTCATTCATTTTCTGTTTTTCTATTATATATAAAACCAAGGTGCTACCAAAGTTGAAACTAACCCATTCGATACACTTTAGCACTCTCACGAATTCACACCAAACACATAAACACACACACGAAAGAAAGCTTCCAATGATCATAGTTCCTTCCTTGCTACTCGTTTTAAGTGTCTTTAGGCACTAGTGTCTTCTCCTTCTAGGAGTGGCAAACGAAGAAGAACCCGGCTGGCAAATGTTAAACATTCGAGACTAGTTTGGGACCGAGTATACGATTAACACTTGACCCGATTACCTGACTAGCAATGTAACACCCAAAAAACGGGTTTGGTAATCAAACCACGTTAATATTAAAGAGCGAGTAAAATACCGTTAGTGGTAAAAGTGAACCCGTAAACAAAATAACTAGGAACTAATTAACCAAGTTAGTAACATGTAAATAGATAATGAAACACGGAGTTGTAGTCTTATATAATCAAAAATAAACTTGAGGGACGAAAGCTGCCAAAAAGAGAATTTTTGTTATTAAAACACTAGAATTAAAATCACAACACACATAGTGAATGTGTGTGTTGGTCGATCATCAGGAGGTGAAGATAAGGGAAACCCTAGTTCAACCAAAAACATCAAATTGAAGGGTGAATTAGGGCCAAATCATATGCATGAACATGGAATTGTGATCATCTAAGTTTGGAGATCATAAGGTATGTGGTAATTTGTGTTTTGGTAATGATGAATATGTGGATGAACTTGAAGGTAGTAACCTTGAGTTCAATATTTTGATAATATGATGATGTTGTAGTGTTCATGACCAACATACTTGCTTGTATGGATGAAATACATGAACAATTTTGTGATGGAATAGGTGTTCATATATGACATGAAGTGAGTTTTGTATCATAAGATGAAATAGATAATATATTCATGTTAAATGATGTTTGAAATCATCATGTGTTTATGAATATCTAGAACATTTGGCTAAGTTTAATGTTTGGGTAAATGTCATATATATGATGCCAAGGGTTGATTTATAATGATGAAACAATCACAAGTTCTTTTATGAGATTGAAAGATTAACATAAAATGATTGAAATCATGTTAAATTGATATTAACGATTGTATGAACTTAGTTGGAAATTTAGTTATTTTGGTAGCCTAGAAATAACGCCTACCGGGTATTTGATGAAATGCCTAAATACGTTCGGTGAACCTGTTTATGCATTTGTACATGTTAATAGGCAGTTGACTTTTTAAAAGTTAAACTGACCTATAAAAGAATCAAATGGTAATCTTGATATATAGTCCGTAAGATGAGATAGTCTTGATAAATAATAACTAATCTAACCATCTTGCGAAGGATAAAAGGTAGTTTGATGCTTGACAAGCTAGGTGGAAGCTTGGGAAGAAGCGGGTCAAACGGATCGAATACGCGAGGAAAACATAATCGGATTTCAAGGTGAGTAAAGCTTACACCCTTTTTGTAGGATATGTATTTATTTATAAGTTATAAATACAACAAAGGTTATTTAGAAATATGGTTCCAACACGCAATGATACGGGTCGGAACATATCAAAAGATGAAAAACCATGTTTAATGGTAAAAAGGGTCGAAATGGTAATTTGGTCATGTGATGATATATATAAAATGAGTTTTCGAATGCCTACTTTATAAGTAAGCCTAAACGAATAAAGGAGAAAACGGTGATTTAGTCACGTATAAAAGGATAAAAGTCGAAGTATAAAACGACACCAAGTGGCATAAGCCATGTTGAGTTAAACGCGTAAGAAACGGGTTTAAGAGACATAACTAAATGGTGAGAAACCCGAAATGAGTTACTTAACGGAATGGTAAATAAATACCATTTATATATAAGCGGCAAAATGTTTGGTCCTTTAGACCAAACAGGTCAAATGGTAATGTTGATATCATTTGACATATAACGAGTAATAAGTGCTTGTCGAGTCTTATGCTCACAGGATAAAACGGTTTGTGAATTAGCGATGCTATGAATTAGCAAATTATTAGGGCAAGGTATTAAAATGGGTCAAATTATATCATAAATAAAATTATAGTTAAACGAGCGATTTTGGTCAAATATTTAGTGAAAGTACTTCGTCATAGAATGAGGGACTAAAATTGACCCAAACGCCCTTGATGGGTAAATCGGGCAAACGACCCTTATGGGTTGTTTAGAAACATATATTATCGTAATGTAAACTTTAGATAAGCAATAAAGTTATAAGCATAAGCTTTCTCGGGTCAAATGCCTAAATTGAGCATTAATCCGTAAAATGACTAACCGAAGGGTAATATTCGTGATAATTGGTTTATTATATCAAATCCGTCACAATAGTAGTTACAAGTACATATTTCAATGTGAAAATATGATGCTAGAAATGAATAAGCTTGGTTATGCTTAAAAGCGCTTAAATACCCTTAACAGGTCAAAATAAGCATATAAGCACAAACGGGTTAAATGATGCATAATAACCCGCGATTTGAACATTGTGTGAAAGGAAACATTTATAATATTATGTCTATGAGAATATAAGTGTAATAAATGTCGCAACCCCCAACCCCACCCCGGGAGCGGGGGCCCACGAGACACAGAGCTGGTGGTACTGGTGTTTATTAATTTGGCAGCGGAATTACGACATCAGGATCGTGGTTAGAAAATAAATATCAGAGTTTCAAAACACCAAACTTTTATATTAAACAAATGGGGTAAAACCCATGTTTCCATTACAATACATATTTTTAGGGACAGACCCTAATTTATGGAAAACAAAAACTCCTTTTTATTTAGGTAACTTTTATAGCCACTTTTCTAAGCCTTCAGTGCTCTTCAGCTGGCTTCTGTTAGCTTCACATTAAGTTACCTGAAACGCGTTTTAAAAATATTTTATCAGCAAGAAATACTTACGAATCCATCTCAGTTTTATCAAAACAAGTGATTATACTTTACAGTTATTGAGGAGCATCCGCATTTACAATGTTTATATCTACACAATTATTCAACCAGTACTGTCAATCCTGACTTGTGGGTCATATTATTTGGGCCGTGTCACCCAACAGTAACGGTTCCTGTCACATTCCCGTGACTTTGGACTAGCAATGTATACAAAACCCCAACATACCGACAGTAATTTTAGAATACATATACTCAATCACTGTTAAGCATAATTAAAACATTTGAGGTTTTGGTAACACATTTGACTCACAAAAAGATTTACAAAAAGAGAATGTACTCGCCTTGAATACTTAAGTATTCCTACGGAGTTCCTGGTGATAGTTCTTGATTACTTCCTGGGATTTCTATTAAACATACAATACACATGTGTTAGTAAGTTAACCCAAGTCACTTTAACCATACAGCACTCGACAGAACTCCAACGAACGTAGTCGGGCAGAGCCTAGACATGCGTTGGCGATTCTAGATCGATTGGGTAGGGTGTCCATATAACACGAGATAGGATTTCAACGAACGTAGTCGGGCAAGGCCTTGACATGCGTTGGTCCTAATCTCGGGTAGGATAGTGAATTAGTGATCGGGGGTTAAGTTACTTACAGCGGGCAGCGCTTCGCATGTTTAGGGGTTTAGGGGGTATTTTTCAGAGAAACAGAGATTCAGAGAGTATACGAACGATATTTTCGATCGCAAATGAGCAGAGACTTCAGTCCCACGCTGCTCTATATATACCTGATTTTGACCTCCCCCGCGCGTCGCGCGAGGATCTGGGTTCCCTCTCGCGTGGCGCCTGAGGTGCCTAGCTAGGCTAGGTCAGCCTGGTCACAAGTGTAGGGTTGCCAGATGGCGCGAAACGGTGACACGTCACCAGGACACCTCCCGCGCGTCGCGACAGAGACAGGTGTCTCTGGCGCGTGGCGCCTGGACTGTCGAGGTGGACATGTCTTGTTTTGCATGCTGCGTCTCGATTTGCGTGTCTGGTTTTACGTTTCGGCTAAATTCGGGGTGTTTTGAAGAGTTGTTACATCCTCCCCACCTTGTTTTAAATCTCGTCCTCGAATTTCACTTGAATAGGTGTGGATACTTTCTTTGCATTTCTGACTCAAGCTCCCATGTATATTCTGGTCCTCTCTTTGAATCCCATTTTACTTTTACCAGAACTTGCGCTTGAGATTCTTGATCTTTCTATCTTCAATCTGAATGGGTTTCTCAACGAACTTTAGTTTCTCATTTACCTCTACATCTTGAAGAGGTATCGCCAATGATTCGTCTGCTAGATATTTCTTGAGATTGCATAGATGAAATACATCATGTATTCCTGCCATTTCCTCTGGCAATTGTAGTTGATAGGCTACTGGCCCTATTTGTTTGATAATCTTAAAAGGTCCAACATACCTTGGGCTTAATTTTCCTTGCTTGCCGAATCTTACAACTCCTTTCCATGGTGAGACTTTTACTAGCACTTTATCTCCGACTTGAAATTCCAAGGGTTTATGTCTGTTATCTGCATAACCTCTTTTGGCGATCTTGAGCCGCTTTTAGTCTTTCCTTGACTTGAATGATCTTGTTAGTTGTTTCTTGCACAATTTGAGGACCTAATGGTTGCTTTTCTCCAATCTCTGCCCAGCATACTGGAGTTCGACATTTCCCCCGTAGAGGGCTTCAAATGGTGCAGCATTGATGCTGGTATGATAGCTATTGTTGTAGGAAAATTCTATCAAAGGCAAATGTTCATCCCAATTTCCTTCGAAATCAATTACACAAGCTCTAAGCATGTCTTCCATTGTTTGAATTGTTCTTTCACTTTGACCTAACAGTTTGAGGATGATATGCCGTACTCAGATTTAGTCTTGTTCCCATTGCTTTTTGGAAACTTGTCCAAGAATGAGAGGTAAAACGGTTGTCCCTGTCAGATACAATAGATAAAGGAATTCCATACAATGAAACTATTTCATTTACATATAATTTAGCTAATTGTTCCATACTGAACGTTTCCTTCATCGGTAAGAAATGAGCAGATTTGGTTAACCGGTCTACAATCACCAAGATAGTATCATTACCTTTTCGTGTCCTGGGTAGTTTGGTAACAAAGTCCATGGTTATCATTTCCCATTTCCAAATAGGTATTTCCAATTGTTGCAACAGGCCTGAAGGTTTCTGATGTTCAGCTTTAACCTGTGAACATGTTAGGCATTTGGCAACGTAGCTTGCTACATCCTTTTTCATTCCTATCCACCATTCTTTCTCAGGTCTTTATACATCTTATCACTTCCAGGATGCATTGTATACTTAGTCTTCTGGGCTTCCTCTAGTATTCGCTTTCGTATATCTCCTTGGATAGGGATCCAAATTCTGTTTTTATGGAATCTCCAAATTCCATCTGTTTCTTTCTCTAATTCTTTAATCATTCCTTTTAATCCGTCAGCATCGTCCTTGATGAGTGTTTCCTGTGTTTGTTTAATTTGCTCATTTAAATCTATCTGCAGGTTTAGTCTAAGAGAGCGTTCGACTTAAAGCGTCAGATACTATGTTAGCTTTCCCTGCATGATACTGGACATCACAATCATAATCACTAAGGATTTCCATCCATCGCCTCTGTCTCATGTTTAATTCCCTTTGCCCAAAGACATATCTTCAACTCTTATGATCTGTGAATACTACAAACTTACTACCGTAAAGATAGTGTCTCCAAATCTTAAGGGCAAAAATTATTGCTCCTAACTCTAGATCATGGGTTGTATAATTTTCTTCATGCTTCTTGAGTTGTCTAGAGGCATAAGCAATAACCTTTTGACGTTGCATCAGCACACATCCATAACCTAACTTAGACGCATCACAATAAACTACGAAGTCTTCAGTTCCTTCCTGCAAAGCGAGTATTGGTGCATTGGTTAACTTTTGCTTCAAAATCCTGAATGCTTCTTCCTGCTTTGGTCCCCATTCAAACTTAACCAATTTGCAAGTTAGCTTAGTTAATGGGATGGCTATCTTAGAAAAATCTTGAATAAAACGTCTGTAATATCCTTCCAATCCTAGAAAACTTCTTACTTCCGTTGGTGATTCTGGGACCTTCCATTTGGTAATTGCTTCGATCTTTGTGGGATCCAATGAATTCCTTCGTGGTTTACCAGATGTCCAAGGAATTGCACTTCTTGTAACCATAATTCACATTTTGAGAATTTTGCGTAAAGCTTTTCCTTCCTTAGCAATCACAGGATTATATACAAATGCTCTGCGTGATCTTCCTTACTCTTAGAGTAAATTAGAGTATCATCTATAAAAACAATTATGAATTAATCCAGGTATGGTTTACATATCCTGTTCATCATGTCCATAAATGCAGCTGGGGCATTGGTTAAACCAAATGGCATGACAGAAATTCATAATGACTGTACCTTGTTCGGAAAGCTGTTTTAGGAATGTCCTCTTCCTGTACTTTCAACTGATGATATCCTGAGCATAAGTCGATCTTAGAAAAGAATCGGGCTCCTGGAGTTGGTCGAACAAATCGTCAATTCTTGGTAAGGGGTACCGATTTTTAATTGTAACCTTTCAATTCTCGGTAGTCAATGCACATACGCATTGATCCGTATTTCTTCTTAACAAACAACACCGGCGCTCCCCATAGCAATGAGCTGGGTATATGAAACCTTTCTCTAGTAATTTGTCCAGTTGTTTCTTCAGTTCCTGCATCTCTGTCGGTGCTAGGCGATAGGGTGCTTTGGCAATCGTTGTCGTTCCTGGTATTAGGTGAATTCTAAATTCAACCTCTCGGTCTGGCGGTAATCCAGGCAACTCTTCCGGGAAGACATCTGAGAAATTAGATATTACAGGAATATCTTTTAATTCTTTTCCTTTAGTGTAATGATTACGGAAATCATACACACTATTTCTCCTTTCCGTGCATAGCTTGCAGTTTTCATCACAGAGATGAACTTTGTTGATTTTGTCGACTTATCTCCTTTAATTGTGATCCTTTCACCCGAGGGCACATTTACTTCTACAGACTTTTGATCACATATTATTCGTGCCTGATTGGCTACCAACCAATCCATTCCTAACACGACATCAAATCCGGCAAGATCCATTGGAAAAAGGTTAGCAGAAAAATTATGATTTAAAATTCCTATCTTTGCTCCGTGCAGGATTTTACTTATTTGGATAGAAGATCCATTTGCCGTCTCCACTAGACAGTTTTGGTGAAGTTTAGTTAATGGTTGATTAAGAAAATTGCAAAAGGAAGTATTAATGAAACTTTGGTTTGCACCAGAGTCAAACAATACTTTTTCATAAACATCATTAACTAAAAACATAACGGCCATCACATTCGGAATCATCTTGGCTTCTTCGGCAGTCAGCACGAATGCTTTGGCAGTCTTCTTGGGTCCTTCCATCATCCTTGCTTTGTTGTTTGCCGCTAGAGCTAGTTTCGAGCAGTTAGTTCTAATATGACCAGCTTCCCCGCAATAGTAGCATAGCCCATTGCTAACTTTCTTCCTGCAGTCTTTTTCCTTATTCCCTGGGAATTTGTAAAAATTGCAGTATGTAGAGCATTTCCCTGAATGTCTCCTTTTGCAGTACTTACACGGGGGTGAAGAAGAACTTGTCCATTTCCCACGGTTGGAATTTCCATAACGTAGTTCCTGGGTGATCTTTTGAGCTAGGTTCCTTTTCTGGTTTTCTTCTTGCGTACGTATCAATTCATCTGTCAAAGTGTTTGCTAGCTCTACTGCTTCTTCTATGGTTTGTGGTCTAGCTGCTTTGACTACATGTCTGATTTCACTGATTAATCCCCAGATGTAACGGGAGATTAATATTGGTTCTGGTGAGGCCAGGGTTGGTACAATCCTTGCATATTCAAAGAATGTGGTAGTATATTCCCTGCAATTTACCCCAGTCATTTTATGATTTAGGAATTTATTAGCAATCTGCTCCTTTTCATTAGGAGGACAGAATTTCCTTTCAACTACTTCCTTAAAGTTATTCCATTCCATACTGTAAACTTTGTCATTTCCTTTGGACTGAAGAATGGTATTCCACCACTCTAAAGCTGCATCTTTAAAAAGATTAGAAGCATACATGACTTTATCTTCATTTGCACATTTACTTATCTTGAGGACGGCTTCTGTCTTTTCTATCCAGCACAAGGCTGAAATAGCTCCTTCATTTCCTGAGAATTCTATCGGTTTGCATGATAAGAATTCTTTATAAGAACAACCATATGAGATGGTTCTTCTTCTTTTGGAATTGGAGCTTGGATTAACAGTTCGGGATTTCCATTCACGCTATGATTTGATTCAGGGAGGACACGTTTATTTCCGTTTATGGAATCATTATTTCCTGCCTTTTTAATGGTGTCGATAATAGCATCTATGATTCCTTGGGCAACTATGTGTTCGATAGCACTTTTATTCATTTGATTCTCGTTATTATCGTTATTCTGGATTTCCTGATTTACTTCGTCTGACATCTGAATTATAAACATTTAGCAGGTATTAATATCACAGAATAATTTAAATAACAATTACACCAACACAGTGAACCAAAATCGTCGAGCATTGCGACTTTTACTCCTTTCATACATATGCATCTAGTACAAGCATAACTGGAATTCAAATATTACTAGCTATGCATCGATATATTTATATAAGTGATATTACTTTTTTTAACGTTACAAAATACACACACATATATATATTCCTTAAAACTGTATTTCGCGCTCGTCATACTTCCAAACGAGCTTCTCTCCGATGTGACGAATTCGGTTTCCTTCCTCCACCAATTCATCTCCAAGCTGGCGGATTTCTTCCACATGTTCCCTGGGTAGTATTGGGGCTGGCACTGGTTCAGGGTAAGGTGGAACTGGTTCTTCATATGGGATTAGGTTTTCTGGCAGGTTCTGAATTGCCCAGTTATTAGCCCACCATGGATCTAAAAGGTTTGGTGATGGAATTCTAGGTATCTCATTGGGGTTAAAGGATGGTATTGGAAATTGATTTTCCTGGTTCTGTTCTAGGTTTATGGGTTGGTTAGGAAATAAGGGAAGCAACGGGGGTTCAGGATTTGCTACTTAATTGAAATTAGGTTCTCCTTCTGCATTTCCAAACATGTGAAAATTTGCTAGCTGCCTATCCAATTCTTCCTCCCACAAGGGTCTAATTTCCGGGTTTTGGGTGTTTCTCTCAGTTCTAGCTGCTATGGCTTGATGTTGTACTTGTCTCAGTCTTTTTCTCTTTTCTACTTTGGCTCTACTAAACCAATTTCTCTTTTTAGGGTGAAAAGGTTCTACAGATTTGGCTTTGAAGACAAAAACATCTTCGGAATCGGTGGTGTAGTCTGTGGTTGGCTGGGATGTTCCTTCATCCATCAGAGAATGAGGTAGGTGATGATAAGCGTCAGAAGTACCCTGATCACTCATTCTACAGACTAAAGAAGTTAGTAAAATAACACCAAATAATATATACATGTAAAGTCGCGGATATTTTCTAACACATTTGTTTAAAATTTAGGTATTTCAAAAGAACACCAAAATGGCTTAAACCAGTGGCATAGCTCTGATACCACCTTCTGTCGCAACCCCCGACCCCACCCCGAAAGCGGGGGCCGCGAGACACAGAGCTGGTGGTACCGGTGTTTATTAATTTGGCAGCGGAATTACGACATCAGGATCGTGGTTAGAAAATAAATATCAGAGTTTCAAAACACCAAACTTCTAATTAAACAAATGGGGGTAAAACCAATGTTTCCATTACAATACATATTTTTAGGGACAGACCCTAATTTATGGAAAACAGAAACTCCTTTTTATTTAGGTAACTTTTATAGCCACTTTTCTAAGCCTTCAGTGCTCTCCAGCTGGCTTCTGTTAGCTTCACATTAAGTTACCTGAAACGCGTTTTAAAAATATTTTATCAGCAAGAAATACTGGCGAATCCATCTCAGTTTTATCAAAACAAGTGATTATACTTTACAGTTATTGAGGAGCATCCGCATTTACAATGTTTATATCTACACAGTTACTCAATCAGTACTGTCAATCCTGACTTGTGGGTCATATTACTTTGGGCCCTGTCACCCAACAGTAACGGTTCATGTCACATTCCCGTGACTTTGGACTAGCAATGTATACAAAACCCCAAATACCGGCAGTAACTGTAGTATACATATACTCTATCACTGTTAAGCATAATTAAAACATTTGAGGTTTTGGTAACACATTTTGACTAACAAAAAGATTTACAAAAAGAGAATGTACTCGCCTTGAACACTTAAGTATTCCTACGGAGTTCCTGGTGATAGTTCTTGATTACTTCCTGGGATTTCTATTAAACATACAATACACATGTGTTAGTAAGTTAACCCAAGTCACTTTAACCATACAGCACTCGACAGAACTCCAATGAACGTAGTCGGGCAGAGCCTAGACATGCGTTGGCGATTCTAGATCGTTTGAGTAGGGTGTCCATATAACACGAGATAGGATTTCAACGAACGTAGTCGGGCAAGGCCTTGACATGCGTTGGTCCTAATCTCGGGTAGGATAGTGAATTAGTGATCGGGGGTTAAGTTACTTATAGCGGGCAGCGCTTCGCATGTTTAGGGGTTTAGGGGGTATTGTTCAGAGAAACAGAGATTCAGAGAGTATACGAACGATATTTTCGATCGCAAATGAGCAGAGACTTCAATCCCACGCTGCTCTATTTATACCTGATTTTGACCTCCCCCGCGCGTCGCGCGAGGATCTGGGTTCCCTCTCGCGTGTCGCCTGAGGTGCCTAGCTAGGCTAGGTCGGCCTGGTCACAAGTGTAGGGTTGCCAGATGGCGCGAAACGGTGACATGTCACAAGGACACCTCCCGCGCGTCGCGACAGAGACAGGTGTCTCTGCCTCGTGGCGCTTGGACTGTCCAGGTGGACCTGTCTTGTTTTGCGTACCGCGTCTCGATTTGCGTGTCCGGTTTTATGTTTCGGCTAAATTCGGGGTGTTTTGGAGAGTTGTTACAATAAACAAGTTGGTTTGATAAAAGTATGAACATGTCAAAAGCTATGTCAAAAGAAGTTTAATAATTAATTTATGCCGCGGGCTTAAATTCTAGAAAATTGTTAATCCGGATGTCGGATTTTAACTCCATGTGATGGAGAATCAAATTACGATCGCATAGGAAATAGAATCGTGTAAAACAAATCAATAACGAATAAGTTATGGACGTTTTCATAACAGGGACTGAAAGTGTAAAAGCTGAAACTAGGCTAAACCATAAGTTACGGTTCTGAACCATAACTTACGGTTCAGACCTGCTGATCCGGACAGAAATGGGGTACCATAGGCTACGGTACCCAACTGTAGCTTACGACAGACCTTTTAAATAAATATATATATATATACATACTAGCTTTCTACCCGCGCGATGGGGCGGCGGTGGCGATTTACAATAGGATAGTACTTAAGCTAGCAGGAAGCCCGCACGACGCGGTGGCGGCGACAATTTACAAGGCGGTACTTGTTTTCTGTTTGTTTATTAATCCTCTAATGGGTTCACTCGCACTTTGCACTGGGCAGACCAATTTTTAACAAAATATAAATAGAAACGTAAATGCAACGGTAACTACAACTAAAATATTAAAAAATGTAGTTAGAATTAAAAGTATTATACCAAAAAGCATGAATGAAAACAAATATAACAAAAAGCTTCTACAAATTCAAAAAAAAATGGCGGGCTACCGCCAATCTTGTATGCCCTAGGAGAGAAGCACCTATCTTCCCCTACAAAGATGAAACGTGTGGCCTGTAGAGGGTTACTTGCGGGCTTCTTAAGTCATCTGCTCTAGTATACTGCTCTACGGCAACCATCGCAAGATTACCACTGCGACTGCCCCGTAGAGCAGTATAATATAGCAGATGACTTAAGACACCCACAAGTAACCCTCTACAAGCCACACGTTTCATCTATGAAGGAGGTAACACTAAGCATCCATTCTTAAAGAAGAAAAAAAGTTTAGATAACGGTTAAGAAAGCATGACATGATCCTTTTTTAGTAAGTCGGTGCCAACTTTATAGTTAGGTTATAAGGCTCAGATGGAGTCATCAACATGGCTGCATTGGATGCCATGCCAATGTGACATCCTAACCGATCATCATAGCCTTATTGTCAAGGGACGACCTAAAGTAATTTGCCATTCCCCTTAAAACACCTTTAAAGCATCATGTACAAGCCTTTTAAGCAGATAAAATAAAAGATGGACATCACTTTCCACTTATACCCTCATTCAAACAAAAAACACGTGTGCTCTTCACCAAATCTAGGGTTTCCCATTTCAAAACATATCGCCGCTCAGCAGACTCCACATGAATACACAGTCTTCCATAAAACTAAAATGTTTAGACATATTTTTCCAAAAATTACTATTGAAGTGACCAAAATGTCTATGAATCTCAAAAGGTGCATCACAGACTTAGCTAAGCTACAAAACAGTGGTATAGATTTCCTAGTAAACAAACCCAAAAACAATCAGGAACAAAAACAAATATCCTTGACATAGTGCAGATATACCAAAAACAGAAGCCAATAAACAGATTTTTGAGCATCCACAGCCGTCGTCCCAATGGTAAATACGTGATCTTTTGCCTTACGTTTTTTTTTGTTTTTGTCTATTTTATAAATAGTATAGTTCAACATCATTAGCACTTCACAGAACATTATAAAAAAACTAAACCAACACAGATCTGAAAGTATTACACCCGCTCAATTGTGGGGCTGTTTTGTAATTTCACTGCTCAGTGGTTCCAAACATCCTACAAGACTCAGACATGTAATTGAGAGATCATCACAGCTACGAACCTGGGTAAAGCCATGGCTGCAAACACATGGTTGCAGAGTGATAACTATGTAACCTGGATATTACCCCGCCAAGATGCTACTCGGATCTTCTATGTACCCTCAAAATAAAACAACAATCATCACAGTCTAATAACTATCATCAAGTCAGGGATCTGACATAAAAACATCCAAAAATAACAACAATCTGGATTTAACGGGAACAAGGATCGGGGAGAAACCCTAGATATGGATTTCAATTTATAGTCTCTTCAAAGGAAATAACAATCAGATCTATGAAGTACAACATGTCTTCAACATTTCAAAACTTTATGTCATCCCTTGACATCGAACCCTAGACTCAGACATGTAATTGAGGGATGAACACAGCTACGTGTAACGCCTCGCGTTTCTGTAAAATTTTATTTTAAGAAATACACGTCGTACAACTAAATTATTTATTTGTCCATTTTTATTATCATTGTTATTATTATGTATTTCTTCATTATTTTTATAAATAATAATAATAATAAACAAAATAAATTCGACAGTTTTATGAAACTTGTACTTGAAATAATATCTCGTCGGTACGTTCGGGCCACTCAAAAACGTTAGAACCGGTTAACGGGCCTTGGCCCAACACACCGCCTAAACCTAGCTAAACCCTAAACCTAATTAAAATTATATACACACACACTTCAGCCACTCTCACTCAAACCTCGGTCTCCCTATCCCTCCGGTCATCGGCGCTGCATTTCCGGTCGGCTGCCGGCGACAAACCTCCGGCGACCACCCGCAACACCCCTTCGAACACCCTCCTCCCGCTTTAACGCTCACCCTCGACCCCTCTCTCTCCACTCTCGTTCACTTCTCTCTCTCCCTTAAACCGGCGGTCGGCTACCACTTTTGGTGGCGGCAGTGCTGGAATGGTGGTCGTGGGAAGGTGTTAGCGGCGGCAGTTTGGGTTCCCGGTAGGGATTTCATTTTCGATTCGAGTTCAACCCGGTTTCGGTTCAAGTTACGGTTTGGGTTGGTTTCGGTTCCGGCGACGACTGAAGACGAAGGCAATGACAGGTTTGGTTTGGGTATCCCAGTTCTTTAATCGGTTCAAGTCGGCTTGGTTTGGTTCGGGTCTTGGCTCATGGTTCAGTTCAAGTCGGTTCAGGATTCGTACTTGGTTCAGCTGGTCGTTGCGATTCAGGTCCAACCAGTTAATTTAGGTCTGGTACAGCGTGGTTCGGGTACGGTTCTGTTTGGCTCAAAGTTTGATGTTCGTTTTGCTTCGGGTATCGACGGTTCAGTTTTGAGTCGCCACTTGATGTTCGTTTCGCTTCGGACAGGTTCACGTTTCTAGCTGTTTCCATTCAGGTTCGGTTTAAGGTTTTGGGATTGGTCAACGGGATTAAAAACAGTTGACATGGCGAGACTGCGATCGTGGTTCGGCTTGGTCAAACCGAGTCAACTCAGCTGGTCAACTCGGTCAGGCGGTTCGACGTTCGACACGAAGGGTGGTAAACTTTAACGGCTCGACTCTTATTATATTATTCATGTTGATCTTATATATATATATATATATATATATATATATATATATATATATATATATATATCTTTTTAACGCAACCGAGCTCGAACCGACCCAATAGCGAAATAATACAAACTTTGCTTATTTAAAACCAATAAACTTAGCATAGTCATTATATTTTCGCACTTGATAGAAATTATACACATACATGATGATATATACAATTATAGATTGATTCGTATATTTATTGAGTTTTGAAAAACAAAATATATATCGGCACATTTGGTTGTCGGGGTCGTCCTAAAACAGGGGAAACTCTGCCCGTTTTTCGTCAAAACCTACATATCCATCTATTACACACCTTGTCGAAATATATATATGTCCATCTATTGTACTTTTGTTAAAACATATATATATATATATATATATATATATATATATATATATATATATATATATATATATATATATATATATATATATATATATATATATATATTACGTTTTTCGTCAAAGTATATATATAGCTATCAATCATATTTTCCGACAAAAGTATACACATTATTCTTTCCAACGAAATTTATGTATGATACACTTTTTCGAAAAATGTATTCGCTACGCTAATGAAATGTACCAAGACTCAAAATGAAGGTTATAAATAAATAATAAAGTATATTTATTTTGACAATGCCCCTTAACCTCTAAACACTCTAAAATCCTTAAAATTGCGAGGCACGACTCGGATCCTACAAGGACTAAAAAAAAGATTACCTCGGAATTCCATCATTCGGCTGTCAACTCCTCACGAAAGTTATAAAGGAAGCTTCGGTACAATGTGAGCATACTCGACCCCTTTTTACACTTTAATGCATTTTGGGGTGCAACATGTATAAATTACAAAATTTATTTTAAACAAAATTAAATGTGTTCACAATACCAAATGTGCCATTAGTTACGCTTATGTGAGTTATAGGTGTTAGTTTAAACTCGTCTATACACGCTACTTGTTATGATTGAGTTGTTTATGCTTATTAGTTTTGACTTGTATTCTCATGATATCATTATGCTTAGAATACTATGCCTGCTAGTTAAGGAATTCGATTATATGCTATGGTTATGCGAAAGTGGTCTACATAATCATGCGATTCAACTTGAATATATACTTGTCTCAGTCAAAACAAACTTTATACTTATAATTAATTTCAAACTTGTATGCTCGCCAATACTTTTATATTGATCTACGCTTTTAATACATGTTGCAGGAAAGCTGATGATGCAAGAAATCTAGTTGGATTGCTTAGATACACGCCTAGATTAATTTATCTATTTTGATGTTATGACGTTTTGAAACAATTGTTGACTATTATTTGGAATTTTTGTATGACAATTTAGTCTTGAATGAAATTTGAATTTAATCTATATTGTCACATAGCGTTATGAAGTTTTGAGCAATTTGTTCGTCTCATCCCGATGTTTCCGCCATCGGTTGGGGTGCGACAGATTGGTATTAGAGCCATAACTATAGGGAATTAGGTAGAATTGTCATGTTTGGCCTAGTCTATAGTTTAAGTACCATACCATTGACCATTTGTGATACTTGACTAAATTGTTATTCTTTCTATCATGCTTCTCCCCCTTTTGATCCTAAAACTTACAATATGTCTTTCCTAAGACATGAAACACAACACACGATTTTGAGTATATTGTTGTTCCACAATTGAAATAACTCATCAATACAGGGGTGATTCCCGCCATTGGTGACGAGTTTCAATCCGTTTTACATGTTATTTCGCACGAAATTCACCATCAAGTCAGGAGTGATATCCATATCTTGATGGGAGTTTCATTTCATAATCTAGTGGATCCTTATTGACGATTCGAGATTATATCTTGATACGTTCAATAAACCACAATTTGGGGACGAAATTGTCAAGCCAGGATTGACATCCACACCATGATGACTGGTTCCGCTCCTCAATTTTCAATCTCGCCAAAGTTTCGTATTTTTCGATCAAATTAGGGACATGTACTAATTGGAAGGGTAAAGTACCGTTAATCGCTTGGCGACGAGAGTATTATACCTATTAGGCCAAATCGTGTCTCCCTAATTCGAAAGGACTTACGAGTCACTTTGGAATAGTCGAAGTTTCTAAAACCGCAACACTCCAACATTTTAACAAGCCTCTCTTTTATGCTATCTTACATTTTATGCTATATAATTTTTATTCCTTCATTTTTTTTTCAATGTCACACTATACTAAAATCAAATTCATGCACGACAAACTTCGCATTTATACTAAATCTATTACGCAACGATTCTATAGGTGCATACTAAACATCATACTTGATTTGGGATTACTGGAACATTATATGTGATAAACTCGTTATAAAACCACACCTTAACATGTATAGCACTATGCGTAGTGCTATAGGAGTAGCGCACCACCCTTGAGACTTGGGGTCATGTTAAGTAAACTATTTCATACTAAGTAAACTATTTTACACTATGTTTCAACAATATTGACTAGTCAACATTGCGTACACGATGGTTTGACTTGTTTATTCACATGTTTATGTGGTAGACTCGTCATTAACTTTGATCAAGCCACACCTTAACATGTATAACGCTTGTGTAGCGCTATAGGAGTGACGCCCGCCCGTATTCTTGAGGTCATGTTAAGTAAACTATTTTACACCCTCTTCGTTTTAACGATGATGGGTAGTCTACATTGCGGTACACGATGGGTTGACCTGTTTATTCACATGCCAGTAATCCGTTAATCTTGGTTAAACTAAAATATATCATCTGTATTGTACACGAATGTGCGAATACTCATACTTATACAGTATACTCTCTCATACTTAAATACAATTATACTTACATACTTGAGACTCTATATATGCTATCATTCTCACTTGTAATACGTTAATAAACCCTAATCGTGACACGGAACGTAACATGACACCGATTAGCGAAACAGAAGTAATATGGTATAAACATGGTGGATACGCAGCGGGTATTTCCTATATATAAGTGTTACTACCATATTACCAAAATTTCGTAAAACGTGCCATGAGAAATTCGGTGTTTCACTACTATGTTTAATACAAACTTTAACCACTCACAACCTATTTCGCGATTATACCCATACATGCTTCAAAATGCCCTATTATTCTAAAGTCTCCCTCTTAAATAAATTTCAGGACGAAATTTCCTAAAGTAGGGGAGACTGTAACGCCTCGCGTTTCCGTAAAATTTTATTTTAAGAAATACGCGTCGTATCATTAAATTATTTATTTGTCCATTTTTATTATCAATGTTATTATTATGTATTTATTCATTATTTTTATAAATAATAATAATAATAACGATGATAATAATAATAATACTAATAATAATAATAATAAACAAAATAAATTTGACAGTTTTATGAAACTTGTACTGGAAATCAGATCTCGTTGGTATGTTCGGGCCACTCAAAAACGTTAGAACGGGTTAACGGGCCTTGGCCCAACACACCACCTAAACCTAGCTAAACCCTAAACCTAATTAAAACTATATACACACACACTTCAGCCACTCTCACTCAAACCTCGGTCTCCCTCTCCCTCCGGTCACCGGCGCCGCATTTCCGGCCGGCTGCCGGCGACAAACCTCTGGCGACCACCCGCAAACCCCCTTCGAACACCCTCCTCCCGCTTTAATGCTCACCCTCGACCCCTCTCTCTCCACTCTCGTTCACTTCTCTCTCTCCCTAAAACCGGCGGCCGGCCACCACTTTTGGTGGCGGCAGCACTGGAATGGTGGTCGTGGGAAGGTGTTAGCGGCGGCAGTTTGGGTTCCCGGTTTAGTTTTCATTTTCGATTCGAGTTCAACCTGGTTCCTGTTCAAGTTACGGTTTGGGTTGGTTTCGGTTCCGGCGACGACTGAAGACGAAGGTAGTGACGGGTTTGCTTTGGGTATCCCAGTTCTTTAATCGGTTCAAGTCGGCTTGGTTTGGTTCGGGTCTTGGCTCATGGGTCAGTTCAAGCCGGTTCAGGATTCGTACTCGGTTCAGCAGGTCATTGCGATTCAGGTCCAACCAGTTAATTCGGGTCTGGTACAGTGTGATTCGGGTACGGTTCTGTTTGGCTCAAAGTTTGATGTTCGTTTCGCTTCGGGTCTCGACGGTTCAGTTTTGAGTCGCCACTTGATGTTCGTTTCGCTTCGGACAGGTTCACTTTTCTATATGTTTCCATTCAGGTTCGGTTTAAGGTTTCGTGATTGGTCAACGGGATTAAAAACAGTCGACATGGCGAGACTGCGATCGTGGTTCGGCTTGGTCAAACCGAGTCAACTCAGCTGGTCAACTCGGTCAGGCGGTTCGACGTTCGACACGAAGGGTGGTAAACTTTAACGGCTCGACTCTTATTATATTATTCATGTTGATCTTATAAATATATATATATATATATATATATATATATATATATATATATATATATATATATATATATATCTTTTTAGCGCAACCGAGCTCGAACCGACCCAATAGGGAAATAATACAAACTTTGCCGATTTAAAACCAATAAACTTAGCGTAGTCATTATATTTTCGCACTTGATAGAAATTATACACATACATGATGATATATACAATTATAGATTAATTCGTATATTTATTGAGTTTTGAAAAACAAAATATATATCGGCACATTTGGTTGTCGGGATCGTCCTCAAACAGGGGAAACTCTGCCCGTTTTTCGCCAAAACCTACATATCCATCTATTACACACCTCGTCGAAATATATATATGTCCATCTATTGTACTTTTGTCAAAACATATATATTTATTTATATATATATATATTACGTTTTTTTGTCAAAGTATATATATATATACCTCTCTATCATATTTTCCGACAAAAGTATATACACATTATTCTTTCCAACGAAATTTATGTATGATACACTTTTTCGAAAAATGTATTCGCTACGCTAATGAACTGTACCAAGACTCAAAATGAAGGTTATAAATAAATTATAAAGTATATTTATTTTGACAATGCCCCTTAACCTCTAAACACTCTAAAATCCTTAAAATTACGAGGCACAACTCGGAACCTACAAGGACTAAAAAAAAGATTACCTCGGAATTCCATCATTCGGCTGTCAACTCCTCACAAAAGTTATAAAGGAAGCTTCGGTACAATGTGAGCATACTCGACCCATTTTTACACTTTAATGCATTTTGGGGTGTAACATGTATAAATTACAAAATTTATTTTAAACAAAATTAAATGTGTTCACAATACCAAATGTGCCATCAGTTACGCTTATGTGAGTTATAGGTGTTAGTTTAAACTCGTCTATACACGCTACTTGTTATGCTTGAGTTGTTTATGCTTATTAGTTTTGACTTGTATTCTCATGATATCATTCTGCTTAGAATACTATGCCTGCTAGTTAAGGAATTCGATTATATGCTATGGTTATGCGAAAGTGGTCTACATATTCGTGCGATTCGACTTGAATATATACTTGTCTCAATGAAAACAAACTTTTATACTTATAATTAATTTCAAACTTGTATGCTCCAATACTTTTGTATTGATCTACGCCATGTTGCCGGAAAACTGATGATACAAGAAATCTAGTAGGATTGCTTAGATACACGCCTAGATTAATTTATCTATTTTGATGTTATGACGTTTTGAAACAATTGTTGACTATTATTTGGAATTTTTTTATGACAATTTAGTCTTGAATGAAATTTGAATTTAATCTATATTGTCACATAGCGTTATGAAGTTTTGAGCAATTTGTTCGTCTCATCCCGATGTTTCCGCCATCGGTTGGGGTGTGACACTACGAACCGGGTAAAGCCATGGCTGCAAACACACGGTTGCAGAGTGAGAACTATGCAACCTAGATATTGCCCCGCCAAGATACTACTCGGATCTTCTATGTACCCTCAATATACAACAATCATCACAGTCTAATAACTATTATCAAATACTCATGCAACCATCATAGCGTTTGAAGCTCAGCTTACGCATCACAGCCTCAACACTTTGAGTTTGTCAAATGAATTCGGAGTACACAAAATCTCGAGTACACAACTCCTTTACCACCCACCGGACACTATTATCTTTACAGTTTGAAAAGATCTCTCTAGTCACACTGTTTGAAAAGGTAAAAAACAAAAGGTCATAGGTCAGTATTTGACCGGTAAAAGCAAGCTGTTTGAAAAGGTAAAAGGCAAATGACTCAATGGTAGTTTATAGTCTCTTCAAAGGAAATAATAACAATCAGCAACAAATAATACGAGGAATACGAAATCATACGAGGAATACCTAAGCAAGCCTATGAGAGCAAAATCGGGTCCAGGAGGTCAGGGAGAACTTACGGAGTGCCACTGTCCCACAAACTCCATGACTGTCCCCCACTGTCCCCCAAACTCCAGGACTCTGCAAAGGAAATAACAACAATCAACAACAAATTATACAAAGGAAATAACAACAATCAACAACAAATCATACAAAGGAAATAACAACAATCAACAACAAATCATAAGAGGAGGACTTAACGAAGCTTCGTTGGAAACTTCTCTGGAACCCTATCCGTCATCGCCGGAGGCGGAGGCTAGGGTTTTCAGTCACTGTGTTTCCTCATTTTAACCTTGGACCCGTCAACAGTGCATACGGGGACTTAAGGACAACCACTGTCCCCCAAACTCCATGACAAAGGAAATAACAACAATCAACAACAAATCATAAGAGGAACCTTAACAGAGCTTCGTCGGAGACTTCGCCGAAACCCTAGCCGTCATTGCCAGAGGCGACGGCTAGGGTTTTCTGTCACCGTGTTTCTCCTCACTTCACAAAACATTATACAAACATTATTAAAAACTAAACCAACACAGATCTGAAAGAAACCCTAGCTCTGGATTTAAGTTATCTTCAAAGGAAACAACAACAATCAACAGCAAATCATAAGAGGAGGACTTACCGGAGCTTCGTCAAACATATCGCCGGAACCCTAGTCCCCATCGCATGAGACTTCAACATCATCGGCACTTCACAACCCAATAAAATCTGGAAATCGGAACCAGGAGGTCAGAAGATCTGGTGAAGATCTGTTGAAACTCCATAGATCTGGTGAAGATCTATTGAAACTCCATAGATCTGGTAAAATTGCCAGAGAGAGGAGCAGGGGAGCGGCGATATGTTTTGAAATGGGAAACCCTAGATCTGGTGAAGAGCACGCGTGTTTTTTTGTTTGAGCGAGGGTATGAGTGGAAAGTGATGTCCATTTTTTATTTGATGTGCTTAAAAGTGTTGTACGTGGTGCTTTAAAAGTGTTTTAAGGGGAGTGGCAATTTACTTTAAGTCGTCCCTTGGATATGCTTATTATTTATAGTATGTATATATATATATATATATGCTTCTTGTTCGTGTTGATATACGGACTTGATTTAAACACGTTATAAGTTCGTATGACTAACCATTTCATGGTTTATGAAATGTAGGAATATCTTGGGATGCCGGATGACGATCAAGCTCAACGAAGAACCGAACACAATCAAGATACAAGCTTCCGCACTACGTTTCTTCGTCATTTTCAAATGACGAACTCATTTACATTATGTTGTGTTGTTTCAATATGAAAATGTTTTAAATAAACTCGTATTTTCATAAGTATGTGTAATCGTTAATACACATTTTTAGTCTAAATTTATAAGAAAACTATTAAATATTGGTAAGGGTCTTACAAGCAAATGCGAAGCAATCAAATAAGAATTTTCGTTTCCTTTGATTTTTGTTTGTCTTTGATAGTCGAGTAATCTACTAATTCACTAGTTTATAGTATTTATATATATATGATTTCTTGGGTAATAAAGTTATATAAAGTTAAAAAGAGTAAGAAATGTATTTGGAAATTCCAATAAATTATTTATAATAAATTAATAGACATACCCGATACTTTACGGGTAATTACATGCCACATACCCGACTATCTATTAATAGGGTATGGGACCTGGCTCGCTCGTCACATAGTGCTCTTTTATTGTTAAATTATAGACGTGAATTTGGTTCCCGGGCTGGCTGACATCAATAAATATGTTCCCGTTAGACCACAATTTGCTCTCATGTTGGCATTATTATCCATTTATGTTTATCTGCAAGTTTTTTTTTATTTCAATCCTTTCATTTCTTTTTTAAAATTAAATAAATTAATAACTACATCATGTTACTACCACAGTGGACAGTTGGTATTGCATTAACATAACAATATGCAGAAGGTATAATTGCTCAAGGACTTCAAATGCAGCATAACATAAATTTCTGTAGATATATTTCAAGAATTAGGAATGGACTTCATATTTCTGCCATTTGCCAAGCTTATGTTAACTTTAGCTTCTAGTATATGTGACAATAATGATTTGTTGACTTATATTATGATTGTATTTTAAATTTTATTTGCATGTGATGCAGGTGAAATGCTTTTCCAGCAACTAGTTAGCAAGAGATGGGAAATTGGATATCTGTGAGGACTTATCTTGTTACCGGTATAATCATGGCCTCGGGACCCCATCAATACTCTGTTAATCAGTGAAATCAGGTAAAACACAACCTACAGTGCACAGGTGACATTCAAGGGATTAGCCATTAAAAGCAGAAGCCAAGAGGGTTTTGTCTCAATGGCAATTGGCATTAGTGAATTCATCTCAAACAAGTGGTGATAGTTCACACCCTATACTGGGTATTTAGGTGGATTTTACGTAGTGTAGAATTTGGTGTATGTGTTGTCATTCTAATTCTAAAAACCGTTAAGAGCAAAGAAATTGTGAAAGTTAAATTCGAATTTAAGACCGTATGGAATTTTGTATTAGCCACATGAAGGTACAACTGTAAGTGGATTTAAACATTCTCAATTATTGCTAACGTCTCTTGTTTGTTGTGTTGGAACTTATATAATGTCTTATCAATTTGGATTATGTTTTATTTTAAATGTGCTAGATCAAAGATCTTGATTGAAAAGAACAAATGTGAAACGGGTCGAAATTCACTCAAATATTTTCAACATCTCTCTCTCTCTCTCTCTCTCTCTCTCTCTCTCTCTATATATATATATATATATATATATATATATATATATATATATAAAATGTAGTATATGGAGAAAACCCTTGTAATTGAAAAAAATTAGGAAACTCAAAGCTCCCGACATTTTTTATTTTGAAAAAAAATCACACATTTAATATACATGTTTTTAAGGGTTTTTAGCAAAAAATTTCAAAAAAGCGCTTAGTGGATATTTTTTAAAAAAAACAAGTTTTCAGCAATGTGATTGTAACATATGTTACACATAAATTTAACATATGTTACACAAAAACTTGTTTAATTTTAAAAAAAAAATCTGGTCGGCGCTTTTTTGATTTTTTTGCTCAAAACCCTTAAAAACATGTTTATTACATGTGTAATTTTTTTCAAAATAAAAAAATTTCGGTAGCTTTGAGTTTCCTAGGTTTTCTCACCACAAGTGGGTTTTCTATATATCATTTCCCTATATATATATATATATATATATATATATATATATGTCACACCCCGACCCGCAGCGGAATAAAAGTCGGGCATAATTGGGTTATCACCAAAGCTCATGATGTTACTAAGATGTTTCATATTTATTAAATTCAAATTACAACATAAATATCCAAAAACAAAATTCATACAATTACAAGAAAAATGAAACTATATAATTATTCCAAAGCTTAAACTTGTTTATTCTTCTAAGCCTTCCTATGTGTTTCTTATCTCAGCTGGATCACCTGTATCATGTGTAAAACGGGGGATATTTTGGGTCAACAAAAGTTGGCGAGTGAACCTTGATAAAACATTGTTACTAATTTCTTGTTTTATTTAATAAGGAAAATTTTGTGCAATAATCACATGTGAGCAAACATATATAGATAAACAAACACAAACCACTTTGGATGAGTATATGATATGAATGATGATGTATGTGACATCAAGGCTCAATCAAACGGAGCCGATCTAATGAGGCACCTGATGCTCAACCCGTCTCCCACGGGAAACTGATGGGCCTAATGAAATGCGTGCACTGAAAATGGTAAGTTCAATCTACATATAATTCACACAACAATTGATACACATTTGATACACATTTGATCACGAATATGATGTATGCACAAGTGTTTAAATAAAATAAAAGGATTATACGACACATGATACACCCCAAAACATGATTAAAACGGGGAATTGGTAGAGATTCACTCACAATGGGTGCGTTCTTTGATGACGATGAATGCGCACGAATTTATGATTCAATCGACGAGGGAAGAACTAACCTAGATAATAACAAAGTGATTCGATAAATAAATAAATTTTATTTGAGATTAATATTTTTAATTAGTGCTCTTAAATGGGATTTTTAGATTTATTTTTGTGAGTTTAAGGAAATTTTCTAACTTTAATAATTATTTTTAAGTATTTTTAAATAATTTTCCAATTAAATAAATAAATAAAAAGAAATAAAAAAAGTTGACTTTTTGACCGTTGACCGTTGACCGGGTCTTGACCTGTCAGACCGTGTTTTCTATGCGCTGAGTGAGGTTCGAACTCGGGACCTCTCGTATACGTGCACGCAACTCTACCAACTGAGCTACGTGTCTAACCCGAAATATTCTCTGTTTTAATTATATATATATACTAATTAACCTTAAACTTATTTGGTTTTTATTAAAAATGATTTATATGGCCGAACCGGTTGCAAAGGACCCGGAGTCGAACTCGGTCCTTTGGTTCGAGTGCGCACAGCCCAACCAGTTGGGCTGTGTGTCTAATCTGCTTAACTACTGAATTATATTCCTCTTATAAACATTCTGTAACTTGATCTGATTAACTTCTAAAAATGTTGGTTTTATTTCTGAAAGTCGGTAACTTGTGCGATTCGAACTCGGGACGTGCATATTGTATTTGCACACAGTCCACTGCTGGACTGTGTGTCTAACCCGTTTGAATATCCGGTTTTAATTATATTAATACATATTTTCGACTTCATCTTCTTCGTTTACAAGAACACAGAACAGTGAAATCCGACTGTTCTGTTTAATCGACCATAATTTATACTTGATTGAAATGGAGAAAAAGATTAAGTGATATGGTATACCGGAACAGAGAGTTTGCTTCAGATTTCCATCAGGATTCCGACAGCTCTGATTTGCGATTTCCGGCTAAATGAACTGTTCATCAGTTTTGATTATTGGTTTGAACAATTAAATTATAAATCAAGAGGTAGCAAGAAGGTTTAGACAACTATACCGTCTGATGAAAGAATGCGGTTTTCTGATCAGGGATTCCGGCGATATTCCGGCGAAATTGGAAATCTCCGGCGACGAGCTTTTGAAGAAATGAAATTTCGAAAAAGTGTGCGGTTCTGAGCGAAAGGGTTACCAGATGATTGAGTGGGTATTTGTAGTGGAAACAGGCCAATTTATTCAATTTAGAAACCATGATTTCGCGGTCAAGATTTTCAATCTTCAAAGGTAACAGTCTTAACTGAAATTGATGGTTAGACATCGGTTATAACTGATGTCGAAGTCGGTTATCGCGATTTAGTCAAAAGGAAAAGGCAACATTAGCGGAGTTTTGGTTTTACTCCGGCGATTCCGCGTTCTGAGTGCGCGTTGAATTTCCGGTTTTGAATTCGGGTTTACTTTAAGTATTATTTGTTTCAGTATTGTCACAAAGAAAGTGTGTGGCGGAGTGGTGTGTTGTGTGTTTGTGCTTGCGGGTGACCCGGGTTCGAAACCCGGCGTCTCCATTTTGTTCTTTATTCACTATTTATTATTATTTATAAATTATGGTTTTTAAATTCTAAAGTATTTATTAATTATGTATTGTTTAAAATTAATCTTAATAATAAATACGCAACGAAACTTATAACTGATTATTGATTAATAAACGAAGTGGGTTTGGAAACCCGTTTTTCGACGAATGTTACAGTATCCTCTACTTTTAGAAATTTCGTCCCGAAATTTAAGTAGTAGTGGTAACTGGAAAGAGATGCGGGTATTTTTTCGCGCATTGAGTCTTCACGTTCCTAAGTAAACTCGGGTCCTCGTTTCGACTCCCAACGTACCCTGACAATTGGAATACGACTTCGTCTTAAACGCTTCTCTCCGAAGTCCATGATTTCTACCGGTCTTTCAACGTAGTGCGTCGATTCATCGATTTGAATGTCTTCTAGAGGAATATGGAGGTTTTCATCGGCGAGGCACTTCTTCAAGTTTGATACATGGAATGTGGGATGAATTCTGTTGAGCTCTTCTGGTAGGTCAAGCTTGTATGCTACAGGACCTACTCTTTCGAGTATCTTGAAAGGTCCTACGTAGCGTGGTGCTAGCTTTCCCTTTTGGCCAAAACGAACCACTCGCTTCCACGGTGATACTTTTAAAAGTACTTGATCACCTCCAAGGGCTTTCATCGTTTGTCTGCATAACTCTTTTGACGACTTTGAGCCGCTAGAAGATTGTTTCGAATTTGAAGGACCTTGTCGGTTGTTTCTTGAATTAATTCTGGTCCGGTGATTTGCGCTTCCCCAATTTCGTGCCAACATACTGGAGATCGGCACTTACGACCATATAAAGCTTCGAAAGGAGCCATGCCGATACTTGAATGATAGCTATTGTTGTACGAAAATTCAACTAATGGTAGATGAGCGTCCCAGTTCCCTTTGAAGTCTATGACACATGCTCGCAGCATGTCTTCAAGGGTTTGGATGGTGCGTTCAGATTGACCATCAGTTTGAGGATGAAAAGCGGTACTGAGGTCTAATCGTGTACCCAAAGCGGTTTGTACGGCTCGCCATGTTCGTGAAGTGAAACGACCATCACGGTCTGAAATGATGCTTAATGGTACACCATGACGGCTTACGATCTCGTTGATGTAGATACGAGCTAACTTCTCGTTCTTGAATTCCTCGCGAATTGGGATGAAATGAGATGACTTTGTAAGACGATCGATTATTACCCATATGGTGTCATACCCACTGGAGGTGCGAGGTAACCCGGTAATGAAATCCATGGTTATGTTTTCCCACTTCCATACAGGTATTTCGGGTTGGACTAGAAGTCCTGAAGATCGTTGATGTTCAGCTTTTACTTTGGAACAGGTAAGGCACTTGGAAACAAAAACAGCGATATCCTTTTTCATGCCAGGCCACCAGTAGGTGTATCATAGGTCTTGATACATCTTGTCGGCTCCTGGGTGTACAGAGTATCGTGTTTTGTGCGCCTCATTCATGAGGAAATCACGAAGGTTATCGCGATCAGGAATCCATATGCGATTTAAATAGTATAGAATACCGTCGGATTTGGTTTCGATTTTGAGTTCAGCTCCACATGACAGCTCATCGCATACGTCATTTTCTGTTACAGAAACATGTTTAGCTGCTCGGATTCGATCTTTGATGTCGGTTATGATTTGCGAACATAGAAGACGAATGGAGTTCGCATAACCTTTTCGACTGAGCGCATCAGCCACCACGTTTGCCTTGCCAGGATGATACCGAATTTCACAGTGGTAGTCATTGAGAAGTTCGACCCATCTTCATTGCCTCATATTCAACTCCTTTTGGTTGAAGATATGTTGGAGACTTTTGTGGTCAGTGTATATTTCACACTTGGTACCGTAGAGGTAATGTCTCCATATCTTGAGAGCGAACACAACGGCTCCAAGTTCCAGGTCGTGGGTGGTGTAATTCTTCATGAACCTTTAGTTGCCTAGAAGCATAGGCTATCACTTTTCCTCTTTGCATCAATACACAGCCTAGTCCTTGCCCTGATGCGTCGCAATATACTACAAAGTCATCGCAACCTTCAGGGAGTGTGAGGATAGGTGCGTCACAAAGTTTTTGCTTTAGAGTTTGGAAGGCCTCTTCTTGCTTAGGTCCCCATATGAAGGGTTTTCCTTTATGAGTCAAGGCCGTGAGTGGGACAGCAATACGAGAAAAATTGGCAATGAAGCGTCGATAGTAACCAGCCAAACCAAGAAATGACCTTACCTCGGTAGGGGTACATGGCGCTTGCCATTCTTGCACTGCCTTGATTTTTGAAGGATCAACATGAATTCCCTTGTCATTGACGACATGTCCAAGGAATTGTACTTCTCCTAACCAGAATTCGCATTTTGAGAACTTAGCGTAGAGCTTTTCAGTCCTTAAAAGTGTAAGGATGAGTCGAAGGTGTCGCTCATGATCGGATTTAGACTTGGAGTAGATAAGGATGTCATCGATTAAGACTATAACGAAACGGTCGAGGTAGAGTTTGCATACCCTATTCATTAGATCCATGAAGACAGCGGGGGCGTTGGTTAAACCGAATGGCATGACCATGAATTCGTAATGACCATAACGAGTCCGGAAGGCGGTCTTTGGGATATCTTCTTCATGTACTCTGAGCTGATGATAACCAGAACGAATGTCGATTTTTGAAAAGCAGGTGGCGCCTTGAAGTTGGTCTAGGAGGTCATCGATGCGAGGTAGTGGATAGCGATTTTAACCGTTAACTTGTTGAGTTCTCTATAATCAATGCACATGCGAAACGTTCCATCTTTCTTCTTCACAAAGAGAACGGGTGCACCCCAAGGCGATGAGCTAGGACGTATGAATCCTTTGTCAGTCAGCTCTTGCAGTTGACTGGCCGGCTCTTGCATTTCGGATGGGGCTAACCCATAAGGGGATTTTGCGACTGGTGTAGCGCCAGGTATAAGATCGATGCGGAATTCGACTTCTCTCACAGGAGGGAGTCCTGAAATGTCGTCGGGAAAGACTTGTGGGAATTCTTTCACAACTGGGATATCTTCGAGTTTCTTCTCCTTGTTTCCCTTTTTGACGACGTGAGTTAGGAATGCGACATAGTTCTTGCGGAGATATTTTCGGGCTTGAAGGCAGGACATTAATTTGACTCCTTTCGAAGGGGTTTCTCCAAAAATACGTAGGGTCTGACCGTCTGCAAGAGGAATGCGAATGAACTTTTCGCGGCACACTACTTCAGCGTGATGCTGGCTGAGCCAGTCCATACCGATTATAACATCGAAACTTCCCAACTTCATAGGAATGAGGTCAACTGGAAAATCGTGATCGTTTAGAGTGAGGGTACAATTGCGTAAAATAGAATTTAATGAAACGGGTTTTCCGTCAGCAACTTCCACCGTTAGAGATTCGATGAGATTAACACGAGGTTGGTCGAGGATAGGTTCAAATTCTAAGGACACAAAGCTCTTATCCGCGCCAGTATCGAATAATATGGATGCATAACTACCATTGATGAGAAACGTACCGTTGACCACGTTGTTGTCAGCCCTAGCTTGGTTGGCATTAATGTTGAAAGCTCTTCCTCTGGCAGGTGGAGGAGCTTGGTTAGCTTGGTTTACCGGGTTTGCTTGAGCTTAGACATGGATGATGTTCACCAAGCGTGGACAAGTGTTCCTGAAGTGGTTTGGGTCCCCACAGTTGTAACAAGCTCGTATGGGTTGCATCATGGGGTAGTTGGGTTGGTAGTAAGTTTGGGCTGCGTGTGGTACAGGTGGTAGAAGTAAGGGTTGTGGGCTTGACCCACTATCTGATTTTGGGTTTGGGTTTGTGGTTGACTGTGGTTCATTCGTTGAAGAATACGGCAGGTTTGGATGGTGTGACCTGCACGACCACAGCTTGTGCAATGTTGGCAAAGAGTTTCGGGAGGGTGATGGTATTGACAACGGTTGCATTTTGGGTGTGGGCCGTTGTATGGCTTTTTAAATGGTGCAGCTGAGGAAGCGATTTGGGTGATTGGTGCAGCAGTGATAAGAGGGTTGGTTTGAGTGACAGCAAAATTCTTGCTGTTTCGTTTCCTCTTACCAGCAAACTTTGAGGAGGAGACTGGGTGGTTTGGAGTTGGGGTCTCAATGGGTGTTTTCTTCTTCTCATCTTTAAATTTGCCGTTTCGGATGCGATTCTCAGTGAGTTCTGTAGCTAGATCCATTGCGGCTTCAAGTGTTGCAGGCGAAGTGCTTAAAACCGAATCTTGGATTTTCGAGGGGAGGCCTCGAGTGTAGTGTTCGACTAAGTGGTACAAGGGGGTGAACAAATTAGGGATCATTTGGTTCAGCTCGAGAAATCGCTTATTATAGGAGGTGTGATCTCCTTCCTTTTGTTTCAGCGCGTGGAATTCATCTTCCAACTTTTTGATTTCGCTTCTTGAACAGAAGCGTCTTGTCATGAGTTCCCTTAACTCTTCCCATGTTAAGGCCATGGCATCTTCAACTCCTCGTTTACCCTTTTCTGTGTTCCACCAGGTAAGGGCTACCCCGAACAGTCTTCCAGTTGCATAACGTACCTTGCGATCCTCGGGACAATCGCAATTGAGGAAAGTGTTTTCCATTTCTTCAAACCAGTGAAGGAGAGCGGTAACACCTTCGGTCCCTTCATATTTTGGGGGATCGCAAGATTTGAAGTGTTTGTAGGAGCACTTTTTAAAAGGAGGGTTGGCGACGCTCTGGTCTTCTTGATTGGGAGGATTGATGGGGTTTGCGGTGAGAGCTTGTTGAACTTGAATTACGATGTCAGGAAGCACCGAGGCCATTTGTTTAGCAGTTTGTGTGGCCAAGCGTTCATTTGATCTTCCTGACTTTCTACCTCCACGTAGTTGCCTAGCCGACATCTACAGGAACATACATAGGAAGATTGTGAGTTTAAGAAGTTTCTAGGTGTCATGTGTCATAAAAAGAATGAAAAATAACATAACTGACAATAATTCAACTACATCCATAGGATGTCTTGGGTTTGCTCATGTTTGGGCCTCCAATGTCCCCCATACCATCGCCTGTGTAGTCATGTGGGCCCCCATGACTATTGGGCTTGGTAGGATTCACATTGGTGTTGGCGGATTAACACTCGCACCACCCGAATGAAAATCGTAAAATATGATTGCGAGATGTATGGTAGGAGGGTGTCCAGGTGTAGACACAATGACAACTCAAAGTGGGGTTAGCTCACACGACGTTTGGTATGGCATGCTTTGGCCTAATAGGTCCTTCGTACTCTCATCGTTAGTCCCCAGGTAGGCAAACTGGTCCTTTATTTTAGATTTATACGAATGCCAAGCCTAGACTAGACGTTCCGACTACCGGTACTCGTACCCTTCCAGTTACTACATGCCCGTCATGAGAACTCACTTTGATGTGATTTGAAAAATACAAAAATCATTGCAAAAATCATTGTAATTGTGAGGTGTGTGCTCTCATGGATATGATATGTTATGAGGATATGATTCATGATTAGCATTGTATAATAACATGTATTTGTGAGCATGCTTGCATAACATTGAGTGTAAAAATAAACATAAAGCATATAAACATCATGAATTTTGTATGTAAGCATAAACAATTTAAAATTTTAATCAACTATAGTATAGGCTCTAAGGGTCCAATAACCTATCCTATATCCCTATAGTCATAAGCTCTGATACCAATCTGTCACACCCCGACCTGCAACGGAATAAAAGTCGGGGCATAATTGGGTTATCATCAAAGCTCATGATGTTTACTAAGATGTTTAATATTTATTAAACTCAAATTACAACTTAAATATCCAAAACAAAATTCATACAATTACAAGAAAAATGAAACTATATAATTATTCCAAAGCTTAAACTTGTTTATTCTTCTAGGCCTTCCTATGTGTTTCTTGTCTCAGCTGGATCACCTGTATCATGTGTAAAACGGGGGATATTTTGGGTCAACAAAAGTTGGCGAGTGAACCTTGATAAAACATTGTTACTAATTTCTTGTTTTATTTAATAAGGAAAATTTAATAATCACATGTGAGCAAACATATATAGATAAACAAACACAAACCACTTTGGATGAGTATATGATATGAATGATGATGTATGTGAGATCAAGGCTCAATCAAACGGAGCCGATCTAATGAGGCACCTGATGCTCAACCCGTCTCCCACGGGGAACTGATAGGCCTAATGAAATGCGTGCACTGAAAATGATAAGTTCAATCGACATATAATTCACACAACAATTGATACACATTTGATCACGGATATGATGTATGCACAAGTGTTTAAATAAAATAAAAGGATTATACGACACATGATACACCCCAAAACATGATTAAAACGGGTAATTGGTAGAGATTCACTCACAATGGGTGCGTTCTTTGATGACGATGAATGCGCACGAATTTATGATTCAATCGACGAGGGAAGAACTAACCTAGATAATAACAAAATGATTCGATAAATAAATAAATTTTATTTGAGAATAATATTTTTAATTAGTGCTCTTAAATGGGATTTTTAGATTTATTTTTGTGAGTTTAAGGAAATTTTCTAACTTTAATAATCTTATTTTTAAGTATTTTTAAATAATTTTCCAATTAAATAAATAAATAAAAAGAAATAAAATAAGTTGACTTTTTGACCATTGACCGTTGACCGGGTCTTGACCGGTCAGATTGTGTTTTCTATGCGCTGAGTGAGGTTCGAACTCGGGACCTCTCGTATACGTGCACGCAACTCTACCAACTGAGCTACGTGTCTAACCCGAAATATTCTCTGTTTTAATTATATATATATATATACTAATTAACCTTAAACTTATTTGGTTTTTATTAAAAATTATTTATATGGCCGAACCGGTTGCAGAGACCCGGAGTCGAACTCGGGTCCTTTGGTTCGACTGCGCACAGCCCAACCAGTTGGGCTGTGTGTCTAATCTGCTTAACTACTGAATTATATTCCTCTTATAAACATTCTGTAACTTGATCTGATTAAGTTCTAAAAATGTTGGTTTTATTTCTGAAAGTCGGTAACTTGTGCGATTCGAACTCGGGACGTGCATATTGTATTTGCACACAGTCCACCGCTGGACTGTGTGTCTAACCCGTTTGAATATCCGGTTTAATTATATTAATACATATTTTCGACTTCATCTTCTTCGTTTACAAGAACACAGAACAGTGAAATCCGACTGTTCTGTTTAATCGACCATAATTTATACTTGATTGAAATGGAGAAAAAGATTAAGTGATATGGTATACCGGAACAGAGAGTTTACTTCAGATTTCCAGCAGGATTCCGACAGCTCTGATTTGCGATTTCCGGCTAAGTGAACTGTTCATCAGTTTCGATTATTGGTTTGAACAATTAAATTATAAATCAAGAGGTAGCAAGAAGGTTTAGACAATTATACCGTCTGATGAACGAATGCGGTTTTCTGATCAGGGATTCCGGCGATATTCCGGCGAAATTGGAAATCTCCGGCGACGAGCTTTTGAAGAAATGAAACTTCGAAAAAGTGTGCGGTTCTGAGCGAAAGGGTTACCAGATGATTGAGTGGGTATTTGTAGTGGAAAAAGGCCAATTGATTCAATTTAGAAACCATGATTTCGCGGTCAAGATTTTCAATCTTCAAAGGTAACGGTCTTGACTGAAATTGATGGTTAGACATCGGTTATAACTGATGTCGAAGTCGGTTATCGCGTTTTAGTCAAAAGGAAAAGGCAACATTAGTGGAGTTTTGGTTTTACTCCGGGGATTCCGCGTTCTGGGTGCGTGTTGAATTTCCGGTTTTGAATTCGGGTTTACTTTAAGTATTATTTGTTTCAGTATTGTCACAAAGAAAGTGTGTGGCGGAGTGGTGTGTTGTGTGTTTGTGCTTGCGGGTGACCCGGGTTCAAAACCCGGCGTCTCCATTTTATTTTTTATTCACTATTTATTATTATTTATAAATTATGGTTTTTAAATTCTAAAGAATTTATTAATTATGTATTGTTTAAAATTAATCTGAATAATAAATACGCAACGAAACTTATAACTGATTATTGATTAATAAACGAAGCGGGTTTGGAAACCCGTTTTTCGACGAATGTTAAAATATATATATATATAAGGAAAAAATAGAAAGAAACCCCACTTGAGTTAAGAAAATTTAAGAAAACCTTATGTGCTATTTTTATTTTTTTGTAAAAAAAATAGGGAATATAAGTTACATGTTAATGAACGTTTTGTAACAAAAAAAAGCGCCGAGTGTATTTTTTATAATAATTTAAAAAAATTCAGTTTTTTAGCATTTTTTTGTAACACCGAATTTTAAAAAATATATATAAAAACCATTCGGCGCTTTTTGTTTTTTTTTGTTACAAAATGTTCATTAACATGTAACTTACATTCCCTTATTTTTTTATAAAAAACAAATGTTACATAAGGTTTTTTTGAGTTTTCTTAACTTAAGTGGGTTTTCTCTCTATAATTTCCCTTATATATATATATATATATATATATATATATATATATAAGGTTTGGATAAAATGAGAACCATCTTGAGTTGTGAGAACCATGGAAACTAGGCCTTCTAAAAGATTTCTCAAAAAAATCTCAAAAATCTTTAAAAAATCACTTTTTAAGCAAAAAAAAATTAAATGTCACATGCACAAATTTACATGATTTGTAAAAAAATTCATTACTGTAACAAAATTTACAGAAGCGCGTAAATAAAACTTACATCAGACAAAACTATTAACTCGAAAAAAAATTTTCATTTTTTTATAGATGTGTTTATAATATTTTCATCTACGTTTGTGCAAAAAAATGTGGCCAAACTCGCACGGAATGTAGGAGCTCTCATGGTTCTCACAACTCGTAGTGGTTTTACTTGAACCGAATCCTATATATATATATATATATATATATATATATATATATATATATATATATATATATATATATATATATAGGGAGAGTAGAGTTCATGCGAGAACCATAAAAACCAATCTGAACACAACAAAATAAAGCTACTACACAAGCACCCAAAACCTAAACACCCACCCCCACCTCACCACCACCCAAAAACCTAACAACCCCCCCCCCCCCAAGCATAAAGCTACACCCCATGACTAAATGCTAATTGTTTTTTAAATCGCTACTTTTTGTCCACCCCACCCCCCCCCCCCCACAAAAAATTCACTTTTTTAGGTGACGAAAAGTAGCGATTTTTATAAAAATAAATATTAAAAAAATTGTGTTTTTAGATTTTTTAAATATTTTTTGTTGTGTTCACATTGGGTCTCGCGGTTCTTGCAATAAAAGGTGATTCCTAACGGATCTTTCCCATATATATCTATATATATATATATATATAGAAAAAGGATCCGTTAGGAACCACCAGAACCAGTGTAAACACAAACAGTAATACCTAACAAAAATAAAAAAAAAACCAAAACTTTTTTTTTGTTTTTTTTTTAATATTTTTTTTGAAAAAGTCGCTATATTTACTCAATAATAAAAAAATTTCAAAAAAAAAAATGAGTACCAACTATCCATGCACATGTGCATTTTCTTAACAAATTCCATAATACATTACAAACATTAGACAATTGTACTTTCATTTACACTACCATGTGAAGCACACTACTTTTTACGTTACCAATATTAGCAATGCACATGTGTATCTATATATATATCAACATATAGGTGTTTTGGTACACTAATTTGAATACATTTTCTCTTTCATCTATCATACCATCCATAATACACTATCATGCACATGTGCATTTTTATCATTTCTTTGACAAATTCCGTAATCCATTACAAACATTAGACAATTGTACTTTCATTTACACTACCATGTGTAACACACTACTTTTAACGTTACCAATATTAGCAATGCACATGTGTATCTATATATATCAACATGAAATTAGGTGTTTTGGTACACTAATTTGAATACATTTTCTCTTTCATCTATCATACCATTCATAATACACTATCATGCACATGTGCATTTTTATCATTTCTTTGACAAATTCCGTAATACATTACAAACATTAGACAATTGTACTTTCATTTACACTACTATGTGTAACACACTACTTTTTACGTTACCAATATAAGAAATGCACATGTGCATCTATATGTATCAACATGAAATAAGGTGTTTTGGTATACTACTTTGAATACACTTTCTCTTTCATCTATCATACCATCCATAATACACTTCCATTACCTCCTACCATCCATAATACAATACCATTACCTCCTACCATTTATAATACAATACCAATACCAATATTTTCACTTTATTACATGTATATCAATACCGTTTATACCATCCACTCAACATATTACATTATAAAGTGACAACTATAATAAACCATCAACCACTAGATATAACTAACCAAAAACATATATATGAGCCTACTTCATCATTCAAAATCACAAACTTTTTGTACCAAAACACGGTATATAATTGTTATACATAATGATACACATGTGCATTTATTGTAAAATTGAGTGTATTATAGATGGTATTGTAAATTAAAGTGCAATTGTCTACTAGTGATAACGTATTACTGAATTTGTCGAAGTTATGATACATATGCACATGTGCATGGATAACTGTTACTCGAAAAAAAAAAAGATTTTTTTTGTAACGAAATATAACGATTTTTATTAAAAAAATATTTAAAAAAAATTGAGTGCTTTTCTGATTTTTTTAGATTTTATTTTGCAATAAAGGTGGTTCTCGCGGTTCTCACAATAAAGGTGGTTCTCGCATTAACCTTACCCTATATATATATAGGACAAGGATCCGTTAGGAACCACCCTTTATTGCGAGAACCGCGAGAACCAGTGTGAACACAAACAGTAATACCTAAAAATAAAAAAAAATACCAATTTTTTTTTGTTTTTTTTAATATTTTTTTTTGAAAAAGTCGCTATATTTACTCAACAATTAAAAAAAATTTCAAAATTTTTTTTTTGAGTATCAACTATCCATGCACATGTGCATTTTCGTCATTTCTTTGACAAATTACATAATACATTACAAACATTAGACAATTGTACTTTTATTTACACTACCATGTGTAACACACTACTTTTTACGTTACGAATATTAGCAATGCACATGTGTATCTATATATATCAACATGAAATAAGGTGTTTTGGTATACTAATTTGTTATACATAATAATGCACATGTGCATTTAATGTAAAATTAAGTGTATTATGGATGGTATTGTAAATTAAAGTGCAATTGTCTACTAATGATAACGTATTACTGAATTTGTCGAAATTATGATACATATGCAAATGTGTATGGATAACTGTTACTAAAAAAATGGTTTTTTTTTGTAACGAATTATAACGATTTTTATTAAAAAATATTTAAAAAATTGAGTGCTTTTTTGATTTTTTTAGATTTTATTTTGCAATAAAGGTGGTTCTCGCGGTACTCACAATAAAGATGGTTCTCGCATGAACCTTATATATGATTATATATATATATATATATATATATATATATATATATATATATAATCATATAAAAAACAGTAGTTACCGAAAGTGAGAAGGGGACAATAAAATGTTTATGGGCCAACCCGTTTTAGCCCGGGCCCATTAATCTATCTTGCCAGCTCACGGATCAAAATCATGGTCTGCATTGACAAACTTCTGGTTGTTGCGTATAGATGGACAGAGGGTGGTGTCTGGGCAGAAATTGTAAAGAAAGCATGTGCAATGGCATGCAATGTGACAAGCTGCTGTTTCCACTACCTTTTGCTTCACATGTAAACTAGTGATATCACAAGTAAGTTTCCACTAGTGGAATCTCTCGCATTACGCAACAGGTATTCAGTCGGTATTGGTTCGGTTCGTTATAGAATTCTAATGATAGTGATACTCGCTATAGCACCCGAAAGAGAAAACACAAAAATTAAAGTCTATGTATCGGTTTGGTTCATTATGGTCTTAGTACAATACTAGCACCCGATATAGCAACCGAAGAGAAAACCCAAAAACTAAGGTCGTCAAATGCCCAAGAGAATATCGACACATGTTTTACATCACTTGAAAACCATAAAAACAAATATCGATTAGACTAAAATTACAATACTCTCAATGAAATATATACTCAACATCTCCTAACTTGTATCATTATATTTTATAATTTCAGTTTCAGTGTTAAGTATATCTAACTATACTAGATGAGTACACTAAAATCACAACAATAATAATGAATCGATAATTAACAAAACACATTCAAGATGTTACTCAACTAAAAAGTTTCCATTTAATTGTTTTGATAATATCTTTTCATAAATAAAAGTTTCTTTTAATGTTGCAAATCTAACATGTAAATGTTTTTATGATAGAGATGATCTAGAAAAACTGGACGCTTTAGCTGATAGTAGAGAACTGTCTGAAGAGGAGGAATGGTCCAAAGCGGAATGCTTAAACGATATTAAGGAATTGGAAGGATACAGAGTCAATGATCTCAAACAAAGAGCCAGGATCAGATGGGATGTGGATGGCGATGAAAATTCGGGCTTCTTTCATGGATACATCAATATCAGACGTGCTTGTAATAATATCCCTGGGCTTATGATAAACGGAGTGTGGACGACTAAATCGTCCTTAGTTAAAAAGGAGATCTTGGGTTTTTTTCAGGAATGCTTTCAAAGAAAAAATTAAGGACAGACCTAAACTCACGTGGCATAATATAAAACGTATGTCGGAAGAGGAAGCGACATCCCTAACAGTTTCTTTCAGTAGTGAAGAGATTAAGGGTGCGGTGTTCGAATGCGGGGCGGACAAAGCTCCTGGGCCAGACGGATTTAACTTCAAATTCATTAAAAGGTACTGGTCTTTATTTGAGAATGATTGCTCTAATTTGTTAGCTGCTTTTTACAGTAAAGGAACGATTTCGGAGGCTTGTAGTTCATCATTTATAACTCTTATTCCGAAAAACAAAGATTTGGTGGGGCTAAAAGACTATAGACCGATCAATCTTATTGGGGTGATAAGTAAAACTATTTCCAAGATTCTTGCTAATCGGCTCTAAAAAGGTGATCAAGGCTATCATTTCGGAAAATCAGATGGCGTTTCTCGGAGGGAGGTATATTCTCGACAGTCCTTTAATATTAAACAAACTTATTTCATGGATCAAAAAAGACTTAAAAAAAGGCTTTCCTTCTAAAAATCTACTTTAAAAAGGCATACGATAATGTTTGTTGGAAGCTTTTGTTGGATGTTATGGGGCAAATGGGGTTTTCCTAGTTTATGGTGTAAATGGGTGGAAGGGGTTCTGTCTTCGGCTAGGTCCTCGGTTTTAGTCAATGGGTCGCCTTGTAACAACTCCAAGTTTTCGTTGTTATTTATTTCTGTTTATTTTGTTTATCTCGACCAATTGTACTCCGTGATTTGGATTATGAAAATTTATGTTAATGGAATCAAATATTATTACATCTTTATCGCATTTAATCGCTTATTAATTTCTAATTCAACGCAATCACAACTAATTATGCTACTATACGAGCCAAGTGTGTCATTGTTTAATAAACACTTGTGCCAACGCATCGCTTATCTCATCGCATCGCAAAACGCAGTGAATTATGTGGAATTATGTTTTATGTGTGTTATATATATTCAAGTTATGGTTTAATATCGCTAAATCACTCACACGCTCACGTAACTCGCTCTATCTCAATTCCATGATAATATAACGCTTCGCTAAAACGCTTAATATAACTATCTAATACAAACCGAATCAACAAACGAACTCCTAACGCGAAATAATTGAACAAAACTTGGCCAATAGGTCAAGTTCAGCCGAACTTGTGCCAGACAAGTTCGCCCGAACTTGTCTAAGCCTCATAAACCTTCAAGAACTACAAGTCCGCCCAAACTTGTCTTTGAAACTCAAGAAACACACAAGTTCGCTCGAATTTATAACAAGTTCGCCCGAACTTGATACAAGTTCGCACGAACTTGATGTTCCAGCTCACATTCTCACCTCACCTATAAATACACAGCTCCTCTTCTCATTTGAACTTGCTGCAAGTTCGCCCGGAGCTCCCCAAAACCGAAACATTTTGTGTTCTAAGTAAGATTCAACCCGTTTTCAACTACAACAACGTTCTACAACGTTACAACGATTTTGCACAAGGCTTTGCCTTCGTTATCATCAAATCTCTTCTATTTACGAAAATCTTCATCTTTTTATGCAAAACTTCTGATTTTCACTCAGATCTATACTTAGATCTGAGTAAAACCTTTTAAACATTGATTTTTGCACCATATTCGGACTAAATGACGTATGTTTCGTTCACTTTGAAGTGGAACGAGGCGTTGTCACGCTAGATCTCAGATCCGGAAGCACAAGGACTAAAACGTCACTTTGCACAAACTGGACTAAACCGTTCGAACCTTCAAGTTTTAGTCCGAGTTTCTGTAAAATGGCTAAAACTCGCTCCAAAAGACCTCTTCAGCCTTGGTTTTGCTCAGTAGCCTAATGTTGGAGGGATGGACACTAGATTTCCTCAGCAAACGACGCGAAAACGCACGATCTGGATGCCAAAACAGTCAAGTTCGCTCGGATTACATCAAGTTCGCTCGAACTTGTCACCAGAATGGTGACCAAGTTCGCCCGAACTTGACTAAAACCTCAACACTTCACACAAGTTCGCCCGAACTTGTCTAATTCTCAAGATAATTAGACAAGTTCACCCGGACTTGTATCATCCCTCAGTAATTAGGGCAAGTTCGCCCGAACTTTTACCTCCAGTAAGTTAAACATACAAGTTCGCCCGAACTTGTACCCAAAGGTACAAGTTCGCCCGAACTTGTCTACTGTTCTCTCAAACCGTTAACCGTTTCAGCAATTTGGAAGACTAATGCACTTATGTTCGCTTACAGGCTGATCCGGCACTCTTCGCAACTCTTCTCAGATCCCGTCTCATCTGCCAAAAACGCACCGACAGTGAGTATACTTGAGCCCTTTTTCGCTTAAACGCATTTTTGGGTGTCACATATGTTCGTATATCAAAACACATCACACAACTCAAATGCTTATTCGACATCTCGCTTATACATGACTTTACGTGAAATTTGCTGAACTTTATGTGTTACTTGATTGTTAGTACGCCACCCTTAACATGATAGTATACTAGAGGTTGACCCGCCACCCGAAGGCCGGAGTTGTTAAGGCTCGCTTTTTTATTTCGCATTTATTTTTCTCTTATAGGATGTGAACGCTTGTTCGCATGCTTCGATGAATCGAGGTTGTTGGTTTGCTCGAATTTAAGTAGATACACAGTTCACAACTGTTACGTATGTCATGCGGTGTATGCTAAACGCTTTTATATTTATTATGTACACAAACCTGTGTGCTCACCTTTACTTAATTGTATTGACGTTTTATCTTAACATATGTGGCAGGTTGAGGATAGTCTACGTTGTAATGGATTAGGATTTGGCGTTCTAGAAACGCATTGTAATAGAAATCTAGGGAATATCGAACTTGATTTGTATTATGAGAATGCTTGAATTCTGTAATTTGTTTAAGGATTATATGATAGTAGTATGGGATATTAACGTTTAAATATTGTCGCTTAAATAGTGTTATGGAATTTCTTATGGGACAATCTGGTTCGCCTAGTGCCGCGCCCCGATGTTTCCGCCATCGGTTGGGGTGTGACACGCCTACCTTTGAGTTTAATTGCTCCAAAGGTGTTAGAAAAGGAGACCCGTTGTCTCCGTTTTTGTTCCTAGTGGTCATGGAAGCTCTCTCTAGCAATTTCTGTAAAGCAGGGAGCGAAGGTCTTTATAAAGGAATTCAAACTCCTAATAATAGCCCGATAATTTCTCATCTTTTTTATGCGGATGGTGCCTTCTTGTTGGGGGAATGAGATAAGGGCAATGTGTTGAACGTGTCTAGATGTCTGAGGATTTTTTTATATCTCTTCATATTTGTATGATGATTTTGAAAATAAGTGGATGGTGTATATTCGATGTGTATCTTGGAGAGGCGTTTCATGTAGATGCATTTTGATGTCTATACCCGGCTAGTCGTCGTGTCATAGGTGTTAGGTGGTCAAGATGTTTCTAGAATAGTTCATTTGTAATGCATGTTACATATGTAACATGTAAATGTTACATATGTTAACAAGGTTCAAGACTAGGTAGCTAGTGAGCCCTGGGGGTTAGCAATTGGGGCTCAATCGCTAGGGAAGTGTCCCAATGATTGAGCTAATCTGTTGTATATTGGTAAACTTACATACATCATTAATTGGTAATTCCATCTTTAATAGCTAACTATATTAAATTTGTAACTTATTTAAGATATATATTTTTCTCAAAAAATAAAAATAAAATTCATTTATAACGTAGGATAAATACGAGGTGTGTTGGATAAATTACGAGTTGTGTAGGATAAATTTCAATATGTGTAAGATAAATTTCGGAATGTGTAGGCTAACTTTTGATGTGTGTAGGAAAAAAAAATTAGTGTGGAGGATAATAGTCTTTATGACTAATTAATTAGTCAAACATAATAATAAATGAGATGAGAAAAAATATTTAATGTTTTAAAATTGTACCATTTTATTCTTTTTCTTCTCAAATGAATCTTCCTCTATATATATGTTGAACCCCCATTCGCTACATAACTTTTCCCAGTCCAATTTTGTGTCTAGAGCCAAACATTGCAACTTTTGTTTTTGGTGAATTATTGAGCTTAAATATTGTATTTACATCGTGTGTGATTGACGTGTGTACTCGTATGGATTTCGCACTTACATATACATAGTACACGTATAGTGGATTCGTAGATCCGATTCACGACATAGGCCTACAAGTTGTATCAGAGTTATACGCTCGATTCTACTACATGTATAAGCCAATTACACTGTTTTTTGGTTGAAAATTGCATCGAATTTGACCTAAATGTTTTGAAAAAGTGTGTGTCGGTTTTGGTATTGTTTCATCGGTTTAAACATCAAATTCAAGTTGTTTTTGAAAACTAATGGATCCAAGATGATTGTGTGTGTGATCTAGAGCTTGTAGGACTAATCCACATAAAAAACAAGTGAGATTTGTATGATTTCCGTTTTCCAGTAGTATTGTTCATGTCGGAACAGTGCTTAGTGTTCATCCATTCTGTTGAGTGCTAATCGTTAAGATATGTAAGTGATTAAAGTTCATCGCTAGTCATTGTCAGTGATTGAATATCATACGATTGAAATATTTTAGCAATTGCGGGTCAACAACTAAACAATCTGTAGCGAATGTGAGCATTCATTTGTAAGGTTTAGCGATTCAATCTCATTCGTTTTGAGTATTGAGCAATTGTGTTATGTTCTTGATTGTCTTGCTCATTTCGCTAAAGCCTTTTAGCGATTGAACTTCATACGTTTAAAATCCTTAACGATTGTATTCGTTATGTGTTCTATTATTCTCAATCACTAAAGCCTTTTAGCGACTGAGTTCATCCATTTTAAGTCTATTTAGCGATTCAGTACAATCATTTACATGTCTTAGCGATTGTGTGTTCCCTCGTTTGAAATATATTCCTTCGCTAAGACCAATGTTCAATATCTGACACTATGCCACATTCGCTAAAGCTATAATGTTCATTTGTTTATACTATTACACAGTCGTTGATACTATTGCTCAATCTCTAATACTGTTTCTCAGTCGCTAGTGAGGTTGTAGGATTTGTGTTTTAGGGTTTGAGATTTGGATTTGAAAACCGAAGTTTGTGATTTTGTGATGGATAACTAAATGGCGTCTTTGTAGGATGCATTCATGTTGGGTCAAAAATAGCGTGCAAGCTTTAATCAGTTATGATAATGAAATTTGTGCTAATAGCAAGGCCCAAAAACTTGAAAATGAAAGATTACTCGACGGGGCAAGATCGGTTTCTTATGCATCTTGATATCTTAGATACAAATTTGGTCATACAAATACTAGAGAAAAACTTGAAAACGAAAGATTACCCGATGTGGCAAGATTGGTTTCCTATGCATCTTGATATCTTAGATACAAATTTGGTCATACAAATACTAGAGGTACATGTTAAAACTTATTAAGGGGGCATTTTGGAGTTCGAGGAATGAAAATACCACGTTATACAAATAGTTTTGATTAACACGCATAAATTTTATATGTGTTTTAGATAGCTACAACCTTTTTTTTAAAGGAAATTACATAACAATAGCAAGTAAACGAGCAACAAGTTACGCCACAACCCCCTTTTGAATAACAAATCCAATTTTACCAAAACAAAACTCTGGTCTTCGACATCAAGAAATTGTTATGCATGACCTTCTACACTCTATCTATGAAACCGACAACTTAAGGGGCAAGAGACCTGAAAATATCAGAAGCAAAGAAAATGAAAACATGTTCTGTTAGCATAAGTTTTTTTTTTCATTTTTAACGACCTTCCCTGATTCTTAATATACAGCCACCCAATTTCTTAATTATATTGAATTCTTTTTACTTTTTTTTAAAAACCCTTTTTAGTTGTTTTCAACATATTGTGCGATATTGTTACGAGACTATATTGATTTTGGAACGTTAATAATAACAAATTATTATATTCGATAATATATAATTTGTTAAACATAAACCTGACACAAAAATAGAAAAGGAAAAAGACAAAAGAATCAATACTTTGTTGTCATAAGCAATGATGGTCCACTTTTTCAAATTTCAAGGGTCAAAGAGTCGTATCACCCAACCCCAAAACTTGCATAAATACAAACAATTATCCTATCAAATCCAAACTTTATATCTTAGTCTAAACTCTTTTTGATGTGTAATGCCGAAGGGTGTGGGTGTGATCGATTAGATTATCAATTATCACCTATGACTATTATCAGATTGCTAAATCACTTTTTCATCTCATTCATTATGGTTGATATGGATTAAACCATAGCAATCATGAACCTTCTTTTTATTTAATTTTTCATTTTCCTTTAAATTCTTGAGTTTTTTCTTAAGACCACGAGTAATGGGCATTTATAAGGGCGTGAAGTGACTTGATAATACCCTTAACAACACCTCTATGGGTTTTATATGAGCATGAAGAGGAAAGAGCTGCCCAATGAAGATAACAAAATTGGAAAGTAATGATGGAATAGAAGCATTAAAAGGCATTAACTATTACACATTTTCTTGACGAACATTATAATATTGATGTGGTGGAAAACGCCCCTTAATGGGCATTAACCATTACATATGGCCTAAGTGGTGTTGATGGAAATAATATTTACCAAAATAGTGTTGTTTCATAAATATTTACTAAAATGTTATTTTATTTAATTTTGCTAGTTTCTCAATCCTAATCTCATTGGATTACCTCATTTCATTTTTTAATTATTCATATGATAAGTTTTTAATATAACCAGCTAGTAGTTTTGCCGGCGTGCGTTGCGACGCGACCACTTAGCAAAATTCAAATGGAGAATTTAAAGTAAAACGCAACAAATTAATTCGAGTTCATAACGCTAATGTTCAGGATCCTTGTAAATATCGAACAGATGGGTTATCGCTTGCCTTTTATGTAAAAATTCACGTGTATTTAAAGATATTGGGAGAACGTGTTATAGTTAACAGTAATATAAAAAGCCATTTTAGTTCTTTTAAATTAATTAATAGCTTTTAATCTTAAATTTTATATATAAACTAGAAAGCATTATACAATATTTATATTCTTTATTAACTATATAAAAACAAAGACATGATACTTTAACTATAAATCTTTTTTTGAACCTTGTGAATAGTAGAATGACGTTCTTATAATTTCATGGGCGTTTAATATAAAAGAATTAAAATGGCTACACCTATGAAATTACAAAAACACCCTTCTACTATTCACAAGGTTAAAAAAAAAATTTATAGTTAAAGTATCATATCTTTGTTTTTATATAGTTAATAAAGAATATAAATATTGTGTTAATGCTTTGTAGTTTGTAATTAAGATTTAAGATTAAAAGCTATTAATTTAAAAGAACTAAAATGGCTACACTCGTGAAATTACAAAAAAGACCCTTCTACTATTCAAAAGGTTTCTGAATATTCACAAGGTTTGTGGATTAATAGATGAAATTAGAGCATTCACAATGAAGACCTTAGAATATGTGAGAGCGTTTAGTTATATTATAAGGAATGATTGGTAGGTTTGTGAGTAGAGGAGAGAGAAAATATATGGGAAAGTTACTGTTCATTTGTAAATATATGGGGAAAAAAATTTGGAGAGAGAAAACTTTATAAATTTTTTAATATTTTAGAAATGGTTGTGAGTGAAGGAGAGAGAAAAGGTAAGGTATAAAAATATTATTTAATTGAAAAGAAGAGAGAAAAAGTTTTTGTTTTTAGTGAAAATACATGGATATAGTAGTTGTTTTTTAGTGGATATGTATGTATATTTATAAGGATATGAACGTGAATGCTCTTAGAAAAAACCATTCTATTATTCATAAGGTTTCTGAATTAATAGGTAGGTAATTCTTACCCACTTATACTAATTCTAAAATTTTGACCCAAAATGGTAAATTAATTTGTTTTCAACATATAGATGAGCAAAAATAAACAAAAACTAAAGATATATGCATAATTATATAATAAATAAAGATGTACATCTAGTTTTTTTTATAAAAAAGGGTTGTATATAATTTAGTTTCAAATTATCAAATCATTTCAAAATTCATAATTAACCCATATAATTACTTTTTTTTCCCCTCAAACAACTCATCAAACACAGTTTTATTTTCAAATGTGAACAAAAAGCACCCACATAGTTAACTAGGGGTGTTCAGTCAATCCATGTAAAATACAAATTTTAGGAATCATGCAAATAAATCTGTGACATGAGATAAGAAATGATATTAACGAGTTGATTAAGAAAACTAAATTAGAAAAAAAAATTTAATTATTTGTATGGTAAAAACTGTAACGGGTTGTCTAAGAAAAATCACTTACACCATTATTTGTAATCGAATTGTATAATATATAATTATTATAAAACACATGTATATTTTTATTTGTTTATATATTTGCCTTGAACGTGTGCAAACAGTTGCCAGTATTTGAGATTATAACAGTTTTCTTATATTAAAATTGTGAGTTCATATATCTACGTGCAAATATCGAATAGTATTTGAGGTTGATAGATTCCTTATATTCTGAAAAACTATTAAGTTAATAATTATTTAATAGAATGAAGTTATCCATTAAGATTAGGAATGTGAAACTAGTAAACTGAGATAGAACACCAATCTGATAAATATTTTCTGCACCAAAACCATTTTAGAATAAAAAAACACTCTTAAATTCTTCACATTATTTATTTATTATTATTATTAGTCTTATTGTAATATTTATTGATATAATTATAAAGTTACGAAATGTTTGATGAGAGTATTAAAATAAATTTGTATATAACGATATACAAGATTTAAAAAATATATAAATAATATAACAATCATATAGCTTTATAATATATAAACTAATTTTAATCGTATCTATATCACATCTTGTAAAAAAGTGACATTTTGTATATAAACCTATATATGGTGTATTTAACTATCCACATTTCACTATATTATATATATATATATATATATATATATATATATATATATATATATATATATATATATATATATATATATATATATAAAACTGGTGATAAAACAATATATTAAAAAAAGTCTAGAAATGTAAATAGAGTGTGAAGATTTTGCTGAATTAAAATATTTTTTAAATCATAAATAATTGTGAAACGAAGAAAAAAATATAATATTAAGAAAATAGGCATGGAGAGGCCACAAAGCAGCGCTGGTGTTGTTGTAGCTGGCGGAAAAGACATGACTAATCCTATCCTTCATTCAGACAACGACCACTAAACCAACCCTATCCTTTATTTTCTTTTGGATAACATATAAAGTTGGTATAATAGTTTATTAAAATATTGTATATAGAATAGAATATATATTATACGAAAAACTAAGTGAAAAGAGTTGAAATCGTGTCAAAGTTAAAAAAAATAGAGTTTAATGGTTAAAATAATCCAGTGATAATGTTTTAATAAATATAAGACCGCCCGTAGTGGTAAGAGTGTTAGACTTTTTTGTACAATAATGCCATAAAACGGCCCGCACACTGTCCCCGTGGCATTTTTTTGTCCAAAAATGTGTTTGCCGTTTTTTAACACACCTCCTCCACTTGTGTTTGAAGGCAGTACGGTTTCCGGGGGAACGTCGTAACCAAGTCTGACCATCCCAGTGTGGGCCCGGTTAAGACAATGTAGTCTGGGCAGATCTTGGCTAGTGCTGTCGTTTTAGGCGGTATGAAATTGGGTCACTCAAAAAGAAAGTCACCGTTCAAAAAAATGGGGCATTATACCACTACATTTTTTTTTAATTCAAGCCCTATAATGCCCCATATTCCACCCAAGAGATGAGCATTAGTTTTAAGCCCCACTACCCATGGTATAAGTTAGTTATGGTCGAGAACCGAGATGGGTATGACAGGACAAGCCATGATTTAATTAGATTCTACTTTTTTAACGGAAACTTTCATTAGAAACAAAAGCCAGCCTAAAACTGGGCCGACCAACAACACACAACAATTACATAATTACAAATTTACACCAATTTTTCCAAGAGATATCGGTGTCCTTAGACCTATTAGTATACAATAAAAATCCTATAGCTTTCACTTGACTGATGATACTATCAATTTTTATCCGTGTACTTGAGAATTTAAAATTGTTCCTTGTCTTCCAAAGACTTCTAACATCCCATCATAATAATGCCCTGAAGGATTTCCTTAACCTGTTGATGTAACCTCATTGTCAAGTGCGATTCCAAAAGGTCTTTAACGAGAAGGCAAAAATATTAGGAACCTTACAGCAAGAGCTAATATATTGCCAAAGCGTAATCGCCACCGCACATGACGTGAAAATGTGATCCAATGTTTTTTTTTCTCCAGAGTTACAAAAAGGGCACGTACATCATCAAGCTGGATGTTCCTATTTCTAAGCGCCGCACCCATCGGGATTTTACCCATTTCCGCACGCCACGCAAAGACGTTACACTTTATGGGAACCCACTTACACCAATCCATCACGAACCTGCTACTAGCATCAGCTCCAAAGGACAACATCATCTTAATACTGTGCACCGAGAATTCCCGAGACGAGTTGGCGATCCTCCACCCTCGATCCGGAGACTCGGAGCGACCCGCCCCCTGAATCAAAGAATCGAGCAACCGAAGACCATTAACCTCGTTCGAGTTAGAAAGGTTCCACCTCCACTGCCATTTAGCACGATAAACCTGCCCGACATACTCCAACCGGTCCTGAACTTCGCAATTTTTGGAAGTCTCCATGCTGAACAGACTAGGGAATTTGAAACGGAGGGTTTCGTCCACAAGCCAGGGATCTAACCAAAAAGCCACCTCGGCCCCATCTCCCACAATACCTTTGAAGCAGTTACGAATAGGAGAACCGTCTACCAAGGTTTTGACACAAACTTTAGCAATTAGACTCTATTTTAATCTAGCTTGTTAATTTTTGCAAAACTAATTTATATTACTTATCATAAAATCTTGATTTTTTTTCTTAATAATTCAAATATAATATTATATATTAAATAGAAATAAAATCAAAAGCATTACAAAGTGTAGCGTGGCATCATGAACACCCGCTAATTAAACGATGTGCCTAACCCGCTATCCGTATAACGGTGTGTCAGCCTCATATGGTTTCGCTACTACATTTTACATTTTTCGTATGACGCATTTATCTCTTGTTTTATAATACACGCGTCACATTTTGATTATTTCTAGCGACTCTAACCCTTTTTAGTTAACTCCTCGATGTATAATGCATTTAAAATAATTTATTTTGATGATATTTGGTTAATACGTACAATATACTTGTGTACTAATATGTATTTGAAAATACGAGTTGAATTATCAACACCCTGAATATCCGGATGTTACAATACATAACCGCAATTACACTTTTCTTTCTTTGCATTTCATTTCTCGTTGTCATGTTATGCTTTCGAGAGGCATATCCGGTTACGATAGCTCTAAAACAAAAACAAAAAATACATTAGGTTAATAATGTGTTTGAGAATAAGAACTATACTTTTCTAAAAAAATGACCTATAGGTCTAGCGATATGATGTTCTCGTTTGGACTAATTAGAGCTGAAGGGGCTTGAAAGGGGCGTCAGGCGACACGTTTCTATCACTTAAGTAGAAGGGGGTTTGCCATTTAAACCCCCATAAACCATAGGGTGGATGAGGCTTGAAGGGGTGTGTTTAAAAAAACTAAATAATTAAAATACAACCAACCACATTGTGACACCTCACCTCTACCTTTACCGCATGTCTATGGGAATCCTCAAGCCACTCGCCCCACGCCACCTTCAAACACCTTGACAGGGCGGCGTTCCCATCATGAAGGGGCTCCCACGCCATTTTCAAGCCCCACTCCGAGTAGTCTTATAAATATAAAGTTTTGGGTTTAAATCCTTATAAATAAAAGATAAAAATTAAATTGATATGTTTAAAAAATTACAATAAAAAAATAGTTTTCTGAAAAACTACATATAACGTGGATCAAATTTCAATGTCCTCTCTAATGAGGACGTAGGAGGGCCTAGCATTGGTAGTTTGACGGGTTAAAAACTTGTGTTATTGGAAAATGAAAATAAATGTTTATATAAAGGCACTTGGGTCAACATTTCGTAGCCATAGGAGTTCACTCTTTCCCAATTTTCGTGATATCGTTTCGTTGGATTCCGGTTCCAAGATTATTTAAACGATAAAGGTTACTTTTTATTGTATTTTACATTAATAATTATAAAATTTTTTATTTGTCTAGGTTTAAATCAAAAACAAATTATGTAGGTAACCCATGTTAGCTTTAACATTATTATTTATAACACTAAAAATACTACTATAATTTCATTTTATGAGATAATCTGTATTTGTAATTAAAACGGTTAAAATTGATCAAGTGGTGGTCAGTCATCATCGCGCAACTTTGTGGAAGTAGTTACACCAACACGCAACTGTGTACAAGTAGTTGCACCAACCCAGGATCTTTTCACACACACCAATCTTAAAGGCGGACCAAACTGGCTGTTTGGACCAGAAAACATATACATAACTTCTCCGGTTGAGCACACTTAAATCGTTTTCATGAGGATTGGCTAGTTATGACAAGTTAAACTAAATTTACGAAAAAAAAAAAAATCTTCCAAAAGTTCATCTACAATTTCAGACTTCAAGTTTTGTATATATAAAAAATTGTGTTATATCAGCATTGTAAATCCACAATAAAAGAAATATACAACTTTAAAAATTTTAAATTAGTACATAAAATCTATATTTGTATATTTATTTTAAAATCATTCATTTTCTTTAAAATATATTAGTTTTAGCCGAAGGAGCGTTGCCAAGAAAAGCTGTCACCGGCATCTTATTGCTGAACTGTTTTATATATAAACTGACATCCTCATTTCACATACTGTAAACATTAATTATATTTTATTTTAATCAAAAACCACCCTTTAATCATTTATACTTTATACAATCCCATGTTCAAACTATTATACTATATCTTTAATCAGATTCCTTTACCGACAACATAATATTTCCATTCAGTTAACTATTTAGTTTTCTTATCATTTCATTATTGCATCCAACAAAATAACAATAATAATAATGGTTGAAGATTGTGAAGAATCTGATTCTACCATTAGAAATTAGCAGCAAAGTAATCAACAAAAATAGATACACTATTCTACACCTAGATGCCTAATGCAGTAATGCTAGCCTATGCTAATAACTAATTAACACCATTGATTGATTGATTGAATGAAAACGATGAACAGTAACGTCATATCATACGGTTACCGTTTACGAACAGATCCGCCATTGTTGCTGCTAGAAAGTTGTTCTCGTTGCTTCTGCTGTGAAGAAAATATCGGAAATCCAAACATACTACCGGATTTTGAACACACCGGTACGTTTAGCACCGGTGTCACTCGTACATTTGCTGAGTATGATCTCTCCATTCCTCTGTGTTTGAATCTCGGTCCGCCATTGAAGCTGCTAGGACTGCTGGAACTCCGTTCCAGGCTATGGAAAACTATTTTTCCAGATGAATTCATTCGCGGACTGTCCACAGACAGTCCACGAGTAGCTGCGGCTGCAGCAGTGGATTCTGACGAACGACGGCTCGTGCTGCGGCTAGCACGAGCTGTCGTTTGACGTTGCTGGATTGTTGATTGTAACTTGGTTTTCACCAGTCGTGTTTTCGGACGACTGTTGAAGTTTAGGTTAAGTTTGTTAGGCCTATCCGAATCGAGAGATAGACGAGGAAGGTCGTCTAAATCGTGACCGGAAGATGAAGACGAAAGCGACGGACGCGAAGAAACAGATACAGATTCCGCGTCTGTTTCTTTGAGTAACGGTAAATTGATAAACGAATCGCTTGATGATCTTGACGTTCTATTCAGCAACTGCCTTATTGACGATCTGTTAACACCCGTTGCTTTATTGGTATCAACCTTGTTTGCAATATTATTGCTGTTTTGATGAAACTTACGGAAACCTAGAAGCTCTTTCCACCGGCTCGAACACCTCGGTGCTCGAGGAGAAAACAAGTACGGATCAGCAGCAAACGCATCGTCCGTACTTCTCCAGCGAGAGCACGGTGTATCAGTATCACCGGAAACAACTTCTGTTGATGACGTGGCAGGTTGATTAACAACTGACAGCTGTAACGGAACTAGTTTACCGTCGGAGAACAGTTCATCTGCCGGTAGCATCATAACGGAACCGTCAAGTCTGAACTCAAATCCGTCAAACTCGTTCGGATCTTCATCTTCCGTCAGATCTGATAACTTTTTTACCTGCTCTTCACGTCTGGATTCGGTACCTGATACTTCAGATAGATCTGAACGGTTCTTCGTCGGAGAAGAAACACATTTGGTTTTGGATTTGGATTTTGATTTAGAAGCATCTTCTTCACGGCTAATCGAGAGTCTGTGAGTGAACCAGCTGTATGAAGAGTACTTCTGCGAGCATTCTAGCGTATTATCCGGTGATATTCCGATTCTATTCAGGCAAGCTGAAGCCATTAGAAGTTAAAAACTTTGTTAGGGGAAATTGATGGTGGATAGCTAGGGTTTAGTGGTGGCAAGTGATATAAATAAGGAAGAAGATGAAGTGGGGCCGCTGGCGGATGACGTGGCACTAAGGGCTCTGCATAATAAGTCCAAAAAAGGGGGTGTGAGAATTAAAAAAAATTGAAAAGTATTAAAAAATGGTGTTTTGTTGGAAAGGAAGGTACATGGAAAGTATCTGGAGCCAATTTACTTCAATTCTCCCACATGGATATTCTGTCTCCTCAATTTAATTTAATTTTATTATTATTATTTTATAAATTTATTTCAAATAACTATTTGAAATATTTATTTAGACTGAAATTTCTTTAAAAAACATAAAATTGAAATTAATGTGTTTATGGATAGTTGAGTGTCATTTTGTGTCTTAATCATATGTTTTTGGTCCTTAAAGAAATGAATGGTTATCTATATTATAATGGATCTTCTGGGTTAACCCAGTTGGTCATGGCAATGAAAAGGTGGAGGGTCGGTCACCGGTTCGAATCCTTGGAGTCACCCCGAATTTTATACTACAGTGCATTTACTCCAGAGAGTCCCCGACTCTTGTGAAGGGTGCAACTACATGCTCTCGGTTGTCGGGTGGGCGTAGGCTGGAAATTTTCTCAGGGAACGCCTTAGCCAAACTCTGATGTATCAAGCGTGGGTCCGGTTAAGACAACATAGTCTTAGATGCCGGAGTGGGGCGGAGAGGCCTACCCGAGTTATAGGGTAGATGCGATCTCTATCGTCTGTTGTAGAAATATCACCGTTCAAAAAAAATCTATATTATAATGATAACTTCATAATATAAAAGAAGTATCAAGTATGGCATGTCCCCCTCAATCTCAATCTCAATCCTTGTCCCTTCTTAACCTCCCCATTTTGAAAAGACTTATCCCTTCTTAACCTCTAACCTCCAACTTTTGAAAAGACAAATTACTTGAAAATAATAAAAGATTATAAAAACTGTCACAATATGTAATAACTTTTTTAATGCAATAAATTTAGTAAAAATTTAAAATGCTATAGGTAAACACTTTTTTTACCCGATGACTTGTTTTTAGAAGTGATGGTCAATTAGAGTCTTGTTTATGATAGAATCTCATGCATAAGTTAAGGTTTTACTATAGCTAGTAACTGGATGGCCTGTTACCTTTAGAAATGATGATTGGTCAAGTTATCAATGTTGTCTGCGATCACGAATGTAAGTGTCCTGTTATCTATACGTATACCTAGGTGGCCGGGCATTATTAAACATTAAAAAAAACTTTAATGTGGACCATATGGGATTTTAAGTAATGTTTTTAAAACTGTATTAGTACTTGAATGGATGGTCTTATCGGGTTGTTTGGATATTGGGCCACAGTTTTAAAACGGGATTACAATTTAGATGATTAATAAAACAAAAAATATAACAAATTAAAAAATGTATATGTATCTACTTTATGTGAATTTACAAAATTAATAAAAGAGTTAAATACCTGGTTGGTCCCTGTGGTTTGCAAATATTGCAGACTTGGTCCTAGTGGTTTAATAATTACACACGTGGTCCCAATGTTTGTTATTTTTACACTCGTTTGGTCCTTATCACTAACCTAAGTTAAGTTATCCAGTTAAATTTATATGAAATTACCAATGTACCCTTACTTATTAAGAAAAATAATACATAAAATATAGTTTAATTAAAACAAATATTTATGTGGGTCCCACCCCTACTTCTTCCCCATATCACCATCCCCTGTATCTTTCTCTCTACCTAGATCTCACACTCTCTCTCTCTTCTCAAACAAGCACCTATCACCACTGAACACCTATCACCACCGAACACCCACTACCACCACTACACACACCACACTTTCTCTCTCTATCTCTGCACAGCTAGGTCTCTCTCTCTCTCTCTCTCTTCGTGTCTGAATCACTCCGTAACCAATACCAAACCACCAACATGTCTCTCTCTTCAGACACGGTAGCTCGGCGGAGTGTGTTTCCGTTTGATCGATCGATTTCTCTTCGTCATGTTCCGAACTCCAAACGTCATCAGCCGCTGCCAAGGAGTTCTAGTACTCGGGCTTGGTCGCTTACTGGTCCGCTGCTTCCTCCTCAACAGTTGCTGAATATAAAAATCGCTATTTTGATTCATGTCTAAAAGTGGATGTTTCGATTGTTATTGTGGAGAATTAGAGAAGTGTCTGGAAAAAAAACATGCAGAGAGATCATTGATATCAATAGTTTGTTCAATTTTTTTTATTCAGATGATTTTTATTATTCAGATGATTTTAAAAGTATATTGATAGGTGATGAGAGATTTGAGATAATATTTGGTTGTTTTGGATCTCGATTAAGCAAATTTTGTAGTTCTTACCGATCCTCTGCTTGTTGGTTGTTAGTGGTGGTGGTGGGTAGGTGATGGTGGTGGAAGAAGATGACTTCTTTTAGTAAAGTTAGGTTGCAGGTTTTTTTTAAAAAAAGGTGGACCCATGTGTGTTATATTTTTATTTTCTAATGTTTAAGGGTAAAATAGACATTCTACATATACTTAATTGAAAAATCTAACTTAAGTCAATGATAAGGACCATACGAGTGCAAAAATTACAAACACTAGGACCAAGTGTGTAATTATTAATCCACTAAGACCAAATCTGCAATATTTGCAAATCTCAGGGACCAACCAAACATTTAACTCTTAATAAAATATATAAAGGCAGAAACAAAAGTAAATATGGTGCATGAGATTCTGAAATATTAAAGAATATTCATAATACCATGAGGTGTGGTTCCTCCTTTTCCATGAACACATAGACGTCACATCATCACCTTATCTCCACCTCATCATCTTTCCCATCAAGTAGGGGTGTTTAACATCGGATTATTCGCTTTTCGGATATCCGAAAACGGATATAGGAAAATTTCGGATAGTGGATATTAACATCCGAATCCGAATCCAAAATCGAATCGGATAATCCGAACTTAAAAGAAAAAACAAAAAATCCATTTTTCTGTGTAAATCATCACTGAACCTGTTTCAAACCACCAATTCAAACATCTAAAACATCAAAATAACCATTCAAACTTAAAACACTTTAGTCCAAAGTTTCAAACCACCAATTCAAAACAAATCAAAGTTTCAAAACAAACCACAAACATTTTAAAACAAGACATAACATCCAAAACTAGTTCGACACTTAAAACAATAAACATCCATAAGCTCTTGTAAACATCCAACATCCATCCCTTTTAAACCTGCAATTCCACCTTTCAAATGTTAAAGTTGTTACCCTTTGTAATAGAAATTTGAAGTTAGATTCTTAGATATACATCTAAAAAATTCCGAAATTTACTGTTAGATACTTAGATATAGAATTTAAAGATGAGAAATTGAACCTCTCGTGACCGGAGAAACCAAGACAGATGACGAGGGAGAGCGGTGTCCGATCGGAGAGGAACGACGGGGGAGCAGGGGAGCGGCGCTTGAAGTTTGAGATCCAAAACCCTATTTTTTTTTTTGAAGTGTGAATGCAATGTGCGTGTAATTGTTTTGATATATTGTATTATATTACTGAAATTAAAAAAAACAAGGTATGGATTTAATATATATATATATATATATATATATATATATATATATATATATATATATATATATATATATATATATATATATATATATATATATATATATATATATATATATATATTTTTTACAAATTCGGATTCGGATAATCCGAATATCCGAAAATTTATGAAACTAACATCCGAATCCGAATCCGAATTTTTGGATTATCCGAAATTTCGGATATTTCGGATACTGGTTTTCGGATATTTCGGATTCGGTTTCGGTTTTAGGTCCGGATTTTTTTGAACACCCCTACCATCAAGGGGGTGGTGTACCCCTTCCCTTTCAACTAATCACCATCAAAGATCCAGGAGAAAAGTGCTCGGGGCGGACGGGAGTTATTCACCGATGGTCCCCGAGCTACTTGTCGACGCCACATCCCATCGCCTAATTTATGGGGTGTTTTTCGTCACATCAGTATCATAAAGCCCCTTATAATTCGGCCCTTAAAAGGTTGTTTTTGCCCAAAAAAAACAAAAAAAAAACCTAGATTTTGGGTAACGGATTGTAAAGCCAAACCTTGGCCAACCTTATGATCCGTTAAGGACCAAATTTCAATCATGTTACCAGAATTGGGAAACAGACCATAAGACATCACCTGTCTTACCTTACCTGTACGGTCCATAAAAACCCTTCAACTTTTAATCAACCATTTAATCTAGCTAACGGACTTTCCAAACCCGGTTATTACTATTAAGTCTCAAATGATATTAAACGATTAGTGACATTTCTGATGGATATATTCCACCACTTTCAAATTCAATGCTCTTATTCACCAAAACAAACACCCTATGAGATTCAATGATCTCAATATGGGAACTTTATACCTTTTTCAACCATTTTTAACATTCAAATATCCTTTTCTTTTAATTCAGACTTTAATGGAAGATTAACATCTCTTTATTTCTCAAGTATTATCATAATTATTCATCCACCATAACTTACCAATGATTTCACCAATCATTCTATTTACATGTATTTAATTATATGGATGCAATACATAATCACACAAGACATGCTTCACAAATCTACAAATCTGTTAAACCATGAGGTGTACTCTAACATTTGAGGTGTTAATGATGATATGGCATGTTAATCGAGATTGCAAACCACTTCCTCCTTATGTTAAGGGGCTCTAAATGGGTTTTATGTTAACCAGTTGCTAAGAAACTGAATTTTTTTTTTATTTTATAAAACCAAAAATCACTAAAAATAGGGTTAGATAAAGTTAAGGGGATTAAACCATTTTTTTAGAGTAAGATAAAATAAAAGGAAAAATTACACGTTTTGTCCTTTATTTTGATACCCTTTTTCAGGCGGTGTCATTTTCAATTAATCTTGACAGGTTTTGCCCTTTATAGGGAAAATTGTTGCACGTCTTGCCCTTTAGCCCTAACCCAGTTAGATTTTCTTGTTAAATCTAGTTACTCAATAGTATTTTAGTCTTTTTACCACTTTATTTAATATTATTTAAAAAATAAAACAATTTTTTTAAATTATTATTATTATTATTATCATTATTATTATTATTATTATATATAACACACACTCTCTCTCTACAGCTCTCTCTTTCTCCCTACCACACTCTTACAGATCCCACCATCACCTCCCACCTCTCAACACCACCAACATTAACCCACCTGCCACCACAACCACCGTCAAAGACCATCATTGTCCAACCCCACCATCGTCGGAACCCTAGAACCCCCGTCGCCTAACATCCACAGCCGTCACAACCACTACAACCAATCATCAAACACCACCCACCAAATCCGGCCACCGTCTTCATCTACTCCCTCCCTGACCAATAAATCCGGCCAACATCTTCATCTCCTTTCTCTATCTGGCCAACACCTGAACGCTGCCAAGTTGTGCGAAACCCTAGATCTATGACTAAGATCGGCATCTTCAGCGTTAACTCTTAAGAACCCCCTTATTTTCGTCGTGATTTTGTGACTGAGATCGGCATCTTGCGTTCTGATTTTGTTGGATAAAAGGATTTTGATTTAGTGCGTTAATTCTTAATTACAAAAGTTTAAGTTAGGTTATGTCAATTGATTTTGATTTTGAGATCGGCATGTTATGTTGGATAAAAGGATTTTGATTTGATTTGTTTGTGTAATTTCTACTTGAATCAATTCCCTGCAGATTTTAAATACAAATTAATTTAAAGTAGTTTAAATATGATTTGTTCATATTTACAAGTTAATATGTGACTGGATTTGTTTGTGTTGTTTGAAATTATTTTTGGAGTAAATAAAAATTTTTGTGGTGGCTGGTGCTGGCAGGAAGCGGTGGTGGTAGATTTAAGTTATTTACATATTTAGTCCTTTCAGGTGAAATGACAAAAAAACCCTCACATGCAAATCACATGATTAGATTTAACAAAAAATCTAACTGGGTTAGGGCTAAAGGACAAGACGTGCAACAATTTTCCCTGTAAAGGTAAATTCTGTCAAAATTCGTTGAAAAGGACACCGCGTGAAATATGTAACAAGATAAAGGACAAAACTTATAATTTACCCTAAAATAAAATGGGGAAGAAAAGTTGATGTAACACTTAGGTGGAGTTAAGATGAGTTAAAGTACCCAAAGACCTTAAAATTACACATTATCTCACAATATGTGGTTATTTACACCAATTTATGAGTAGGCGAGTTGTATGCAAGGGCGTAGCTTAGGGGGGGGGGGGGGGCGAACTTTTCGCTCAGTAGTGCGCGGTATGTAGTTTTCGTATATTATTTTTTAGGTATATACATTTTCAACCCTCCGGTTTTATAATTTTAATGTATAATTTTAGGTCCGGTGACTTTCGACCCCCGGTCGAAAATGTCAAGCTTCGCCATTGGTTTTATGAACTCACCTGTATATATTAAACTTTTTGGTTGTAATCCTTTCAGTGATCAATCAAAAATATATAAAACTTGATTAGTTACTAGTTAGCAAAATTGACCAACTATGCCCTCAACCATACTCCTTTAACTTATATAAGACTAGTGGCATCTACTAACGTATATTCTAACTACAAGAAATGAGTTTAAACTCTTAACACAACAATTTAATTTGACCCATTTGATAAAAAGCTTATACAAATCACTTATACCCTTTTCAAGTTTCAACTTCCCCATAGCACCCTGAATATCTATCTATTTTACTAAAAAAAGTCAACTTTGCCACATGTATCTATTCTTGGCCAAGCAGTTGGTTGAGGTGGACACCCTCTTGGCCAGATAATTCACCATGGGCGCCAAACCCCTTTGCTATGTTCTCACACGCGGCTTCTCAAACACGCTTTTCGTATCATTCAAAAACCCTAATGAATCGTATAGGTGATTCTCTTGCCATTTCTTTCATCTTCGATTTCGGTTTGACTTCACCGTTCTATTCGTTTTATCACTTTTCCTTTTCCATAACCCCAAGTCATCCACCGTTGCATGCCTCTCTCTTACTCCATGAAACTGACGATTCAAAAGGGATTCTTCAATCTTTACAAGAGTACCAGAAAACCTAATTTTCTGTTGATTAGTTTTTCTTGTGAACTATTTTTCATCTTCAACGCATTCACATCGGCGCTGCTGTTATAGGTAAATATCACCATTACTCCCAAACTCCCTCCTTCTTTTGGTATTTGCATCTATTTTGTCTCATAATTGTTCAGCTGGACCTACACATGTCATCTCTCCATTATACTTGAAACATCGTTCATCTTTACTTGATGTTGATTGTCGTTTTATTGCTTAATATGTTGATTATAGTTGATTTAGGGTTGTTTCATTAGTTAAGTTAGTTTAGTGTTGGAATTAATTTGATTGAACTAGCATAGGTGATGTTGAATTTCCGGATTTTACCATTGTTGAGTGTGATTTTAGATTGTATTTGTGTTTTGGAAACCTAATTGCTATGTTCTTGATTAACAATTAAAGATTCAAAACAAAATGATGCTGGTGATTTTGTTGTAGACGGCGTTGGTAAGTTGGGATTAGAAAGAAGTCGAGAAACAGAGCAGTTAACTTATTTGAATGGTACACATTTGTAGAAAATTCCTAAAAGTGGAGGGGATGGAGAGATTTGGGGATTATCTGAACAAGTATAAACTTTTTACCTTTTATATCAACGACTATGTGATATTACATAAGGTTGTAGATTTTTTGGTCATCTATCTATTATACTAAAAAAAATTCAACTTTGCCACATGTACCTATTCTTGGCCAATCAATTGGTTGAGGTGGACACCCTCTTAGGCCAGATAATTCACCATGGGCGCCAAACCCCTTTGCTATGTTCTCACATGCAGCTTCTCAAACACGCTTTTCGTATCATTCAAAAACCCTAATGAATCGTATAGGTGATTCTCTTGCAATTTCTTTCATTTTCGATTTCGGTTTGACTTCACCGTTCTATTCGTTTTATCACTTTTCCTTTTCCATAACCCCAAGTCATCCACCGTTGCATGCCTCTCTCTTACTCCATGAAACTGACGATTCAAAAGGGATTCTTCAATCTTTACAAGAGTACCAGAAAACCTAATTTTCTGTTGATTAGTTTTTCTTGTGAACTATTTTTCATCTTCAACGCATTCACATCGGCGCTGCTGTTATAGGTAAATATCATCATTACTCCCAAACTCCCTCCTTCTTTTGGTATTTGCATCTATTTTGTCTCATAATTGTTCAGCTGGACCTACACATGTCATCTCTCCATTATACTTGAAACATCGTTCATCTTTACTTGATGTTGATTGTCGTTTTATTGCTTAATATGTTGATTATAGTTGATTTAGGGTTGTTTCATTAGTTAAGTTAGTTTAGTGTTGGAATTAATTTGATTGAACTAGCATAGGTGATGTTGAATTTCCGGATTTTACCATTGTTGAGTGTGATTTTAGATTGTATTTGTGTTTTGGAAACCTAATTGCTATGTTCTTGATTAACAATTAAACATTCAAAACAAAATGATGCTGGTGATTTTGTTGTAGACGGCGTTGGTAAGTTGGGATTAGAAAGAAGTCGAGAAACAGAGCAGTTAACTTATTTGAATGGTACACATTTGTAGAAAATTCCTAAAAGTGGAGGGGATGGAGAGATTTGGGGATTATCTGAACAAGTATAAACTTTTTACCTTTTATATCAACGACTATGTGATATTACATAAGGTTGTAGATTTTTTGGTCATCTATCTGTTATACTAAAAAAATTCAACTTTGCCACATGTACCTATTCTTGGCCAATCAATTGGTTGAGGTGGACACCCTCTTAGGCCAGATAATTCACCATGGGCGCCAAACCCCTTTGCTATGTTCTCACATGCAGCTTCTCAAACACGCTTTTCGTATCATTCAAAAACCCTAATGAATCGTATAGGGGATTCTCTTGCAATTTCTTTCATCTTCGATTTCGGTTTGACTTCACCGTTCTATTCGTTTTATCACTTTTCCTTTTCCATAACCCCAAGTCATCCACCGTTGCATGCCTCTCTCTTACTCCATGAAACTGACGATTCAAAAGGGATTCTTCAATCTTTACAAGAGTACCAGAAAACCTAATTTTCTGTTGATTAGTTTTTCTTGTGAACTATTTTTCATCTTCAACGCATTCACATCGGCGCTGCTGTTATAGGTAAATATCATCATTACTCCCAAACTCCCTCCTTCTTTTGGTATTTGCATCTATTTTGTCTCATAATTGTTCAGCTGGACCTACACATGTCATCTCTCCATTATACTTGAAACATCGTTCATCTTTACTTGATGTTGATTGTCGTTTTATTGCTTAATATGTTGATTATAGTTGATTTAGGGTTGTTTCATTAGTTAAGTTAGTTTAGTGTTGGAATTAATTTGATTGAACTAGCATAGGTGATGTTGAATTTCCGGATTTTACCATTGTTGAGTGTGATTTTAGATTGTATTTGTGTTTTGGAAACCTAATTGCTATGTTCTTGATTAACAATTAAACATTCAAAACAAAATGATGCTGGTGATTTTGTTGTAGACGGCGTTGGTGAGTTGGGATTAGAAAGAAGTCGAGAAACAGAGCAGTTAACTGATTTGAATGGTACACATTTGTAGAAAATTCCTAAAAGTGGAGGGGATGGAGAGATTTGGGGATTATTTGAACAAGTATAAACTTTTTACCTTTTATATCAACGACTATGTGATATTATATAAGGTTGTAGATTTTTTGGTCATCTATCTATTATACTAAAAAAAATTCAACTTTGCCACATGTACCTATTCTTGGCCAATCAATTGGTTGAGGTGGACACCCTCTTAGGCCAGATAATTCACCATGGGCGCCAAACCCCTTTGCTATGTTCTCACACGCGGCTTCTGTCACACCCCGACCCGCAGCGGAAAAGGTGATCGGGGCATGATTGGGTTATCATCAAAGCTCATGACATTTATTAAGCGTTTCATATTCATTAATACAAATTAAATGGAATTTTACAATAAATGTTACAACATGATCTAACTAACAATCTAAACTTCTTTGTTCTCTTCTAAGGCATATCCTATGTTTTCCTTGCTTCAACCTGTTCACCTGTATCATGTATAAAAGGGTTTTGGGATCAACATAATGTTGGCGAGTGAATCCTATGGAAAACATTTGAACAAATATATTTAAATTGATTATGAAATATGTGCACAACCAAACATGAGTAAAAATAGATGTAAACTTAATCAACAATCATAAGATATTAAGTGAAACACACATGAACAATAATGGAACATTTAGAGGCACGCGATGCTCAACTCGTCTCTCACGAGGAACTGAGGGGCCTAATGAATGAATTGCATAACCATGATAATATGAATGACACAACTACAAACAATACAAACTCAATGATATACACATAAACAATAATGAATTTGATTTGTGGCACGCGTTGTTCTACTCGTCTTCCACGAGGAACTGATGGGCTTAATGTATGAGTTTCATATAATATGACAAAAAGGAAATAAGTAAATCACAACAATAAAAACAATCTAAGTTTAAGTCATGATATGGTATGGCACAAGTTTAAATAAATAAATTAATTATTTTCATAACACATGACACACCCCAAAACGCGTAATTTAAAAAGGGGGAGTTGTAAGATTCACTCACAGTGGGTGCGTTCGGTTGATGACGTTGAATGCACGCGATGTGGTTTTAACCACGAGTGAGATTAACCTAGATAAATCGCATTATGGTTTTGTGAGTAAACGGGTTTTATTAATCTATTTTAGTAGAATTGTTGGGTGTATTTTTGTGAGTTTGAGGCTATTTTCTAACCTGAAAAATGTTATTTTTAAGTATTTTTAATTGATTTTTAATTAAAATAATTAAATAAAAATAATAAAAAAATATTTGATTTTTGCTACAGTTGACTTTGACCGTTGACTTTGACTGACCGTTGACCGGTTCGAAGGCATATTGTTGTGCGCTGAGTGAGGCTCGAACCCGAGACCTCCCGTACGCGTGCACGCAGCTCTACCAACTGAGCTACGTGTCTAACCCGTTATATATCTGATTTTAATTATATATATATATATATATATTAATTAGTTTAAACCGAATTTAATTTTATTTTAAAAACAGTTTAAATCGAATCGGACGTGCACTCCACAGGTCTCGAACTCGTGACCTGTGGTTTAAACTAACACACAGTCCACCGCTGGACTGTGTGTTTAACATGTTATATAACCCGACTTTTATTATACTTATATACAATTTAGTTATTTCCTTTTCTGCCTTATTTAAAAAGAATAGATAATCGCCCGAGTCGGTGCAGAAGACCGGACTCGAACTCGTGACCTGTGATATAAACAAACACACAGTCCACCGCTGGACTGTGTGTCTAACTTGGTTATTATTCTGGTTATTAATATACTTAACATATATTTGTAGCGACTCCGGTTCAGTTAATCAAAACAAATGATTTTTATTAAGGCGACGTGTGTGAAACGGGATTCGAACTCGAGACCTTTGCGTTTTATGTGCACACAGTCCACCGCTAGACTGTGTGTCTAACCCGAGTAATATCCTGATTTATATTATACTTATATGATCCGGATACATCGTCTTCTTCATCAAGTGTTAACCAGATATAAGGTCTGACTGGTTCGAGTTTTTATTCAAGTTTCGTTAGCGTTTTACAGTTCATTAAGGTGAGATAAGGGTGAAAAGAAAAAGAAAATAAGCGAAGAGGTATACCGACTGGACCCTCTGTTTTCCGGCAGAAACTCCGATGACAGCAATCAACTCCGGCGTCAGGTGTCCTGCAGCAGCAAGTCTCCGGAAAGCTTGGAAAAAGTATGGGTATCTCTGGTATAAGCTTCAGAGGCTCAGTGAGGCTTGGAAATGAGGAAACCCGGTTATCCGGCGACAAACCGAAAAATTCCGGCGAGTGGAATTACGCCGAGAAAAAGTGTGGTTTTGAGCGAAAAGGTTTGCAATGGGTTGAGGGTGAATTTATAGGAGAAAGTCGAGATGTATTTGGTCTGATTTCCGACTGGATTCGTCGGTTATAAAAACTCCGGCGGTTATGGTTTGGTCGCGGACTTCAAATGTCGGTTATAACCGATGTAATAATAATAATTTACGTTATAACTGAAAATGGTGTTAAAAACTCGCGAGATTTCCGGGATTCCGACGACTGAACTAATGGGCGCCGATTTTGAATTCGTAACGTTATTATATCAATTAAATGATTTCAATAAATAACAAACAAAACAAGTGGCGCAGTGGTTAGTGTGTTGAGAGATAAGTCTGATGTTGAATCGGTATTGACCCGGGTTCGAAACCCGGCAGAGTACTTTTATTTTTATTTTGCGATTTTCATCAGTTTTTCAAAAACTAAATATATATTCCCGTATAATAATCGATTACGTATCGTTTAAAAATATTTTGGGCATTTAATTCGCAACGAAATTTTTGACTGACTGTTCGGTTGATAAACGGAGCGGGTTTGGTAAATCCGTTTTTTGACGGATGTTACAGTATCCCCTGCTTTTTAGAAATTTCGTCCCGAAATTTAAATAATGATATATTTTGACTAAAAGGATGATGATGTTTTGTTTGACAGTTGTATGTTTAGAAAAATAATGGTTTAAGTTTTTTTGTTCGAGGCGGTAACGTTCCTTGTAAGGGTTAAGTACCCTATTCAGGAATCGCTTTTTGTTGCCTACTGTATAAGTATTGATAAGCAGAAATGATTTGCTAAAAATGATATCATGCATAAGAGTTTAGATACGTTTGGGAAAGTATGGTTATATCCTAAGGCAAAACTTCTAACACTACAACCTATATGGAACATAAATAAAAACACAACAGCTGATATTTGAACATGAGTAAACACAACAGCTAATATTCGAACATGAATAAACACATCAGCAAATATTTGAACATGAATAAACACATCAGCAAATATTTGAACATGAATAAACACAACAGCAAATATTTGAATCCACATTCTGATAGCATATATGTTTGAATGGTGAAAGTTCCTCTCTCGTTTGTTATGATGGAGAGGTTAGTTTATGTAGAAATGGAATACAATCCAATCTCTTTAAATAACATATTGATATAAATGTAACACAAATTCCAACCAAGGCAATACTAAATCCTACATGGAACTTCTCATAACCGCCTGATAATGCCTCTGATCCTTTGGCAAGAATACTTATATATAGGAAGTACCAGCGGCGTATCCACCATATTCTTGCCAAATTTTCATTAGTTTTATCCACAAGTTATGATTGGTTACCAAGAAACTAATAAATCCTACATAGAACTTCTCATAACCGTCCGATAATGCCTCTGATCCTTTGACAAGAATACTTATATATAGGAAGTACCAGCGGCGTATCCACCATATTCTTGTCAAATTTTCATTGTTTTTATCAGTGAATTATGATTAGTCCTATAACTCTACAACCAATACAACAAACATAAAATACTGAAATGAAATATATCTGTGCGATCAAGGCTCAATCGAACGGAGCCGATCGTATTGCATGTACTGAAAATGAAATGGATGTGCGCTCAAGGCTCAATCAAACGGAGCCGAACGTATTGAATGTACTGAAATTGAAATTGTGTGCTCAAGGCTCAATCAAACGGAGCCGAGCGTATTGCATGTACTGAAAATGAATGACTTAACCACACAAACAGCCTATGCATGGAACCTCTCATAACCGCCTGATAATGCCTCCGATCATTTGACAAGAATACTTATATATAGGAAGTACCAGCGGCGTATCCACCATATCCTTGTCAAATTTTCATTGACTTTATCCGCAAGTTATGGTTAGTTCGATGCGACTCTACTACAAACACCACAACCACAAGATACTGATAATGAAATTGTCTGTGCGCTCAAGGCTCAATCAAACGGAGCCGAACGTATTGAATGAAATTGTATGTGCGCTCAAGGCTCAATCAAACGGAGCCGAACGTATTGAATGTACTGAAATTGAACAACTTAATCTAAACAACCATCACACAATCAGCCTATGCATGGAACCTCTCATAACCGCCTGATAATGCCTCCGATCATTTGACAAGAATACTTATATATAGGAAGTACCAGCGGCGTATCCACCATATCCTTGTCAAATTTTCATTGACTTTATCCGCAAGTTATGGTTAGTTCGATGCGACTCTACTACAAACACCACAACCACAAGATACTGATAATGAAATTGTCTGTGCGCTCAAGGCTCAATCAAACGGAGCCGAACGTATTGCATGAACTGGAAATGTAAATTGAAATGTGCGCTCAAGGCTCAATCAAACGGAGCCGAACGTATTGCATGTATTGAAATGTAAAATGAAATAACCGATCAAGGCTCAATCGAACGGAGCCGATCGTGCGGGCACGCCCTGATCAACCGCATAATAAAATGGGGATCAAACTCAACCTCGATGGATAGGGAGCTGCGGCCTCGGCAGAAGCATATACTGAAAACAATATATAATATATAATATACCATAATTACTCTAACAGTCTACACATGTGATAAAGAAAAACATAAAACTAAACGATAGGAGTTGAATCTGGATCTTCGGTGAAGAGGACTAGTTGAGTATCTTCGTTTGGGCCGTCATTATCTTCGACAGGATTGGCGTTGATATTGAAGACTCTTCCTCTTGCTGGTGGCATAGTGGTTGGGTTTTCTTGGTTTACTTGGTTAACTGGGTTTGATTGGGCTTGAGTGTTGATAACGTTAACCAATTGGGGGCATGTGTTTCTAAAGTGGGTAGGGTCGCCACAATTGAAACAAGCTCGAGCATATGGGAACATGGGGTATTGGGGTTGTTGATAGGCTTGGGCCATGTTTTGAGCAGGGGAAAAGGTTTGGTCTTGAAAGGTGCGACAAACATTGCTCAAATGACCATAGCGTCCACAAGTTGTACATAGCCGGCAAGGTAAGGTAAGGGGATGGTGATAAAAACAGTTGTTGCATCGAGGGTGAGGTCCAAGATATGGTTTCTTATTTGGGTAAGCTGAGTTGGGTGCCACTTGGGTGATTGGGATAGCTCGGATGGGTATAGCGTGTAAAACTGGTTGATTTCGTTGGGTCGCAGCGAAAAGTCGCCCGACTCTTCTTCTCTTAGGATTGGGTTGAGAAGGGGATTCAGTTTGAGTGGAGTCGGAAGTTTCAGTCGGTTCTTTATCCTTCTTCTTCTCCTCCTTGAAGTCTTCGTTTCGGATTCGGTTCTCGGTGAGCTCTGTTGCTAGCTCCATCGCTGCTTCCAAAGTTGCAGGCTTGGTACTTATTACAGGGTCTTGAATCTTTGACGGAAGACCACGAATGTAGTGCTCGATCAAACGGTAGAGGGGAGTGAACATGTTGGGAACCATTTGATGTAACTCGAGGAATCTTTTGTTGTAGGTGAGGTGGTCTCCTTCCACTTGCTTCAATGAGTAAAATTCATCTTCTAACTTCTTGATTTCGCTCCTTGGGCAAAATCGTCTGGTCATGATTTCCTTCAATTCGTTCCAAGTTAAGGACATAGCATCTTCCACACCTCGTTTGGCCTTCTCTGTGTTCCACCAAGTAAGTGCTATCCCATATAATCGACCGGTAGCATATCGCACTTTGCGATCGTCAGGGCAATCGCAATTTAGAAAAGTGTTCTCCATCTCTTCAAACCAATGGAGGAGTGCGGTGACGCCTTCAGTCCCTTTGTATTTCGGAGGGTCGCATGATTTGAAGTGCTTGTAGGTGCATTTAGTGATATTTGGGGGAGAGTTGATAATGTTTTGGTTTGCTTGATGGACAGGATTTGCGGTGAGTGCTTGCTGAACTTGGATTACAATATTGGGTATTACGGCTGCCATTTGTTGAGCGATTAAGGCAGCCATGCGTTCGCGGGCTTTTCTTGCTCTCGTCTTCCTACGGGCGAGGTTAGAAGACATCTACAAGGAATACATGACAAGAGTATGAGTTGGATGCTTTTGAGATCATGGGTCGCATTCAAGAACGAACATTCATAAAATAATTATAGATAAATAAATTACTACATCCATGGGATGTCTTGGGTTTTGCTCGCTGTTAGGCCCTACATGCCGCCATACTTTACCTGTGTAATCATGTGGGCCCCCATGAATACCGGTTTTTCATATGGTTCGCTCGGGTTTGCCAGGTTGCGTACACAAAAACCCGGAGAAAATCGAGAAATATGTATACAACGTGTGATATTCGGAATGTGTCCAGGTGTAGACACGGTGACAACTCAAAGTAGGGTTAGTTCGAACGACGTTTGGTGTGGCATGCTTTGGCCTAATAGGTCCTTCGTACTCTCATCGTTGGTCCCCAGGTAGGCAAACTGGTCCGTTATATTGGATTTATACGAATGCCAGCCTAGACAGGACGTTCCGACTACCGGTACTTGTACCCTTCCAGTTACTACATGCCCGTCGCAGAACTTACTTTGATGAGATTTGAAAATTGCACAAAATCTTTGGATAATGAGAGTATGAAAATAAATTGAATACATGAACATCGATATATGTATAATGAATATGTATATATGTATAATGAATATGTATATAAGCATGTATGTTTGATTGTAAATGTAAACAAATATGAAACAAATAAATATCACAAGTTTGTATGTAACCACCTAATCAATTTAAAATTTAGGCAGACTATAGTATAGGCTCTAATAACCTATCCTATATCCCTATAGTCATGGCTCTGATACCAATCTGTCACACCCCGACCCGCAGCGGAAAAGGTGATCGGGGCATGATTGGGTTATCATCAAAGCTCATGACATTTATTAAGCGTTTCATATTCATTAATACAAATTAAATGGAATTTTACAATAAATGTTACAACATGATCTAACTAACAATCTAAACTTCTTTGTTCTCTTCTAAGGCATATCCTATGTTTTCCTTGCTTCAACCTGTTCACCTGTATCATGTGTAAAAGGGTTTTTGGATCAACATAATGTTAGCGAGTGAATCCTATGGAAAACATTTGAACAAATATATTTAAATTGATTATGAAATATGTGCACAACCAAACATGAGTAAAAATAGATGTAAACTTAATCAACAATCATAAGATATTAAGTGAAACACACATGAACAATAATGGAACATTTAGAGGCACGCGATGCTCAACTCGTCTCTCACGAGGAACTGAGGGGCCTAATGAATGAATTGCATAACCATGATAATATGAATGACACAACTACAAACAATACAAACTCAATGATATACACATAAACAATAATGAATTTGATTTGTGGCACGCGTTGTTCTACTCGTCTTCCACGAGGAACTGATGGGCTTAATGTATGAGTTTCATATAATATGACAAAAAGGAAATAAGTAAATCACAACAATAAAAACAATCTAAGTTTAAGTCATGATATGGTATGGCACAAGTTTAAATAAATAAATTAATTATTTTCATAACACATGACACACCCCAAAACGCGTAATTTAAAAGGGGGAGTTGTAAGATTCACTCACAGTGGGTGCGTTCGGTTGATGACGTTGAATGCACGCGATGTGGTTTTAACCACGAGTGAGATTAACCTAGATAAATCGCATTATGGTTTTGTGTGTAAACGGGTTTTATTAATCTATTTTAGTAGAATTGTTGGGTGTATTTTTGTGAGTTTGAGGCTATTTTCTAACCTTAAAAATGTTATTTTTAAGTATTTTTAATTGATTTTTAATTAAAATAATTAAATAAAAATAATAAAAAAATATTTGATTTTTGCTACAGTTGACTTTGACCGTTGACTTTGACTGACCGTTGACCGGTTCGAAGGCATATTGTTGTGCGCTGAGTGAGGCTCGAACCCGAGACCTCCCGTACGCGTGCACGCAGCTCTGCCAACTGAGCTACGTGTCTAACCAGTTATATATCTGATTTTAATTATATATATATATTAATTAGTTTAAACCGAATTTCATTTTATTTTAAAAACAGTTTAAATCGAATCGGACGTGCACTCCACAGGTCTCGAACTCGTGACCTGTGGTTTAAACTAACACACAGTCCACCGCTGGACTGTGTGTTTAACATGTTATATAACCCGACTTTTATTATACTTATATACAATTTAGTTATTTCCTTTTCTGCCTTATTTAAAAAGAATAGATAATCGCCCGAGTCGGTGCAGAAGACCGGACTCGAACTCGTGACCTGTGATATAAACAAACACACAGTCCACCGCTGGACTGTGTGTCTAACTTGGTTATTATTCTGGTTATTAATATACTTAACATATATTTGTAGCGACTCCGGTTCAGTTAATCAAAACAAATGATTTTTATTAAGGCGACGTGTGTGAAACGGGATTCGAACTCGAGACCTTTGCGTTTTATGTGCACACAGTCCACCGCTGGACTGTGTGTCTAACCCGAGTAATATCCTGATTTATATTATACTTATATGATCCGGATACATCGTCTTCTTCATCAAGTGTCAACCAGATATAAGGTCTGACTGGTTCGAGTTTTTATTCAAGTTTCGTTAGCGTTTTACAGTTCATTAAGGTGAGATAAGGGTGAAAAGAAAAAGAAAATAAGCGAAGAGGTATACCGACTGGACCCTCTGTTTTCCGGCAGAAACTCCGATGACAGCAATCAACTCCGGCGTCAGGTGTCCTGCAGCAGCAAGTCTCCGGAAAGCTTGGAAAAAGTATGGGTATCTCTGGTATAAGCTTCAGAGGCTCAGTGAGGCTTGGAAATGAGGAAACCCGATTATCCGGCGACAAACCGAAAAATTCCGGCGAGTGGAATTACGCCGAGAAAAAGTGTGGTTTTGAGCGAAAAGGTTTGCAATGGGTTGAGGGTTTTATAGGAGAAAATCGAGATGTATTTGGTCTGATTTCCGACTGGATTCGTCGGTTATAAAAACTCCGGCGGTTATGGTTTGGTCGCGGACTTCAAATGTCGGTTATAACCGATGTAATAATAATAATTTACGTTATAACTGAAAATGGTGTTAAAAACTCGCGAGATTTCCGGGATTCCGACGACTGAACTAATGGGCGCCGATTTTGAATTCGTAACGTTATTATATCAATTAAATGATTTCAATAAATAACAAACAAAACAAGTGGCGCAGTGGTTAGTGTGTTGAGAGATAAGTCTGATGCTGAATCGGTATTGACCCGGGTTCGAAACCCGGCAAAGTACTTTTATTTTTATTTTGCGATTTTCATCAGTTTTTCAAAAACTAAATATATATTCCCGTATAATAATCGATTACGTATCGTTTAAAAATATTTTGGGCATTTAATTCGCAATGAAATTTTTGACTGACTGTTCGGTTGATAAACGGAGCGGGTTTGGTAAATCCATTTTTTGACGGATGTTACAGCTTCTCAAACACGCTTTTCGTATCATTCAAAAACCCTAATGAATCGTATAGGTGATTCTCTTGCCATTTCTTTCATCTTCGATTTCGGTTTGACTTCACCGTTCTATTCGTTTTATCACTTTTCCTTTTCCATAACCCCAAGTCATCCACCGTTGCATGCCTCTCTCTTACTCCATGAAACTGACGATTCAAAAGGGATTCTTCAATCTTTACAAGATTACCAGAAAACCTAATTTTCTGTTGATTAGTTTTTCTTGTGAACTATTTTCATCTTCAACGCATTCACATCGGCGCTGCTGTTATAGGTAAATATCATCATTACTCCCAAACTCCCTCCTTCTTTTGGTATTTGCATCTATTTTGTCTCATAATTGTTCAGCTGGACCTACACATGTCATCTCTCCATTATACTTGAAACATCGTTCATCTTTACTTGATGTTGATTGTCGTTTTATTGCTTAATATGTTGATTATAGTTGATTTAGGGTTGTTTCATTAGTTAAGTTAGTTTAGTGTTGGAATTAATTTGATTGAACTAGCATAGGTGATGTTGAATTTCCGGATTTTACCATTGTTGAGTGTGATTTTAGATTGTATTTGTGTTTTGGAAACCTAATTGCTATGTTCTTGATTAACAATTAAACATTCAAAACAAAATGATGCTGGTGATTTTGTTGTAGACGGCGTTGGTGAGTTGGGATTACAAAGAAGTCGAGAAACAGAGCAGTTAACTGATTTGAATGGTACACATTTGTAGAAAATTCCTAAAAGTGGAGGGGATGGAGAGATTTGGGGATTATTTGAACAAGTATAAAATTTTACCTTTTATATCAACGATTATGTGATATTACATAAGGTTGTAGATTTTTTGGTCTCTATCTATTATACTAAAAAAAATTCAACTTTGCCACATGTACCTATTCTTGGCCAATCAATTGGTTAAGTTGGACACCCTCTTAGGCCAGATAATTCACCATGGGCGCCAAACCCCTTTGCTATATTCTCACACGCGGCTTCTCAAACACGCTTTTCGTATCATTCATAAACCCTAATGAATCGTATAGGTGATTCTCTTGCAATTTCTTTCATCTTCGATTTCGGTTTGACTTCACCGTTCTATTCGTTTTATCACTTTTCCTTTTCCATAACCCCCAGACATCCACCGTTGCATGCCTCTCTCTTACTCCATGAAACTGACGATTCAAAAGGGATTCTTCAATCTTTACAAGAGTACCAGAAAACCTAATTTTCTGTTGATTAGTTTTTCTTGTGAACTATTTTTCATCTTCAACGCATTCACATCGGCGCTGCTGTTATAGGTAAATATCATCATTACTCCCAAACTCCCTCCTTCTTTTGGTATTTGCATCTATTTTGTCTCATAATTGTTCAGCTGGACCTACACATGTCATCTCTCCATTATACTTGAAACATCGTTCATCTTTACTTGATGTTGATTGTCGTTTTATTGCTTAATCTGTTGATTATAGCTGATTTAGGGTTGTTTCATTAGTTAAGTTAGTTTAGTGTTGGAACTAATTTGATTGAACTAGCATAGGTGATGTTGAATTTCAGGATTTTACCATTGTTGAGTGTGATTTTAGATTGTATTTGTGTTTTGGAAACCTAATTGCTATGTTCTTGATTAACAATTAAACATTCAAAACAAAATGATGCTGGTGATTTTGTTGTAGACGGCGTTGGTGAGTTGGGATTAGAAAGAAGTCGAGAAACAGAGCAGTTAACTGATTTGAATGGTACACATTTGTAGAAAATTCCTAAAAGTGGAGGGGATGGAGAGATTTGGGGATTATTTGAACAAGTATAAACTTTTTACCTTTTATATCAACGACTATGTGATATTACATAAGGTTGTAGATTTTTTGGTCATCTATCTATCATACTAAAAAAAATTCAACTTTGCCACATGTACCTATTCTTGGCCAATCAATTGGTTGAGGTGGACACCCTCTTAGGCCAGATAATTTACCATTGGCGCCAAACCCCTTTGCTATGTTCTCACACGCGGCTTCTCATATACGTTTTTCGTATCATTCAAAAACCCAAATGAATCGTATAGGTGATTCTCTTGCCATTTCTTTCATCTTCGATTTCGGTTTGACTTCACCGTTCTATTCGTTTTATCACTTTTCCTTTTCCATAACCCCAAGTCATCCACCGTTGCATGCCTCTCTCTTACTCCATGAAACTGACGATTCAAAAGGGATTCTTCAATCTTTACAAGAGTACCAGAAACCTAATTTTCTGTTGATTAGTTTTTCTTGTGAACTATTTTTCATTTTCAACGCATTCACATCGGCGCTGCTGTTATAGGTAAATATCATCATTACTCCCAAATTCCCTCTTTCTTTTGGTATTTGCATCTATTTGTCTCATAATTGTTCAGCTGGACCTACACAGTCATCTCTCCATTATACTTGAAACATCGTTCATCTTTACTTGATGTTGATTGTCGTTTTATTGCTTAATATGTTGATTATAGTTGATTTAGGGTTGTTTCATTAGTTAAGTTAGTTTAGTGTTGGAATTAATTTGATTGAACTAGCATAGGTGATGTTGAATTTCTGGATTTTACCATTGTTGAGTGTGATTTTAGATTGTATTTGTGTTTTGGAAACCTAATTGCTATGTTCTTGATTAACAATTAAAGATTCAAAACAAAATGATGCTGGTGATTTTGTTGTAGACGGCGTTGGTGAGTTGGGATTAGAAAGAAGTCGAGAAACAGAGCAGTTAACTGATTTGAATGGTACACATTTGTAGAAAATTCCTAAAAGTGGAGGAGATGGAGAGATTTGGGGATTATTTGAACAAGTATAAACTTTTTACCTTTTATATCAACGACCATGTGATATTACATAAGGTTGTAGATTTTTTGGTCATCTATCTATTATACTAAAAAAATTCAACTTTGCCACATGTACCTATTCTTGGCCAATCAATTGGTTGAGGTGGACACCCTCTTAGGCTAGATAATTCACCATGGCGCCAAACCCCTTTGCTATGTTCTCACACGCGGCTTCTCAAACACGGTTTTCGTATCATTCAAAAACCCTAATGAATCGTATAGGTGATTCTCTTGCCATTTCTTTCATCTTCGATTTCGGTTTGACTTCACCATTCTATTCATTTTATCACTTTTCCTTTTCCATAACCCCCAGACATCCACCGTTGCATGCCTCTCTCTTACTCCATGAAACTGACGATTCAAAAGGGATTCTTCAATCTTTACAAGAGTACCAGAAAACCTAATTTTCTGTTGATTAGTTTTTCTTGTGAACTATTTTTCATCTTCAACGCATTCACATCGGCGCTGCTGTTATAGGTAAATATCATCATTACTCCCAAACTCCCTCCTTCTTTTGGTATTTGCATCTATTTTGTCTCATAATTGTTCAGCTGGACCTACAATGTCATCTCTCCATTATACTTGAAACATCGTTCATCTTTACTTGATGTGATTGTCGTTTATTGCTTAATCTGTTGATTATAGCTGATTTAGGGTTGTTTCATTAGTTAAGTTAGTTTAGTGTTGGAATTAATTTGATTGAACTAGCATAGGTGATGTTGAATTTCAGGATTTTACCATTGTTGAGTGTGATTTTAGATTGTATTTGTGTTTTGGAAACCTAATTGCTATGTTCTTGATTAACAATTAAACATTCAAAACAAAATGATGCTGGTGATTTTGTTGTAGACGCGTTGGTGAGTTGGGATTAGAAAGAAGTCGAGAAACAGAGCAGTTAACTGATTTGAATGGTACACATTTGTAGAAAATTCCTAAAAGTGGAGGGGATGGAGAGATTTGGGGATTATTTGAACAAGTATAAACTTTTTACCTTTTATATCAACGACCATGTGATATTACATAAGGTTGTAGATTTTTTGGTCATCTATCTATTATACTAAAAAAATTCAACTTTGCCACATGTACCTATTCTTGGCCAATCAATTGGTTGAGGGGACACCCTCTTAGGCCAGATAATTCACCATGGGCGCCAAACCCCTTTGCTATGTTCTCACACGCGGCTTCTCAAACACGTTTTTCGTATCATTCAAAAACCCTAATGAATCGTATAGGTGATTCTCTTGCCATTTCTTTCATCTTCGATTTCGGTTTGACTTCACCGTTCTATTCGTTTTATCACTTTTCCTTTTCCATAACCCCAATCATCCACCGTTGCATGCCTCTCTCTTACTCCATGAAACTGACGATTCAAAAGGGATTCTTCAATCTTTACAAGAGTACCAGAAAACCTAATTTTCTGTTGATTAGTTTTTCTTGTGAACTATTTTTCATCTTCAACGCATTCACATCGGCGCTGCTGTTATAGGTAAATATCATCATTACTCCCAAACTCCCTCCTTCTTTTGGTATTTGCATCTATTTTGTCTCATAATTGTTCAGCTGGACCTACATATGTCATCTCTCCATTATACTTGAAACATCGTTCATCTTTACTTGATGTTGATTGTCGTTTTATTGCTTAATCTGTTGATTATAGCTGATTTAGGGTTGTTTCATTAGTTAAGTTAGTTTAGTGTTGGAATAATTTGATTGAATAGCATAGGTGATGTTGAATTTCAGGATTTTACCATTGTTGAGTGTGATTTTAGATTGTATTTGTGTTTTGGAAACCTAATTGCTATGTTCTTGATTAACAATTAAACATTCAAAACAAAATGATGCTGGTGATTTTGTTGTAGACGGCGTTGGTGAGTTGGGATTAGAAAGAAGTCGAGAAACAGAGCAGTTAACTGATTTGAATGGTACACATTTGTAGAAAATTCCTAAAAGTGGAGGGATGGAGAGATTTGGGGATTATTTGAACAAGTATAAACTTTTTACCTTTTATATCAACGACTATGTGATATTACATAAGGTTGTAGATTTTTTGGTCATCTATCTATCATACTAAAAAAATTCAACTTTGCCACATGTACCTATTCTTGGCCAATCAATTGGTTGAGGTGGACACCCTCTTAGGCAGATAATTTACCATTGGCGCCAAACCCCTTTGCTATGTTCTCACACGCGGCTTCTCAAATACGTTTTCGTATCATTCAAAAACCCAAATGAATCGTATAGGTGATTCTCTTGCCATTTCTTTCATCTTCGATTTCGGTTTGACTTCACCGTTCTATTCGTTTTATCACTTTTCCTTTTCCATAACCCCAAGTCATCCACCGTTGCATGCCTCTCTCTTACTCCATGAAACTGACGATTCAAAAGGGATTCTTCAATCTTTACAAGAGTACCAGAAACCTAATTTTCTGTTGATTAGTTTTTCTTTGTGAACTATTTTTCATTTTCAACGCATTCACATCGGCGCTGCTGTTATAGGTAAATATCATCATTACTCCCAAATTCCCTCTTTCTTTTGGTATTTGCATCTATTTGTCTCATAATTGTTCAGCTGGACCTACACATGTCATCTCTCCATTATACTTGAAACATCGTTCATCTTTACTTGATGTTGATTGTCGTTTTATTGCTTAATCTGTTGATTATAGTTGATTTAGGGTTGTTTCATTAGTTAAGTTAGTTTAGTGTTGGAATTAATTTGATTGAACTAGCATAGGTGATGTTGAATTTCTGGATTTTACCATTGTTGAGTGTGATTTTAGATTGTATTTGTGTTTTGGAAACCTAATTGCTATGTTCTTGATTAACAATTAAACATTCAAAACAAAATGATGCTGGTGATTTTGTTGTAGACGGCGTTGGTGAGTTGGGATTAGAAAGAAGTCGAGAAACAGAGCAGTTAACTGATTTGAATGGTACACATTTGTAGAAAATTCCTAAAAGTGGAGGGATGGAGAGATTTGGGGATTATTTGAACAAGTATAAACTTTTTACCTTTTATATCAACGACCATGTGATATTACATAAGGTTGTAGATTTTTTGGTCATCTATCTATTATACTAAAAAAAATTCAACTTTGCCACATGTACCTATTCTTGGCCAATCAATTGGTTGAGGTGGACACCCTCTTAGGCTAGATAATTCACCATGGGCGCCAAACCCCTTTGCTATGTTCTCACACGCGGCTTCTCAAACACGTTTTTCGTATCATTCAAAAACCCTAATGAATCGTATAGGTGATTCTCTTGCCATTTCTTTCATCTTCGATTTCGGTTTGACTTCACCGTTCTATTCAGTTTTATCACTTTTCCTTTTCCATAACCCCCAGACATCCACCGTTGCATGCCTCTCTCTTACTCCATGAAACTGACGATTCAAAAGGGATTCTTCAATCTTTACAAGAGTACCAGAAAACCTAATTTTCTGTTGATTAGTTTTTTCTTGTGAACTATTTTTCATCTTCAACGCATTCACATCGGCGCTGCTGTTATAGGTAAATATCATCATTACTCCCAAACTCCCTCCTTCTTTTGGTATTTGCATCTATTTTGTCTCATAATTGTTCAGCTGGACCTACATATGTCATCTCTCCATTATACTTGAAACATCGTTCATCTTTACTTGATGTTGATTGTCGTTTTATTGCTTAATCTGTTGATTATAGCTGATTTAGGGTTGTTTCATTAGTTAAGTTAGTTTAGTGTTGGAATTAATTTGATTGAATTAGCATAGGTGATGTTGAATTTCAGGATTTTACCATTGTTGAGTGTGATTTTAGATTGTATTTGTGTTTTGGAAACCTAATTGCTATGTTCTTGATTAACAATTAAACATTCAAAACAAAATGATGCTGGTGATTTTGTTGTAGACGGCGTTGGTGAGTTGGGATTAGAAAGAAGTCGAGAAACAGAGCAGTTAACTGATTTGAATGGTACACATTTGTAGAAAATTCCTAAAAGTGGAGGGGATGGAGAGATTTGGGGATTATTTGAACAAGTGTAAAATTTTTACCTTTTATATCAACGACCATGTGATATTACATAAGGTTGTAGATTTTTTGGTCATCTATCTATTATACTAAAAAAAATTTAACTTTGCCACATGTACCTATTCTTGGCCAATCAATTGGTTGAGGTGGACACCCTCTTAGGCCAGATAATTCACCATGGGTGCCAAACCCCTTTGCTATGTTCTCACACGCGGCTTCTCAAACACGTTTTTCGTATCATTCAAAAACCTAATGAATTGTATAGGTGATTCTCTTGCCATTTCTTTCATCTTCGATTTCGGTTTGACTTCACCATTCTATTCGTTTTATCACTTTTCCTTTTCCATAACCCCAAGTCATCCACCGTTGCATGCCTCTCTTACTCCATGAAAATGACGATTCAAAAGGGATTCTTCAATCTTTACAAGAGTACTAGAAAACCTAATTTTCTGTTGATTAGTTTTCCTTGTGAACTATTTTTCATCTTCAACGCATTCACATCGGCACTGTTGTTATAGGTAAATATCATCATTACTCCCAAACTCCCTCCTTCTTTTGGTATTTGCATCTATTTTGTCTCATAATTGTCCAGCTGGACCTACACATGTCATCTCTCCATTATACTTGAAACATCGTTCATCTTTACTTGATGTTGATTGTCGTTTTATTGCTTAATCTGTTGATTATAGCTGATTTAGGGTTGTTTCATTAGTTAAGTTAGTTTAGTGTTGGAATTAATTTGATTGAATTAGCATAGGTGATATTGAATTTCAGGATTTTACCATTGTTGAGTGTGATTTTAGATTGTATTTGTGTTTTGGAAACCTAATTGCTATGTTCTTGATTAACAATTAAACATTCAAAACAAAATGATGCTGGTGATTTTGTTGTAGACGGCGTTGGTGAGTTGGGATTAGAAGAAGTCGAGAACATCAAGTTCGCTCAAGAATCACCAGCTCACTGGTCAAGTTCGACCGAACTTGCACCCATATGGGCAAAGTTCGACCGAACTTGGGTCAATTCTCACCAAGTTTCTTACAAGTTCGACCGAACTTGTCTCGTTTCTTAAGAAACTATGGAAGTTCACCTGAACTTGTCTTGTCAGTAAGAATTTCTTACAAGATCGCCCGAACTTGACAAGTTTCTCAGAAAACTCATCAAGTTCGACCGAATTTGACTCAAAACTCACCAAAACCATACAAGTTCGCCTGAACTTGGCTACTGCTCAACTCAAACTTCACCGTTTCAGCTTTTCGGAAGACTGATGCACTTCTGTTCGTTTACAGGCTGATCCGGCGCACTCGCAACTCTCCTCAGAATCTTAAGTCTTACCAAAACGCACACACAGTGAGTATAGTTGACCCATTTTCGCTTTAATGCACTTTTTGGGTGTTACATACGTTCCTATATCAAAAACACTTCACAAATCAAAACTGTTTATCACACGCGAATAATCTGATTGTATATGCTCGATACGTGATACTAGAAACATGTGACTAGGACTTATTTTCGTTAACTTGCCTCCTTAGCTAGTATGGTACTATAGTTTGGCTAACACCCGACGGGGTCTAGTTAGGATGGTCTCGCAAGCCTTCTCACGGTAGTTAGCATGAGAAATGAGCCTATTTTGTATGATGTGTTTTGGTGTATCATGATATGTAGTTAGATTATTTCGCAAACGCTTTCTCGATTATGCTAGTAGTACTTAAACTTGTATGCTCACCTTTACTTAATTGTATTGACTTGTATTTTAACGTATGTAACAGGTTGAGGATTTAGCTTGGATGCCTTGGATGTTGCATGCGTAGTTTAGTTCGTTTTGTTAGTTTGTTTAGAATGGTTGTAATAAAATCTAGGGGAGATCGAATTGGATTTATGTTAAGAGATTTTGTTGAAATGTAATGGTTATTTGGAAGGTTTATGAGTTTGATAGTATGGGATATTGAATGTTGATATTATCTTGAAATGGCTGTTATGGAAATCTCTTGATCAATCTGATTCGCCTAGTACCACTACCCCGATGATTCCGCCATCGGTTGGGGTGTGACAGATTGGTATCAGAGCGCCATAACTTGTCTTGTCAGTAAGAATTTCTTACAAGTTCGCCCGAACTTGACAAGTTTCTCAGGAAACTCATCAAGTTTGACCGAACTTGACTCAAAACTCACCAAAACCATACAAGTTCGCCCGAACTTGGCTACTGCTCAACTCAAACTTCACCGTTTCGGCTTTTCGGAAGACTGATGCACTTCTGTTCGTTTACAGGCTGATCCGGCGCACTCCGCTACTCTCCTCAGAATCTTAAGTCTTACCAAAACGCACCCCAGTGAGTATACTTGACCCATTTTCGCTTTAATGTACTTTTTGGGTGTTACATACGTTCCTATGTCAAAAACACTTCACTAATCAAAACTGTTTATCACACGCGAATAATCTGATTGTATATGCTCGATACGTGATACTAGAAACATGTGACTAGGACTTATTTTCGTTAACTTGCCTCCTTAGCTAGTATGGTACTATAGTTTGGCTAACACCCGACGGGGTCTAGTTAGGATGGTCGCGCAAGCCTTCTCATGGTAGTTAGCATGAGAAATGAGCCTATGTTGTATGATGTGTTTTGGTGTATCATGATATGTAGTTAGATTATTTCGCGAACGCTTTCTCGATTCTGCTAGTAGTACTTAAACCTGTATGCTCACCTTTACTTAATTGTATTGACTTGTATTTTAACGTATGTAACAGGTTGAGGATTTAGCTTGGATGCATTGGATGTTGCATGCGTAGTTTAGTTCGTTTTGTTAGTTTGTTTAGAATGGTTGTAATAAAATCTAGGGGAGATCGAATTGGATTTATGTTAAGAGATTTTGTTGAAATGTAATGGTTATTTTGAAGGTTTATGAGTTTGAAAGTACGGGATATTGAATGTTGAATATTATCTTGACATAGCTGTTATGGAAATCTCTTGATCAATCTGATTCGCCTAGTGCCACTATCCCGATGATTCCGCCATCGGTTGGGGTGTGACAGCATGCCTCTCTCTTACTCCATGAAATTGACGATTCAAAAGGGATTCTTCAATCTTTACAAGAGTACCAGAAACCCTAATTTTCTGTTGATTAGTTTTTCTTGAGAACTATTTTTCATCTTCAACGCATTCACATCGGCGCTGCTGTTATAGGTAAATATCATCATTACTCCTAAACTTCCTCCTTCTTTTGGTATTTGCATCTATTTTGTCTCATAATTGTTCAGCTGGACCTACACATGTCATCTCTCCATTATACTTGAAACATCGTTCATCTTTACTTGATGTTGATTGTTGTTTTATTGCTTAATATGTTGATTATAGTTGATTTAGGGTTGTTTTCATTAGTTAAGTTAGTTTAGTGTTGGAATTAATTTGATTGAACCAGCGTAGGTGATGTTGAATTTCAGGATTTTACCATTGTTGAGTGTGATTTTAGATTGTATTACTGTTTTTGAAACCTAATTGCTATGTTCTTGATTAACAATTAAACATTCAAAACAAAATGATGATGGTGATTTTGTTGTAGATGGCGTTGGTGAGTTGGGATTAGAAAGAAGTCGAGAAACATAGCAGTTAAATGATTTGAATGGTACACATTTGCAGAAAATTGCTAAAAGTGGAGGGGATGGAGAGATTTGGTGATTATTTGAACAAGTATAAACTTTTTACCTTTTATATCGACGACTATGTGATATTACATAAGGTTGTAGATTTTTTTTGGTCATGTTCAAGGGCATTTTTTTAAAAATTTTAATCTCTTTTTGATGTTATTACCACATCTGATTTCATCACCAGTTATTACATCTAAGAGACTATTTATAATTGTTTGTTATCGATAATCTCAGATGTCTTCAAGCAAGAAGACAATATATGAATACCTTACAAGCATTTCTGAAAGTCATGTAGGGCCTAAAACTACTCATATCTGGGATCCCGTAGCCAACTTGGGGGTTCTTACCGTACGTCTACTACATTGTTCATAATTCTGTTAATTATTTTGTTGCAGAATTCAATGATACTTGAAAGTTAAATTAGTATGCTATGTGGCAATAGTTTTCTTATTTTATTTGTGAAATATGGCAGAGGGACTGGTGGGCATGCAGAAACCTTCGAGAGTCGACTGAAGGTTGGTCATCCTTTGGTGACAATTTTGACCCGTTTACTTTTAATGGGTCGATTAGGCATATATTTGAAAAAAAAAACTTTCTTTTTGGTCTCAAGAATACAACCATGTCAGGCAAGTCTTGATAACAATGAGACTTTGAAGTCTAGGTGGCTGAGATGCATTAACACTCATCATCAACACTAAATCTGTAAGTTATTTAGTAATTTTTATTTTAATTAAGTTGTGCTGTAAATGTTTTTTTGCTTTACTTAAAAATATGCATTTGAGGTTGCAAAATATTGTTTTAGCAAGTGGTTTGTGTCAAAATGGGTAATTTTAGTGCTGGTCCAAACGGGTCGGGTAAAGCCATTCCACAAATGTCATTTTATTCATTTTTTTACTTGCATAACTAATTAGCGTTCGAGGTACTGTTATAATTCTTATCCAACATTTCTAATCAACGGTTTCAACATGATTTATGCTCTCTTTTAACCATTTTTTTGGTTAAATAATTTAACTCAACCTGTTTGATCACTTAGTGATTAAACATAAGCTGTTGTTATTTTAATGGGTCAAATTTGGTAGATTTGAAATTATACAAAGGGAATCACCAACCAGACTAGCCGGTATGCGTCATACCACGTTGACATTAACATCTTTGATCTTTTTGTCCGTAGATCTTGGTAAATTTCTTTGGCATCTTCATATCAACTTCTAAATCGCTAAGCTGGAACTAATCGTGAACTGCAGCCACCATTTGAAACCATCATAGTCTTTGGTCCATGGACGCAACACCAACGGAGAAGTCATGCCTGAACAGTTTTTTCCTACACATTCTCCTTATTTATTAATAAATTAAAAATATAAATATCATATCAGCAATTATTATCCAGTGGGAATTTCAAGTTGGTCCAAGTGTGGAAATTGAAGCTGGAGACCATATCTGGTGTGCTAGATACCTCCTTAAGGTGAACCATCTAAATTATTATAATTCTTAACTATGAAGTATTCAGACATTTTATTTCAATCAGAATCTATAACCCAAGCTTATTTCTTGCATACTTTATTGTTTATAACAGAGAATTACTGAGCAAGCCGGTGTGGTCCTGACACTTGACCCTAAGCTAATGGAGGTACTAGAAATCTTTCGTGATGACTAATTTTCTTTTCAATTTTAGTTTGTTAAATATGATTTACCCAATAAATTCATTTTTCCAGTAACAGATTTTTTTTCAAGTGAGGTGGTTTTATGTATTGAAAATACACTATGGGCATTTTTGACTGGTTTCCTTTTAAGCTTTTTTTTTTTTTTTTTTTTAAAATCTTATTCTTTGACTCTGTAGAAATAAAGCATAACCCAATCAGTTCATAAGTTATTGGGTTGAAGTTGCCACTCTTAAAGATTTTATATTAACTCGATATATATCTGGTTTGCATTGACAAGGAGACTGGAATGGAGCAGGATGCCACACTAACTACAAGTACTTAGTCATTAGTCATTACCATTTAGGAGCATAATTATAAAATATATATTCTTAATTCGCACTTTTTTAAATTTTCAGTACAAAAGGCATGAGAGAAGACGATGGATTTGAGGTAATAAAAAAGGCGATACTAAATACACTAAACTCTTGGTTTTAAAAAGCACGAAACGCACAAAAGCGACGAGGTCCAAAACCGAGGCGTAAAGCGCAAAACCGGTGGGCTTTTCGTACGCAAAGCGCAAAAACAGGGCCTTTTGTACGCAAAGCGAATATATAATTTTTTATAGATTATATAGGTTTCTAGGATCATTTACCTGATATTTAGACGCAAATAAAGCGGTAGATATGTTCTAATATTGAAATTACATACATGTACAGCCTGAAAAGCATGATGTACAACAATCTGCTGCACAAAAACGGGTCATGTACATGAGGGGCGCGCCCCCAGAATGGATTTTACAGCAAAAAAGCACGGCTCAGCTGCGCTTTCTATACAACCTGTGCCTCAGGCTACATAAAGTGCTAAGGTTTGCGCCTCGCGCCTAGGCGCGCCTCATGCCTACTTTTTTAAACTAAGACTGAACTCATCAGTGCATGCTTACAAAGAAGGAAGTGAACGACCATTGGCGGGGAAACATGAAACTGCAAGCATTAACCAATTTTCATGGGTATATAAAACATATTATTCAAAGTTTCACAATATAAAACCAAGGTACGGTTTTTAAACGTTGCTCAACCGTTAATTTTTTTTGGCATTTGGTCAACTTTCATGGAGTAGCTAATCGTGATTGCTTGATCAGACTGGGGCGTGACACTGAGAAGGAAGGCAAAGGTATTTATTCTTTTTTTATAAAGTTACTTCGAACATTCAAAATAAATTCACAACCCTACTTTTGTACATAATTCTCATTTTAAATGATGTTTTTTCATGATTAATATGTAGGTTACTTGGAAGACAGGCATCAAAATAAATTCACAACCCTACTATCAAGTGTTAAAACTAGAGATTTAGTCAAATTAGTAATATTAGACAAGGATGATAAACCAACATATAAAACAACAATATAATGTATTCTACATTTCTAACTGGAACCCTAATATGTGTCTGCGCGTGTGCGACCGCTGCGTGTGCACTTAACAATGTTGTTGCGTGCGTATGCACTCAACGACGCTGTTGCGCGTGTCCGATAGCTGCGTGTTCACTTAATGACACTGTTGCGTGTGTCCGACGACGCTGATGGCTGCAGCTGACGACGTTGCTCGTTGCGTGCGTCTGACGACGTTGTTGCACGCGTGTGTGCACTCAACGACGTTGTTGTCGTGTCCGAGTGCTACGTGTGCACTTAATGACGTTGCTGCGTGTGTCCAACGACGCTTCTGCGTGTGCACTCGCATAAATTGTAAAACAGTATACAGTTAACGACATCATCACTCTTCTAACAGTTTAACTGTTTTAACAGCCATTTTTTAACCAAATGGCTAATATCAGCATCAGTTTAACTGTTTTAATAGTTTTAACAGTTTACCAGTCTAATAGTTTTATCAGTTTAACAGTTTTAACAACAACCGGTTTTAATAGGTTCATTAGATTTTATAATAGTTTTAATTGAACAGTTTACCGGTTTAACTGTTCACCGGAACATGCTGATGGAATACTGGGTTTGGGCCGTAGTGAAGTAAGTCATGGTTGCAGTAGCGGTGGAGGGCGTGGTGGATAGTCGAAAATTTATCATGAAAGCATTAAAATCATATGTTAAAGAGTTGGGTTCGATGGTGATTCCGTTCTTTCTTGCTCAAGTATCTGAGACTAAAGAAACCAGTATACACAATCTCGCTTGATGAAGTTCTTGCTCGGGTTCATGGCCCTAAGATCGTTCCTCAAATAGATAACATCATGTCAACCATCATCAAGACCTTGACATCCACTCTCTTTGTAAACCTCTTTCGGATTCTCTTTTATCTAGCCTAGATAAATTATCATCAGGTGCTGCCCTTTGCTTGAAAGCGCTTGTGGAATCAGATAACTGACCGTTTTCTTCGAGTCAAATGGTCAACGAGGTCTGTCAAAGGGTAACTGCAGCTTTAGAAAAGCCTATGCAAGCGAATTTACATATTGGTTTAGTCATGGCTTTAACTAAACATAACGGGTCAGACGAAGGTTATGCAAGACTGTTGATTCGGGCTGTTATGATGCAAACAACCACGGTAAGGGCTGCAAAAACAGATCAAGAACGAGAAGACAACAATGGGTGTTTCGGGGCTGAATTGAGGTGTATGAACTGGGGTCCGTAAGTGAAGCTTAGTGTTCTATCAAATATAATAGCTGGTAAAAACTTTGTGAACAAAAAGTTGTAGACAGAATTATCTAGCATTGGTGTATCCTAGCCCAAAAGTAGCAGCTAGAGTGTGGCACTAATTAATAATTCAAATCACTTTGTCTAAACTTTCAATCAAATTTCTTATATTTCCTCAACTTTAGTTCTGAATATAAAGTAATTTTGAACCAATATTGAGTGTGAAAATGATAATAGTTAAACAATATGCAGCATTTGTACAACTGTGTTTTCAGTTTAGTGAATCATATGTTTTGGTTGTGCCTCTTAACATTTAAACTTCCATGTAAGAATCGGCATTGTGAGATCGAGTTGGAAAAACTTGAGATTGTCCATGGTTTTGGTCAGAAGAGGAGTTCTCAGGTTGTGATGAAGCTTCTACTTAAAGTAGTCCTAGTAATTTATGAAAGATACATGAATACCAATTTTATGTAGTATATATTGTAATGCTATTATTATTATTAACGCTATTAGTTATTCTTTTGTATATTTGAAGGCTGCAAGCGATTTTGAAGGGTGAGTTTTTAGGCTTAAGTGCTAAACATGGAGTAGTTGATTCCATCATTCCAATCCAAACACTTTGGTGATTTGAAACATGGTAACTAATATGTTCCTTTGATGTCATTGTACTTTGCATCTTATAAATAATTATTTGTTTCCAATATCTTAATCATATTAATTTGTAAAGGCTAATTTCTTTTTGAACAGCTAATTCCCCCCTTAAAATAAGTGCTTAAAGATAGCCTCGAACCATGATCAATTTAGAACTTAAAAGAGAGTTTACCACTGAAACAACACCCACTTTCTGTAAAAGCTAACTAATAAAATATTTAGGTAGGCATATTAACGTAAAATCAAACTTTTGAGGCATTAGTGATTTTATTTTGATAGCCAAATAGGGTAATTACCATAGGGTAAAACTTAGTATATGTGTTGTACCGTATTATTTTAATAGCCAAAGCGTGTTTAAATAAGTATGTGTTTATCTTTTAACGGAAATATTATCATTTTGACATATTTAACCAGTCATTTAATTAACGCATTGATAGATAGATGTGGGTCGGGAAACAAACAAAAGGTCAAAAGTTGTTGCAACCATTCATTGAAAAATATTTTTCTTATTATATGTAATGTAATTGGAAAATAAGTTTTAAGAAGTATCTGGTCGGTTCAAGACGTTTTGATTTTGTTTGTAGGTTAATATTGTCTTTGAGAAGGAACCAAATGGAGTTGGAAAATATGTGAAGGATGTTTAATATTTTAATTCAGGCTATACAACATGCTCATCAAGTATAATTTTAGGACTTTTCACTAGCCGCGCGGTTAGCGTAACACCTTGACCGATAATGAAAACATCAAACCGGTATGAAATTGTTTAATAGCACATAATAAAACTAATAAACACCATTGTAAATGATATAAACACTATCCAACTTTCTTACAAATAGTAGTCATGTAACATTCCAACGTTAATAACAATACTCGTCAATAACAATACTCTTCATGTAACTAACTTTCTAATATAATTTAGTCTTACGATTATTTCAATTTCATTGTCAATTTTTAATGAGATATTTTGTAGACATGTCAAGGCTAGAACGTTTCTTTTAATTCAACACAAGAAAAAATATACTCATCGGATGTTTTCAATGGGCTTAAAGTATCAGGCTTGCCTAATCACAGGTTAGTGCTAAAAGTTGGTGTGCCAATGATGTTATTACGTAACATTGACCAACAAAATGGTTTGTGCAATAGAACAAGGTTAAATGTTGAAAATTGTAAAACCATGTAATAGAAGCTGAAATAATCTCTGGATGGAATATTGGCACTCGCACCTATACACCTAAAATTAATTTAATACCTTTAGACAAAAAGATTCCTTTTGCATTTCAAAGAAGGCAATTTCCGGTAGTTGTATGTTTTGCGATTACTATCAACAAAAGCCAAGGCAATCACTTTATATGGTTGGTTTGTACCTGAAACAACCGGTTTTCACTTATGGTCAATTGTATGTCGCGTTATCTAGAGTTAAAACAAGAGATGGTATTTAACTACTATTATTAGACAAAGATGGGAAGCCTACAAATATAACATCAAATGTGGTGTATAAAGAATTCTTTAATGACTTGTGATTTTTGCGTTTCTCCTTCTTTCAGTTCATTGTATTTTCTAATTTCATTAGTACTTGAACGTTTATTTATTTTAAAGAATTTTTCAACAGCTTTAAGTTATATATTTGTGTGTTAGTCTACCCGCGAAGTTCAGGGGTTCTTAAACTAGTATTATTAGATACAATTTATCAGTTAATCAATCCTTGTCAGTTAAACTAGGCAGCACACAATTTTGGCATTTTTAGTATAATTTAGGAATAAACACCAAATTTCATACTTTTTCAAACTTAGAACAATTTGAATGATTTGCACATATTTCAACAAGTTACACTTATGAGATTTAATACAACGAAATCAAGATGTTACAACTATCCCCAACCAATTTACGGTTCCGTGCCAAACCAGATTAAATTATTAAATAGATGAAGATAGTGTGTCTTTATCTTGTCCTCCGACTCTCATCTAGCGTTGTATCCATTTCTTTGTTTGCATTGGACCTTGTTTAATTTATCATCCACCTTTATGTCATCCAATGGTACGTATAAAGTTTCATCTTACTGAACACTTTCGTAAGTGTGATATGTGGAATGTGTTGTTATACAACAATGACTACACTAAATTATAATCAATAACCCATGTAATGTAATTATCAATGGATACCATATACTAAGAATACATATTCAATGTATGTAATATAGCTAGTAGGGTGCCCGGGCGATGCGGCCGGGTGACACCTTGCATTGCGATACTCATTTGTGGTAGTTTTCGTATCCGTATAATATGTTTACAAAAGTTTATTATATATTTTTTCTTTCTGATAGGTTATGATGGATATACGTTATAAGCGTTACACATGCCTAGTAAGTAAAATATTTAGCTTTTAAATTATCAAGTACTTTAAGAAACAATTAATGCAATAAAGTAACACGTGAATAAGGAAATACGTTTTAAACATAAAGGTTGAAAATTGTGTATGTGTGTAGTATAGATACCTGAAACATGTTCAATTTCGCTCTGTCTCATATATATATATATGTATATATATATATAATTTGCAAATTATCTACGCATTATATATATATATATATAGTAGTATGATTTGCAACATCTAAATAGGGATGAGCTCGGTACCAACTGGTACCGAAATGTAACACCCCAATCGCGTAATACAACAACACCCGGCGGAAAAATCGGGGAGTCACGTTACAAATTTCTCACAACTACTGGTACTAAATTGTTTCATTATGGCTAACATTATTGTATTTTGATTAAAGTAGTCTAAAGCCCGGTTGCATTCCTATGTGGTGCATGCTTGAATAGTCAACAACCAGAAACATATGTGGAAAAAGACATCAACTAACAATGTTGGCGAGTACATAGTTTTGTTGGCCAAATAAATGGCAAAAATTTTAGTGCTGCAATACTTTGACAACTATGAGAGTTGTCTTTTGAAAATGGACTCCTTGAAGCTAAGTATGTATTGCAATACATAAACTTGATTATGAAACTTGTGACAAAATAGTTTTGTATATGGTAACATGATTAATACTAAGTAATTTTTATGTCATTGAAAATTGTACTTTTTCACTGTAAATGCCTTGAATTCGGTCATAAATCTTGTGAGTACGTTATTAGAAATCCATTCAAGGGTTAATAACAACACTTTGGTTATCCTTCTAAGAATCTAACATATACAATATGAAAGAGTTCTACAAGGATTTGGATAATTGTACTTTGAAATAATCGAACACAAAATCCTAATGTGATTCGGATAACGCTACAAGGTTAATACAATAAAACACTTATATATAGGAAGTACCAGCGGCGTATCCACCATATTCTTATGGTATTACACTCATTTCGTTATCTAAATCACAACTAATCACAACAATCACATAATCATCGTCTTGTCACATCGTCTTGTCACATACGCTTTAAAGTACACAAATAATCCAAATAAAGGACTATCATTTAGTACTTTAAACATCCTACGAGAATCAATCTATAAAGATAGACGCATGCTATAAGGATTTGGTTTAGTCACTTGTCTTATCTCATTGTCTTGTCTCATACGCATTAAAGTACACAAAGAATCCGAATAAAGGACTACCATTTAGTACTTTAAACATCCTACAAGAATCTAACTATAAAGATAGATAGATACTTTACGGATTTAGTTTAGTCACTTATCCTGTTTCATTGTATCACAAAATCCTAAATCCTAAATCCTAATGGTGATTCCGATAAGGTTACAAAGGTATACAATAAGCACACTTATATATAGGAAATAACAGCGGCGTATCTACCATGTTCTTATTGTATTACTCTCGTTTCGTTATCTAAATCACCTACAATCTCTACACATAAACAATAACCATCGGTCATCGGCGTGTAAAGCACTTCTTAGAAATCTTACTATGAAGATAGAAGATCTAAGACTGTACTTCAAGTATCCTACAAGAATCTAACTATGGAGATAGAAAGATTCTACAATGATTCGTCTTGTCAATTGTCGTGTTTGCATAATAGGAATGATACACAAAAAGTACTTAGTTAACACATACATGCCATACATTTGAGAAAAAAATGGTTACACATACCAAAATATTTGAAAAACGTAAAAAAAGGGAGCTTTGTACTCACATGGGATTGCGTATAGGTCTTGTTCAAATGATATAACAAGGCTCAATGGATCAAGAGTTCAAATGTTGAAATGGTTCCTAGCGTATCAGATACTATGTGTTAGTGTCGAAACTTGAAAACAAGGGACCGGATAGAATGAAGCCTCATAAACCAAACGAGTGTTGGAACTCATATGAAATGGTTTACTAAACTTAACATTCTGATTTGGAATGAAACCTAAGTGCTTTTGACCCGTTATAACTCATTAAGGTAGTTTACGCTACTTTAACGTGTCATTTGCGTAAAAACGCATTTGGATGGTCAACTAGCCTTATGATAAGTCTCATATGCCAACAAGTTAAATAAAGTTGCAACATCAGTTTGTATGTCAAAAAGTTGGTTTCATATGCTTAAGATGAATTTATGCTCAAAAAGGACATTTTGGTCTTTTTTTGAAGACATAATAAGCAACTTATCATAACACTAACCAAACAAAGTGACCATAAGGTATAACCTCAGAGGGTTATTCCTTATACAACTATGGTCACTAAAATGTGTTTGGTCGGATCCTAAGATAGACCAAACGGGTCGGATTCGAAAGTCAAAGCGGTGGTCAAGACAGCTCGACTTACGACCTTAAACAAGCGCTAAACTAAAAGTGACGAGTTAGACATGTCAAAACATGTCTAACTAAGTTAATAAAATGTTTTGGTATCAAAACTTGGTGTTTTGATACCCAAAAATAGTTCCGTCGTAAAATGCACAAAATGCGCATTTTTGACTGAAACTTTGACTCGTCACTATGACTAGTAAACGTGGTAATTAGTAGGCATGATCGCTATGGATCATAACCATCGTGATTACGATCACGTCGCAAAGTTCAATTGAACTTTGCTTTGACCAATATTGGTCAGACAGAAATTCAAACAGAAAGTCAAACTATTTGACTTTTAGCTCAAATAGCTAAAAGAAATGAACAAGACTAGAAGAGAGCACTTACTTGTGTTGAAGAACACTTGAAGAGCTCAAAGAACTCAGTAGGAGGCCTCCAAAAGGATGGAAGCAAGCTCCAAGAGAGTGGGAGGAAGAAAGAATGAAATGAGCAAGTTGGAATGAAGAATTATGCACCTATTTATAGAGCTGGAGGATGCACAAGATCATTCCAAGTGTTAGGAGGTGTATTAGGATCAAAACAAGTGTCTAGTGATGTGTTGCAACCTAGAGAATTATGGCAAAAACGAATGCTTGGTGTGCAAGGCTTTAAACAAGGAGCTGCCACCTTTCTGCTGATCTGGAGACCTCTTACGGACCATAAGAGGTTTGCCTTACGGTCCGTAAGGCCTTGGTCTAGGGCAAACTTTTGAAAATTGGCAGAAATGGCCCCTGGACTTGATTTGTCGCGTTTCATCGTTTCTAACACCCGTCAACCGTATTTCTAAGCTCCATAAGGATGAATAAGCACATGGAAATTGAAACATGTCCAAAAATGTTTTGGATGTCGGTTCGTTCGGTTGTACGGCTGCGTTTTTAGGTTAATTACGACGAACGCTTTAATTAACGCGTAAACGACTGTAATTGCATAACGAATGATATTTTTGCATTCCAATCATTAAAATGCTATATTTAATGATGGAAAAAATTTTTGGATGTACGCACGTGTTCTGTATTAAGAAATACGCGAATCGGTGTACGTCCGCAGATTTTGCAAAATAGTCCCTGGAGTTACAATAGAGTGTTTTTGTCATACCGAAGCCCTCAAAACTTATATCTAATTTATGTAAAGGGTATTTAGGGTATGTGTAGCTTATGTCCTTGTTCTGATGCGTACGTTACGTTCAACAGGTTGCGTTTAAGTATTGGTTATCGGAATGCCTTCAAAGAAAAAAAATTTTGAAAGCCCGAAGTTTTTGGCACAAGGGCTACAATCTCCCCTACTTGAGGAATTTTCGTCCCGAAATTTATTCGAAGGAGACCATAGAGTGTGTTTGGAATAATTGAAAGATAACAAAGCTCGAGATTTCAAAATGTGGAGCATCATTTGGTGTTGGGAATGTTTGGGGGATTCACAGCGTAAACAAAGATATTCAAAGTATCTTCAAGGTATACAAACCTAGCCATACGTACATGGTTTCTAACGTCCCACGAGGTACATCTCATGTACCATGAGCAACTCAGGCATAGGAGACGGGTCAACATACCTATGGCATCAAGGTCGTTCCCTTTAACACCATAATATACTCCTGGTCGGCTCAAATAGAGTTAATGATTGTACTCGTCTCGTCCATTGCATTCAATAAACAGATAAAAATAATCACATAATGGTCCAAGATAACATAAAACCTTCAAGCAATCCTGGTAACGTTCCGAAGAATAACATAATAAGAACACTTATATATAGGAAGTACCAGCGGCGTATCCACCGTGGTCTTATTGCGTCATACTCTTCCCGTTACCTAATCACTCTAGATTTTATGCCACCATCTTAACAAGGCTTACTATGATTCTCATGTGTCGATCCCTGTAATTAAGTGTGCACCCATAATTACGCGTTTCGTTACAAGGTCCACATAGCTCCTCTTGTTAAGTAAAGGGAAATAGATAATAAGTTCGAAGTAACAACTGAAATCAAATAAGCATCATCATAACACAACATCTATTGAATCGACCGTGTTTCATACTAGAAATGTTAGCACTACTTGGTTGGCATCCAACAAAATCAGTAGCAGGTATTTCATTCTAGTACAAATATTAATATATGTTTCACACTAGCCATACAGATAGCGTGCATCATATACTAAGCATGGATTTTCACAAACAATGTAAGTATGTCGTGAAAAATGTTTTGAAATCATGTGCTAGGTATGCTAAGTCAACATACTAGGCAATAGTGCATTTGTAATCATGTACCATACATAATAGATTAACAAACCATGTATGTAAATGACATGAAAACAAAAGAAGTAGTAATAGGCACATAGTATTCGTAGTGTTTTTTTTGCAGCGATTGTATGAATGCACTAGTGTGCAAATCATAATATGCTATTCTTGCGAGATTTAGTTCCTAATAATAAAGAATAAAATCCTCAAAGTTGGTATGTAGTTGTAAATTACACAAGTGTAATCACATTGGAATTTGTAACTGAAATACGAATAACAAGAATGAAGAGAAACTTCTTGAAAATTTATATGTCATTACAAACATAGTTGAAATATGTACATTGTCTTTGGAAAATAACACAGGAATGTAAAGAATCAAATGATCATAAGTGCTTGACCATCAGCTTGAGCCTCATTGACATTGTATACTTGTCCATTTGCATTAGCAAGCTTGGGGCAGTTTCGTATGAAATGATTTAAATCACCGCAATTGAAACATGCTCCAGCTGGATAGCGAGGACGTGATTGAGTAGGGGCTGTTTGGTTTTGGACGCGACATGTCACAGTTAGATGTCCAAAAAGACCACCGATTGTACACTGGCGGCACGAAAAATTTTCTGGGTGGTGATAGTTGCAACGGTTGCACCGAGGATGTTTCCCACGATAAGTCCCTCTAACGGGTAGTGAGTTGAGTGGGATTGGTGTAGCAATCATAAAATTCCTTGAAGTTTTATGCTTCTTAGAATTTTTGGAAGGTTCACCCTTTGTTTTATCTATTTTCTCTTATGTAGTTTCAACAGTTTGTTTCTTGTCTCCCTTTCGAAAAAGTTTCCCTTTTCTAACCTGGGAGTCGTTTATGGTAGCGGCTAATTCCTTAGCCTCACTAAGCATTATAGGTTTGCTACCAGTGACAATATCTTGGATCGGATCAGGTAGGCTATCAATGTATTTCTCAAAGGCCGATCCAAAGGTGTGACCATAGTGGGGCAGAGTAGGCTCAACTCTTCAAACCGATCTGTATAAGCGCAGTTTTCACCACTACCTTGTTTAAGGTAATAGAATTCGGTTTCAAGTATCCTTATTTCATGTCGTGGACATAATTCTTTCATCATAAGACTCCTGAATTCTTCCCACATTTGTGCCATAGCTACTTCTGCACATCTGTCCCTCATAATTACGTTCCACCAAGTGAGCACTCTATTTTGGAAAACACTCAAGGCGAACTCTACCTTGCGTTCATTAGAACACTGAACATGGCAGGATGTGCTTTCTATACTCTCAAACCATTGTAGGAGCTCAGTTGCTCATTCAGACCCATTAAACTTGAGTGGTTTAGCCGAGTTGAAGTGTTTGTAGTTACATGGCATAGGAACATTGTTGTTGTTGTAATTTTGATTAATTTTGGTCACAATGTCTGGGAGTACAGCAACCAAATGCTGAGCGATCAATGCTGCCATTTCAGCGTTCCATGTGGCGTCACGGTGAGGAGGCATCTTTAAGAAGTAGCTATAATGAAAACAAAATAAGTTAGATTTTGTAAAATTGTTATAAATCTAAACACCATAGTGAATTGAAAATCTCAACTTGGTATTCGTTCAAAAAAACTTGTTCTTGTACTTAGGAAATTAGTGTTGTTAATTTTGTTTTGAAACTTGTTTGAAATAAACTTTTGTTATACTTTTGGATGAGAAAATACAAACCAAGTTAATGGTTTGTGTTGAAAATTCTTTACCTTTGAAAATTAATTTTTAAGATAAAAATATTTTAATCGAATTTTTAAAACAAAGAAACTTCGTGTATAAAATTTGAAAACTCTCATCCAAATGAATAAAAATTTTGAAAGGCGAAAAATAGTATTTACAAATGAAGTTGGAATATAAAGTGTCGTGAAATGAAATGGAATTTGTTTCAAATGTGTGGAACATAATCGTAACATCTTACCGAAGGTAACATGTCGGAGTAGTGTCACAAAAGGAAAATTTGTTTTGATTGTTTTGAAATAGAAACACATTAACGAAGGTAACATGATGGAATAGTGTCACAAAGGTTGTAGTGTTTAGAAATTGTTTGACTATTCAAGGTAGATGGGTTTTCATAATGTTTTCGAGAAGACGTTCTTTAGCCTATAAGTGAACACTCACCCTAAGAGTTCCCAGGTAAGAGTGACTTGTCCGATAATGCGGATTTGTACGAACACTCTAGCCTTAGACAGAAAACTCGGGGTACATGCATTCACCCTTCCAGATTGCATAAGTTCACATTATTAAAACCCAAGATTTCGTTGAAAATGTTTGAGAGTAAAACATTTTGAGAAACTTTTTTGATAATTGTTTGAGATAAATAAATCGAGAAACATTTTGTCGAAAACCTTTGAGAAAGCATTTCGAGAAACCTTTTGATAAAATGTTTGAGATAAACAGGTTGAGAAACATTTTGTTGAGAGCGTTTGAGAAATCATTTTGAGAAGTATTCCAATGAAATTTTTTTTGAGAAAAATATTTTGAGGAATACTTTAAGGCAATAAGCCTAAGGATTTAAGATAAATCATCTAAGGTTAGATGATTTGTAAATCATAGAGTAGTTGTAGCACGAGTAAGGATGAGGATTAGGATAGAGATCCTAAGTCTACTCATGTTCGGGTCCCTAGGAAGGTTATAGACTAGGTTAAAGGCATTCTAATAACCTAATTCCCTATAACCAGTGCTCTGATACCAATATTTAACACCTCAATGGCGTAATACAACAACACGCGACGGAAATATCGGGGAGCCACGTTACAAATTGCTCACAACTACTAGTATTAAATTGTTTCATTATGGTTAACATTGTTTTACAATACAAAGAATACATGAAATTGTCTTTTGATTAAAGTACTCTAAAGCCTGGTTGCATTCCTATGTGCTGCATGCTTGAATAGTCAACAACCTGAAAATATGTGGAAAAAGACATCAACAAGCAATGTTGGCGAGTACATAGTTTTGTTGGCCAAATAAATGGCAAAAAGATTTAGTATTGTAATACATAAACTTGATTATGAAACTTGTGACAAAATAGTTTTGTATATGGCAACATGATTAATACTAAGTAATTTTTATGCCATTGAAAATTGTACTTTGTTCATTGTAATCGCCTTGAATTCGGTCATAAATCTTGTGAGTACGTTATTAGAAATCCATTCAAGGGTTAATAACAACAATATTGAAATTTTTCATAACTCGCGTGAGTATTATTAGAAATCAAATCAATGATTTAAAATAATACTTTGGTTATCCTTATAAGTATCTAACGTATAAAATATGAAAGAGTTCTACACAGATTTGGATAATTGTACTTTGAAATAATCAAACACAAAATCCTAATGTGATTCGGATAACGCTACAAGGGTAATACAATAAGAACACTTATATATAGGAAGTTCTAGCGGCGTATCCACCATGTTCTTATGGTATTACACTCATTTTGTTATCTAAATCACAACTAATCACAATAACCACATAATCATCATCTTGTCACATCGTCTTCTCACATACGCATTAAAGTACACAAAGAATTCAAATAAAGGACTACCATTTAGTACTTTAAACATCCTTCAAGAATCGGTCTATAAAGATAGACGGATGCTATAACGATTTGGTTTAGTTACTTGTCTTGTCTCATACGCATTAAAGTACACAAAGAATCCGAATAAAGGACTACCATTTAGTACTTTAAACATCCTACAAGAATCCAACTATAAAGATAGATACATACTTTACGGATTTAGTTTAGTCACTTGTCTTGTCTCATTGTATAACAAAATCCTAAATCCTAATGGTGATTCGGATAAGGTTACAAAGGGTAATACAATAAGCACACTTATATATAGGAAGTACAAGCGCCATATCCACCATGTTCTTATTGTATTACTCTCGTTTCGTTATCTAAATCACCAACAATCTCTACACATAAACAATAACCATCGTCATCGGCGTGTAAAGCACTTCTTAGAAATCTTAGTATGAAGATAGAAGATCTAAGACTGTACTTCAAGTATCCTACAAGAATCTAACTATGGAGATAGAAAGATTCTATAAGGATTCGTCTTGTCAATTGTCGTGTTTGCATAATAGGAGTAATACCCAAAAAGTACTTAGTAAACACATACATGCCATACATTTGAGAAAAAATTGGTTACACATATGAATCACCCCAAAACATTTGAAAAACGTAAAAGAGGGGAGCTATGTACTCAAATGGGATTGCGTATAGGTCTTGTTCAAATGATATAACAAGGCTCAATGGATCAAGAGTTCAAATGTTGAAATGGTTCCTAGCGTATCGGAAACTATGTGTTAGTGTCGAAACTTGAAAACAAGGGACCGGATAGAATGAAGCCTCATAAACCAGACGAGTGTTGGAACTCATATGAAGTGGTTTACTAAACTTAACATTCTGATTTGGAATGAAACCTAAGTGCTTTTGAGCCATTATGACTCATTGAGTTAGTTTACGCTACTTTAACGTGTCATTTGTGTAAAAACGCATTTGGATGGTCAAACTAGCCTTATGATAAGTCTCATATGCCAAAACAAGTTAAATAAAGTTGCAGCATCAGTTTGTATGTCAAAAAGTTGGTTTCATATGCTTAATATGGATTTATGCGCAAAAAAGGCATTTTGGTCTTTTTTGAAGGCATAATAAGCAACTTATCATAACACTAATCAAACAAAGTGACCATAAGTTATAACCTCAGAGGGTCATTCCCTACACAACTATGGTCACTAAAATGTGTTTGGTCGGATCCTAAGATAGACCAAACGGGTCGGATTCGAAAGTCAAAGCGGTGGTCAAGACCGCTCGACTTACGGCCCTAAACAAGCGCTAAACTAAAAGTGACGAGTTAGACATGTCAAAACATGTCTAACTAAGTTAATAAAATGTTTTGGTATCAAAACTTGGTGTTTTGATACCCGAAAATAGTTCTGTCGTAAAATGCACAAAATTCGCATTTTTGACTGAAATTTTGACTCGTCACTATGACTAGTAAACGTGGTAATCAGTAGGTATGATCACTATGGATCATAACCATCGTGATTACGATCACGTCGCAAAGTTCAATTGAACTTTGCTTTGACCAATAATGGTCAGAACCGAAAGTCAAACTGTTTGACTTTTAGATCAAATAGATAAAAGAAATGAACAAGACTAGAAGATGGCACTTACTTGTGTTGAAGAACACTTGAAGAGCTCAAGAAACTCAGTAGGAGGCCTCCAAAAGGATGGAAGCAAGCTCCAAGAGAGTGGGAGGAAGAAAGAATGAAATGAACAAGTTGGAATGAAGAATTATGCACCTATTTATAGTTGTGGAGGATGCACATGATCATTCCAAGTGTTAGGAGGTGTATTAGGATCAAAAAAAGTGTCTAGTGATGTGTTGCAACTAGGAGAAGTGTGGCAAAAATGAATGCTTGGTGTGCAAGGCTTTAAACAAGGAGAAATGGCCTCTGGACTTGATTTGTCGCGTTTCGTCGTTTCTAACACCAGTTAACCCTATTTCTAAGCTCCATAAGTATGAATAAGCATAGAGAACTTGAAAATGTCCAAAAATGTTTCGGATGTCGGTTCGTTCGGTTGTACGGCTGCGTTTTTCGGTTAATTACGACGAACGCTTTAATTAACGCGTAAACGACCGTAATTGCGTAAGGAATGATATTTTTGTATTCCAATATTAAAATGCAAGATTTTAATGATGGAAAAAATTGTTGGATGTACGTACGTGTTCCGTATTAAGAAATACGCGAATCGGCGTACGTCCGCAGATTTTGCAAAATAGTCTCTGGAGTTACAATAGAGTGTTTTTGTCATACCGAAGCCCTCAAAACTTATTTCTAAGTTATGTAAAGGGTATTTTGGGCATGTGTAGCTTATGTCTTCGTCTTGATGCGTACGTTACATTAAACGGGTTGCGTTTAAGTAATGGTTATCGGAATGCCTTCAAAGAAAAAGTTTTTTGAAAGCCCGAAATTTTTGGCACAAGGGCTACACGAAAATCCCCAAAAGTTGATACCGGTACCGAATATACCCGGTATGTTTTGGTACCGTTACGATAATGGTATTTGAGGGTAAAAACCGGTACCGAACATGTTAAAAGTCGGTACTGAATCGGTACCGAAAATGTAGCCGGTTCGGTAAATTCGGTATCGGTACCCGCTACCATTTGCTCATCCCTACATCTAAAGGCATAAGGATATTGTACACTTTAATTTAGTATTTATCCTGCATCAATGTCTTAAAATAATGGCCACGTATTTGTTTCCTATCCAAATATTTATATTTGTTTGACATCTGTTTCTTTGGCTCTTTAAAACCCAGATATCTCTTCATTATCTCTTTCTCTCTCTGAAACTCTCTCTCTTAGTTGCAGACACTTTCCGTCGATTTTTTGTCTGACCATTTACGGACCTTACGCGGTCATATTTTGTAGAGAGAGGAACATCAATGGGGTTTCTAGGAGAGAGAAGAAACCGCGCGGGATGGGTGTTGTCTTGATCTATAGCAAAAAGAAATTATAAAGTTAAACTTCACGTAATTAAAGTGTCTTTCGATGTGAGTCACCATATCTCAGCTTGGCACGCTTTTAGCCCCTGCTGCAAGCGGGGAAGGTTACATCTAGTTGTCTTCTAAAAAGTAAATGGTGGCTACACCGCAACTTCTCTATTTAGGTCAATTACACAAAACCTTATTTGCCCAAAGTATACCCAATGATCTAAATCTTAGTTTTGACGAACTTATATTCTTAGTAATATCAGAGGTTCGATTTCATTATCTCGAAGGCGAACAATGAGACGGAAAGTGTATTACGGCACTAGAAAAGAAACAAAAAGGACAGGCGTGTGACGGTTCTTTGACACCAAAATAGACCGAGACACGGGACTTCCTTGTTGATACACAACGATAACTTTGAGTGGTGGTGATGTCGATAGCAATCAGAACAAGAGAGAAATACCGATTAGAAATGGGTAATTCGGGAGAGGATATACATGAAGAAATGAAGGCAACGTTTATCACTAAACCATAGAAACGATCCCTAGTTTCTTGACTTTAATGTTTGAATCATTGCACTCCATTAATTACCAATTAAAGTTGTTTATCAATTTCATTAAATTGGGCTTTTAGTGGCTATGAAGCAAGAGGAAGCAAAACATTTAATCTTGACATATAGTTTATTTAAACTACTAATGTGGTTCACTTGATTGAGATTTTAACATATTTATTCTTATACTTCTATTCACACTAAATACACCTAAATAAAAACGCTTATGAAGATGGACGGAAAAAAAAACTCTACAACAATTAATCCAAATTTTCCACTTCCACTCTTAAATTACAAGTACTTCACAATATGTACCCTAAGGTTTGAGTTAATTTTGATAAAGCCTTAACGTTCAATAATCAAACTAGTATAATTATTTTATCATTTTTTTAGGATTTGCACTTTTTTGAACGGCAAATTTTTTTTATGATTTGCTCTTTTTTTGTATGTGTTTAAATTCTTATTATTGTACATATTCATTTACATATTTTTCAATAACACATATATATTTATTTTATAAAACGTTTGGTTAATTGTTTCCCCCAAACTCTTATTTTCTTAATACAGTTAAGAATGATCATGATGTATATAAAAAATAAGAATATATAGCTTTAAAATTTCCGTCTTTCAATAACACATACACATCAATATATTAATTTTATAAAGAGTTAATTGTTTCCCCTAAACTATTAGTTTCTTATTACGGTTAAGACTGATCGTGTTTTATATATATATATATATATATATATATATATATATGTAGAGGAAGTGTAAGATACAAATCCTCTAATCATACATTCCATATACGACACCAGTAGCCCTACACGTGCCAAGGATTGAGTTTTCACAATTAAGGATAATTAAGGGTATATCAGACATTTGATTCCATCAACGAAGGGCATATTAGAGATTTCATTCCACAGCGAGGAGGTCTTTACACAATATCCCGGTAATTATGAATCATATCAGTTTCAAATATTCATAATTTTTAAAACCTATACATTACGGTTTTCATTTCTACGTGATTTGGGTTTAATTGATTTGTTGTTTTCAATGGATCCACAGAGCAGTACCAGGCGAAATACAGACGTTGATTTTGTAGATGCTGAATTCGATAGTGAGCATGTTCAATTGGGTGATCAACAGACACTTACGATTGAAGAAGTTAGAAATCCTGTTTCTTCAAATCCAAATGCTTTAATCGATGGTTCCAATAGTAAGTTTCAGATGTTTAAATGTTCTAATTTTCTATGTTATATGTAGGATTTGGTGATTTGATTTTAATTTTGTTTGTAAGATTTGTTTTTGTTATTAGAGTTTAACTGTCAATGAAGAGGGTACTGATTGAATTCGCATATCACAAGACATACATTTCGCATGTTATTTACTGTTAGTTTGTAGAAGGAAAGAGTGATTTCGCATATCATGTGCTACATAATTCGCATGTTATGTTTTAGTATGACATGACATTAATTCGCAATAGTATTTTTTTCGTATGACAGTATATTAATTCGCATGTAGTTTAGTTATAATTTATTTTTTTATTTTGCAGATTAAAGGCTATATATTCCAGAGGTTGAAGCATCAGTTATACCAGTGGTTGGCATGCAATTTACTTCTATTGAACAAGCTTACATATTTTACCAAACATTTGCAAAGTTATCAGGTTTTTCGGTTCGTAAAGGTGGTGAAACATAGGAAGTGGGGGCATAATTAATGCTAAATATTTTGTGTGCACAAGAGAGGGCCATCAGCCATTGGTTATTGATGATGCTTATTCGAATGCCCGAAAGCCATACAAAACAAGGAAAAGAGGAACCCTTAAATGCGGGTGCAAAGCCCAACTTATGGTTGGTTCGGAGGATGGGATATCATGTACTGCTAAGAAGTTTGTAGTAGTCATAATAACACATTTGTTTGTCCCGAAGATCTTCACTGGCTACCCGCTTACAGGAATTTGTCAGAAGTCCATGAAGAAATGATTTGGGAACTAGGTACTCTAAACCTTGGCCCAGTGAAAGCTTTTCATGTCATGAGAAAACGTTATGGTGGTTTTGAGAAGGTTGGTGCCACCGTCGATAATTGCAAAAATTTTAGGGCTCGAATCAATAGTTATACAGGAGAATATGATACAGACATGGTGATCAATAGGCTGAACGATAAAAAAGAATATTTAGTGGATTATTCATTTGAATATTCTAAAACGAGAACAAGAGGTTAACGGGGTTGTTTTGGGCGGATGGGTTATGTAAGCGAAACTTCATGGAGTTTGGCGATGTAATATCATTTGATGCTACTTTCAAAACAAACAAGTAAGTGTTACCTAAATGTTTATCATATTTAAATTCGCATGTAACCTGAATTAATAATATGTCAAAATCGCATATTAACAACATTATGTAATGTTTGCATGCGAACTGTTTCGACTGACGTTTTAATTTTTCCTGGTGTGTAGGTACAAGATGGTGTTTGTACCGTTTACTGGGATAGACAACCATTGTCGAAATGTAACCCCCGGAGCTGGGTTTTTAGCTTCAGAGAGTATTGAATCTTATAAATGGCTCCTTAATTCATTTGTTAAATTATTCGGACGTCAGCCAAAGGTCGTAGTGACAGACCAGGACCCGACGATGAAACATGCTATTGAGGGGGGTTTTTACTATCTGTCGACATAGATTGTGCATGTGGCACATAATGAAAAAAAATGGCAGACAAGGTTCAATATGCTATATCACGTGATGATTACATTTGTTATTTTACATGGTTTAATCTGTTATTGATAGTAAACCGTTCATTTTGTGTAGGTTGGACATGAGTAGTGCAACAACGAGGATTTTAAAAGAAGAATGTGTGACACTATGTGGACAGATTCGATTGAGCCAGAAGTATTTGAGAAGGAGTGGAAGTTGGTAATGATTGAGTCTGGTCTTACTCAAAATAAATGGATCGATGACATGTTTTTGATAGATCGATGTGGATTCCTGCTTTTTATCGGCATGAGCCAATGTCTGGTCTTATGAGAACAACATCGAGATCATAGAGTGAGAACCATTTTTTTTGCCAGGTGGCGAACTCACAGTTCACTCTTTATTGGTGCATATGTCTGTTGCCTACGTCATTATGTATCGAGTCTGAGTGAATAGGGCTTAATCTGTTAGAATCTAGGCATAATTATGTGAGTTAGAGGCCAAGTTCGCTTGAGATGGTTTGTGAGAAGTCAAGTTCGGTCGGAGAAGTCAAGTTCGGCCGAACTTGACTAAGTTAAGTTCGCCCGAACTTCATCCCTAACCAGCGAACTTACACATCTATAAATAGGTGCCTTGGTGATTCATTTTGTAACGGGGAGAGATTTTGGCACAGAGACGGCGAAGCTCCGTCGGATCCGGTTCTCGAATGTATTGAACTTTAGATCAATGAAAACAACATCTAAATGAGTAATTCTTGTTATTTGGTTAACTTGTCATTAGTTTCCGCCTAATCGGACAATCGATAACAAATTTAGGTTCCCGTGCTAATCGTGGACTTTCCTACAAGTGGTATCAGAGCCTGGATACCTAAATTTGCTGGAATCAAGACAAAAATCTCTCTATTTCATCTCCATTCTATCATTTTTCTTAACATTTTCATATATTTGATGATTTCATGGACAAATCAGCTAAAAATTGAATATGTCATGTAAAATACAGTTGTGATAAACCCCTAAGAGTTTGGACATCAAATTCAATCGAATTGATATCAAAAAATTGTAAAAACCATGTTTTGGAAACAAATTTCAGCCGAACTTAACATCAAGTTCGACCAAACTTGAGTAAAATTTCACTGATTTTTATCAAGTTCGACCGAACTTGATAGATTTTTCAAGTGTTTTTGTGATAAGTTCGCTCGAACTTGAAAAAATTCCAATATCTTTGATCAAGTTCGACCGAACTTGATCAAAATTCATTGAATTTTATTCACAAGTTCGCCCGAACTTGGTAAACTCGTTGAAATATCACATAAGTTCGACCGAACTTACTGATTTTCTTGAATCTGTTTCACAAGTCTGCTCGAAGTGAAGTTTTGTCTCAAAATTCATATCAAGTTCGACCGAACTTGAGTGATTGTGCTTAAATTTGAGAATCTTGTCATAGAAGTTCGACCGAACTTGTGAAAACTTGAAATCAAAAGCTGATTTTCACACAAGATCGACCGAACTTGTCTATTTCTAATCAAGTTTCGAGTGTTTTTGATCGTATTCTCAGATAAGTCTTCAGATTGACAAAATGGAATATTTCCACAGTGTGTTTGTTTCTCAAGTTTCTCAAATGGCTTCTTCATCAAACGCTAATGTTCTTGCGGCGAACCAGATGAATATCGACAACGAAATGGGTACTACGTCGAAACCGCCAAAGCTAATGAGCATGGATGAATTTGAAGGATGGAAGGAAAAGTTTGTGAACTGGATACAAGCGAATCAATTCAACAGCTGGATTGCAGTTGAGGATGGTTACAAATGGCCAAAGGATGAACATGATCAAGATCTTCCGCTGAACAAGTTTTCAAATACCGACAAAGATAACTATGTTGCAGAGAAGAAAATGATAAGTCTGATACAACAATCAGTAAAGGAAGGTATCTTCATTCTTTTACCAGAATATGACACTTCGCAAGAATTATGGAATTCTCTTTGTGAAAAATTCAAAGGAAGTGATGAAATGATCAAAAGCAAAAAGGCTTTAATCAAGAAAGAATTCGAGATCTTCGCGATGATAAAAGGTGAAACAATGAAGCAGATGATCGATAGATACTGTCACCTCCTGGTTCAGATGCGGAGACATGATTTCAAACGATCTAATGAAGAGCAAATCGAAAAGTTGGCTGATGCACTTCCAGAAGGAGAATGGACAACATATCTGACGATTCTGAAGAATAGTCCATCTTGGAGACATTTCAAGTTGTCATCCTTCATAGACAAATTGGAAGGACATGAAATAGAATTGATGAAGATTGCAAAATCAAAGAATTCTAATGTTGTTCAAGATGTCGGTGTCTATTACAAAGGAGGTATTCCAGATACTCCGATTCAAAGGCCAAAAATTCAAACAACATTTAGTGCAAATACAAATTCTTCTCCAAGAGTTCTCCAAAATCAGACAAACCAAGCTAGTTCTGATTCAAATGTTTTCCAATGCAACATAGTTTGAAGAATATATTTCCAGAAAAGTGGCTAAACAACACATAACACTTCTTGCTACTGTTCTCGAATCATATGAAAGTCTCGTTGCTGGAAAGATCGGTAATCCGGAGATGACTGCCGAAGATTATGATCAGGTGGACGAAGAAGAATTGGAGCTAATGGATATCAAATGGATCCTTGCATCCATCATCAGAAGAGTTTCTAAGTTCGTAGCGCTTACTGGAAGGGATATTGGTAATTCAAGCAACAAACTTGGATTTGACAAGTCTAAAGTCACATGCTTCAGGTGTCGACAAAAATGACACTTCAAACGAGAATGCAGCAATCAAGAAGCAAGTGGAAATCAAAATCTTTTCGGTAGCAACAATGAGTACTACAATAAAGCTCTTCAATACTAGCCATATCCAAAGAGAACACAAGTCGAAGTAGAAGATAAACCCGCAAAGAAAGCCGAACAAGCTCTTGTTGCCAATCATGAAGAAGATGGTTTTGACTGGAACAAATACATCGGAAAGAAAACTGGTGTTGCTATGATAGCAGAGTTAGTGGATGAATCTGATACATCATATGTCGATACTGCTTTGGAAAATGCCATTCTGGACGGTTATAGGCAGAGAGCTGAGGAAGAAGAATTAGCTTACCTTGAGATGCAAAGACAAGAAGCTTTGAAATCAGAGGCAGAAAAGGTAAAATCTGAGGTAAAAATGTCTGAAAAGGAAGTTGTGAAAATTGTGGAGGTTGAAAAACCTTGCACAAAGCAAGTCCTTGTGAACCATGTCTTGATAAAGTCAAAGTCATAAGAGAATTGACTGTACACAACGAAAACTTTCGTTATGATTACAGAACCATAAAAGAAGCTTATGACAAAATATCAAGCAAATATAAATATGTTGATAATGCTAATCGTGAGCTAAATGCTAATATCAAAATGTTAAATGCAATTGTAATTGAAAAACAAAAGGCAATTAACATGTACATTAATACAATTGCTGAGACAAAGCGTGAGCTTGATGACATAAAGATAGAAACAGAACGGGTAAGACAACTTCTAAAGAGCTACACCACAAACACGTATGTCATTGATCACATTTTACCTACGATTAAATCGGAGGAAAATGGTGATAAACCAAAGCGTAAAGAATACGGAAGTGTTCCTCCACCACTTCTTGCAAGTTATTCCTGCAAGAAAGATGATGAAATTGAAAAGGCATTCAATTTACTCATTTTGTCATAAAAGAAAAATAAATTGCCTGAGAACATTGACGTAGAGTTTACGAAATCAAATGATGACAATGAAGCAGTGATAAAAAATGTGTTAGGAAATGGTTCTGATGAAGGTTGCTCTGAAAGCGCCAAATCAAGTTCGAAAAACTCGGTATCACAATCTGAAGATGACGATACATCATCTGAACACGATCTAAGTGATGATCCTGATGTTGTCATGTACAAGATTAAGGAATCTGATAGATTATATTTCGATGATAGTTTTCCGATTCGGAACGTGAAAGAAGATCAACTTGATAAAATTTTCAAACTTGTAGAAGTTTCATCAGATAATCTTGAGAAAAATGAGAAAAGATTTTACTCGAAACCTAAAAGGAATGCTAACAATTACCGAAAGGTTGGTGGTGATTTTCCTGAGAACAGGAGAGCAGGATTGGGTTTAGAAGAAAGTGAAGAAGAACCGAGAAAGAACCAGAAGTCGCCATTTCATGAATACAAAGGTAAACACATGAAGTTTGTATATGGGATGAATACGGTTCAAGAAGAAGGTATGATCGGTAAGAAATCGAACGATGAATTCAAAAAGGAGAAAGAACTTCGGGACAAGGCTAAGACCAAGTCCACAAGTGGATTGAAACCCACTAGTGGAAATATTTCTGATAATCGGACTTGCTTTAGATGCAATACTGTTGGACATATTGCTCGCAAGTGTTTGAATCTAAAGCCTGTGTTTCCTCGAAGAAAAACCGAATCAAAAGATGAAAAGCAAAAACAACCAGAGATTGTGAAAACTGTTAAAGAATCAAATAGAAACTATGAATCTAAACAAGAACCTAAAAATGTGTCAAAGTTTGAAAACTCAACATTTGAAAAAGGTGAAACTTCAAGGTTTAATGAAATCAAAGACTCTAGGTTCTTATCAAGAAAGCAAGAAGCAAGCTACAATCATGGATTGCTAAGAAAAGGCTTTCATCATCAGAAAAACTAAAGCCTGTTGCTGACAAAACTGAAAATGTTAAATTAACCGAGTCAGTAATCAAACAAACGAATAAAGAAAAGGCAAAAACTTTTTCAGAATCAACAGTGGATGAAATGTTTGATGATGATTTTGATTATGATGAAGAGTTAGAATATGGTTATGATGCTTATCAGTACAAACCCAAAACCAACAAAGTTTGGGTTTCATTTTTCAAATAGTTACTTTGTTGTGCAGGAGTCCCAAGATCCACTCTATCAAAGTTGATACAGGATAGTGGAGCTCCATGAGTATTTAACTTATCTAGAAATTCATAATCTTTGTTGTTTTTGAAACTACAAGGGGTTGAAAAATAAAAATGAAAAGAATGTTTTAATTTTTTTTTTGTGAAAATCCACACCGTTAAACAGAACACTGATTGTTATATTGAAAAATCACTTTAAATTGATTTCCTACTAGTGATTCTTACAAGGGGTTTTTACAAGTTGATGTTATTAAAGTTAATAGTTTGTTCTGCTGACAGGTGATGATGCAGAAGTTGAAAACAAAAGGATCGGACAGCGAGTACTTGGGATCCACATTGGTTTGTTACATTTATAAAAGAATTCTTTAAACCTAAAATCCAAAAATATGTTTTTGATTTTAGGGGGAGTAAGAAATATTTTTTAGAAAAATCAAAAACATATGGAAAAATTGAAAATTCAAAAACATTTGAAAAATTCAAAATGTACAAAAACAGTGAAAAAGACAAAAAGAATTTGGCTGTCAAAAAGGAAATGATAGTATATCAGTGGACTATCACAGTAAGCTAAAGAAATGTAAAGTTTAAAAGTGATAAACAAGTCTTACTGTGGATGTGTCGATAGGCTTTACACGTTCAGTAGATTGTTTCCGGGATATAAACTAAATTTTACAACTGCTTAATCTTGTGGATTAACACATCTTGGATATATGGACTTAGTACTCCGAAATTTCGATTGAAGGTTGCCTGATTCTGAGATACGAGGTCTTTATAGATAGTTGATATATGGGGTATTATACAAGTTCTTCTGATTTTGCGGAAGCAATAGCCTAGAACTTCTATAATGCTTTTGCTATAAACCCCTAAACTGCATGCAAAACTTGAAAAGTATCGAAAGATCTAATCGTTTGCAGTGCTTAAAAGATTCCTTAAATGGAACACACCTTTAGGTCGAGCTTTCATCTCTTTGACGGTACGGTAGTACTAACCTGAGCTCTCAAGGCCTCGCATGACCCAGATACAGATATCAATTACGCTATACTCACCTGTAAGATGAAATCTAGGGAATCTGGATTCGGGAGTATGTTCAAGAGGTGGGAACCATAGATAAGTCAAGTTTCATAATTCATATCCCAAGATATCTTGGAACAATTGAGAAATGTGTTGAAGTTTAAGAGGACAAACATATCGACAATCTAGGTAAACGAGTTTAAAACTTAAAGTCATCAAAAAGGTCAATGGTACTGGTGATATATCTCAAACAACTGATATGATCCTTAGAAATGAATTCACAAAAATATGTCTGTAAATATGTTTGTACATAGTTTACTTTCTAAATTGCTTTTCAGATAAAAATCAAAAAGATTTTCAGTGTGTTTTAGCATAAACTTTCCAAAATTCAAAAAGATGTTGTTTCTACATTAGTTTTCAATGAGCCAATGTTGGAGAACAGATAATCGAAGTCTGGTAAGGTGCTGAAAAAATATTCATAGAAAGTTCATTAAATTGAAACTTTAAAATTTGAAGAAAACATTAGTTTGTTCATTACGGGTCAAATTGAGGTCATTAACTTGGACTTAGTTGACATGGTTAATCAAAGTCATTAATTTGGATTTGATCAACCAAGTGGATTTCACAATTGAAAATATTTTCAAAAGAACAAATTCTTAAATGTTAAAAGTATTCAAGGTCATTAAATTGAACTTGAATAACTAAGATTTGAAAAAGTTTAAAAAGAAGATTCAAACTTTGAAGTTTTATAACAGAATTTTGAATCTGAAATGTTTATTTGAATGTCAGAAAGTATTTAGACAGGAATCAAAGATTGAGGGGGAGTTGATAAAGCAAAAATCAAAGATTTCAGAAAGCTCAAAGCTAGGGGGAGTTTGAAGTCTAAAGACCAAATCAAAGGGGAGTCTGAAGGCTAAAGCTTAAAGCTAGGGGGAGCATGTTGGTTTAAAAAGTTTTATCAAGATAAAGCTCAAGAAAAAGGAAGGGGATATAAAGATCAAGATGTTAAAGTTTATACAAGAACTAAAGATCGAAAGACTCAGAAGATTTTTAAAGTCAATGACTGCCGCAACATCCAAGGGGGAGTCTGTTGGTGCATATGTCTGTTGCCTACGTCATTATGTATCGAGTCTGAGTGAATAGGGCTTAATCAGTTAGAATCTAGGCATAATTATGTGAGTTAGAGGCCAAGTTCGCTTGAGATGGTTTGTGAGAAGTCAAGTTCGGCCGAACTTTACTAAGTCAAGTTCGCCCGAACTTCATCCCTAACCAGGGAACTTACGCATCTATAAATAGGTGCCTTGGTGATTCATTTTGTAACAGGGAAAGATTTTGGCATAGAGACTGCGAAGCTCTGTCGGATCCGGTTCTCGAATGTATTGAACTTTAGATCAATGAAAACAACATTTAAATGAGATTCTTGTTATTTTGTTAACTTGTCATTAGTTTCCGCCTAACCGGACAATAGATAACAAATTTAGGTTCCCGTGCAAATCGTGGACGTTCCTACACTCTTATAGAGTTTTTGAATCATTTTGATGGGTCCATTGATCTCCAAAGGTTCAACCACAATAAGAACGATCATATATCAAGATATGTTGAGCTCGACGATTGGTCCAAATCTACACTTGAGGCAGATGCGAAAAAAGTGTACACTAGGTCTATATTCTTTGATCAGCAGTTAAAGATATACTCAACCACCGATGAGTGTTTGCCTATGGAGACAAAAATAGAGGGTGACCTATTAAGGGTATCGATCAAAGACTTTAAAGTGCATGAAGAAGGGTGTTTAGAGGTAATAAACAACATATTTACATTGGGGAAAAAACAAGGGTCCTTTTACCAAGACGTGAAATAGTAAATAAGCATGCAATTTATTGTTGTATCATATGTGATTTATTAAAGTACCATGCGAATTTAAGTATATTGAATCTTTTACCTGTTTGTAGTTGGATAAGTGTCACACCCCTAACTTCCACGTGTAACCGGTGGGCCCGGTTGGGGAATATCATGACGTAAGTTGATATCATCATTACCAAACAATACAATATAACACAGCGGAAGTTTGGATAATTACTATTACAAACGTTTGAATGTTCAAAGTTCAAAATAATAAATACAACGCTTGTAACTAGATCCACAGACGGATCAGTATATGAATACAAAAGGAAATTTTAATAGACTACGGCCTTCTAAGCAAGGGTTGAAATTCCTCTTAAGCTTCGCCTGAGCACTTCCAGCCTAATTACGTATACTTGTCACCTGCGCTTAGTCTTTTGAAAATACGTCAGTTTTCATTGGTAAATATATTTAACCGACTCATTTTGAAAACATTTTGAAAACATTTAGTGTACGCAATGGTACTTAGTTTTTAATAAATAACTTGGGACAAATAATTTTCATGTTATCAGTTTACATGCTAATAATACATTTAGAGCCCGAAACTATGCCGAGATCATAATTTATCGACACACCACTTAACACCTTTAATAGGTGCACCCATAATGGGTTATAATTTAATTTAGCATCTAACGGGTGTATGCCTACACCCCGTGCTTAGGTCGTGGCCATTTGCAATTAAATGAGCCGTGGATATCTAGGACACGGTCGTTTTAACCCCCAAATCTTTAATATTAAGCAATACGAATTAAAATGGATTATTTGAATTCCTGACTCATTGGTCTTTGATCCCATATCCAACCATGCGGTATTAGTATACCGTATCCCAAGCCCGTATAAGGGAAAATAAGTTAAAGTATTTACTTGGCTTGCAAAAAAAATCTCTATATAATAAGAAAATAAGCAAAGCACAGCCGTAATCAATAAACTAGCTTGGCGACAATCTACCGGAAGTCTCTAGTCTGGAAAGGAGGGTTTTATTAACCGATTAGTTAGCTAGCAGGTCTTTATTTGGTCATTGACCTAGACCGGCTAACTTAAAATAAAGATAACGGTATGAAACGCTAAATTAAGCGGTGACCGGAAAAGAATGTATTTTAGACCCGACAAGTACTAGGACTTGTATAATATGGGTTACCATTCTACATTCTGGAAATTTAAGAATATTTTGGTATTGTTAAACCTGTTTCGGTTAAATTGCGTAAACTAGTTATGTAGTCTTAACCGTACGCATATAAGCGAAACTGGGTAACCGGGTGAGTCCTACACAAGTTCCAATTGCCATTAAGTTTAAAAATATGTTATTATAACAGTAGGTTATTGATATGATGGCCCGTTATGGTTTTGAAAGCAAACTATACCTTAAAAGGGCAATTTCATCATTTTAAAATGTAATAAACGATCTTATACGTAAACTGATGTTATTAACATAATTATTATATAAAAGTACTTATTTTATTATGTTATATCAGTAGGACATCAATTACATGCGTGGTTTATAGTTTAAGACCAAATTATGTCCCGAAAGGGCATTTCAGTCATTTCACGCATAATTCGATAACTTATTTGGGAATCTGAGTTTGGGACATGTACCTACTGTTAATAATTTGAAAACATGTTTTGAAATCAGTAGGTATCAAGTCTTAGTGCTCTAATATGGTTTTAAACCATATTGTGCGCCGAAACGGCGATTAAATCGCTAAATGACGATTTAAATGGTATTGAAGTAAAACTATTGTTGTGATCAGGTTTGTATGACCAAAATATGTTAATATGTATATATATATATATATATATATATATATATATATATATTACATCAGTAAGTATAAGGTTTTGGTTCATAAAAATGTTAAAAATTCATTTAAGGTGCCGAAAGGCCGATATCGTCATTTAAGGACATAATGTGTAAACTAGAGATTAAACTCAGTTTGCAACCAGAATAAATATCCCAAATAATCCTAATAATGATATTACATCAGTAGGTAATGAGTTTTGATGTCAAGTTTATGTTTAAATTGTTTTATGCGCCAAAAAGGCGATTTGGTCCTTTAAAAGCATGAAATGCGATAATTAAACAAAGCTCAGGTTATGGCCAGATTATTGACATCAAAATAAGTTAATCATGTTTATAAATCAGTACATAATTCATTTGCGTGCTCATTTATATTAAAATAATGCTTTTGAGTATGAAGGGCATTTTAACAAAGTTTAGGCATATTTATCAGATATTTGTGTAAAAACTCGGATTACTACATGACCACGTCCTATAACTCCAAAGGGTTATAGTATAATATAACATGGCCATAATGCAACTTAGGGACAGTAGCTAATGTTGCTAAATCGGGTCAGATCTGAAAGTCAAAGCAAAAGTCAACTTTTGCGACTTTCGGTTGCGAACCGAACTTAGACCTGGAATTGACGAGCCGAACATGTTCCTACATGTTCTTATAATTATTACCAAGTTATTAGTGTGTCAAAACAGGTTTTATAACACCTATATTGCTAGTTATGATTTTATTTCAAAGCTGACCCGTTTGACTTTTATTAACCTAACTTTGACCCGTCATTGACCAAGCAAACGTGGTAATCAGGTGGTGCACTCTCGAGGGATTGACACTTACCTTATTACGATCACATAGCCATGTTCGTTACAAACATTAGCTGGACCACAATGGTCTTAGCTCAAAGTCAAAGCGTTTTTACGTTAATGCTTTTACATTGGCTTAAAGCCTACTAAAAAGGAAAGAACTGAGTTGGAACACTTACTAGTGAACCAAAGATGACTAAGAGACTCAGAGGAAGTCCCCAATAAGCTCAGGAACCTCTAAGTGAGCAATAGAGAGAAGAAGAGAATGATGAGCAAGTTGGGAGCTCACCCAAGGTTGCTATTTATAGCAATGGGGGATGCATAGGATCAAGACAGGTGTTGGGGGATGATTCCAGATGAGGACAAGTGTTTTTGGTCGTGGCACAACCAAGGGAAAAGGTGGCACGGCGAGCAAGGTGGCAGGCATAGCAGGCTGCCATGTTTCTGTCACTGGCGACCCCTTACGGCGGTCCGTAAGGACCTCTGGCGCCCATAAAATTTGAATGGTTAAGGACCTTAACCAATAAGGCTTGCGGTCCGTAACCGCCTTACTGAAATCATGATTTGTTTAACCTTACGGTCCGTAACCAGATATGGTTACGGTCCGTAAAGACCGTCAGAGATTGGAGATTTGGCAATTCTACCACTTCGGTCCCCTGACTTTTCTCGATGCTCATTCAGAGGTTATTAAAATAACATGACGACATCGTTGGTCCCTCTCGGCTACACGTGGCAACCAAGAATTTTCGGGACGGGTCGGATTTTTATTGGATGAAATTTTCGAGGTGTTACATCTTCACCCCCTTAATAAAAATCTCGACCTCCAGATTTATTCAAATAGATAAGGGTACTTTTGTCGCATATTGGACTCAACCTCCCAGGTATATTCGGGACCTCGATGGGCATCCCATTTGACCTTCACAATAGGCACATGCTTCCTATGAAGCTTCTTAACTTGCCGATCTTCAATCGCAATTGGTTTCTCTATAAAACACAAGTTTTCACCAATCTGTATGTCTTCATGAGGCATCGCTAACGATTCGTCCACTAGACATTTCTTCAAATTGCTGATGTGGAAAACATCATGGATTCCACTAAGCTTCTCCGGTTGCTTAAGTCTATAAGCTACTAATCCGACACATTCGGTTATCTCGAATGGTCCGATGTACCTTGGGCTTAACTTGCCCTTTTTCCCGAAGCGCATTACACTTTCCAAGGTGATATCTTCAACATAATCTTGTCCTAACTTGGAATTGTAAAGGTTTATGCCTTTTGTCAGCATAGCTCTTTTGTCTATCACGAGCTGCCTTAAGTCTATCACAGATTTGTACAATCTTTTCCATAGTTTCAAGGAAAATTTTGGGTCCAAATAGTTGGGCTTCTCCAACTTCTGCCCAACACACAACCGTCCTACATTTTCTTCCGTATAAGGCTTCAAAAGGAGCGGCCTTAATACTTGTGTGATAACTATTATTATAACAGAATTCGATTAGGGGTAAGTGATCATCCCAACTTCCACCTAAATCGATCACACAAGCTCGAAGCATGTCCTCCAAGGTTTGAATGGTATGCTCACTTTGTCCGTCCGTCTGTGGGTGGTAAGCCGTACTAAAGTTTAATCTCGTGCCTAGAGATTGTTGGAAGCTCTTCCAAAAGTGAGATGTGTATCTTGTATCTCTATCAGATACAATGGATGTCGGCACACCGTGCAAAGACACAATCTCATCGACATAAAGCTTGGCCAGTTTATCAGAATCATATGTTTCCTTAGTTGGTAAGAAATGAGCCACAATAACCCAAATCGTGTCATTGCCATGCTTGGTCTTGGGTAACTTAGTGATGAAGTCCATTGTTATCATTTCCCATTCCACACTGGGATTTCAAGTTGTTGTAGAAGTCCTGACGGTTTCTGGTGTTCTGCCTTAATTTGAAAACACGTCAAGCACTTTGCTACATGATTGGCTATGTCTTTCTTCATACCCATCCACCAATAACTGGGCTTTAGGTCTTGATACATCTTGTCACTTCCTGGGTGAACCGAATATTTAGAACTATGTGCTTCTTGGAGGATTACATCTCTAAGTCCTCCAAAGATCGGAACCCATATCCGATTATTAATCCTAAACATTCTGTCCTTTCCAGGTGCTAACAGGTTGATGGTTGCACCTAATCTTTCCTTGGCACTGTTGTCCTCTGACATGGCTTCCTTTTGTGTAACTAGTAGCTTTTCATTTAAGCTATTCTTTAGTTCAATGCTCTTGGCATTGATCCTTAAGGGTTTGACTCTTTCCTTGCGACTAAGCGCATCAGCGACTACATTCGCCTTTCCTGGATGATATCGAATCTCGCAATCATAGTCGTTGAGAGTCTCCATCCAACGACGTTGCCTCATGTTCAAATCCTTTTGATTGAACAAATGTTGTAGACTTTTATGGTCAGTGTAGATGATACACTTTGTTCCATGTAAATAGTGTCTCCAAAGTTTAAGTGCAAATACTGCCGCACCCAGCTCCAAATCATGGGTGGTGTAGTTTCTCTCGTGCACCTTTAGTTGTCGTGATGCATAGGCAATCACGTTTTTATTCAAAGGCGAGTACACAAGTTTTGGTGATACATAGCATAAGTATAAAAGTGTAACTCGAATCCACATGGTAATTGTAAGCAGGGTTCATACTAATCATGCAATACTAGATCAAACCCCAAGTTCCACAAAAGTTTTAATGAGGTCGAGCTTCCCTTGCCACAAAAGTGACAAGACTAAAATGAGTGTGAATATCTTAACATAATCCGACGGGCGTTGTGCTACTCCTATAGCGCTATATATGATAAGTTGGGCTAGCTAAGTTAATGATCAAGCATGTATAATCAAGCATGTATCTAGGCATAACAAGTATTCATGTATAAGGATTGAGCATGTAAAGCATGAGTTTGTGATATGTGTATTTTGATAGGTAAACATGTTACAACCCAAAAGTGATTAAAATGGTAAATGGGTCGAATGTACTCACGGTTTTAGTTGGGTCTTTTCTACAAGTCAAGTCCGTGAAAGAGGTTGATTGCGGGATGAACGCCGACTTATCCTACAAGAGGAAATGAGGGCGTATAAGTAACGAGTTTAACGGAGGATTGAGAGTATTCGGGAAAATGTAAAGGATAAAAGTATGAGAAAGTATTGTAGAATGAAAATAATCACTAGACATAGCACTTGTTAACAACACTATAGCAAATCCCTAAGGATTGAATGTGTTTTTATAGGTTCAAGACCTATTAGAATCGTGACAAGGAACTACATACATTAGTGATGAAACTTACTAACTTGATGGATGATTCATTAGTCATTATCAAGATTTTGGTTTCTAGGGTTTATTATAGTAGTTCATAAATATAGTTATATAATCATGTAGGAGGTGGGAGGATGAACCATCCACTTTGGAACCTCTTGATGTCATGGAAGTCAAATAGGAGGTGGGAGGATTAACCATCCACTTTGAGACCTCGAGTAGTGTTCACCGCTACACAAGTTACTATTGGTAACAAGGAGGGTACAAGAACAATAACATTAACAAGAATGACAAGAATAATAACTTAGAATATTAGTGAAATCATCAAGTAATGTGTGGTCTCAAGTTTAAGGATAGCCCAAGCTAACCATGGTGGACACACATGAACAAGTTCAAGAACTTGCATCACTTGTGAGCTTAAAGCTCTATGAAAAAAGAAAGTTTGTGAGGATAAATCCTCTCTTTTGAATGTCTCAACCTTGTTTTTAAGCCTAACCAACCACAAGAAGTGTTGTAAGCATTCGAACATAGGTTTGAGATGGGATAAACCCAAGTTGGATGAACATAAACAAGTTTTGAAAGATTTTGAAAACAAACAGAAAGTTTTGGACATTTACAGGGCATTTCCAGGTCTGAATTCTCCAAGGAGAGACCATGGAATCATGCCCAAAGGAAAACTAAGCATGTAGGAAAAAGAATGGGGCAATTTCGTTGAGTATTGAGTGAGTTATGCTCACTTTAGTGTAGAGGTACAAATCTGCCCAAAAAATGGATTCAACTACGTACTTGGAGTGTTTTGGGAGGCTTGGAGACTCTGTAAAGTGGAAAAATGTTTGGAGGAGGCTTGGGTTATATAGGGGATGGATTAGGGTTTCATTGGGTTGGGCTTTGGACAAGATTTGGGGGAGTTTAGACTTGAAACTAGTCCACTAAACCCAACCCAAAGCTGAATTATAGGGCTGCCATTTTTTATTTTTTTCTTATTTTTTTGTTATTTAATGTTATATATTAGGTTAATAGATGTTATATATTATGTACATAACATGTATTATCGTGTGACAAGTTATTTCAGGAGTATGAACCTTATAAGTTAGAGTTTTATTAGCGAAAAAAACGGGTTTTAACGTTTAACTAAGGTGTTTTATGAATATTAAAGGTATGATAACATATGTAACATGTCACATGGTATATGTATGTATAAAATGATCGAGATCGAGTATCCACATTGCGTATAAAGTACGTATCAAGTATAAACACCGCGTATTAGCAAGTATGTCACGTATTCGAGTATGTATATCATGTGTATGCATTGTATGGACAAGTATGATTGTGTGTAACAAGTATAAAGATGAACATGTTTATTCCATTACGATTCAAGTCTCGATTACAACAATTTCAACGAAATGACGAATTCGAATACAATGGTTTCCAAAAATAGAACTACAACGCTAGCTTGCTACAAATAGAAAGTATCAAAACGCGAGGCGTTACACAAGAATAAGATGAGAAATGTTTATATTAGTGGTTAGCTCTGTGAATGTCCAAGTCAACAACATCTCCTTGATGGCAAGGTTCCTCATCTCTTCGGATGACATTGTTGTGTGTGTGTGTGTGCGAGATGATCATCAACTCAGGTGTGGGTTTTGGTGGGATTCTGTGACTTATTTCAGGTAGAGATGATAACTTATAATACTAGTAAATGTTGATTGTAGTTGTGATGGTAAGTGTTTGTATTTAATTTAAGCCATCATTAGTGTCACACCCCGATTTCCACGTAAGTCTCGGTGGGCCTGGTGGGGTGTATTGTGACATAAGATTGATATCATAATAACCAAATAACATAGAGCAACACAACGGAAGTCTTGGATTAAAATAATATACAAACCGTAAATGTTCAAATGTTCAAAATAATAATACAGACGACTTGTAATAAGATCCACAGGAGGATCGTAAAATGTGCATAAATGATCAACAGACTTGGGCACAACTAAGGACTGCAAGATCCTCTACGTCGATACCAAGCAACTCCCAGCCTATTACGTGCTGTACCTTTAGCCAAGTCTTTTGAAAATATGTCAGTTTACACTGGTAAATACAATAACGACACATTTTGAAAATCTTTCAAAATTGTTTTAAGTGCACATGGCACATTTTCATAAATAACTTGGGACAATTCAAAATGATATTGGATAAAGTTTTACAGGCCTGTCAATAGATATGGGGACCGTGCAAAAACCGAATAACCTGATTAATCGACACGCCACTTAAATAACTCACAAAGGAGTATGTTAAAATATTTTAGCATTACCATCTGACGGGTATATGTCTACTCCTCGTGCATTGGTCGTGGCCATTAGTAACTTAAATCAGCTAAGGATATCCAGGACACGGTCGAGTTAACCCCAATGTTTAAGTTATCAGACAATACAGATTAAAACGGGTTATGAGATTTAGTTAAATCACAATCCGACAACATGATCCCATACCCGACTAAGCGGTAATAATTTACCGTATCCCAAGCCCGTATAGGAAAAATAGGTTAAAAGTATTTACCTGAGCTAATTACTTAAAAGTTTTATAACACAGTGTTAATCAAGAGAAAAAATTTAGGTAGCAATCTACTGGAAGGCTTCTAGTCTGGAATGATGGTATTAATAACTAATTAGAATGCTAACGGGTCCTATTAAGTCCTAGACTCGGACCAGCTAGTCTTAAATAATGAAATATTGTTCGATACACTAGATTAAGCGATGATCGTAATAGAATGTAGTTTAAAACCAACAAGTACTGAGACTTGTATATAATGGGTAAACATATAACATTCTGGATTTTGAAATAAAAATGATAAGGTTAAACCCGTTTTGGTTAAATTACATAAACTAGTCACGTTTGCTAAACCGTACGCATATAAGTTCCGTATGCCATTATACTTTAAACATGTTATAATATCAACATGTATGCCCGTTAAGGTTTTAAAATCAAGTTAAGCCTCAAAAGGGCGTTTTTGTTACTTTACGACTTATAAAAGGAGCTTGCAAGTAAACTGGAAAATATTTAATTTATGATGTTTTATCAGTAGGACATCAAATATATGTGTGGTTTATAGTTTAGGACCAAACTATGCACCGTAAAGGTATTTTGGTCATTTCACACATTGTTTTGATAACTTATTTGAGATTCTGAGTTTAGAACATGTACCTACTGTGAAAGTATTTAAAATAAGATTAATAATCAGTAGGTAACAAGTTTTTGTTCATAGCTATGGTTTTAAACCATATTATGCACCGAAATGGCGATAAAGTCGCTAAATGACGATTTAAGCGATGTTTAACGAAAACTGAGATCATGGTCAGGTTTATATATTCAAAATATGTTATCTAATATAATATAATAGTAGGTAAAAGGTTTAGGTACTAAACGTATCATTAAAACCATTTTATGCACCGTAAGGGCGTTAGCATCATTTATCGGCATTATACAAGAACTTGTATGCAAACTCAGTTTACATTAAGATTTAACATCCCAATTAATCCTACCTATGATATTACATCAGTAGGTAATGAGTTTTTGGTGAAAGAAATATGTTTGTAGCCATTCTTTGTGCCGAAAGGTCATTTTAGGCATTTTAAAGCTTAATTTACGATATTTATACAAAACGTAATTTATGACCAGATTTATGACATAAAAATAAGTTTAACAAGTTATCATATCAGTTTATAGTTGAAGGTCTGTGATCAGGTGGTTCTAGACGGAAGTTAGTGGATAAACGTAAACCGATTCGGTAGAACGTTATTACAGAAAGGAGTAGAAGTAGAATGCAGCGGAAGTCTTCATTCATACCGAAAGAGTATACATCTTTATAAGTCCAGCTGCCGGAGTTCCTGGAGAGAATCCGGCAGCACCTCCCTGTAAGGATGCCAAAAACTTAAATGACAAATGAACACATACCACCTATTTATAGGGTAAGAAGTTCGCTGGTAAGCATCTAAGTTCGGGCGAACTTGACCTAGTCAAGTTCGGCCGAACTTGACATCAACATTACCATTATGAGCGAACTTGACCTTCACAAGTCAAGTTCGAGCGAACTTGACCTCCACAGGTCAAGTTCGAGTGAACTTGTTACATTTTACACTGAAAAGTCTGTATTTCGGTTTCTGTGTTCAATTCTAACCTATACAATACTCAACACACGCTCTATCTAGCCTAATCGACAAGTATCGATCACAAAGTGCACCAACAGATTCCCCCTTGTTCGTTACTGTCGAATCTTGGTCTTCAAACGTGAGCCGTGTTTGAATATTCTGCAACTTCAATAAAGGTATCTGCCGTTGTCGTTGAAACGCGTCAACAAATTCCCCCTTAATTGATGATTCGGGTTTGCATTATCAACATCTAATTCCCCCTAAAATCTCCAGTTCAGATATTTGTTGCACAGTTTCCAACCTTCTCTCATTTGCTTGACTGACAGATGATCTTGAATAGACACTAATTTGAAGCTCATCCATGCAGCTTCTCCGTTTCAACTTTAACCACATCCGCGTTCAGTTTAGCGCATATCTCACATGCTCGATCTTCCGATCTTCAAAACTCAACCGACAATTGATAGAAACTTCAAAATACCACACCGGTAAACTTCAAATCAATGTTTACCCGCAATAATCTGAAATCCCAATTTCCGTAATTACTCCAGATCAGCAAATCGGTAATCTTTTTCAATCAGCAAATCTTCATCAGAACCAAATAATCTGATAAACATTCATCCGCGATCAAAATCACATTCTTCTTCTTCAGTCACAATGTCAGATATATAGCTATCTCCGGTAGACCAGCGCCACTTAATCACCAAACATCATCATCCAACGGCGGTTAGTCCAAAGAGAAGAATGATTCATCTGCTTGAAGACTAAAAATAGTGGCCACCAAAGGTTATCATCAGATTTCCTAGGTAATTTTGAAACCATCCGTCTTCGAGCTAGTCATTAATTCCTAAGATCATCATCGAACGTTTTGAACGTCCTCTGTTCCTCACTGGTATTAACGACTGCTAATACAGCTAACTGTCCTTCACCGGAGATCAGGACTCTAACCCTTAAGCATCACACTGTATCATGAACTGAAAACTCTGAACTTCCTGTGATCACATAATCCCAAATGGATAATCTCTCTCGTCAGCAACTGGTACACTTCTTTGTCTGGAAGATCCGATCCCATAAATCATCTTCCTTAATCATGGTACCGCGTACAACCTGGGGCAACTGAAACTACAAAACATCCTTATCTCCTGGCGGTTAGTCCAGTCAATAATTCATGTGCAAAACAGAGTTAAAGATAGGCAGTCGTGTGTGCTTCCAAACCATACGCGCGACTTAGGTGTCAATCCACAACCATGACCGAAAAATCTGATAAACAACTCCTCCAAGACTAAGTTATGTAACCACCTGCTTTCAAACTAGACATCAACTTGATCAATTTACAAATGAATCTCAAATCTCTGTATTTCCTGGTTAATCTGTAGTCGGAAACCACCCGAATACTGTTGCAGTAGTCACAAATTTCAAAAATGCCGCAATCTTCAAATATTGAAAATTTTTTATTCCCCCTCAATTTTGCAAATTTTGACCATACTGAAATTTTTACTGAAATTCCCCCCCAAATCCGGAATTTTGAGTTTTCATCAAATGCGGAATTTAACTTTAGGCCCATCAGTAGTCTTCAACTCTAATGATCACCAAATTGCTTTGGTATCAATGACTACCCTCTCATCTTCAACCATCTCTAACCTCATCATCTCAGCCTCTCTCTAAGGCCTCCGACGGTGTCTCCGAATAGTCAGTATTGGATGTTAAAATTTTGGAAAAAATTCTATCACCAAATTTTTTTAGGCATCCTGACAAGTTCAGGCAAACTTGTATATGCTTGTGAGACAAGTCCGAGCGAACTTAGTCAAATTGTAACAAGTTTGGGCGAACTTGGTTGGCCACCACCAAGTTTGGGCGAACTTGCATGAAATAGACAACTTCGGGCGAACTTGTGCTTAATTTCAATGAAAATCAGTCAAGTTCAGGCGAACTTGATGAAAATTCATGAAAAACTTTATCAAGTTTGGACGAACTTGATGAAAAGTCTTGAAAAATCTTGTTAAGTTCGGGCGAACTTGACCTAGACAGGTCAAGTTCGGGTGAACTTGGTCTCCCAAATCAACCATTTTTAACATTTTTCGATCCAAAATCCTTATTTCTTCGAATTTCGAGATGATTTCACCATAGATCTGGTCGAAATTGGTTTTCTAACAATCCTATCCGTTCAATTTTGGATTTTGTCCATGGATTGTAGGTTTATTTCATAATTTACGTCCAAAACCCCTCCTAATGTCCATAAATGTCCAAATTCATGAGCGTAGGTGATAACCGTAGCTCTGATACCAATTGAAGGTCCATGATCAGGCGGTTCTAGACGGAAGTTAGTGGATAAATGTAAACTAATTCGGTAGAATGTTATTACAGAAAGGAGTAGAAGTAGAATGCAGCGGAAGTCTTTATTCATACCGAAAGAGTATACATCTTTATAAGTCCAGCTGTGGAGTTCCTGGAGAGAATCCGACAGCACCTCTCCATAGGGATGCCAAAAACTTAAATGACAAATGAACACACACCACCTATTTATAGGGTAAGAAGTTCGCTGGTAAGCATCTAAGTTCGGGCGAACTTGACCTAGTCAAGTTCGGCCGAACTTGACATCAACATTACCATTATGAGCGAACTTGACCTTCACAGGTCAAGTTCGAGCGAACTTGTTACATTTTACACTGAAAACTCCGTATTTCGGTCGTGTGTTCAATTCTAACCTATACAATACTCAACACATGCTCTATCTAGCCTATTTGACAAGTGACGAACACAAAGTGCACCAACAATAATTCATTTGCATGCTCATTTATATTTATAACTTCATTTTAAGCAAAAAGGGTATAATAGTCAACATAAGGCATATTAATGAAAACTTGCGTAAAAACTCAGATTACTAAATGACCATGTAGCATAACCCCAAAGGTTATTCTACAATACAATATGGTCATAATGCAGCTTAAAGTCAGTAGCTTAAGTTGCTAATCTGGGTCAGATCGAAAGTCAAAGTAGAAGTCAAACTTTGTGACTTTCGGTTGCGAGCCGACCTTAAACCTGGAATTAACGAGCCGAACATGTTTACACATGTTCTAACAATTATTACCAAGTTATTGAAGTGATAAAACATATTTTATAACACCTACATTATCATATATGAATTATTTTCAAAACTAACCCGTTTGGCTTTTATTACTCGTAACTTTGACCTGTCAATTGACCAAGCAAACATGATTCTTAGGGGCCATAAAATGGCATGTTGACACCTTTGATCCCTTGACTTTCCAATTGTCGTTTAGAGGTTATAATAATAACATAACGATGCATTGGTCCCTCTCGGGCAACATGTGGCATACGCGAATCAGCAGGATACGTGTCGGGATTTAATTGGACGGGATTTTACGAGGTTTTACAATTAGATACCCTTTCACATCAAATCAAGTCTTTAATTTTTTATTTTGTTAGTTGTTTTAGTATGTTATATTTGTTTTAGTACGTTATACGTTTTTATTCAGATGATTTTTGGGTGTAATTATAATTGTGATTAAAAATAACCATTATGTGCGAATTCACAATATTTTACTTGATAATATGCGAAATCAAAAAATCAATATAACATTATATGAATTTAATGATATGCTATTTTAATAACTGATTAGTTAATACTGTGCGATTTTAATAGTTGAGCACGTCAAGCGAAATCGATGATACTTCATGGCACATGTCTTATATTATTAATAAAAGTACATATATATTGATTCTTATCCCTCGCACAGTGTTTTTTGGTTTTATATTGACCTTTTTCTTTATAAGCCCCCATTCCACCACTTGATTCTTATCCTCACAAACGAATGGCTCATGTTCTTCTGGTCCAAGCATAAAAAATGCTTTGAAAAAGAGGATCCAGGAGCAAATAGAAGAGGATCGATCATGCAAACAGTTGTTGGAAACCAATATTTTACGGGTAAGGGAGAATATGAAGAGGAGAGAAGAAATCGTGAAATTGCTTTCACAAATGGAACAATGTAGCCTTCAAGAAATCGCTGTGATGTTCATGGTTGACCTAGGGGAGAATGATGAGAAGCAGTTGAAAGAGCTTGCGAATGCAATAACTGTTTTAAGATGCTCCATGGACACGAAAATGGAGTTTCTTTCCTCCTTTTGTTGAATGAGTTCGATTTAAGTAATCTAGTTTGGTTGAGGTGCGAGGTGTCTATCTATTGTCGCACAAGTTTGATGTTTTCTATTTTTATGTTTGTGTTTGTTTTTGAGTATCTATTGTGTGGAACAAGTGGTTTGTTTCAATAAAACCATCTGAATTGTGTTAAATATCTAACAACGAAGAAAATGAAAAAGTAACCGCAATGTAATTCAAAAACAGGTTTAAAATTTACAAGCATCGATCACAATAGAGCATAACTATGTTCAGTTAGTACTAACTTTTTTTTCAAAGCAAGCATTCAACCTGGATGCGATGTGCAGGTCTAAATGTTGCATAAATGCCTCCCTGTCTGGCCTTTTATCGAATGCTTTCTACTCTCTAATTATTTTTTAACGTTGCAGATTGTAGTCGGACAGAATAATTTTACTAAGATATCTATGTCTTAACAGATGGAGTTGTGTCTGTTGTCCAATGCTTTCATAAGTTTCTTTGACCAACCCACATGTCCACGGTGTTTTCCCCATATATGTCTCCATGTGTCGCATGGTAAATATTCCACAATCAACACCGTTATTAAGAGTTCTCCAATCTATCTCTTTTCTTACTATAGCGGATTTTTCAAGCTCTTTGATAGCTGCTGTAACCCTTAACTTCTGCTTTAGGTATAGTATCAGGACCCTTTTCTGTAACAAAGAAACATTTTACGTAGTTAATTTTTCATTAACATAACATGTATATGAACAAATGTGTTATTACCATGGTGTTTGGAAGCCCTTTGTATCTATCATCAAAGTCTTGTTCTGCCGCTGAGTTGTCAAGTATTTAAACTTGCCCGGTTTTCATGTGGAAGATATGCAATAGAAATGGTCACCCTGAAGTATGGGAATAAACAAAAGATCGACCAATTCCAGTTTTTTTACCACATATTTCTTTAACATGTCTTCGAGATTTGAGCTAAATACGTTTAGCCGATTTTGGTCGCTGTAGTTAGGCCCGTACATGGTGCTTGGCTAAATTTTTAAGTAAATACATGTAAGGTCAATTTTAATATACAATGTTGTTACCCTTGCGATTTTAAAAAGGCCATGCGAAATGTTTATATACATTCATGCTAAATTGAACATGCCATGCGAAGTTGTGTAGAAGTATCCATGCGAATTATATTGCAATGTTTTTAAACAAAGAAAAGCAAATGCTACATCATAAGGTCCAAAAATCATAAACATACCAACAGTGTACTATGCAGGAAGAGCCTGTATGGAGATGATATTTTATCCCTCCTCTTCTTTTCTTGGTTGAGCACGTCCACAAATGCATCGATCGCGCTTGATGCTACATACTGATTTTGATAGAAGCTTTCGAAGACAACCTTGAATGCCTTAACCCCAATCTCTGAACAGTAAAATACTGACCTTCCAGTCAAATATTATATAATTAATTTTCTATTGCAGCATATGTATCCATGTTTTTAATTTGATGTAATGGTATACTTACTCCGTTTCTGCGAGTGTAGCAAATGTGTATCTAACCACACTCAATTCACGATCTAGGAGTGCTTCTTTCACGTTAACCACTCTTTTGCAGTAAGGGGAAGAAAACGTCTCTCCAAGGTCTAAATACCGTTTATCGTTCTGAATTTTTACACTTTCTATTGATTTAAAAACTAACTCATTCAATCCTTTTGGTGGGACATTTTTTTCCCATGTGTCCCTTTTTCTCTGCTTTTTGTTTTGCAGGTGGTTGCTTTTCAACTTGTTTTGAGCCCCTTTTCCCATTACGTGGTGGGTTCTTCCCCTTGTGTACTCTAATCGTTGTATCCACCATTTGGGGTTGTTCCTTAGATGGATATGGTTCGAGACTCAAAAGTGTTTCAACAGAGTACAATTCTTCATCTGTCACCTCAGGATATACCATACTTTCGTTACCTAAATCATTTTCTTGTGGCTGGTTCTGTGTACTGGCTTTTAAATCAACCGCCTCTGCTTCGGTTTCAGAATTATTATCATCGTTGAGCCCATGATCTGCAAGCGGTTTCCATTTGTTTCATTAAGACCTATTATCATTGGAACAAACGTTTTCTTGAACGTTTTGTGTAGATTCAGCTAGATTCACTGCTTCCATCACGGTGTCACCACCTTCTGTAAGCAAGTTTGATTTAAGAAAAAAAGGTTTTTCTCCGTTTGTTTTATTGTCATATAAGTGTTTATTGTGCACCAGTGACTCGTTGTAAACGTATATGCCCGGTTCCACAGTTTGCAATCTTGCAACACAAGTGTCTGTAATCACATCCTCAGCTATTTGCAGCACACCTACACACCATCAGTTTCGTATATTAACCATATTATGTAATGTTTGCATGCGAACTGTCATTTTGACCCACACACCATCAGTTTCGCATGGTAAATTGGCAAAATCGCATTTACATGAGTATATGTATTCACATTTGTTACCTTCTGTTTATTTGCCCTCACACTATCCCTATTGTTTTCTTCATTGTTGTGTTGAACTTCTTCAAAAAATGCATTCTCTCTACAATCTATATCTTCATTGTGCTCGTCATCTACTTGATTAACATTATGAGCTGCAAAGTCAGTCTCTTGAACATAATTTGGCACACTAACAGAAGTAGGTATACAAATTGTTGTGGTGCGAAGTGTGTCTTCCCATTGTTGGCAGGCTTGTATAATTTCCGGATCCCAAAAACATTTTGTTTTTGCATCCAAAACCAAGTTGTTCATCTCCGAAACAATTGTATTGTATTTCTTCATATTGCTCGTCATTCGTTTCAATAGATTCAACAATAATCCGATTAGAATATAGGCAAGTTTGCATGATAAAATACACATGAAAAAAAGATTGTATGGGTCATACCCATTTATTGATGTTTGAAGTCTCTCGTTGCCGCTCTTGGTCAGAACTATAAACGACGTTGGGAGAGAGTTGAACAGGTGTGCTGTAATATCCAAATTTTCTGCATCTGTGTCCCAACCCCCCATCACAAGGTTCAATTGTGACGTTTCCAAATCAAGCATATCATCTGTCATGCTGCAAGGTTCCTCTCTGTCTTCTATTAGAGATGTATTCCCTTTTGTGTAGCATTTTGAGGAGCCAGCTGGTGGTATTGTATGCTCTTCCATTGAATAATCTTGCTCATGTTCACAATCATTTTCAGTTTCATTATCCGTAAGAGGACCTTTGTTGCTGACATGCTCTTCCAAGTCATCAATAAGCACAGACGTTATATAGTGAATAACTGGCATTTTTACGACAACTTGCTTGAAAAGCCGATGCTCTTGTTGAATTCATGTGCGTACAAAAGCTGTTTAATATAGTAAAAAGACAATGTTTTCGTGTGAAGTTTATGTATTAAAGTGCAAAGTTATAGCAAAACATACCGTAAGAAAAGCGACAGGTCCAACGTATTGTATTTTTGGGTTTTTCCATCCGCTTGTTGTCCGACGTAGACATTCCAAAACATACGAGCACCAATCCAAGTTTGGTATATCATCAACAGTTGTTACGCCCAGAAAACACTTATCATCCGCAGTTGTAGCTTTCGTGATCTCGACAAAAATTGTCATTAAATATACTAAAAAATTGAATTTAAACAAGATACCCGCATCTCTTTGTTCAGACATGGCTGCTCCAACCGAGCCCATGAGTAATCCTCTCGTTTTCGGCCCATTGGTTCCTAAACAGATCTAGTATACTATTCCCACCTTCGGGTTTGTCATATTTTTTTAATTTTTCAGCTCTTTTTACTTTTCTCTTATCAACAATCGTAACAACCGCTTTAGAACCTGTTGGTATCCCAGATACCTTGTAAACTGATTCTGAAGTAATTTTAATCCTATGATTTCCTATGTTTAGCTCATCGAACTGCTCATCAAAATTTCTTACAAGCCAAAACCCCAAATGTGTTGAAATATGATTAAGTTCTATATCTAGAATGGATCCGAACCCCGTAGTTTTCATGTCAGTGACTTGTGCATCTGAAAATTTCTTAATAGTTTCCTTGTACGGGGTAGGTTGACATCGTAACAATATTGACTCGTAGTGATATTCGAAGAAGGCCCTATGCTCTGTGCTAGGTAGTTCTGGTTGGCTCTGCTTTTTCCCTTTTTCGGGTATTTTTGACAGCTTATTTTTTGTTTTTTAATTTTGGTAGCCGGCTGGCGACATTCATCTTCCTCGTTATTGTGTGAATTAGGACGGTTTTTCCCTTTCACACCCTCTTTCTGATACTTTGTATTCGGAACAAGATCTACGAAGTCATCATCATCATTTTCTTCTTCTCTGATCCTTTTTTTACTCGCTGATTTCCCTTATATGTGCTAATTGGTAACTCAAAATCATCATCACGTTCAACGTCTGTAATATCAAAAGAAAAATACAAAATATGAAGACACGCAAACATGTGTTAACTGTACTATAACCTGCTACCGAATTCGCATAGCTGGAAACCCTTAAACCATTCTGAAGAAACCCTAGACCAACTAGACCGGAATCTAAGTAGATCCATGGAATGGGCTCTTCATAAAAGGGTTAACCCTTCGTTTGGTTTCACGATGGATGATGAATAAAACAGTACTCCGGCTGAACCTGCAAAACAGAACACCGTTAGCTCGCCATGGGAGAAGGGGGGTTCTCTCCGTGACCACCCTCCGGCGTGAGAATCAGTACAGGTAGTCGAAACTAAGAATTGTAAGAGAGAGAGTAGTTGAGAGTGAATACCTTTCCTTGAACTACAAGTTACTTATTTATAGTCGGTGTTTGGCGCCAAAAGGAGAGATTGTTAACTTTAACGGAATCTTCTGCTATTCCGTTAATGTTTGTTGGCAATCTGTTAGTGCACACGGATCGTGAGCTCATCAGCGGTTAGGGAGGTGCCACGTGTCAACATGAGATCACTACATCTTATAAATGTGAGCATGCCATCACCGTGATCTTCCTCAGCCGTCCAGATGCTGCCATGTGGCAATTGGTTATAACCAAAAAGATGCTTGCACGATTGGGTGTTAATGGCTTCTAGAAGGTTTCACAGCTGTTACCCATCTATTATTCGCCACGTGTACATTCTGTTACAACAGAAAAGATTCCCTTTGCTTCTGCACCAAGTCAAGGATTTTGCTAAGGGAAAGTTTCTCAGGATTTACTGTTTCCTTGCGTGAGAAGCGCAATTTAGTTAACTGATCTTCCTTCTTCTCCTTGTTGCTTAGCGCAACGTTTGGTGGATACTTTCTTTGATATAAGTATCTGCGCAAGGTTTGTGCATGAAGCATTATCAAACGAGAATGTTCAAGGTTAACATTGAACCTTGCGCGGTTGCGCGAGCCCGCGCAAGGTAGTTAAATGAAGCATTATCAACCGAGAATGTTCAAGGTTAACTTTGAACCTTGCGCGAGCCCGCACAAGGTAGTTAAATGAAGCATTTATCCAAAGAGAATGTTTAGGCTTTTAACTTTGAACCTTGCGCGAGCCCGCGCAAGGTAGTTATATGATCCTTTTCTCTCTTGGATATTTGGCGTAGAGTTCTAATAAATCTTATTTTGGCAAAGAAGTTTGCGCGCAATTTTCTTAGAAGTTATTAATGGGTATAGTTTCCTTGATTGGCGCAAGGTTTTTGGGACCATACCCCTTCACATTCTAAATCGCGTATTTGAAACTGTACCAAATCACCCAACAGAATAGTATATCTAATTCGCATAAGAAACATTACCTAATCATAATTTCTCATAGCTACTAACATTAAGGCTATTTCGCATAGCTAAAAAACTCTTCAACCATTCTAAATCGCAACCCTAATTTCTACTATAACACCAAGAAGAATAAATCTTTGATTTCACATATATTGAAAAACATAACAACCATCGATTTTTCGCATATCATTGTATGATTGAGAAAAACCACATTTAATCAAACCTGGAGTTATCTTCTTCATCTGTGGTCTTTCATTGTTCTTCTTGCTCCATTTCTTTGTCATAGATCAAAATCGCATCAATGATGTCTTCAATATAGTAAACAAATAGTAAGAAATCATGTTACGTTACCTTCCGAAGCTACATTCGTCATTGTTCAATGGTTTTGCACTGTTGACAAAGCTACGGCGGTTGGAGAAGAAGGGGTTTTGATTTTAATTTAGGGTCGAAAAGTTTTTTGATTTTTGTCATCACTGAATTACCAGGATTTTTGGGATGGGAATTGTCGATTTTAACCCTTAACGCTTCGAATTACATATTTTAATTTCATTTTATTTTTTTACTAAATAGTTTCTCCGTGTTTATTGGGGTGTGAGATCGGACGACTTAGGTGATCTCGTACCTGATGTAGGATAAGGTGTAATGTATGTTAACCGCCCTCTATACACACACACACACACACAGATATATATATATATAATAAGATTAGAAAGCTTTAATATTTCCATCTAATTTAATACATGTATTTGGAATTTTTTAAATATAATATTGTAAAAGATATTATTATATCTAACAATATTATAATTAGTATCTTGTTACCCGTTTACCTTCTATCTCGATATAATTAGTAGCTAACAAGTTTTCTTTTGTACTGTTTTTAAAAAAATGGAAGAATAACAAAAAAAGTATTGTAGTTGTGACACATAGCAACAAAATTTGAGTAAATGAGAGGGTGATAGTTTATATTAACGAAATTTGAGTAAAGATGAGGAGGCAAATGTAACACCCCAAAAACGGGTTTAGTAATTAAATCCCATTAATATTAAAGAACTGGTAAAATACCATGTGGCAAAAGATTAACCCGATAAATGTTAGGATTTTAAATAATCAATGCTAACTCCAATTAAAGAGAACAAATACTTTGTAGTAAGTAAAAGTTTATAAAAGGCTCGGGTGAGTGGGACTTAAATTGAATCGGGTTGTAACATCCCAAATTTAAGTAATTTAACTAGGAATATCTAAACCTAGTTATAATTATGGTTAATTGCTAGTAAGTGTTATATGGGGATTTAAATAAAAACTAAACTTGAGGGACCTAAGATGTCAAAAAGGAAACTTGAGTTTTAAAACAAAAAAATTAGTCATAACACACACTTAGTGTGTGTGTGTATGTCGATCTTCATGAGAAAAGAAAAAGGGTGCAAGGGTCTTACAATTAATTGACGTGTATTTGCATAAATACATTTAAATGCAAGATTTTTATAGAATTTCAATTCATTGAGCAAGGGTCTTACAAAGCTTAAGATTAATGATCAAATGTGTTTGGTTCGAGACTTGATCGCATAATCCGGTAAGTTATTATAAATATTAACGGTCTAGCATGGTTAAAGTGTTGTAAATAACACATAGGGTTATCGTGTGAACCCACATTACCCCAAATAAATTGATAAAAGACCGGTATAGCTAGCGAATTACTTGTGTTAACAAGTATTGTAGAAAGCCTTGTACTATAGTACAAGCGCTTATTAATTTCAACGTTACTAATATTTAGTGAACGTTTTAATCGAAGGATGCTCGCATCTGAGGATGGCGAGAGTTTAATTGTCTACTGATATGATGATGGAATGGTCCAGAGTATGACAAGTAGGGGATGCTCACCAAGGACTTAAATCAAGAAATGATACGGAATAAAGGTGGAACGACAATGAAAGCTCATGAGGGCCAATATCACCCAGGTGCACACTTTAAACTATTGTATAACTAGTAGTATGCAACAGATACGTAATGAACGATGGTTGCATACGAGATTAAAGCATGGGAAAACCGGAAGGGATACCCATCCATTACGATGTTCCCAAGAGAAATTGGGCGAGTAATACGCATCATTCACAATCGTGAATAATAAAAATATTAAAGAGTTCAGATCTAAAAACTTGGATGGGGTGACCATCCAAGTAGAAATTTTCTATAAGATTCTATTAAGGAAAAGTAACTCACAGGGATAAATGTGGTTGCGTTAAAGTTTTATGAAAAGGAAACATTCTATTTATTTAAAGATAAAAAGGGTAAAAACTAATAATCGTTAAATAACAATTAAACAAGGTTTAACCAAGTAAAATCCGAAATTTGGACATTTAGAGGATTTACTTACATGGGGAGTAATCTGATATTTATAATAAGGTCACGCGTTCCATGTGTTGATCGCTTACCCTAGCCAAGTAAGTAGTAAACACATGATATCATGAACTTCTTATAAAGACGAGGCAAATGGGATGAGTTAAAAAGGAGTCAAACGGGTAAAATAAAGAATAAAGTTTGACTATTCATAGGTGATGGATTTCACACGAACAAGTCAAACGTGTCAAATAAAGAATAAAGTTTGACTGTTCAAACGGGTCAAAAAGATAATGAGCCAGGTAATAGGACCTGATTAAATATAAATATAAACGCAAACCGGGTAACGGGAGCGTTAAACAAAAGGATAATGAGCCCGGTAATGGAACGTGATTAAATATAAATACAAACGCAAACCGGGTAACAGGAGCGTTAAAACAAAAGAATAATGAGCCCGATCAGGGGACATGATTAAATATAAATGTAAATGCAAACCGGGTAACGGGAGCGTTAAACAAAAGGATAATGAGTTTGGTAATGGGACGTGGTTAAATATATATATAAACACAAACCGGGCAACGGGAGAGTTAAAACAAAAGAATAATGAGCCCGATAATGGAACTTGATTAAGTATAAATGTAGACGCAAACCGAATAATGGGATTGCAAAATATTAATGCACCCGTGTAATGGGTCGTGAGTGGATATAAACGAAACGCAAACCAGGTAACGGGAGCATTAAAACATTAGGATAAGGAACCCCGGTAACGGGTTGTAATGAATGAAGGCGCAAAACGGATAACGAAAAGCGTGAGACAGACAACACATAAATGACGCATGAAGTCATAGAAGCGATAGGGCTGTCCGAACGAAAAACTATCTAGTCATGGACTACAATCGCGCGGGTGCCATCAGACGATGCCTCATCTGTGTATAAGAATGGGCGTTTTAGGCAACATACACAGAATGTTGTAGTTACTACTAAAGATGGTAATTATGACTCGGTGGTGAGGAGTGGTCAATGTCATTTGACCCTTACGCCAGGCTTAGGCGCAAATGACCATCACCCAATTGGGAAGAAATGACCAATAGATCCGGCAAGTTTATGCGACACATAAATGACTCACGGGGTCACAAAAACGCAGCCATTGCCAATACGGATTAAACGTGGTCTAAGGAACATAATGGAAATAAAAATAAATTAGCTTCATGGTCAAAAGGGCCATGATTAGCGAATAAAAGAAAAGACAAGGTAAACGATTTTTCTTTCAAACAAAAAAGGGGTGCATTAACACCAAATACATTTAGAGAATGACATGGGTAAAGGGATGATCTTCGGGATCACCACAACCTTTGAGTTATAAATAGTGTCAAGGTCTACGGGACCAAAATGATCATCGGGTCACGAATCGAGAGGAATGAACCTTAGAGGTCCGACCTTAAAAGGTGAAAGCCTAAAGAGATAGCCTACGAGGCTAAGCAAAAAGCCTTACGAGTTACTTAGGCAAGGCGAGGGAACCGGTTATGATTCCCCGCGTAAAATAAGAACAGTCTAAGAAGAAACACTAAGTTGTCAATTTCTTGATGTGAGTAATTGACACAACTTAAAGAGTAAACATTGAATTAAAATTTGGTTTAGTTAGAAGCAATAACAAATATAAATAAGATGAGACGGATTGGGAAACGATTAATATTAAAGTGAACAGGTCTTAACACCAATAGGTACAAGACAATAAATTCAAAAAGGAAATTTTCGAAAATGAAAAGTTGATGTAAACTAAACCACGATGTGATGCGATCACGAACAAGAAAGTAACATGATATATGATAATTTTGTAATACAAGCTATGGGACTGGGGTCATGAATGCTTGTAAGCCTTGGGAAGGCAATGTTGGTATACCTGAGCGATGGGGTACAAATTAACCTGTTAGGATCTGAGTTTGATTTACTTGTAGTTTTTGTTTCAAATAATGGAAATATGATTAAATTGAAAAGTAATGCAGCAGAATAAGATCGAAAACTTTTACTACAAGTAAAGGTTGTTTGTTTTCATCACCATCATGCTTTGAAGTTGATAAACTTTGCATGTGATTCACAAACTCCCCCTCAGCCAATTACAACACAATTTGATAGTATAGAAAACCCAGAGAAGATGATTGGTGAATGATCTTTTAATATACAAAGATAATTGTCACATCGATTCACCTATTTATACTAACTATCTAACCATTGAGCATCTTTTGATGACGTCAGCGTTGATAGTGACATCTAACAAACAAATAACTAAGTAAAACACAGATTACAAAACTCTGATAGTGTAAAGCACTGTTACATTGAATATTAAACTAATAAAGGTAAAAGATTCATGACCATCCTCTATTCCTTATCTTCTGGTAGACCTTTGGCAATTTGTTTTTAACAGATGATGAAGGAAACAGATCTCTGGAAGACAGAGTTTAGCCTATCAGCGGTTGTAAACTCTGATAGTTGGATCAAACCGTGGATAGTGTATTTGGCTTTAAATCATCTGTTCCTTTGTATAGGGTTCAATCCCAACAATCTCCCCCTGGAACAGATGATGCCAAAACACTTATTTATTCTTGGTCTTTATTCCTCAATACAAAAATCTCTGATTTGACCTTTAAATTGTAGTTCAAAGTTCAAGACAGTTCATCATCATCATCATCATCATCATCATCATCATCCTGTTCGAGTACTAGATCCAAAAGATCTTGGAGGTCTTCTACACAAAGCTCATATGCATCCTCCATTCTCATCTAGGGAGTTTTTATCATGGGAGTTTTTAGCATCGCCATTAGACTTGAGCAAAGTCAATTCATGGGAGTTTTTATCAATTTTCCACTTTAGAATTTTTGGGTCTGAAGGCTTTCTAGGATGACACTTTATTGTTGAGGTTGGTTGAGTTGGTGGAGTTGATTGATGAGCCATCTTTGAAAGATCTGCTACAAGCTTTTTACTGGCTTCATCAGTATGATAATCAATCATACACCTGATCTCTTCTTTGACATGTTCATACACTCTTTGATCTTCTTCAGCCATCTCCTCTTGCCTTTTTAATTGATTTAAGGCAAGTGTGGAAGCAACAGATGTTGAGTTAGACCTTTTAGAGTGTTGAGCTTTATGAACCACAATCTCTGATGAATAATCAGGCTTAGGAGGCATGTTTAGATCTTTTTTCCTTCTTTCTTCCAGCTTTTTGTAAGTGTCAAGCACTCTCAACTCTCCCCATCTAATAACCTGATTTCCTGAACCATAATTGTTTTGTATCAGTTCTTTCTTCATTCTTTTGAGCTTCAAAGCACTATCAGGCAAATTTTTCTTGTATTTCTTCCAGTCAGGAGGAGTTGGCTTTTTGTGAGGATCTTTTAATATTTCTTGCTTTTTTTCTATTTCTTCTCTTAGATCACTCACGGTCCAATCCTTGAACTGTTCAATGGTTGTTTTGTACTTCTTGTTGGTCATGATGTGCTCAATGTAGTCATGTCTTAGACTTTGATCTTCCATTTCAGACAACTTCTTGCATAAGTCTTTAACATAATCTTTCAAAACTCTGACTTTGCTCAGCATGAACTTCATATAGTTATGCAATTCTCTATCACTTTTACCTCCTGTATTTCTCTTGGCTATATCCTCTGCTTGTCTAGCTTTAAGTAGTAAATATTCATCAATGTTTGCTGGTCTAGGACAACCATCTAGAGATAGAATGAGTTTTTTCTCAGGATCTTCTTCAGAGTAAAAAGACTTGATTTCTTCCTTTACAGCTGGTAAATCAAGAGGAAACTTTACTGCTGCAGGAACTATTTTTAATGGTTGAGCAGTTGTTTGAATGGAAGATTGAGGAACAATTGTTGTAGAGGTCAGAGGTTGTGCTGACAATGGAAGTGGAGCAGGAATGATCTCATCTTCATTAATAACCTTGGTAATCTTTCTCCTTTTGAACCTAAGTGTAGGTGATGGTGGATGATCAGGAATTCTTATCGGTGTTGGTATTGGTTGGGTGGATGTAGGAAAAATGATCAAAGCAGTGGATGGGTTAACATCTGCTAAAACCTCTGCTGTGTCAACAGATGTTGACACAACAAGTGTTGTAACATCTGTTGTGGTGAAAGTAGGTTTAGTTTTTGGAGGAGGTGTAAGAGATTTTGTGGGAGCAGAGGTTTCAATGGTTGGAGTAGCAACTGATTGAGTTTTAGGAGTGGTTGTTGGTTGCCTGGTTTTTCTAACTGGTCTCTTCTTTGTGGAAGTACCAACCTCTTCTTTTTCTTTTTGCAGTGCTATCTTTTGCTCAACCAACACTTTGCCCTCATCTCTTAACCTTATCTTATTCTTCATCCTTTCCCTGGCCAAGAAATTTTCTGTTTCATCAACTTTCTTAGACCCATCTTAGACCCACTTTTGTAGTGGTTTGAAGGATGTGAGCCTTGATTGCCTTGATATCTGCAAATGTATCCTTGTATCTGCCATCAACCATGTTTATAATTTCTTGCATTTGATGTTTATGTTGAAGTTCAGAAAAACATTTTTGTTGTTGAAACAGAGGGTCTAAGGCTTGTTTGAGATCATCACTGGTTATGACAGAGGGTTGGCTCTTAGTAGCTATCATCTGCTTCAGTAAATCTTTGATTTCATCAACAGAACTTTCAATTTTTGTTACTCTCTCTGTCAAATCCTTGTATTTTAGATCATCACCTAACTTAATAGGATCATCTGAACTCCTACATGAGGTGGTAGTTGTATCTAAGATATCATGAACAACTGTTTAACACTTGTTTCAACCTTAGATGCCCCTTGATCTTGGAACTGGGGACTTCCCATTGGAATAGAGGTTACCTTGGTAGCCTCAACAGTGGTTGCCTTCAAAAGAGTCTTATATATGTAACCACTGTCCAATTGAAAACTTAGTTGTTTAGCAATTGTAGTGGCTGCTCTTGTTGACCTATCACCAAAGGTTACATGTAACCCATGGGATGTATCATCTTCATGTGCTGGGCTAGCAAAGAATAAGGAATCGGACCCAGTCACTTGTTGGAGTATATTCTCATTAATAGGTTGGTGAGAAGAACTGGTTAATGTTTGTTTCAATTCAATTGCATTCAGCAAAGGCAATATAGCAGGTGGTAGTGTTCTTGTTGGTGAAGGGTGTGGTATAAAAAAGAGACATTGCCCTAGGAGAGGGCTGTGGAAGATGGATCCAAGTCAATACAGAGCTTCATAATTTGGTGTCCCTATGTTTACAACCTTTTCCTTTTGTGAGGAAGAAGGAGGAGTTTCAAAGCCAGGTTAAGATCTTTCTAACATCTGCTGTGAAGAAGTAGCAGTAGTGTTTTGTGGTGACTTTTGTGTTGTCATTGGGTTAACCTATGGGATCTCATCTTCTATAGGACCCTTTTTGGGTTTGGTGGGATTTTTGGTAAGGCTTTTTGGTTTTAGGGTAGTGGTTGTAGTGCCCTGATCACCAAGAGCAGTGGTCTCAATAGCAAGAGGTTGAGATTGAACATTTTGTTATGGTAAAACTTGCTCTTCCTCTTCTACATGTGTTTTTGAAACTTTGTCTTGATTTGTGATCCTTGTAAAAGTTTCATGAGTTAGGCTGCCTGGTTTAGTCACAACGTCTTGTTTAACATCATCATTAGGTAACTGATTATGAAGATAAACACTCAAAAATCTTGGGTGTACAAGATAGTGTTTTCTTTTGCAATATTATTAAAGTTTGCCACAAGATCATTGAACAGTATCTGGGAAAAGTTAAAATCTGATCCAGTTAAAATAACATAGCCCAGATACTGGATGTTCAATGGGATTTCGTTAAAAGTTGTGGTCTTGGCTGAGAGACAGGTTAAAAGAGTATGAAAGAAAAATCTCATATCAGCAGGAAAATTGGGTTTGAAGATTGTCATACCTTTAAGTTACCCAATATAACCTCTTTCTAGAAATTCGGCATGCATCTCGTTGATGGGAAATGACACAGGATGTGCCATATCATTAAGTTCAAACACTTGTGAAATTGATTGAGGGGTAATCTTCATCAGTGTCTTGCCCACTCTGGAGAGGATGACATAAGGACCATTCTTTTGAGAATGAACCTCTGCTTTTGCATAAAATTGCCATTGTGCATCTTGATAAATTGGGGCTTTGATGGTTAAATGTGCTTAAATTTCGATTCTTTCAAGATGTTAATCATCAGATGATATCTAGAATTGGTTTCTTCAAATATTTCGGTATAGTTGTGAGGAGTTTTGATGATGAGAGTGAATGGCGGTCGTTCTGGTTTGGATTTTGCTTTGGATTTGGTTTTGGATGCCATGACTGAGAGAAAACTGTTTTGAGAATTTTGAATTCGACACAGTAAAGTGAATCCTCTGTTATGGAAAGAACATGGTTTTATAGGGTTTTGAAAAAGTGATGATGACGTGGCATCTGACGCAAACGTCTGTCGAATAACCTCTTTCCACGTGTATCCTCTGTTTGAAAATGGAAGACAGTTGGTTGGAAAACACTGTTTGAGAGTATGGGCAGTGTATTGTGAACAATGTTTGATACTATCAGAGGATACACTTTTGGCAGTGGATAGACTTCTCCAAACGACCAGTGTTTTAAAACTATCAGCGGTTTGAACAGACTTTGAGGATTTATTAAAAATTTCAATTTTAAACTATTTTTTAGGATGGAAATTTGATTTTCTGAAAACATTTTTATGCTATTTACACATGGATCACCAGAAAACTGTTTTTAATCCATGTTTAACATTCCAATTCTGGAGATCAAGCTTTCAAAAGTAGATGTGTCCAAAGCTTTTGTTAGAACATCTGCCAGCTGATCCTTAGTATGGACATGTTGTAAAGAAATCAAACATTTTTCATAGCAATCCCTCACAAAGTGATGTCTGATGTCAATGTGCTTTGTTATGGAGTGAGAGACAGGATTTTTGATGATATTTTTTGCTGCTTGACCATCAATTTTGGGAGGAGTCTTTAAAGCAGTGATACCAAAATCCAAAAGTTGATTTTGAAGCCACAGGATTTGAGCAATGCAACTTGCAGCAGCTATATACCCTGCCTCTGCAGTGGATGTGGAAACTGCAACTTGCTTTTTTGCTTTGCCAAGACACTAGGCAATCACCTAGGAATTGGACACCTCCTGATGTGGACTTCCTGGTTGTCTTGCATCCAACAAAATTACTATCTGAGTAACCTGAAAGCTTAATGTTCCATTAGCAGGATACTAGATACCAAGTGTGGGAGCACCTTTTATGTATCTGAATATTCTTTTCACAACAATAAGATCAGACTTTCTAGGTAATGACTGTGATCTGGCACAAACACATGTAGCAAACATGATGTCTGGCTTGATGCAGTTATGTACAATAAAGACCCAATCATGCTTCTGTAAGTGTTTGATCAACAAGGTCATCTTTACCATCAATAGTGACTAGCTTGGAAGTTGCCGTGGGTGTGCTACAAGGTTTACAATCATCCATATCAAATTTTTTAAGTAGTTCTTTGACATACTTATTTTGATGGATTAAAGTGCCATTGTGCGTTTGTTTGGCTTGTAAACCAAGAAAACATTGCAACTCACCCATTGCAATCATCTCAAACTCTGCTGCCATGAGTTTCCTGAACTCCTCACGCATGGCAGTGCATGTTGATCCAAAAATGATGTCATCCACATAAATTTGGACAAGCATCAAATCTTTTCCTTTCCATTTTAAAAACAAACTTTTATCAATTTTACCTCTTGAAAAACCTATTGATAGGAGAAAAGTGGATAGAGTTTCATACCAGGCCCTTGGTGCTTGTTTAAGACCATACAGTGCTTTGTTTAACCTGTAAACATGATCAGGATGAAATGCATCTTCAAATCCAGGAGGTTGACACACATACACTTCTTCCTTGATCTTTCCATACAGGAATGCACTTTTGATTCCATTTGAAACACTTTGATGTTGTGGTTAGCATCAAAAGCTAAGAACAGTCTGATGGCTTCTAACCTTGCTACAGGAGCAAAGGTTTCATCATAGTCAATACCCTCTTCCTGTCTGTAGCCTTGAACCACGAGCCTTGCTTTGTTCTTGACAACAATACCCCTTTCATATGTTTTGTTCTTGAAGACCCACTTTGCGCCGATTGGACTGACATCCTTAGGCAGTGGTATAAGTTCCCAAACTTGTTGTCTTTTAAACTGAAGGAGCTCTTCTTGCGTAGCTTCTACCTAACTATTGTCTTTTCGTGCCTCTTGGTATTTGACAAGTTGTGTGAGTGATAGAAAGCCAACAAAAAGACAAATGTTTTGGGATTGGCTTCTTGTGAGCACTCCCTCATTGATGTTGCCAATAACTTGATCCAATGGATGGCTTTTAAGGAAGATCAAATCACCTTGATATGGGACAATTGCATTTTTAGGTAAAGCTTGCAAATGTGTATCATCTGAGCTAGCCTCTGCTGGTGAATTTGATGGTCCAGCCTCTGATTTAAATGGTGGTGGAGGAATGTGAGGTACTAATGTGAAAGTGTGTTGATTGTTGTTCACATGTTGTGGACTTTTATCAACACTGGGTTGATTTTGAGAACTGGCAGAGGTTTGATGGTTAATTACTGTTGAACCAACAGAGCTTTCACCAATGTTACTCACATCTACTCCTCTACCTAAAGGACTGATCTTGAAGTTTTGAAGTATGCAGTCATATCCTTGCTCTTGACATGATGAATGTGATGTACATGCATCGTTAGTCTTGGCAGACACATCTTCAAATGTAAATTTGGATAGATCAAATAGTTCATCAGGATTTGCTGGGATTTCAAAGATGAGAGTTCATTGAACTTCACATTCAGAGTTTCTTCAACACACTTGGTCCTAGAGTTAAAAACTCTATAGGCTTTGGAAGTGGTTGAGTATCCCAGAAAATAACCACAGTCAACTTTGGCTACAAACTTAGAGATGGAATCCTTTAAGTTCAAAATAAAGCATGGACATCCAAAAACTTTGAAATATGAGATCAGAGGTTTGATTTTATAAAGCAGTTCATAGGCAGTCTTTTGATGCCTAGAGTTTATCAAAACTCTATTCTGAACATAGCAAGTAGTGTTTAAAGCCTCTACCCAAAAAGACAAGGGTAAACCTGAGTCTACAATTAAAGTTTTGTTTTTCCTTTCAACAACCCCATTTTGTTCTAGAGTCCTTGGGATGCTGTATTTTCTAACAATCCCTTTTGACTCACAGAAGGCATTTAATTCCTTGTTTCTAAACTCTGTCCCATTGTCACTTCTAAATTTTTTTACTGGAAGGTCAAATTGCTTTTCAACTTGTTTTACAAAATTTTGCAAAATACATGCAGTTTCATCTTTAGAGTGAAGAAAGAAGGTCCATGTAAACCTTGAGAAATCATCAACATTTACCAAGCAATACCTTCTCTTTGTGAGACTCATGATTTGCACAGGGCCAAACAAATCCATGTGCAGCAGTTGCAAGCACTGGGTTGTTTTGGACTCTTCTATTGACTTGTATGAACTTTTATGTTGTTTGCCTTTTAACAGGAAACACAATGTTCTTCACAAGTAAATTGTTTTTGAGGCAAACCTCTGACAATATTTTGTTTTGAGAGAGTGGAGATAGTTTTTAGATTTGTGTGCCCCAATCTTTTATGCCATAACTCTATCTCTTTGCTTGAGGCAACTGAGAATAAGCATGCATTAGACATAGGGTTGTCTTTTACCATGTCTACCACATACACATTTCCTACTCTATGAGCAGTCAACTGTGCTTTGCTCTCAGCAATTATTTGTTCAATCCTTTTAACAACCTCTGGTCCTACTATTTGACAAGTTTTGTTCGTGAAAAAGGATCCATATCCCTTATCACTCATTTGTGAGACACCCAGAAGATTATATTTTAGATTATCAATGAGGTTAACATTCTCAAACTTGAGTTTTCCAGCAGAAACACATCCTGACCCCAACACCTTCCCTTTTGAATTGTTTCCAAAGGATATATCACCCCCTCCATGAGGTATGCAATTTTTGAGCAGGGCGTTTCATCCTGTCATGTGCCTGGAGCCCCACTATCTACATACCAAAGACTGTCAAGGCAAGTAGAAGCTCCCTGCACATGGTTTAAATAATTTGTTTAAGTGGGTTCCAAAGCCAAAATGGCTTTGGATGGAGTCACATATGATCCAGACTCAAGTTCAGGCACATGGATAGTGGTTTGGTCAAATTTTTGTAACCACTTTTGTGACCCATTTCCTGTCAGATGTTGATAACCATAAGGATGCCTATTGACCTTAGGTTTAGAAAGCCTTTTGTAACTCTCATAAACCATAGGAACCCTTTGATAATTGGGTTGGCCTTTACCTCTTTGAAACGCGTTTGCTGGTTCTTCTGTCACTTGTATTTCTCTGGAAACAGAGGTTTGGTTCAATGCTTTAGTGACAGATATTTCAATTGGTTCAAAACTCTGCCTAGATTTATTTCTACTAGAACTTGAACTTTCTCTCTCAAGAGCTTTTGCTTTAATCTCTTTTACCTTTTGGTCATAGGTTTTAAGATAAGCATACTCATGAGGCAGATGATTGGTTTTATCACAAATGGGCATTTATGAGATTTTGGTATAACACATGTTTTGTTAATATTATATGCTTTCAAAAGAAAACAGTTTTCAGTGACATGATTTCTTTTCTCACAAAATTCACAAAACAAGTTTTTGACCTTTTCTCTCCTTTTTCCCTCAATGGTTGAAAAATCCACTGACTTGAAGTTTTCTAAAATGTCACATTCATCTCACCAGGTTGGTTTAAACTGATATTTTTCAATTTCCTTTTCTTTTGATGAAATTTCTGGTTTTTCTAAAACAATTTTGTTACCATTTGGATCTGTGACTTTTATCTCTTCACCAGCCAGATTTGATGGAACTATTTCTACCATTGCAGAATCAATTTTTGCATTTTCACAAGTTTGGTCATAATTTCTGAAACCTATGCCAAACTTTATGTTACTCTTGATCTGATTTTCAAGCATGACTTCATAACCCTTACATGACTCTACCCATTTCTCACATGTGTTTTGGGTAGATTCAAGCTCCTTTTTACAACTATGGTATTTTTCTACCATTGTTTGGAGTTGATCTTTTGTTATGCTAGCTTCATGCCTTAGACTTCTCATTTCAGATTATTTTCACTCAATTTTGATTTTAACTCTTTGGTAAGTTTTTCAAAATTCAGTTCATCCTCTAAAATTTTGTTTCTAAGATTTTCATTCACCTGCTTTATGTTTGAAAAATCAATGATGCATTTATCAGAACATAGATCTTTAAGGATCTGAGGTGATACCTTAGTAGCAGCCATAAGAGCATAGTCACACTCATCTTCACACACATTTATATCCCATGGGTCAGACAGAGAGTTATTTTTCTTCAACAACTGGTTCACTTGAAACCACTGGTGTAACAACCGCTTCATCACAACACTCAACCATATCAGAATTTTGCTCTTGTTCCACATTTTCATCACCCTTAACAATTGTCTCTAAGGCCATTAACCACATATTTTCATTTTCAAATCAGTTTTGGCCATTAGAGCAAAATTTTCATCTGTTAAGTCCTCAGGCAAACTACTCCAATCAACAAAACCTTGTGTGAAAAAGCTTTACTGGTTAACCTCTGCCGGAGTAGTGGTTTGAGTAGTTTGAGTAGTTTGAGTGACATGTGGACCTTGTTGCACATGCACTTAAGGTGGTGCCTGGACATATTGAATCTGTGGAGCAGGTGCTTGGACAAAATGGATAGGAACTGTAGTGGCAGGATGTGCAAAGTGTGCAGTGTTTTGCATTTGTTGTGCAGGGGTATATTGGGAATATTGGACAGTGCTTTGAGGTTTGTTGCCAGGATGTGTTACAATTGGTCCTGCAGTATGAGATCTGCATTCCCTAACAAAGTGACCTAACTTGTTGCACTTGTAGCACTTAATTTTAGATTTATCCAACCCAACTTTCAACCGCCCATGCAATCCTGGAAATCTCCTACCAGTCCTTTTGTAAAATTTTCTTGCTTAAACACTCAACAGTGCCAGCTGGTGTAAAATGTCCATTCCTTCTAAATCAATTGGTTCGAAGTGTTGCAAATCATTCATTTCAAAAGATAGGTTATCAGAGGTTTGGCTTTCCCCACCTGCAGTAAATGCATAGTTGGGTGAGAAAGAATCAGAGTTAAAATTTCCACCAGAGGTTATGTCAATATAATGATCAAAACGCTGATCCTTTCCACTACCAGATCACTCTTCATGACCATACAGAGCAGTGTTACCCAAAGTATAATCATCAATCACTTTCCCAGACTCTTATAACTTCTTTTTCTGGTTTAATTATCTTTCATAAGTGAGAAGTCGACCATGAAGTTGTGTGAGTGTCATCTCTTTATAACCAACAGATGTTCGTGTAATGTAAGCTATGGTCTCCCATTTATCTGGTAACGATCTTAAGAAACGACTATTGATAGTTGAATTAGGAAATTCCACCTTAACCAGTTTTAATTCACTGATGAGACAGCTAAAACGTTCGAACTGTTGGGTTAGGGACTCTCCTTTGACGTGACAAAATGTTTCATATTGCTGATTTAAAACTTCTCTGTTGTTCTCAATAACTGCCTCAGTCCCACCGAATTGTTCTTTGAGTGCATCCCATAACTCCTTTGCACTGTTGCAATGGAGCAGTCCCGCATAGATTTCGTTGGGTAAAGCTGAAGCAACAATGCTAAAAGCTTTAGCATCCAACTCTATTTTCAAGAAATCCTGCTCGGAGTAATTTTCGGGTTTTTTCAGCACAAACGTGTTGGGATCCTCTATACTTGGAACCAAAGGAACATGAGGTCCAAATAGATGAATCTCCAACATCCGGTGTTTTGCTGAGCAAGTATGTGACCCATCCTATGTTGCCAAATGAAATACTCATTTCTTTTCAACATAGGTGGTTTAAACATGGATCCAGTTCTGGAATCCTGTGTGTTTTGTGTGATTTGAGACATTTCTGCTTGTTTACAACATATTTGTGTTTTAAAAACTTTGAAACATAATAAAGCTCTATTTTCAAGTAAAGCTATCAAACGAATTAGCAGTGAGAGCTGATCTGTTCAAATAAAATTGACTATTAAATCAAATTTGATTGATTTAGCTCTGATACCAATTGTTAGGATCTGATTTTGATTTACTTGTAGTTTTTGTTTCAAATAATGGAAATATGATTGAATTGAAAAGTAATGCAGCGGAATAAGATGGAAAACTTTTACTACAAGTAAATGTCTTTTATTTTCATCACCATCATGCTTTCAAGTTGATAAACTTTGCATGTGATTCACAAATTCCCCCTCAGTCAATTACAACACAATTTGATAGTACAGAAAACTCAGAGGAGATGATTGGTGAATGATCTTTTTATAGACAAAGATAACTGTTACATCAAAATTCACCTATTTATACTAACTATCTAAACACTGAGCATCTTTTGATGACGACAGGGTTTATAGTGACATCTAACAAACAAATAACTAACTAAAACATTGATTACAAAACTCTGATAGTTTAAAGCAATGTTACATTTAATATTAAACTAATAAAGGTAAAACACTGATGACTATCCTCTGTTCCTTATCTTCTGGCAGACCTTTGGCAATTTGTAGTAACAGATGATGAAGGCAACAGATCTTTGGAAGACAGAGTTTAGCCTATCAGTGGTTGTAAACTCTGATAGTTGGACCAAACTGCGGATAGTGTATTTGGCTTTAAAACATCTTTTCCTTTGTACAGGGTTCAATCCCAACATAAGTCTAACCGATAAGACCGGTTAAGGTCAAATTAAATTTAAACTTGTTTGATGCGCTTGCCATTATATGATTAGCTTGGAATAAGCAAGTTGACAGACTCGTACGAACTGAGCGACCACATTGTTGTTCAATTTAGTAAATGACAGAGACGAGGAATACAAGATGAAAGTAACGGCCCATGAGGCCTTACACATAAAAGGAGCATACGATATGGCCTATGGTAATCCTTGACTAGGGAGACAAAGATGTCAACCAAGAAAAAGAGCAAGAAGGGAGTCAGGCACTATATGGGAGTCCGAAAGAAATTATCACACCTTCCTAGTACGTTTAGTAAATTATTAAAAATGTTAGCAATGCTTAAGTGATCACCGAAACTGAGTTCATTAGGTTTAACTCAATGAACTACGTAAGAAAGGTTTCAGGCATGAAACCTCTTTAAGGGGGTAGACTTGTAACACCCAAAAAAGGGTTCGGTAATTAAACCCCGTTAATATTAAAGAATTGGTAAAATACCACCAGTGGTAAAAGATTAACCGGATAAGCGTTAGGATTTTAAATAATCAAAGTAGTTAGGATCTAAGTTTGAATTAGTTGTGATTTTTGTTTCAAAAATGAAAAATGAATGTTGAAATCAAAGTAATATGCAACGGAAAATATGGAAAACTTTTATCACAACTAATGGTCGTTTGTTTTGATCAACATGCTTTCAAACTTATAGTTTTTGCATGTGAATTACAAACTCCCCCTTAGCTCAATAAGAAAGATTGATAGTACAGAAATGCAGAGAAGATGATAAGTGAATGATATTTTAGATAGATAAGAACTTCAGTACAATGAAGTCAAGTATTTATACTACACTTCTAACCTCTGAGCATCTTTTGATGACGTCAGGGTTGATAGTGACATGTAACATATAAACTAATTCTAAACGCTGCTAGCCTATCCACTGATTAGTTCCAAGCATTGTTAAATTGAATATAAAACTAATATAAGCTAAACACTGATCTCTATCCTCTGCTTGAGTCTTCTGGCAGACCTTTGGTGTTTTTCATTTAGCATTGGTAGATGATAGAAGGTAGAGCTTAGGCATAGCAGAGTTTATTCAACAGAGCTTGTAAACTCTGTTCTAAGGATCAAACATCTGATGTATATTTGGCTTTATATCATCTGTTCCTTTTTGCAGGGTTCAATCCCAACAATCTCCCCCTGGAACAGATGACGCCAAAACACATTTATTTTTTATCTTTATTTCTCAACAAGAGTTTTCTAATCTGCCCTTTGAATTGTAATTCAAAGTTGAGAGACTCTATATCATCAGCATCCTTTTTAAGTTCTAGATTCATTAGATCATTGAGGTCATCTGCATTTAACCCATATGCATCCTCCATCCTTATATTGGAAGCTTGGCCATCTGATTTGAGCAATGTCAATTCATGTTTGTCTTTGTTGACCTTCCATTTTAGAATTTTTGGATCAGTTGGCTTTCTAGGATGATTTTTATTTGTTAAGAGTGGTAATTTGAACTGATGTGCCATTTTAGATAAGGTTTCTCTCAGAAATTGCTTACATCATCAGAGTGAAATTAGATTTGATCCATGATTGAGGTCATGCTCATACCTTCTCTCATCTTCCTTTGACATCTCACTCTGCCTTTTTCTTTTGTTTAAAGCTAGGATGGATTGAGCAGATGTTGCAGAAGATTTTTGTGAAGGTTGGGTCTGATGAGTTGTATCCTATGTTGCATACACAGGCTTCTTTGGCATTGTAGGATCTGTTTTTCTTCTTTCTTCAAGCCTCTTGTATGTGTCTATCACCTTAACCTCTGGCCACCTCATCATTTGATTCCTAGTGCCATAGGGTGCAGCAACCAGTTCTTCTTTCATCCTCCTAAGCATCAAAGCGCTGTCAGGCACATTTTTCCTGTATTTTTACCAATCCGGAGGAGTTGGATTTTTCAGTGGATCTTTTAACATTTCTTGCATTCTTTCCACTTCTTGCTTTAACCCAGCCATTGTCCAGTCTTTAGATTGTGCTCTATTAGCTTTGTACTACTTGTTATCCATTATGTGATCAATATAATCCTTTTTTAAGCTCTCATCATCTTTCTCAGACAGCTTTTTGCACAGGTCTTTTGAGAAATCTTCTAATCTTCTGACCTTGCTTACCTGGTATTGCATGTAATTCTGCACATCCCTATCACTTTTCCCTTTTGTGTCCCTCTTAGTCATGTTTGACAGGCTTTGGATATTCTTCAAGGGATGGAAAGGTCCTTTTCTCTGGGTCTTCTTCTGGATAGAAAGACTTTATCTCTTCCTTTACAACTTGCAGATCCAAAGGAAAGTGAGTGGTTAAGGGTACCAATGTGAGTGTTTGAGATGATGTAGGAGTTGAAATTTGTTTTGGAGGTAAGGTCAGTGGTTGTGAAGATAACGGTAATGGAGAAGGGATGATCTTGTCATCAAGTATAACATTTGTGGTTTCCTTATCTTAAAACTGAGTTTGGGTGATGATGGTTGTGGAATTCTTGTTGGTGTGGTGATTTGATGAGTGGAGGTTGAAAATGTGATCATAGCAGTGGTTGGATTAACATCTGCCATAACAACTGATGTATCAACAGATGTTGACACAACAGCAGTTGTAACATATGTTGTGGTTGTGGGTGGTGTTTTAAGTGGTGGTGTTTGAGATTTTGAGAGAGCAGAGACTGTGGTTGGATTTTCAACATTTGAGGTTTTAGAAGGTGTGGATGTTGGTTGTCTTGTTTTTCTAACAACCCTCTTCTTTTGAGAAGTGCCAACCTCTTCTTTTTCCTTTTGTTGAATGATCTTTTACTCAACCAAAGTTCTGCTCTCATCTCTAACCCTCTGCTTATTTTCTCCTTTTCCCTATCCAGAGAATTTTGAGTTTCATCGGGTTTCTTGCTACCATCTGGTCTAGGGATAACCCCTGTTGGTCTTGATGATGGATCAGTTTTGAGCTTCAACACTTCTTTTTCATTCTCCCCCTTTTTGGCATCATCTGGATTGACGAGAATGACAGTGGGAGGAGAAGTGCCAGTGGTTTGGAGGAGATGAGATTTTATAGCCTTGATGTCTGCATTTGTGTCATTGTACCTTGCATCAACCAAATTTATGAAATTCTCCATGTATGTGCATGTTGAATGTCAGCATGTTCTCTTTGTTGTTGAAGCAAGGGATACATTAATTTCCATAGCTCTGTAGTGGTTGTTGTGGCCAGAACACTGGATTGACTTTTGGATTGTTCTAACATATTCTTCAACAAATTTTTGATTTCTTCCATAGAGTTCTCTATTTTTGAAACTCTCTCTGTCAAATCCATGTATTTTAGCTCATCACCTACTTAATAGGATCATCTGAACCCCTACCACCTGTGGTAGTTTTATCTGTGTTATCATGAGCAGAGGTTTCAAAACTTGCTTCAAACATAGATGCCCTTTTGTCTTGGTACTGGGGACTTCCAACCATATTAGAGGATACCTTGGTAGCCTCAAAAGTTGTTGCCTTCAAGAAAATCTTATAGATGTAACCACTGTCCAATTGAAAACTTGGGAGTTTTGCAATTGTAGTGGCTGCTCTTGTTGAACTATCACCAAGGGTTACTTGCAACCTAAGGGATGTAGCATCTTCAGTTGTTGATGGGTTAGCAAAGATTGAAGGATCAGACCTAGTCACATTCAGGAGCAAATTCCCAGTAATAGGTTATTTAGAAGAACTGGTTAGTGTCTGTTCCAAATCTATTGCATTCAACAAAGGTAATAGGGTGGGTGGTAGTTTCTCTATTGGAGAAGGTTGTGGAGAAGAAAGAGACATTGCCCTGGGAGAGTGGCTGTGGATGATAGAGCCAAGTGGATCTAGAGCTTCATAATTTGGTGTCCCTGTGCTTACAACCTTATCCTGTTGTGAGGATGAAGGAGGAGTTTGGTATTCAGGTTGAGATTCTAACATCTGTTGTGAAGAAGTAGCATCAGTGTTTTCAGGTGACTTTTGTGTTGTCACTGAGTTATCTTCTGGGATCTCATCTTCCAGAAGTCCCTTTTTATTCGTTGGTTTGGTGGGCTTTTTGGATTTTGTCTTGGTTTTCTTTTTGGTAATTTTTGGTGTAGGTTTCAAGACACTGGTTGTAGTGTCCTGATCACCAAGAGCAGTGGGCTCAGTAGCAGGAGGTTGAGATTGAACATTTTTTTTTCATTTAAACAAGCCCAGCCACCTCTACTTGTGTTTTCTTATCTTGATTTGTGATTCTAGTAAATGTTTCATGAGTAAGGCTACCAGCAGAGACAACGGCGCCAAGTTTAGCATCATCACCAGTTACCTGGTTTTGGATGTAAACACTCAAGAATCTTGGGTGCATCAGAAAAGCCTTTTAGGTTTTATATCATTAAAATTTGCCACTAGATCATTGAACAAATCTTGGGAGTAGTTAAAATCTGAGTTTGTTAAGATAGCATAACCCAAGTATTGTATGTTCCATGGGATTTCATTAAACGCAGTGGTTTTGTAGATAAATAGGTGAGAAGAGTATGAAAGAAAAATCTCATCTCAGCAGGAAAATTAGGTTTGAAAATTGTTTTACGTGTAAGTTGACCAATGTAACCTCTTTCCACAAACTCAACATGCATATCATTATTGAGAATGATACTAGATGATTGAGGTCATTTAACTTGAAAACTTCTGAAATCGTCTTAGGGCTTATTTGCATCAGTGTTTTCCCCACTTTAGAAACGATGGCATAAGGAACATCTTTTGTAGAATGAACGTCAGCATTAGCCCAAAAATGTCGAAGAGAATCAAGATAGATAGGGGCTTTAACTACCAACACATCACTAAATTTCGAATCTTTCAATATTTTGATCATGGCATGATATCTGGTGTTTGATTCGGTAGTTTCGAGTATGGCTGTGTAGTTGTGTGGTGTTTTGATGATCAGGGACATTTGTGCTAATTTGGGTACGGATTTAGATTTTAATTTAAGTTTGGAAGAAGATTTGGATTTGGAAGAAGATTTGGATTTGGAAGAAGAAGTCATGGTGATTAACCGCTTTGAAGAATTTTTGAATTCGATACGACATAGAACAGGGTTTTATAGAGTAAAAAAGTGACAGTGACGTGGCAAGATCTGACGGCTATCATCTGTCCACGTGTATCCTCTGATAATGTATGGAAGACAATTGTTATGGTAAACACTGTTGTGTGTCAACAGTGGATTGAAAACAGTGTTTTGACCAAGCAGAGGATACACTTTGTCCAGTGGATAGATTTTCCAAGCGTATTAGTGTTTTGAAAGAAGAGTGGTTTGAACAGACTTTAGAGATTCATTGAAAACTTCAATTTTGACTATTTTTAAGGATGGATTTTTTATTTTCTGAAAACATTTTATTGCTATTTACACTTGGAGCACAAAAAATTTTGTTTTCAATCCATGTTTAGCATTCCAATTCTAGAGATTAGACTTTCAAAAGTAGATGTCTCTAATGCTTGGTTAGAACATCTGCTAGTTGATCTTTAGTATGTACATGTTGTAAAGAAATAAAACCTTTTTCATAGCAATCTCTCACAAAGTGATGTCTGATGTCAATGTACTTTGTTGTGGAATATGAGACAACAGTTTTAATGATGTTTTCAGCTACTTGATTATCTATCTTGAGAGGAGTCTTTAAGCAGATACACCAAAATCCAGCAGTTGATTCTGAAGCCATAAAAGTTGAGCAGTATAACTTGCAGCAGCAATATATTCTGCCTCCGCAGTGGATGTGGATACTGCAACTTTCTTTTTGCTTTGTCAAGAGACTAAGCAATCACCTAGAAACTGAACTCCTCCTGATGTGGACTTCCTTGTAAAATAACTATCTGATTAACCTAAAAGCTCAATGTTTCCATTAGCAGGATACCGGATACCAAGTGTGGGTGTACCTTTTATGTACTTGAATATCCTTTTCACAACAATTAATTTGACTTTCTAGAAGCTGACTGGGATCTGGCACAAACACATGTTGCAAACATGATGTCTGGCCTAGAAGAGTTAGGTCAACAAAGACCCAATCATACTTCTGTAAAGTGTTTGATCAACCAAGTCATCTTTATCCACAACAGTGGCAAACTTTGAGGTTGCCATGGGTGTGCTACAAGGTTTACAGTCATTCATATCAAATTTATTAAGTAGTTCTTTGACATACTTATTTTGATGAATGAAAGTGCCATTGTGCTTTTGTTTAACTTGAAGACGAAGAAAACATTGTAACTCACCCATTGCACTCATTTCAAACTCAGCTGCCATGAGTTGTCTAAACTCTTTACACATGGCAGTGCATGTGGATCCAAATATGATGTCATCCACATAAATTTGGACAAGCATCAAATCTTTTCCTTTCCATTTCAAGAATAATGTTTTGTCAATTTTACCCCTTGAAAATCCAATGGATAAGAGAAAAATGGAAAGAGTTTCATACCAAGCATTGGGTGCTTGTTTGAGACCATACAGTGCTTTGTTTAACTTGTACACATGATCAGGATAGAATGAATCTTCAAATCCAGGAGGTTGACATACACACACTTCTTCCTTGATCTTTCTATACAAGAATGCACTTTTGATGTCCAATTGATACAATTTAATGTTGTAGTTGGCAGCAAAGGCTAAGAACAGTCTGATGGCTTCTAATCTTGCTACAGGAGTAAAGGTTTCATCATAGTCAATGCCTTCTTCCTATCTGTAACCTTGAACCATGAGCCTTGCCTTGTTTTTGACAACAATACCCCTTTCATCAGTTTTGTTCTTGAAGACCCACTTTATGCCAATAGGACATACATCCCTAGGCAGTGGTACAAGTTCCCAAACTTGTTGTCTTTTGAACTGAAGGAGTTTCTCTTGCATAGCTTCTACCCAACGGTTGTCTTTTATTGCCTCTTGGTACTTGACAGGTTGTGTGAGTGATAGAAAACCAGCAAAGAGGCAAATGTTTTGGGATTGGCTCCTTGTGAGCACTCCCTCATTTATGTTCTTAATAACTTGATCCAATGGATGGCTTTTGAGGAAAATCAATTCACTTGATATGGAATGATTGCATTTTAAGGTGAAGGTTGCAATTGTGTATCATCTGACCTAACCTCTGCTGGTGAATTTGAAGGTCCAGCCTCTGATTGGAATGGTGGTGGAGGTATGGGAGGTATGGAAGTGAGATTGTGTTGATGTTTGTCCATATTATGTGGACTTTTATTAACAGTGATTTGGTTTTGAGAACTGGCAGAAGTTTGTGGATCAACAACTGTTGAGCCAGCAGAGCTTTCACCATTTTTACTAACATCTGCTCCTCTGGTAACATGACTGACTTTGAAGTTTGGAAGGACACAATCATATCCTTGATCTTGAACTGTTGATTATGAGGTACCTGCATGGTTAGTCTTGACAGACACATCTTCAAGTGTAAATTTTTCTAAATCAAACAACTCAGCAGGGTTTGCTGGGATTTTCAATGAAGAAAGTTCGTTGAACTTCACATTCAAAGTTTCTTCAACACACTTTGTCCTAGAGTTAAAAAGTCTATAGGCTTTGGAAGTGGTTGAGTATCCCAGAAAATAACCACAATCAACTTTGGCTGCAAACTTTGAAATTGAATCTTTTAGGTTTAAAATGAAACATGGACATCCAAAAACTTTGAAATATGAGATCAGAGGTTTGATTTTGTAAAGAATTTCATAGGCAGTCTTTTAATGCCTGGGGTTAATCAAAACTCTGTTTTGAACATAGCAAGCAGTGTTTACAGCCTCTGCCTAAAAAGACAAGGGTAAACCTAAGTCTGCAAGCATGGTTCTTGCTTATTCAATTAAAGTTCTATTTTTCCTTTCAACCACCCCATTTTGTTCTGGAGTCCTTGGGATGCTATAATGTCTAACAATCCCTTTTGGCTCACAGAAAGCATCCAACTCCCTGTTCCTAAACTCTGACCCATTCTCACTTCTAAAATTTTTTTACTGGTAGGTCAAATTGCTTTTCAACTTGTTTTACAAAGTTTTGCAAAATGCCAGCAGTTTCATCTTTAGAGTGCATGAAGAAAGTCCAAGTAAACCTTGAAAAATCATCAACAATGACCAAACAATACCTTCTCTTTGTGAGACTCATGATTTTTATAGGGCCAAACAAATCCATGTGCAACAATTGTAAGCACTGGGTTGTTATGGACTCTTCAATGGATTTGTAAGAGCTTTTATGTTGTTTACCTTTTAAACAGGAAACACAATGCTCTTCACAGGAAAATTGTTTGTGAGGTAGACATCTGACAAGACTTTATTTTGAGAGTGTGGAGATAGGTTTTAGATTTGTGTTCCCAAGTCTTCTATGCCGTAACTCTGTCTCTTTGTTTGATTCAACTGAGAACAGGCATGCATTAGACATTGGGTTATCTTTTAACATATCAACCACATACACATTGCCACTCTTGTGAGCAACAAGTTGTGCTTTACTCTCAGCAATGATTTGATCAATATTTTTAACAACCTCTGGTCCTACAATTTGACATGTTTTCTTTGTAAATAAAGAACCATATTCTTTGTCACTCATTTGTGAAACACTCAGAAGATTGAATTTTATATTGTCAATGAGATTAACATTTTCAAATTTGAGTTTCCCAGCTTGAACAGACCCAGACCCTAACACCTTCCCTTTTGAATTATTACCAAAGGATATATCACCCTCTCCAGGAGCCATGAAATCTTTGAGCAAGGCTTTACATCCTGTCATGTGCCTGGAACCTCCACTATCTACATACTATAGACTATCAAGGCAAGTAGAAGCTCCCTGCACATAAGTAAATAATTAGTTCATGTGGGTTTCCAAAGACAAAATGGCTTTGGATGGGGTCACAGATGGTCCAATCTCAAATTCAGGAGAATGGTCAGTGGTTTGAGTTTGTCTTTGTAACCACTACTGTGAACCATTTTCTGTCAGATGTTGGTAACTATAAGGATGCCTATTAACTCTTAGCTTTGAGGGTTTTTTGTGAACTTCATAACTAAGAGGAACCTTTTGATAAACAGGTTGGCCATATCTTCTTGGAAACCTGTTGGCAGGTGGTGCATCTGTCACTTGTATCTCTCTGGAAACAGAGGTTTTGGTCAGTGCTTTAGTAAAGATGTTTCAACTGGTTCAAAGGTTTGGATTTATTTCTAGCAGAGCTTGAACCTTGACTTTCAAGAGCTTTTGTTTTGATCTATTTTACCTTTTTGTTAGGATCTGAGTTTGAATTACTTGTAGTTTTTGTTTCAAAAATGGAAAATGATTGAATTAAAAGAGATTTGCAGCGGAATAAGATAGAAAACCTTTACTACAAGTAATGGTCGTTTGTTTTCATCATCATGCTTTCAAGTTGATTAACTTGCATGTGATTCACAAACTCCCCCTCAGCCTTTGCAATTACAGTTTGGTATAAGAAAATGCAGAGAAGATGATATGCGAAAGTTGATCTTTTAATAGACAAGTTTAAATTGTTACAGAAGTTACCTATTTATACTAACTATCTAACCACTGAGCATCTTTGGTGACGTCAGGGTTGATAGTGACAGGAAACCAATTATAACTAACTGAAAACACTGCTAATACTAACCATCAGTGCTTAGCACTGTTACGTTGATTTAACTAAGCTAATGACTAAACTCTGATCTCTATCCTCTGACCCTTGTAACTCTGGCAGACCTTTGAAGCTTTGTGAAGGCAGATGATAGGATGAGCAGTCTTTAGGGAAAGCAGTGTATGTACATCAGAGGTTGTAACCTCTGATAATTTAACCAAAGCTCGGATAGTGTTATTTGGCTTTGTATCATCTGTTCCTTTCATTGGGTTCAATCCCAACAATCTCCCCCTGGAACAGATGATGACAAAAACACTTTATTCTTGGTCTTTATATCTCAGAAGGAATTCTCTTCTTTGACCTTTGAATTGAAGTTCAAAGTTAAGAGATTCCATGTCATCAGCATCCTTCTCCAGCTCTAAACATAGTCGTTCTTGGAAGTCTTCTACTGCAAGCTCATAAGCAGCTTCCATGGATGTTTAGTCCCTGCACCATCAGACTTGAGCAGTGTCAATTCATGGGTGTCTTTGTCGACCTTCCATTTTAGAATTTTGGGTCTGATGGCTTTCTTGAAGGAGCTTTTATTGCTGAGGTTTGAGCAGGAGCTTTTTGTGATAGATCTTGGCTACTTGGCACTTCTATCATCTGTTGGATAATCAATCATGTTATGTATGCCTTCTTTGATAAATGTATCCTCAAACTCTTTATCAGTCTTTTCAGACATACCCTTTTGCCTTTTTCTGTGTAACAGGGAAAGTGTGAAATGGGCAGATGTTGAGCTGGACTTTTTGGAGAGTTGAGCTCTGAAGATAGCATCTTCTTTTGAATAGTCAGGCTTAGGAGGCATGGATGGATCCTTTTCCTCCTCTCTTCCAAACTTTTGTAAGTGTCTATCACCCTGACCTCACCCCATCTCATCACTTGGTTCTTTGAACCATAGTGATTTTGAATCAGTTCATTCTTCATTCTTTTCAACTTCAAGTCTCTTTCAGACACATCTTTCTGGTATAAATCCCAGTTGGGAGGAGTTGGCCTTTTAAGAGGATCTTTTGACATTTCTTGTATTCTGCTAATTTCTTCTCTTAGCTCAGCCAAGCTCCAATCCCTGAACTGTGGCCTTGTTGCCCTATACTTCTTGTTTTCCATGATGTACTCAATGAGCTCACTTTTGACCAGCTTATATTCCCTTTCGGAAATCTAGTTGCTCAGGTTCTTGACAAAGTTTTGTAAAATGGTGAATTTGCTCAATTGAAAGGACTTGACAATCTGTATTTCTCTATCATCTTTACCAGCTGATTCTCTTTTGGCAATATCCTCTGCTTGCTTCCTTTTCAGTTCCAGATAAGCATCAACATTTGCTGGTCTTGGATAGCCATCAAGGGAGAGGATTGTTCTTTTGTCAGGGTCATCCTCTGAAAAGAAACTTAGGATCTCTTCCCTGACTGTTGGTAAATCAAGAGGATATAACTTTGATGCTGGAGTAACTTGAAGACTTGAAGATGTTGTAATCACTGAAGTGGAGGTCATTGGTATTGATGATAGTGGAAGAGGTGCAGAGATCTCATCATCATTTATCACTTTTGTGATTTTCCTCCTTTTAAACCTTAGAGTGGGTGATGGTGGTTGTGGGATTTTTGGTGGTGTGGATAATGGTTGAGTTGATGTGGGAAATGTGATCATGACAGTGGATGGAGTTGCATCTGTTGCAACCTCTGCTGTATCAACAGATGTTGACACAACAGTTGCTGTAACATCTGCTTGTGTGGATGTGGGTTATGGTTTTGAATATGTGATAGGTTTTTGAGAGCAGAGGTTTTGATGGTTGGATTAGTTGCAGGCTTAGTTTTAGGAGGTGTGGATGTTGGTTGCCTGGCTTTTCTAGCATGTGTTCTTTTTGATGAAGTACCAACCTCTCCTTTTTCTTTTTGCTGTTCAATCTTTTTCTCAACCAACACTCTACTCTCCTCAATCACTGTCTTCTTGTGACTGGCCCTTACCTTGGCCACAATATCATCAATTAAATCTATCTTCTTTGAACCATCAGGCTTTGGAATATTCAAGGTAGGTCTGGCCTTATCATCATCTATTGTTAACTTCTTTGGACCCAAAGGTTTCTCCCCCTTTTTGGCTTCATTTGTTGTAACAAATATAACCGTTGGAGGTGCATGGCCAGTGGTTGTGAGTAGATGTGCTTTGATGGCTTTAATGTCTGCTGCAGTGTCTTGATACCTTGATTCAAATATGTTTCTAACATCATTCATCTGATGCTTGTGTTGTAGATCCAAATAATGTTGTTGATGTTGAAACAGAGGGTTAAGAGCTTCTTTGAGATTAGCAGTAAACTTTTGTTAGCTATCATCTGCTTCAGTAAACTTTTGATTTCATCAACAGAACTTTCTATCCTTGTTACTCTCTCTGTCAAATCCTGATATTTTAGCTTATCACCTAATTTAATAGGATCATCTAAACTTCTACCAGTGGTGGTAGTTATATCTATGTCATCATGAGCTGTGGTTTTAGGACCAGCTTCAAACATAGATTCCCCTTTGTCTTGCTACTGGGGACTTCCCAAAACAGAGGTAACAGTTGTTGCCTCAATAGTGGTTGCCTTCAACCAAGTCTTATTAATGAAACCACTGTCCAACTGAGAACTTGGGAGTTCAGCAATTGTAGTGGCTGCTTGAGTTGAACTATCACCAAGGGTTACATGTAACCCAAGTGATGTAGCCTCTTCATTGCTGATGGGCTAGCAATGAATAAAGAAGCAGACTCAGCCTCTTGATGAAGTACATTCTCAGTAATAGGTTGTTGAGAATTGCTGGTTTGTGTCTGAACTAATTCAATTGCATTCAGCAATGGTACAATTGTGGGTGGAAGTGAAGTCATTGGTGAAGGTGGTTGTGTAGAAAGCGACATTTCCCTGGGAGAGGGGCTATGGAAGATAGAGCCAAGTGGATCTAGAGCTTCATAATTTGGTGTCCATGTGTCTACAACCTTTTCCTTTTGTGAGGAAGATGGAGGAGTTTCAAAGCCGGTAGGAGATCTTTGAACCATCTGCTGTGAAGAAGTAGCAGCAATGGTTTGTGACTTTGGTGTTGTCACTAGGTTAACCTCTGAGATCTCATCTTCCAGAGGACCCTTTTTGGGTTTGGTGGGCTTTTTGAAATTGTTTTGGTTTTCTTTTTGGAGGTTTTTGGTGTGGGCTTCAGAGCAGCAGTTGTGGTGCCCTGATCACCAAGAGCAGTGGGCTCAGTAGCAAGAGGTTGAGTTTGAACATTTTGTTCAGGTAAAACTTGCTCAACCTCCTCTACTTGTGTTTTCTCAACTTTATCTTGGTTTGTTATTCTGGTGAAAGTTTCATGATTAAGGCGGCCTGGGTTAATCACAGCGCCTTGTTTACTTTCAGGACCTTTAATTTGATCCTGTAAGTAAACACTCAGGAAACGTGGATGCATCAAAAAAGCTTTTCTTTTTTCAATGTTTTTAAAATTGTTCACAAGATCATTGAACAGTATCTGGGAATAGTTAAAATCTGTGTCAGTTAAAATTGCATACCCAGATATTGCATGTTCAATGGAATTTCATTGAAACCAGTGGTTTTTGCTAAGAGACAAGTAAGAATTGTGTGAAAGAAAATCTCATCTCAGTAGGAAAGTTAGGTTTAAAAATGGTCATACCTTTCATCTGGCCAACATAACCTCTTTCCAAAAACTCTGCTTGGATCTCATTTTGAGGAAATAACACAGGGTGTTGTATGTCATTTAACTTGAAAACTTGAGAGATCGATTGGGGGCTAATTTGCATCAACACTCCCCCTACTCTTGAGATTATTGTGTAAGGAACACCAGCTGCAGATGAGTGAACCTTTGCGTTTTTCCAAAAATCTCTAAGAGAATCAATGTGAATTGGGGCTTTGACTGTTAACATGTGCTTGAATTTCGACTTTCGCAAAATTCGAATCATTGGATGATAACGAGTATTAGCGTTGGTTTCTTCAAGTATGGCGATATAAATATGTGGGGTTTTGATTATGAATTTGTAACAATACTTAGGTCTAGCAGATGTTAGAATTTGTTAGGTCGTTACATGTCACTGTCTAGGTGTCGTCAGCTTAGATTCCTCAGATGTTTCGTTTCTACTATATATAGAACAGTGCCTGTGCTGTTCCATTTATCACTTTCACCTTGACACTTTTATACGAAAAAATTAGAGTGATCAGGCTGAGGAGGAGTTGTAATCTTCATGCATACATAAGTCAAATTTCTAAAAGCATGTTGATGAAAGCAATATCTCCATTGTTGTGATTGAAAAGTTTACTATTCCGCTAAATGTTTCATCTTTACTTTATCTTCTTACATTGATTTCATCTTAAACTATCACAATAATTAAACTCAGATCCTAACAATTGGTTTCAAAGCTTGGTCAATCAAATTCGATCCAAACAATCAATTTGATATAAACAGATCAGCTCCTACTACTGATATCGTTTGTTCGTTGAATTGAAAACAGAGTAAAAGTTTATTTACATTCAAAATTATTTTAAACAAAAACCTCTTTGTAAACAATAAAAAATGTCTCAAAATTCACAAGATCCACACAACACTGGTACTCTGTATAATCTCTGATGCTTGTCAGATCGGGATATAATATCTGGCAACGTCGGATGGGTCACATACTTGCTCAATAGAAGACGGGTTGCTGGAAATCGGTTATCTTCGGACCTCATGTTCCGATGGTACCGAGTGCAGAAGATCCCAAAGTTTAAGTACCAAAGAAGCTTGAAAACTACTATGAGCAAGATTTTCAGAAAATCAAGCTAGATGCCAAAGCATTTAGCATTGTTGCTACGGCTCTGCCGAATGATATCTATGCTGGCATGTTGCGTTACAATAGTGCTAAGGAGTTGTAGGATGCTTTGAAAGAGCAGTTTGGTGGCATAGAGGAAGTTATCGAAAATAATAAAGAAGTTTTAAACCAATAGTATGAAACATTTTGTCACGTTAAAGAAGAATCATTAACTCAACAATTCGAGAGGTTTAGTTGTCTTATAAGTGAGTTAAAACTGGTAGATGCTAATTTTCCAAATTCAACTTTGAATAGTCGATTTCTAAGATCATTACCAGGTAAATGTGACACTATTGCTTTCGTAACAAGAAACTCTGTTGGATTCAAAGAGATGAGTTTGACTCAGCTTCATGGCAGGCTCCTAACTTATGGGTGAGAGCTTAACCAGAAAAAGAAGCTTTAAGAGTTAGGAAAAGTTGCTGATGACTATGCTTTTGGTAGTACGATGCTTTTTATTCAAGAGGAAACCTTTGGTGGAAGTAAGGATCAGGGTTATGATCATTTTATTGACATAACTTCTGGTGGAGGATTTAACTCTGATTCTTACTCACCCAATTATGCTTTTGCAGCAAATGTGGAAAACCAAGTTTCTGACAAATTGTCTTTTGAGTTAAATGATCTTCAACATTTTGACCCCACTCATTTGGAAGAAATGGACATCTTGCATCAACTTGCTTTGATAAGTGTAAGAACTAGAAAATTTTACAAAAGAACTGACAGAGAATATATAGGGTTGCATGGAGGGTTAAAAGTTAGGTTGGATAAATCTACAATCAAGTGTTATAGGTGTAATAGGTTAGGTCATTTTGCTAGAGAGTGTAGGATCCAAACAAGTGGTCCTATTGTCACACAACCAAGTCCTAGACCTCAAAACATTCAAAACATTGTCCATTATTCCCAATATATCTCTGCTCCACACATGCAAAGAACTGCTCACTTTGCATACCCTGCAACCACTGCTCCAGTACAGTATGTCTAAACCACTATTCCTCAGATACAATATGTTCAAGCCCCACTTCCTCAGGTTCAAGTACAACATGCACCATAAACTACACAAACCTCTGCTCTAGCAGAGAATAGTCAACAGAGTTTCTTTACACAAGGCTTTGTTGATTGGAGTAGCTTACCTGGTGAACTTATTGATGAAAATTTTGCCCTAGTTGCCAAAAAAACATGATGATTTTTGTTATATGGCACTAGGCACAACATTGGAAGCGGTTGAGTCTGAGGAAGTGGTGTCCAATTTTGATGTGGTATGTGATAATGTTAAAACATATATTTCAGAAGAAAAGGTTGGTGAAGAAATGGTAAACTCTCTATCAAACCATGGGATTCTAGTGTTTGTGAACGCGAATGTGATTGTGCCATGATGGCTGCTGCTAAGGTATCACCTCAAGTCCTTAGAGACTTACGTTCTAACAAATGTATCATTGCTTTTGCAAACATTAAAGAGGTGAATGAAAACCTTAGAAACAAGATCTTAGATGATGAAATTCAGTTTGAAAAACTTGTTAAAGAGTTAAAATAAAAACTGTTTGAAAAAGAAAGTGAAATCAGCAGTCTCAAAAATGTATCAAGCATAACCAAGGATCCTCTCCAAACTATTATAGAAAAATATCATAGTTGTAAAAAGGAACTTGAATCTACTCAAATCACATGTGAAAAATGGGTAGAGTCCGGCAAAGGTTACGAGTCGATGTTAGAAAAACAGATCAAAAGCAGTGTAAAATTTGGCATAGGCTTTTGCAAAAATGACCAAATTTCTCAAAACAATGTTGTAAATGAGTCTGGTTTGGTTGACATTATTCCAACTAACATGGTTGGTCAAGAAATTTGTCACACCCCAATATGCAGCGGAAGAAAACACACGATGCAACAGACACCTCTGGTACAAGCACATTGTTTATAAAGACACTACATTTTATTACTTACAAAATGTTGATTATATACTACATGTATGTTACAACTGCGTGTTCCCATGAACCACAAAAGTCTTCTAAGCCGCATGCGATTATATCAGTATTCGTCTATAAACACATCTTGAACAACATACACGGATCACACCAGTCTCAAGTTACCTAAAATGCATGTTAGTTTTAAAAAGGGTCAGCTAAACTAGCCGGTGAGTTTCACTGGTTTGGTTGTTTCGTAGCATAATGCTTTAACAAGTTTAATTGCACGAGTCACAGATCATAGATGCAATTACACGAGTGTACAAATGAAACCTTGACTGTTTTAACCGTGCTGTGTCACGTTCGACACCTCAGCACGCCCCTGGCCATGTCACCACCGACACCCCCAGCCCACCAACTGCGTCACGTGCAGTTCAACGCCCCAGTGTAGTTATGCCTAACAACATAACCGAGTTTAGGACGCGTGCAGTTGCCTATTTGCCGACACACAGTTCGGTCGTAGCAACTGGGTTTGTAAGACCAATAGTACTATCACTGCCCACTGCTTACGTTAATCATTTGTAGTGGGGATAGTTCATGTGTTAGGTAATTCACATCATTACAAGTTGGTGCAATTAACACAGTTTGTAACATGCAAATCATCCCAGAAAACAGTAAAACAGTTTAAAAGTGGGGGAGTGAAACTCACAGGATAGCAGTATCACAGGTAGCAATAGGGGTATATGCAAGCTGGTTCGGCTCTAACAGTATCATGCAAGTAATTACCAATATCAGTCGCTAAGCCGGTAACTCCTATGACTTGGGCCCGGGTGGGTATTTTCAGGCCATATTGTACATCTAGTATCCTGGTGTGGTGATGGATGTTAAGGTAGGATCAGTTTTACGTTTGGCTCTTGGACACCGGTTCGCGTGCCAGCCAAAGTCGGTTGTTCTATGTATTCGGATAACGGCACTAAGATCTAGACAGTGTCAATACATTGCCATTTAGAAAAGATTAAGTAAGGAATTTGGAGGATCTAGGTCTCCCGAATTTGAGTTTCTGTTTCCGCCGTTGGGGATTCTCCCGAACGATGGTGGAACACACCCAGAGTGTCCAGCTTACCCTGGAACTTCCCAGAATACTCCCGGTATTCCAATTATAGTCAAGATACGGTTCGGTCCGTTCTCAGTTTCGGCAGGTTCGTTGTCCGGTAAACTGCTGAAATTAGTTAAAAGAAGCGTTTTAAAAGCCAAAAATTCCCATTTAATCTACATATTTTATAAAATTCTAGAAATTTTTATACAATTCTGTAAAAATATATAGATTCTGAGAAAAATAATTCAAGAATTTATTTAGCCATTTTAACTCCTCAAATAATTTATTTGTAAACCAGCATTTAATCGAATAATTGACATTGCTTATCATCCGATGTCCAAAAATTCTCAAAATATTCTAGAAAGCTCCTTCTATGTCCAGGAACTCCTTGCAAAAATTTGGGATATTTCCGATTTCGTCTCAGTGCGTTTCCGGCTACCGAAAACTCCTAAAACGCGGATTTTTAACCCGAACCAAAATTCAACAAATGGACTCCCAAACTTTCCGGAGCATTCCCTATATGCTTCTTAGTGTTTCTGTAAAGTTTAGTGATTTATTGATTCTATTTGGTCCTTTTTCCGAATTTCTTTCTGTAAAACAGTCAAATATTCGCCAAAAATCATAGAAAATTACAAAAATTATAAAAGTTTACGTGGACATTCCTGTCAATATCCTACATCACCACACCAAATTTCAACTCAATCCAAGCATCACGGACCCAGTTATAGACCAAACATATTCTTCCTACACTAATCGAAGGTTTCGGGCGTATACCTAGCGTAAGCTTCGTTCCCGTGTGTTTTTCTTGAGGCCAGAAGTGTGTGGGTGCTATATTCAGTACCTACACATCAAGCGCAATCCAAACATGCCATAATTCATGTCAATCAAGCCTTGTTTCACTGTTTTTTGGTTAATCACTTCGTTATTCGCTTTTGGTCGACTAGGGGTTGATTAGGGTATCAAAAGCTGAAGTTTTGTGATCTTGGCTATCATATAACATCAGGGAATCCCTGAGGTGATCTTCTTCAGCCAAGAACCATGTTTAAATCATCCATTAACATGGATTAAAAAGAGTTTTCATAGTCTAGTTCATGTTTAATCAAGAAAACTTCATCAAAACCTTAATAATCTTGAAAAATACCTTTGACTTGGCTGGATTTTGATGAGATCAGCTGTGTTCTTGAGGATTATGGCAGATTTTGAGGTGAAAGATGAAGGAATAATGGAAAAAAAATAAAAAAAGAGATATATAAAAGGTGGGGTGCCCCTACCCCACCCCTCGCTTTGTCGTGCTTCGTTTTTCGTACTATAAAGATGATGTCTATCTTCGTTTACACGTTTAGGTTCATTTTCGGGTCCCACATGCGTCCCCGATTTGCCAAACGGGCTTCTTTTTTTGCGTTTTTAGTGTCAAAAGACTCGGTTTTAAAAACCGTGCATAACCGTCTTGAAACCCGAACCCGGTTACGTATATTATTAAAATGACCTCGTATTAGTGTCGTTTAAGTATCTTTAGGCTTGGTTGACCATTAGTTGCATGTTTGGTTGTCTTTCATTGCTCTCAAAACACAGGCGTTTCCCTCATCGGGAAATTCCTTGTTTTGCGTGCCCATTCTCCGAATGTCTTCAAATCTTAGATCATAGTCTATGGCTCATAACTAAGATGTTCAGTGAACTCAGAATCTGAAATAGCCCCATCGTGGCCTAATGATCATCGTCACATGTTTAATGCGCTGTTAAACGGAAAGCTCCCATTTAACACGTTGTTACAGGATAAGGACACCAACCTTGCACCGTTGGCCCTTATTAGTGTCATGTTAACCATGACATGCTCTCGGATTCCTCTGAGACATAACCGATATCATTTAGCATAGCACACAAATCATGCATGTTTTTGGGGTTTTCGTACAATTATTGTTTTAAGCATGCTTTAAAGTTTTGGACCGATTATGGTGTACCTGGTTTCATCCTGAGTATCAAAAATTCGTATCATCACACGTAATCCCAACCAATATCATGATATACATGTCACGTTCGGTTACCGCCGACTAATACCGAACAAAGTTTACCGGGATTTTTCACAGTTGTCATAGTCTCCCCCGGTTAAAAGAATTTCGTCCTCGAATATCCGTTTTAGTAATTCGTTGGAAAGCTCAGCATTTATATTTCTGTTAGTCATTCGACCGACAAGTATGTTTTCGCTTTTCGTTTAGTATCATCATCGTACGGGGATGATAATTGAGCTACATAGTAGCTGTGTAATTGGTCCATCCACAATTCCTACGTATTGCCAAGAGTAACGTTTGTCATTACTTCCAATCTGAAAGTGAGAGTATTGTTGGACTCACAGTAGAACAGGAGTTAGGTATTCATCTTGCATATAACTGCAATTATTATGTTTTCTTCGCATTCATTATCTTCACCATTCAGACACCATAAGTTACATTTACGATTTTGGTTTAGTTGTTCTTGAGCACCCTTTATAGAGGAGGGCTATGGATATTTTCCTAGGGTTTGTTGCGAACGTCGCAATGGTGAGCACCATGCTTCGCATGTTGGTGCAAAGGGAATAAATCTGGTTTCACAGAGAGATAGTCTTCCCTTGCTGTCGTGTACGTGGGTATCTTCGGTTAATACTAACCGACCATGAGAATCCCTACACTATGGTAGAGAATGAGATAGAGAAAGGCTTTTGAGAGCCTAAGGTTTCTATAAGGCGAGCATGTACACGAGTAACAATGAATCTGCACACTCCCATCAATAGTGTGCCCAGACTACTCACCAGGTGTCGGATTACGTCGTAAGGATATGAAATTTCCACAATAATAATTCCAGTTTGGGTTAAGTTTCGGGAGCTTGGCTTTAGCTGTTATAAAACTGTTTATTAACTTCGATAACATCGATGTGATTCTCCGGGAGATAATCGTATAAAAATTCCCATATACCGGGAATGATAGAGTGTGTACCCAATGCGGTTTTAATTCAAGTAACACCACGTTTAGAACGCTACTATATCACGTAGAGATATTTAAGGCGTGATGAGTGTCTAACGATCACAAGTGTCACCATGATGCTCCTAATTATGGAATCAAAATTGACCGTAGACGTGCAGGTAATTTTGTAAAAGATGACTAAGTAACGAGTCATCAAATCCAGATTCCCCATCAACGGAGTATCCCCCGCAGGGTTGGAACATAGTCATGCTCTACTAATGTTTCATAAGGATAACGTTAATGGAAACAACAAGAAGTAATCATTTCCCATTCTAGTGAAATTTTGTGAACCAGTTGGTATTTAGTCTGATAAAATGTTTTGTACCTTATAGTTTATGTTAATGAAATAAATGTTTTCGTTTAAGGGGGTACCAATTGTGTACTTTTCATCCTTATCTGGGTGAGGTGGCACAGTTCACAAGATGGTTTATCACCACTTGACTGTCTCGGTCTCGTGGTTTTTCGAGTCCCACTCTGACTTGGTATGATCTGCATCGTATATGAGTATTGAAAGATAGGATGCTTTCTATCTTGGCACCTCCGCCATCTACATCACCGATTAAACATAAGGGTTTCGTCGAGTTCGCCCACTCAAAACTATCTTGGTTTAGATTGGGAAAATTGTGTGGTTTTATGAAACCATGGGCTAAAGCCCGAATCCATAGTTACCCTAGTTTCGATATGGACAGTTGCCCACTAAATCTGATTTTTTCCCGTTAGTCTCATATCCGTAATAATGTTAACAAGAAAAGAAGACCCGGCCCTCGGGTTGGTCAAGACTAGGGTCGTTGAGTTTCTCGCGCCTTTGTCTTAGGATTAGTCAATTCTGTTTCTCAATAGGGAAGGGAAGGAATACGTGCTGCCGGGAAATGTAGTAACACGGGTCCACAATCGCTCAGCCACCTCTTGAAATAACAGAAGCAGCTTTAAGAAAATCTGAATGAAAACCATAATCAATCGGGGTAAGCCCAGTACTCTGACGCTAGGATACGAATAGAGGTTATTAATGCTATTTCGCAGCCCGTTGGTGCATCCAACCAAGCACCGATTTACACTTTGGTCGTTTGGTTTGAATTGGTATCGTACATCGAGGGTATCTACAATTCGTATCATATGTTAAGTAACTTTCCGAGTTTGAAGAGAATTAGTTGTTGCGTCGAAGTTTTATTCTTATTTTAGGCATATAATACGTGCTTATCAAAGGAATTCCCCCTCTGGATGGACATGATATCCGAGGGACGTATTCGGAAGATTCACTAGTCCCTTCATCTGGAATGATCAGGACTACTAGATTTATGGTTTAACTTTCCCCAGGTGGGTTCAGCGCGCAAAAGACACCAATTATGATATTCGGACGACTCATGACTGCTCCTTTTCAATGAGAGTTTAGTTTTGACCGTGTTACTTCATGCGGAGTAGTTCCTAATTCTTAGAATTAGGTGGTACAAATACACACACACACACACACATATATATAGTATCATACTTAAGATTTCTCCCGTTCTGGTTTCTTTAGGTAGCATAAGAATTTTCGCGACTCAAAAAATCGGGTTTCTCGGTAACATCGTATTTCGCGATTACCATTTAAATCGATTAAAATGAAACTCAATTGAAGGTACCAACCTGTCGAAGGAAGACGAGGGGTGTTTCAAAAATGTTCCCCTGATCTAGAGAATTTACTCCTATACTCACGAGGACAAGCAACATTCTCCTACACATGTATCCAATCGACGGACGAAAGTCAGGGTATCTCATGCATCATTCTCCTACACATGTAGGAGACCGTTACCAAATAACACCTTTACAATGGCCCGAAGGGAATTTCGGTCGTCCCCTATGTATTATGAATAACATCGTGAATAAATATTTGGACTCCTCGGATGTTTCAAGGAAGAGGATGAGACATATGGTGTTTTGCGGGTATTATTATTATCGTATAGTTGGGAAGTCAATATGTTTTATAGACATATAAGTATCTGAGTTGGTCCCTACTCAGGACCAATCGCACGGTCGTCGTAGGTATCATGACACGAAAAGCCTTAATCGAAAGGAATCAAAGACCCATGTATTCCCTTACGCGATTTCTAGAACGAATGCACCGCCCTCATACGGGTGATATTGATTCAAGACTTAGTACCTCAGGGGTACGAGAAGTGAAAGAATTCAGGTCATGACTCCATGTATATAGGACTTAGGCGTCATTCCCTTTCGTCAGGGTTCCACGGTACCATTCCTTCTTATGGTTGTTTCGTCGCCCTGCTTAGGAATGGTAATACTCTGCCAACTACTCCTACGACCATTATCGAGATGAATACTTAGTATGGTCGTCACAAAAATATTACCGAAAAAAGACCAAAAGAACCAGTGGTCCAGAGTCTGCAGGTTTAGATAGGAGTTGTCACATAGGTTAGTCATCGAATTACTATACTCGAATACTACTCAAACGCGACCTCATCTTTCACTGGAACATTTTTACTAAGTTATGCGAGGATTAAAACAAAGGATCGTTTGATATATAAAAATTTTATATGATTCTTTTAAATACCGTCCTTTGAACAAAATCATCGTCCGACGAAAATTCGCTTTGTGTCATTTTATTTATTAAATATGCATTACGAGGTAGTTTCATTACGGGTCCTTCGTACCGCTCATTCATTATTACTTCGAGTTACTGGGGATTTTCCTTGTATTGGTTTGAACTAAATCGATAGGATTGAAGGTTGTATCCCACTTGGTTCCTATTACCGAAATACCTACCGTGAGTCCATAGGAAGCTAACGTACCGTAGCATGGCTGAACATTGATTAAAAGGATAGGGTGTATCAAATTAGTAATAACATGTACCGGACCTTAACACTTTCTAACAGTGTTAGTAAGGAGAATTGAATTTATTTGAGGCAATGAATCGGATTACTTCATGATTATTATATTCTTACTTTGCACTAGGGTTACATCAGCCCCAACCGGGATTTACTAAATTGACACTTGGGTTGGACTACAGATGATGTTGTATATTTATAAATAAACATATGCATATAAGTGTCTGGTTAATACGAAGTATTAACGGTTTCGAGGACTATGGACAAAATGTTTTTGCCTCCACGAGTCTTATTACAATTAGATCCGCATCCACACAATTCCTTACCGAGCATAGATTACATCAGATAAGTTCCTCCATTTATGTGTTACCCCTAAATCCCCTTGGATTATCAATACCGATGCTAATTACATGTCCTTACTAAGACTTAGAGACTGTATCACTAGCAAACAACAGCTAGTAAAGGAATATACGGTTCAACCGAATAGCTTCATAGAGGACGGTCGACAACATAAGTATAGTTTGTTTGTCATGACGAAATGATTTCAAACATATGATTGTACGTTCTAGCAAATTCCGCCAAAAGAAATAAATTATGTTGAATTGTCTTACCAAAGACAGAAACATTGTTACCTATCATGAATCAATCATTGGATGAATCGATGTGGGTAAGCTATCACCGGCTATACCCAGATTGTTCAGTACAGAGTACTACCAGGGTGTAGCACTCCTAGAAAGTTGTATTACGTATTCGAAAAAGGACCTTCCCAGGATTAACCCAAAGGTTGTTATATGGCGACCCGAACTACCTTTCATTTAGAATTACTGCAAACGTGTATAGATATCATAGTTACGGCAATTGTGGCATCTTGCATCAAACAGGGTTGAAGTCTCAACATTGCATTGCCCAAAACATAACCAAACGATCGCAACATGAAGCCCGTCTGCCCCGGGTAACGGTACCTTGATAATGTAGCAGGGTGTTTATATACATGGATTACCGCAACATATCCCCCACACCCATATATATGATCAACGTCCCATTCACCAAGATATTCGGACCTCATATTACTTTCTGCGAATGACCCACTGAAATCCGAAACAATCATTAATCATAAAGAACACAATGTAACCGACGGTCACACGAAACGAGGTTCCACAACTCAAAGCGTTTCAAAGGAATCTGTATAATCACAAAATTTTATACCCAACGGAATCGAATGACAACGGGAAGGGTAACTTATTCACGCATTCCATGCCATCTCCATAACCCGGAGATCATCAAACTCACACATAACATATATCGGGACATGTTCTAAGGAGTACCATTAAATATCATAATATCATATGACATGAGGGCTAAAGCCAATATTGTAAGCAGAAGAGAAATCCAACGGACAATAAAATGAATCGTTGATCCAAGGACGAGAAAGTTTTGCAAGATGTTTGAATTCTGTGATTGTATAACAATCAAATGTGAAACAACAAGAAGTGGAGTAAGGATCCGTACACGTCCTCCCAGTCTGTTAGAACGACCTGCGCGTTCTTGTGTATTTATGTTCTTTTTGAAATCTCATCATGGTATATAATCGTCGTTATAGTAACTATAAGGATAGAGTTGGTGAGATCGTATTATAATAAAGACTTGAGTTTTCACATCATATCGTATATGTAACAACTGTATGAGTGATAAAAATCCAATTCCAGTGTATATTAAATATGTGATAAGTAGGAATGTGGAATGGACTGTAATACCAGTTTTCTGCCTATCCCAAAGGCATATGTAGTAACGCATTATCCACCAATCCAATTCATGTATCAATCCACGCACAAACATCCATACACTATCACCTTGGTACACGTATGTATCACTCCACGTATTTAAGTGTGTTTATTACCGACTTTCCCAACACTGCCTCGTATGAGCAAGTTTGTTATTACGTTCCGGACCATAATAACCCACTTGCCCCACAGGCCATCCTGGTACTCGCCAATAGGATACTTTACAGTGTTCACTAAGTACTTTTAGTTGAGGTTAATTTTTCCAATGATGTCCACTAAAGTCCGAGCCTGTAGTTATAGTCTAGGTTTCCTTAAAGGCACCTAATTCTCTATAACCAATGGCTCTGATACCATCTTCTGTCACACCCCAATCTACAGCGGAAGAAAACACGGGATATAACAGACACCTCTGGTACAAGCACATTGTTTATAAAGACAATACATTTTATTACTTACAAAATGTTGATTACATACTACATGTATGTTACAACTGTGTGTTCCCATGAGCCACATAAGTCTTCTAAGCCGCATGCGATTATATCAGTATTCGTCTATAAACACGTCTTGAACAACACACACGGATCACACCAGTCTCAAGTTACCTGAAATGCATGTTAGTTTTAAAAAGGGTCAGCTAAACGAGCCGTTGAGTTTTACTGGTTTGGTTGTTTCGTAGCATAATGCTTTAACAAGTTTAATTGCACGAGTCATAGATCGTAGATGGAATTACACGAGTCTACAAGTGAAACCTTGACTGTTTTAACCGTGCCATGTCACGTTCGACACCTCAGCACGCCCCTGGCCGTGTCACCACAGACACCTCAGCCCGCTAGGCCTGTCACGCAGACACCCGCAGTCCACCAACTGCGTCACGTGCAGTTCAACGCCCCAGTGTAGTTATGCCTAACAACATAACCGGGTTTAGGACGCGTGCAGTTGCCTGTTTGCCGACACACAGTCCGGTCGTAGCAACTGGGTTTGTAAGACCAATAGTACTATCCACTGCCCACGGCTTACGTTAATCACTTGTAGTGGGGATAGTTCGTGTGTTAGGAAGTTGGTGCAATTAACACAATTTGTAACATGCAAATCACCCCAGAAAACAGTAAAACAGTTTAAAAGTGAGGGAGTGAAACTCATAGGATAGCAGTATCACAGGTAGCAATAGGAGTATACGCAAGCTGGTTCGGCTCTAACAGTAATCATGCAAGTAATTACCAATATCAGTCGCTAAGCCGGTAACTCCTATAACTTGGGCCCGGGTGGGTATTTTCAGGCCTTATTGTACATCTAGTATCCTGGTGTGGTGATGGATGTTAGGGTAGGATCAGTTTTCTGTTTGGCTCTCGGGCACCGGTTCGCCTGCCAGCCAAATTCGGTTGTTCTATGTATTCGGATAACGGTACTAAGATCTAGACAGTGCCACCGAATTTGAGTTTCTGTTTCCGCCGTCGGGGATTCTCCCGAACGATGGTGGAACACACCCAGAGTGTCCAGCTTACCCTGAAACTTCCTAGAATACTCCGGTATTCCAATTATAGTCAAGATAGGGTTCGGTCCGTTCCCAGTTCCGGCAGGTTCGTTGTCCGGTAAACTGCCGAAATTAGTTAAAAGAAGCGTTTTAAAAGCCAAAAAATCCCATTTAATCTACATATTTTATAAAATTATGGAAATTTTTATACAATTCTATAAAAATATATAGATTCTGAAAAAAATAATTTAAGAATTTATTTAGCCATTTTAACTCCTCAAATAAATTATTTGTAAACCAACATTTAATCGAATAATTGACATTGCTTATCATCCGATGTCCAAAATTCTCAAAATATTCCAGAAAGCTCCTTATATGTCCAGGAACTCCTTGCAAAAATTTGGGATATTTCCGATTTCGTCTCAGTACGTTTCCGGCAACCGAAAACTCCAAAAAAACGCGGATTTTTAACCCGAACCAAAATTCAATCAATGGACTCCCAAACTTCCCAGAGCATTCCCTATATGCTTCTTAGTGTTTCTGTAAAGTTTAGTTATTTATTGATTATGTTTGGTACTTTTTCTGAATTTCTTACAGTAAAAGAGTCAAATATTCACCAAAAATCATAGAAAATTCCAAAAATTCTAAAAGTTTATGCGGACATTCCTTCCAACACTCTACATCACCACACCAAATTTCAGCTCAATCTAAGCATCACAGACCAAGTTTTAGACCAAACAATATTCTTCCTACACTAATCGAAGGTTTCGGGCGTATACCTAGCGTAAGCTTCGTTCCCGCGTGTTTTTTTTAGGGCAGAAGTGCGTGGGTGCTATATTCAGTACCTACACATCAAGCACATTCCAAACATGCCATAATTCTTGTCAATCAAGCCTTGTTTCATTGTTTTTTGGTTAATCACTTTGTTATTCGCTTTTGGTCGATTAGGGGTTGATTAGGGTATCAAAAGCCGAAGTTTTGTGATCTTGGCTATCATATAACATCAGGGAATCCCTGAGGTGATCTTATTCAGCCAAACCATGTTTAAATCATCCATTAACATGGATTAAAAAGAGTTTTCATAGTCTAGTTCATGTTTAATCAAGAAAACTTCATCAAAACCTTAATAATGTTGAAAAATACCTTTGATTTGGCTGGATTTTGATGAGATCAGCTGTGTTCTTGAGGATTATGGCAGATTTTGAGGTGAAAGATGAAGGAATATTGGAAAAAAAATAAAAAAGAGATATATACAAGGTGGGGTGCCCCTACCCCCACCCCGCTTTGTCGTGCTTCGTTTTTCGTGCTATAAAGATGATGTCTATCTTCGTTTACGCGTTTAGGTTCGTTTTCGTGTCCCACACGTGTCCCGGTTTTCCAAACGGGCTCCTTTTTCGCGTTTTTAGTGTCAAAAGACTCGGTTTAAAAACCGTGTATAACCGTCTCGAAATCCGAACCCGGTTACGTATATTATTAAAATGACCTCGTATTAGTGTCGTTCAAGTATATTTAGGCTTGATTGACCATTAGTTGCATGTTTGGTTGTCTTTCATTGCTCTAAAAACACAAGCGTTTCCCTCATCGGGAAATTCCTTGTTTTGCGTGCCCATTCTCCGAATGTCTTCAAATCTTAGATCATAGTCTATGGCTCGTAACTAAGATGTTCCGTGAACTAAGAATATTAAATAGCCCCATCATTTGCCTAATAATCATCGTCACATGTTTAATGTGTTGTTAAACGGAAAGCTCCCATTTAACACGTTGTTACAGGCTAAGGACACCAACCTCACACCGTTGGCCCTTATTAGTGTCATGTTAACCATGATGTGCTCTCGGATTCCTCCGAGACATAACCGATATCATTTAGCATAGCACACAAGTCATGCATGTTTTTGGGATTTTCGCACAATTATTGTTTTAAGCATGCTTTAAAGTTTTGGACCGATTATGGTGTACCTGGTTTCGTCCTGAGTATCAAAAATTCATATCATCACACGTAATCCCAACCAATATCATGATATACATGTCACGACTGGTTACCGCAGACTCATACCGAACAAAGTTTACCGAGATTTTTCACAGTTGTCATAAAATTAAAGTCTCATAACCAAATGGAAAGAAAAATGTTTTGGAAAAACCTGAAGGATCCTCAACTTTTGAGGAAATTGAAAAATACCAATTCAAACCAACATGGTCAGATGAATGTGATATTCTTGAAAATTTTAAGCCTATGGATTTCTCAAGCACTGAGGGTGTGAAAACACCTAAAGTAAAAAATCATTCCCTTATAAGATCTTCCAGCGGATGTTACAACATTTCTTGACAAAAAGATTGAAAAAGGGAAGAAGAAGAAGGAGAAGATAACAAACTTGTTTTGTGATTTTTGTGAAAAGAAAAACCATGTTACCGAAAAGTGTTTTCTCTTAAAAGCATATGACATAAAAAAGACAAGTGTGATTATTGCTGCACCTCATTGTACAATCTGTGGCAAGAAAAATAAAAAAACTCAAGATTGTGTTTATCTAAAAAAATTTGATGTCAAGAAAAATGAGAATAAATAAAAAACACTTGAGAGTCCACAGGCTAGTACCCAAAAGGGAAAGTCCAAACAGACCTGTGTCCCAGTCCAAACATTTGCTACAAATAGTTGAATGTAACTTCTGCTCATAGAGAAGTTCAGGTAACAGATGCACCACCAGCAAACCAATTTCCAAGAGGATATGGCCAACCACTTTACCAAAGAGTATCACATGGTTATGAGGCTTACAAAAGACCCTCAAAACCAAGAGTGAACAAGCATCCTCATGGTTGTAACCATTTGACAAGAAATGGTCCACAACAAATGTTTCAAAAATCTGTTCAAAACTCTGACCATTCTCCTGGACTTGAGACTGGAATGTCTGTGACCCCATCCAAAGCCATTTTGGCTTTGGACACTCACCAAAACTAATTTGTTACTGATGTGCATGGAGCTTCTGCATACTTTGATAGTTTATAGTATGTAGATAGTGGAGGCTCCAGGAACATGACATGATGTAGAGCCATTCTCAAAGATTTTCTAGTACACGGAGGGGTGATATATCATTTGATAACAATTCAATAGGAAATGTGTTAGGGTCAGGGACAGTCCAAGCTGGGAAACTCAAGTTTGAAAATGTCAATCTTATTGACAATCTGAAATTTAACCTCCTTAGTGTGTCTCAAATGAGTGACAAAGGCTATGAGTCATTCTTCACTAAGGATACATGTAAGATTGTTGGGCCAGATGTGGTGAAAAAGATTGAGGAAATCATAGCCGATAGCAAAACACAACTTGTTGCTCATGTGACATTTGTGGTGATTTGATCATGTAACAATTCCAAACAAATTATTAATTAATGAAATATTGTAAAACTCTTAAACAACTTCTGGAAGTAAATCGTAAACTATTACGCAAACATAATCAGTTTAACGTGACGTACACTCCGGGACAATGACATAAGCTAAACATACCCTAAATACCCTTTACATAGCTTAGAAATAAGTTGTGAGGGCTTCGGTATGGTAAAAACATGCTTATGCAACTTCCGGGACTATTTTGCAAATTCTACGAAAGTACGTCGTTTCGCGTATTTCTTAATCCGGAACACGTACATACATCCAAAAATTGTTTTAGTCATTAAAATCTTATATTTAAATGATTGGAATACAAAAATATCATTCGTTGCGCATTTACGGTCATTTGCGTGATCGTTACGATTTTCGTCGTAATTAACCGAAAACCGCAACCGTACGACCAAACGAGCTGACATCTGTGACATTTCCAGACATATTTCAAGTTCCCTATGCTTTATCGTCCTTATGAACCTTAAAAATCAGGTTAACGGGCGTTAGAAGTGCCAAAACGCGACGAAACAAGTGCAGGGGCCTGTTCTGCCATTTTGTGAAAGTTGCTGCCAGCTAGGGTCCTTACGGACCGCAAGGGCAACCCCATACGGTCCGTAAGGGGTGCCCAGTATAGAAGATTTGCTGTCTTGCTCTTGTTCACTCTCTTGGACACTAAGGTCGCGATTTTGCCACCTTCAACCTGCTTTGGACACCTAGAGGGCACTAATCCATGCCTTAACACCTGGATCAACACTTGGCATGATTTGGGAGCTCCAAGATTAGTATAAATAGCCTAGATCTTGGCCATTTCAAATTGCTCATTCACTTCTCTTTCTCTCTATAACTCTAAGTGGAGACTACCACATTGTTGGAGGTCTCCCATCTGAGTTTTCTGGTTCTTCCTTCATCCTTGGATCACAAGTAAGTGTTCCATCCTAGTCTTGTTTATTTATTTTAGCTATTTCAAGCTAAAAGTCAAACAATGTTTGACTTTCAGCTCCATTAATTGGTCAAAGCAAAGTCCAATTGGACTTTGCAACATGATCGTAATCACGATGGTTATGATCCTTAGCGATCATGCCTACTGATTACCACCTTTACTAATCGAAGTGACGAGTCAAAGTTTCGGTCAAATTAAGTGCATTTTGCAACGAAACTATTTTCGGGTATCAAAACACTTTGTTTTGATACAAAAAAAAATTTATAGCTTAGTTAGACATGTCAAAACACGTCTAACTCGTCACTTTTAGTTCAATGCTTGTTTAGGGTCCTAAGTCGAGCGGTCTCGACCACCGCTATTGACTTTCGAATCCGACTCGTTTGGTCGATCTTAGGATCCGACCAAACACATATTTGTGACCATATTTATATAGGGAATAACCCTATGAGGTTATACCTTATGGTCACGTCATTTGGTTAGTGTTATGTTAAGTCGCTTATTATGCCTTTATAAATGACCAAAACGCCCTTTTGCGCATAAATCAACTTTAAGCCTATATAACTAATGTTTTGCCATATACACTGATGTTATAGCATTATTAAACATGTCTTGGCATATTAGACTTATCATAACACATATCTACTCATCCGCACACGTATTTACCCAAATGGCACGTTAAAGTAGCATAAACTACCTTAACGAGTCATAACGGGTCAAAAGCACTTAGGTTCCTTTCCAAATTAGAAGGTAGACTTTGTTAAACCATTTCATATGAGTTTCAACACTCATTTGGTTTACAAGACCTCATTCTATCCGATCCGCCGATTAAAGTCAAGATGTTTACATAGTTATCCAATTTTAGGACATGCTTGAATTCTCGGACTTTTGAGTTTTGTTTGATCTTTGATTCAAGGTTACTTTTCAATCCCAAGTGAGTACATAGCTCCCCTCTTTTACGTTTTGCAAATGTTTTGGGGTGACACATATGTGCAAATTGTTTTCTAGTTTTCAAATTACAAATGCTATGGTTTATATAAACACGACGATTTCAATAATGTGAACGAACTTGTTGGTGCGTTGTATCCATTACATGAATAACATCATTAACTTTGGCCAAGCCGACCAGTAATAAGTTATGGTACGAGAGGACTAACAATCCCATTACCAAGGTTCCCGGTGTTTGTGGGGAAGTTTGGGGAACAACCGAAACTGTTTACTTTAACAAACCCTTTGGTGGTTTGTTATTGCAATTTAAAGATACCCTTTGGTGGTATAGACGAGTTAACACAAGTTTGAATGTATTCACCGAAACGACCAAAAGTTTTCACAATTAAAACAAGGACGATTTGTTTTTAACACGGACGATGAACAATTGGTTTGTGACACAAACAATGGACGATTGGTTTTTGGTAAGTGATTTAGATAACGGGACGTGTGTAATGTGATAAAGCATGGTGGATACGCCGCTGGTATTTCCTATATATAAGTGTTTTTATCATGTTACATACGTGGCATTATTCAAATCACTTGAAACAAAGATTTTCAAAAAATGGCACACAACGATTTTCAATTTAAGATATAAACAAGGTTTATTTCAAGACGATTTACTACTCCGATTTACCTAAGAAATGTTTTGGTCAAGATTTATGGCTACAAGTCTTTAATAAACTATAACTAACTTGTTTTAGTTGGTTAGTTATCATTGCAATACCAAATACTTTTTTGATAACAAGGTTTTCAACTAACGATTCTAGTAGTCTAACGAGGTATCGCAATACATATACAAGGCCATGAAGTTGACACACTCACAAAACCTATATACTCGCCGGCATATTTTGCTGACTCATCTTCACATATGTTTCAAGAAACCAAGTTTGATGTCGATGCATGCTCACGTAGGATCGGATGTGGACTTTAGTGCCTTAAAATATGAAAGAAAATTGTTTGTTTAGTTTGTTTTAATTCCAAGACAATGTAACTATGTGTCACACCCAAACTTGCAGCGGAAGAAAGATAATACGGGATGCAACAGACACCACTGGTATAAGCACATTGTTTATAAAGACATTACATTTTATTACTTACAAAACGTTGATTACATACTATATGTATGTTACAACTGCGTGTTCCCATGAACCACATAAGTCTTCTAAGCCACATGCGTCTATATCAGGGTTCGCCTACAAACATGTCTTGAACAACATACACGGATCACACCAGTCTCAAGTTACCTGAAATGCATGTTAGTTTTAAAAAGGGTCAGCTAAACGCTGCGTGAGTTCAACTGGTTTAATTGTTGTGTAACAATATGTGTTAACAAGTTTAATTGCACTGGTCACAGTTTTAGTCACAGATTTATCACCACAAACACCTTCAGCTAGGAGGACTGCGTTACAACAAACACCTGCAGCTCACCGAACCGTGTCATAACAGACACCTGTAGCTTGCCAAACCGTGTTACAACAGCACCTGTAGCTCGCCGATCCGTGTCATAACAGACACCTGCAGCTTGCCGAACCGTGTTATAACAAGCACCTCCAGCTTGCCGAACCGTGTCATAACAGACACCTGCAGCTTGCCGAACCATGTGTTATAAAATTTACATCATCACAAGTTGGTGCAATTAACACAGTTTCGTAACATGCAAATCACCTCAGAAAACAGTAACACAGTTTAAAAGTAGTGGAGTGAAACTCACTCCCAACTTGGTGTAATCAACATAGTTTTTAACATGCAAGTCCCCAGAAAACAGTGAAACAGTTTAAAAGTGGGGAAGTGAGAACTCACCGTGCAAATAATGGTCTCAATACAAGAGTGATCAAGCAGCTGGATCAACTTTAATAACACCCATGCAAGTATGGACTCAAATCAGTATCTAAGTTGGTAATGGTTATAACTTGGATCTGGTCAGGAGTTTTTACTCCAGATTGAGCCTGTTGGACACTGGTATGGTGATGGACGTCAGGGTAATATTCGTTTTCAGTTTGGCTTCCGGGCACCGGTTCGCATGCCAGCCAAAGTCAGTAGTTTAACGTGTTCGGAGAATGGTACGGAAATACCAATAGTGCCATCACATGGTTATGTAAGAATGATTAACTTTCCATCAAGGGCGTTTGAATGTTTGGGGGTCTATGTTGCCCAATTTTGAGTTTCCATTTTCACCGTCGGGAATTCTCTCGAACTGTTTAGGACACACCCATAGTCCCCAATTTGCCCGGGAACTCCCGGAATACTCCCGGTGTTCCAATTATAGTACTTGTCGGGTTGGGTCAGTTCGCCAGTTCCGGCAGGTTCGTTATACGGTAAACTGCTGGAATTGCTTTAAAAACTCATTTTTAATTCCATAAATTCCCATTTAATCTATATTTTATATAAAAATCTGTAAATTTTTATATATAACCCAGTAAAAATCTGTAGATTATGGGAAAATTTTCTGGGAATTTATTTTGGCATTTTACTTATTTAAATATATTATTTATAAAACCATTTTTAACCCCATAATTAACATTAAATACTATCATTAGTTCAAAAATTCCAAAAAAAAATCCTGAACACCTTTTACCTATCCAGGAACTGCTCACAAAACTTTTAGATTTTTCCGATTTGGTTTCTGTGCGTTTCCGACTACCGAAAGCTCGCAAAAACACGGATTTTTTACCCAAACCAAAACTCAACCAATGGACTCTTAATTTTCCCAGAACTTTATCCATATGTTCCTTAGTGTCTATGTAAAATTTGGTGATTTATTGACTTCGTTTGATAATTTATCCAAAATTTATTCGGTAAAAGAGTTAAAAATTCACCAAAACTCATAGAAAATTCCAAAAATTCTAACATTTACGTGGACCTTCCTGACAATACCGTACATCACCACACCAAATTTTAGCTCAATCCAAGTTACACAGACCAAGGTATAGGCAAAACAATTTTCTGCCTAGCCTAGATTCGGTTCTCGGATGTTATACCTAGCGATTCTTCCGATTCCAAGCGTTTATCTTGATCCCAGAAGTGTGTGAAGGCTATATTTAGTACCTACACATCAAGTAAAACCCTAATATGCTAGAACTTAGATCAATCAAGCTTTAATTCATTGTTTTTCGGTTAATCGAATAGTTAGGCAATTTTTGTCGAATAAGAGTTGATTAGGGTATCAAACCCCAAAGGTTTGTGATCATGGCTGCCATATAACCCCAGGTAAATACCAAGGTGTTCTTATTCAGCCCATAAACATGTTAAAACCATAAAAAATCTTGAATTAAAAGGCGTTTTTTCGGCTAGAATTCGCGTTTAGTCGAAGAAACGGACTTAGAATCATAACTATCAAGGTTAATACCTTTGAATTAGTGAGGTTTTAGGAGATGATCACCTGAAGTTCTTTTTGTTTATGGCAGAATTCTTGTGGAGGAAGATGAAAACTTGATAATTTTTATGTTAAAAATGAAATATAAATGAAGAAAAAAACTATATTTAAAGGGGGGGAGGGGCGGTTTGGGAGGTGGGTCCCAAGGGGACACCTCGTGCTTCGATTAGCGCGCTAAAAGATGATGTTTATCTTTCGTTTGCGTTTAGGTTCGTTTTCGGGTCCCGAACGCGTCTCCAATTTGCGAAACGGGCTCCGTTTTTTTCACGTTCTTACTGTCAAAAGACTCGGTTTTAAAAATTGGGCATAACCGTCTCGAAATCCGAGCATGGTTATGTTTTAATCATAAAAGTCTCGTATGACGTTCGTTTAAGTGTTTTTAAGCTTGATCGATCGTTCCTTGCACATTTGGTCGCCTTATGTTATGCCCGGAACGAAGGCGTCTCCCAAACCTGGAGCTGCTTCGTTTTGCGTGCCCGGGCTTTGATTATTTTCAAACCTTATGTCACAGTCTATGACACAAAACTAAATTATTTCTGGAACTCGAAATCTTAGATGATGCCATCGATAACCTAATAATCAACATTAAAGGTTTAATACGCTGTTAAACGTCAAGTCTCCGTTTAACACGTTGTTCAAGGCTAAGGATGCCAACCTCTCATCGTTGGTCCTTAATAGTGTCATGTCAACCATGACGTGCTCTCGCATTCTTCCAAGACATTACAGATATCGCTAGGCATAGCAAACACGTCATACGTGTTTACTAATACTTATTCCCAGAATCGTCAGTTCATTCACGACTTTGTCTTGTCATGTAAGTGACGCATAATGTCACTCTAATGTTTTTAGTACTTACTATGCATATACTCCCATCATAGTCGGTGTATCATTTTCCAGAATTTGTATCATCACACATAATCACAACAATATCACGATATACATACCACTTCCGGTTACCACGGACTTGTACTAATCAAAGTTTACCGGGATTTTTCACAATTGTCACAGTCTCCCCCGGTTAAAAGAATTTCGTCCTTGAAATTCCGTTTAGTAATCCATTGGAAAGCTCCGCATTTATATTCGTGTCAATCATCTGACAGACAAGTATGTTTTCGCTTTTCGTTTAGTATCACCATCGTACGGAGATGATAATTGTGCTACATAGTAGCAGTGTAATTTGTCTATCCACAATTCCTACGTATTGTTAAGAGTAACGTCTGTCATCACATCCAATCTGAAAGTGAGAGTGTTGTTGGACTCACAGTAGGATATGAGTTTCGTATTCAGCTTATAGCTGACTGCAATTATTACATTTTCTTTGCATTCATTGTCTTCACCATTCATACACCATAAGTTTCAATTACGATTTCGTCTAATAGTTATTGAACACCCCCTATAAAGGAGGAGTATGGGTACTTTCCCAAGGTTTGTTGTGAATATTGCAATAATGAGCACCATGCTCCGCATGTTTGTGTTAAGGGAATAAATTTGGTCTTACTGAGTGGTGCACGCCAATCTTCCCTTGTTGTCGTGTACGTGAGTATCTTCGGCTAATACTAACCGACCACGAGAGTCCCTACTCTATGGTAGAGAAAGAGAAAGGCTTTTACGAGCCTACGGTTGCCATAAGGCAAGCATGTACACGAGTAACAACGAACTTGCACCCTTACATCAACAGGGTGCCCGAACTATTCACCAGTAGTCTAATCACGTCGCAAGGATATGAAATTTCTACAGTAAAAATTCCAGTTTGCATTAAGTTTTGGGAGCTTGGCTCCAGCTGTTGTACAACTATCTGTGTTTTTTTCAGAAGGAAACAACTTAGTAACTTCGATGACATCGATGTGATTCTCCGAGAGATACCATATAAAAATTCCCATATACCGGGAATGATAGGGTGTGCGCCCAATGTGGTTTTAATTCTAATAGCACCACATCTAGAATGCTACTATATCACATGGAAATGTTTAAGGCGTGATAAGTATCTAACGATCACAAGTATCACTATGATGCCCCTACACATGGGATCGGCATTGATCGTAGACGTACGGGTAATTTGGTAAAAGATGACTAAGTAATGAGTCATCGAATCAAGGTTCCCCATTGACGGAGTACCCTTCGCAGGGTGGGAACATAGCCACGCTCTACTATCATTTCATAAAGATGTCGTTAATGGAGACGATGAGAAGTAATCGTGTTCTCAAAAGATTACTTAATGTATAGGCAAATCTTGTTCACACTAGTCACCAGATAGTTGATCACTACTTGACCGTCTCGGTCTCGTGGTTATTCGAGTCAAATTCAGACTTGGTATGATCTGAACAGGCACATGAGTATAGAAAGATATAATGCCTTCCCATCTTGGCACCTCCGCTAATTGAATCACCGCTTAAACGTAAGGGTTTCGTCGAGTTCGTTCATGTCAAACCATCTTGGTTTAGATTGGGAAATTCGTGTGGTTTTATGAAACCATGGGCTGAAGCCCAAATTCATAGTCACCCTAGTCCTATAGGGACAATTGACCAGTGAATCTGATTTTTCCCGTTAGTCTCATATTCGTAATAATGTAAACAAGAAATGAAGATCCGGCCCCCGGGTTGGTCGAGACTAGGCTTGTTGAGTTTCTCGACCACTTGGTCGTAGGATTACTCGATTCTATTTCCAATAGGGCACGGAAGGAATACGTGCTGCTGGGAAATGTAATAACATAGATCCACAATCGCTCGACAATCTCTTGAAATAACAAAAGCAGTTTCAAGGAGGCTGAATGAAAATCGTAATCAATCGAGGTAAGCCTAGCACTCTGACGGCTAGGATACGAATAAAGGTTATGAATGCCATTTCACATCCGGTCGGTGCATCCAACCAAGCACCGATCTACACTTTGGTCATTTAGTTTGACTTAGTATCGCACATCGAGTTATTTACAATTCGTAGCATGTGTTTAGTAACTCTCCAAATTTGAAGAGTATTCGTTGTCGTGTCAAAGTCTTATTCCTCCTTTAAGTATATATGACGTGCTTACTAACAGAATTTCCCTCTGGATGGACATGATATCCGAGGGACGTATTCGGACGATTCACTTGTCCCTTCATCTGGAATGATCGGGATTACGAGATTTCTGGTTTAGCTTTCTCCAAAATGGGTTCAGCGCACAAAAGACACCAATTATAATATTCGGACAACTCATACTACTCCTATTTCGAAAAGAGTTTGGTTTTGATCGTGTTCCTTCATGCAGGGTAGTTCATGCTTTTCATAGTATGGCGTATATACGTCACTATAGTGACATGCTTTGACCGCACATTTAAGAACTAGCCCTTTTTAGGTTAAGTCTAAGTGCAATTTTAACAGTGGTATGCTGACGGATATTATTACATACATAATAATGATGTTGGTTATACAGGTTGTGGACTCATGCGTGCGACGAATTTGTGTGATATGGGACGATTGAAAGTGTGACATTAATGCATGTATATATATATTGTTTATAATAGAATGGTCCCGAAACGCTCACCACAAATGACCGAGGCAGAAATCGCGTAAATGATAGCGCACAGCTTCCGAAAACCATCCCCACGATCGTGAATTTCACTTGTGGTACGAATACACAGGTACACACACATATATATATACAGTATTATACTTAAGATTTCCCCCGTTCTTGTTTCCTTAAGTAACACAAGAATTTTCGTCACTCGAAATAACGAAGAATCGGGTTGCTCGGTAACATTGTATTTTAGGAATACCTATTTAATTGATCAAACTAAAAATCAATTGAAGGTACCAACTAGTTGAACGAAGACGAGGGCTGTTTCAACAATATTTCCCCGATCTAGAGAATTTAGTCCTCGTATACTCATGAGGACTAGCAACGCTGTCTACCAAATAACTTTAGGTTACTCACAAGGGTAGGGTATCGTTCACTTTGTGTCCGATCAATGGATGAAAGTTAGTGTATCCCATGTATCATCCTCCTACACATGTAGGAGACCTTACCAAATAACACCTTTACAAAGGTCCGAAGGGAATTTCGATCATCCCCTGTGAATCGTGAATAACGTCGTGTATAAATATTTAGACTTCGTTAATGTTTCAGGGAAGAGGAGGAGACATATGATGTTTTCCAGGGTATTATTATTATCGTAAAGTTGGGGAGTCACCATGTTTTATAACATATAAGTATCTAAGTTGGTCCCTACTCAGGACCAATCGCACGGTCGTCGCAGGTATCATGACGCGAAAAGCCTAAATCGAAAGGAATCAAAGAACCATGTATCCACTTATGCGATTTCTAGCATGAATGCACCGCCCTCATACGGGTAATTTTGGTTCAAGACTTAGTATAGCCATCACAAAAATGTTACCGAAAAAGGATCAAAAGAACCGGTGGTCTAGAGTCTGCAGGTTTGGATAGGACTCGTCCCATGTGTTAGTCATTGGATTACTGTACTTGAATACTACTCAAAGGCGATCTCGTCTTTTATCAGAACATATTTTCACTAAGTTATGCGAGGCTGAAAACAAGGGATCGTTTGATATAGAAACATTTTATATGATTCTTTTATATGTCGTCCTTTGAATTATATATATATATATATATAAATAAAATAATCGTCCGACAAAAATTCGCTTTGTGTCCTTTTATTTACCAAATATACATTAAGAGATAGTTTCATTACGGTTCCTTCGTACCGCTCATTCATTACTACTTCAAGTTACTTGGGATTTACCTTGTATTAGTTTGAACTAAATCGATAGGATTCAAGATTGTACGCCACTTGAAATACCTATCATAATTCCATAGGAAGCTAACATACCGCAACATGGTTGAACATTGATTAAAAAAATAGGGTGTATCAATTTAGTAATTAATATGTACCGGACCTCAACACTTTCCAACAGTGTTAGTAAGGAGAGTTGAAGTGATTTGAAGCAATAAATCAGATATATATATTTTTTCATGATTATAGTTTTCTGTCCTTGCACCGAGGTTACGTCATCCTCAACCGAAATTTACCAAATTGGCACTTGGATTGGACCGCGGTTAATGTTGTATATTTATGATTAAAGGTATACATAGGGGCGTCATGTTAATACGAAGTATGAACGGTTATGAGGAATATCGGCAAACTGTTCTCGCCTCCACAAGTCTTATCACCATCAGATCCGCCCGCATCCACACAATTCCTCACCAAACTTTGATTACATCAAATAAGTTTCTCCATTTATGTGTTATTCCTAAATCCCCTTGGGTTATCAATACCGATGTTAGTTACGCGTCCTTATTAAGAATTAGTGATTGCATCATTAGCAAACGACAGCTAATAACAGAAATATATGCTTTACTGAGTAGTTTCATAGATAACGGTTGGTGACATGAGTATAGGTTGTTCACCGTATCGTAATGATTCCGAATATATGACTATACGTTCTAGCAAATCCCGCCAAAAGAAATAACTTACGCTGAATTGTCTTATCGAAGACAGAAACATTGTTACTTATCGCGAATCGATCATTGGGTCGTCGATGTGGGTAAGCTATCACCGGCTATACCTAAATAGTTCAGTACGGAGTACTACCGAGGTGTAGTACCCCTAGAAATCGTTTCACGAATTTGAGAAAAGAAAAGGATTTCCCAGGATTAATCCAGTGGTCGTTTATATGTCGACCCAAACTACTTTTCATGTAAAATTACTATAACCATGTATAGACATCGTGGTTATGACAACTATGGCGTCATCTATCCCATCAAACAAGGTCGAAGTCTCAACACTGCATTGCCCAAAACATAACCGAACAAATCACAACATGAAGCCCGTCTGCCCGGAGTAACGGTACCTTGATCATGTAACCGGGTGTTTATATATAGGAAGTACCGCAGCGTATCCACCACACCTATATACCTGATCAATATTCCGTTTTCCACGATATTCGGGCCTCATACTACTTTCTACAAATAACCAACTGAAATTCGGAACAACCACCAGTCGTAAAAGAACACAATGTCACCGATGGTCACGCAAAACGAGGTTCCACAACACAAAGCGTTTCAAAGGGATCTGTACCATCACCAACTTTATATCCCAAGGAATCAAATGACAACAGGAAGGGTAAACTTATTCACGCACCCCATGCGATATCCATGACCCAGAAATACCACTAAGTATTATAGTATCACATGACGTGAAAGCTGGTGACAAATTTATAAGCAGAAGAGAAATCCCGCGTACCATCAAATGAATCGCGAATTCAAGGACAAAAAGGTTTCGTAACATGTTTGAACTCTGCGATTGTATAAGAATCGAATGTGGAACAACGAGAAATGAAATGAGGATCCATACACGTCCTCCTAATCTATCTGAACGACCTACGTGTTCTTTGTGTATCTATGTTCATTTTGAAATACCATTCTGGTATGCAATCGTTGTTATAATATTATAAGGATAGGATTGGTGAGATCGTATTGCACTAAAGGCTTGGGGTCTCACATCTACTGTGGAAGTGGTATGAATCCAACTCTAGTGTATATTAAACAGGTGGTCAGTAGGAATGTGGAATGGACTGTAATACCAGTTTTCTGCCTATCCCAAAGGCATATGTAGTAACGCATTATCCACCAATCCAAATTCATGTATCAATTCTCGCACAAACATTCACACACTATCACCTTAGCACACGTATGTATCATTCCACGTATTTAAGTGTGTTCATTGCCGAGGCTTTCCCAACACTGCCTCGTATGAGCAAGTCTGTTATTACGTTCCGGACCATAATACCCACTTGCCCCACAGGCCATCCTGGTACTCGCCAATAGGATACTTTACAGTGTTCACTAAGTACTTTTAGTTGAGGTTAATTTTTCCAATGATGTCCACTAAAGTCCGAGCCTGTAGTTATAGTCTAGGTTTCCTTAAAGGCACCTAATTCGCTATAACCAATGGCTCTGATACCATCTTCTGTCACACCCCAACTTGCAGCGAAAGAAAGATAATACGGGATGCAACAGACACCTCTGGTACAAGCACATTGTTTATAAAGGCACTACATTTTATTATTTACAAAACGTCGATTACATACTATATGTATGTTACAACTACGTGTTCCCATGAACCACATAAGTCTTCTAAGCCATACACAGATCACACCAGTCTCAAGTTACCTGAAATGCATGTTAGTTTTAAAAAGGGTCAGCTAAACATTGCGTGAGTTCCACTGGTTTAATCGTTGTGTAACAATATGTGTTAACAAGTTTAATTGCATTGGTCACCGTTTTAGTCACAGATTTATCTCCACAAACACCTTCAACTAGCAGGACTGCGTTACAACAAACACCTGCAACTCGCCGAACCGTGTCATATCAGACACCTGCAGCTTGCGGAACCGTGTTACAACAACACCTGCAGCTCGCCGATCCGTGTCATAACAGACACCTGCAGCTTGCCGAACCGTGTTATAACAAGCACCTGCACCTTGCCGAACCATGTCATAACAGACACCTGCAGCTTGTCGAACCGTGTGTTATAAAATTTACATCATCACAAGTTGGTGTAATTAACACAGTTTCGTAACATGCAAATCATCTCAGAAAATAGTAACACAGTTTAAAAGTAGTGGAGTGAAACTCACTCCCAACTTGGTGTAATCAGCACAATTTTTAACATGCAAGTCCCCAGAAAACAGTAAAACAGTTTAAAAGTGGGGAAGTGAGAACTCACCGTGCAAATAGTGGTCTCAATACAAGAGTGATCAAGCAGCTGGATCAACTTTAATAACACCCATGCAAGTATGGACTCAAATCAGTATCTAAGTTGGTAATGGTTATAACTTGGATCTTGTCAGGAGTTTTTACTCCGGATTGAGTCTGTTGGACACTGGTATGGTGATGGACGTTAGGGTAGTATTCGTTTTCAGTTTGGCTTCCGGGCATCGGGTGCCAGCCAAAGTCAGTAGTTTAACGTGTTCGGATATGGTACGAAAATACGAATAGTGTCATCACGTGGTTATTTAAGAATGATTAACTTTCCATCAAGAGAGTTTGAATGTTTGGGGGGTCTATGTTGCCCAATTTTGAGTTTCCATTTTCACCGTCGGGAATTCTCCCGAACTGTCTTAGGACACACCCATAGTTCCCAATTTTCCCGGGAATCTCCCGGAATACTTGCGGTGTTCCAATTATAGTATTTGTCGGGTTGGGTCAGTTCCTAGTTCTATTAGATTCGTTATACGGTAAATTTTCCTGGGAATCTCACAAAATTTTTAGATTTTTCTTATTTCGTTTCGGTGCGTTTCCGACTACCGAAAACTCGCAAAAACGTGGATTTTTAACCCATTCAGAACTCAACGAATGGACTCCAAATTTTCTCAGAACTTTCCCCATATGTTCCTTAGTATCTCTGTAAAATTTGGTGATTTATTGACTTCGTTTGATATTTTTCCAAATTCTTTCGGTAAAACAGTTAAAAATTCACCAAAAATCATAGAAAATTCCAAAAATTCTAACATTTTACGTGGACCTTTCTGACAATACCCTACATCACTACACCAAATTTCAGCTCAATAAAAGTTACACGGACCAAGTTATAGGCAAAACAATTTTCTGCCTAGCCTAGATTCGGTTCTCGGATGTTATACCTAGCGATTCTTCCGATTCCAAGCGTTTATCTTTATCCCAGAAGTGTGTGAAGGCTATATTTAGTACCTACACATCAAGTACAACCCAAATATGCTAGAACTTAGATCAATCAAGCTTTAATTCATTGTTTTTCGGTTAATCGAATAGTTAGGCGATTTTTGTCGAATAAGAGTTGATTAGGGTATCAAACCCCAAAGGTTTGAGATCATGGCTGCCATATAACACCAGGTAAATACCAAGGTGTTCTTATTCAGCCCATAAACATGTTTAAACCTTCAAAAATATTGGATTAAAAGGCGTTTTTCGGCTAGAAATCGTGTTTAGTCGAAGAAACGGACTTAGAATCATAAGTATCAAGGTTAATACCTTTGAATTAGTGAGGTTTTAGGAGATGATCACCTGAAGTTCTTTTTGTTTATGGCAGAATTCTTGTGGAGGAAGATGAAAACTTGATAATTTTTATGTTAAAAATGAAATATAAATGAAGAAAAAAACTATATTTAAAGGGGGGAGGGGCGGTTTGGGAGGTGGGTCCCAAGGGGACACCTCGTGCTTCGATTAGCACGCTAAAAGATGATGTGTATCTTCCGTTTGCGTTTAGGTTCGTTTTCGGGTCCCGGACGCGTCTCCAATTTGCGAAACGGGCTTCTTTTTTTTTCACGTTCTTACTATCAAAAGACTCGGTTTTAAAAATTGGGTTTAACCGTCTTGAAATCCGAGCATGGTTACGTTTTAATCATAAAAGTCTCGTATGACGTTCGTTTAAGTGTTTTTAAGCTTGATCGATCGTTCCTTGTACATTTGGTCGCCTTATGTTATGCCCGGAACGAAGGCGTCTCACAAACCGGGAGCTGCTTCGTTTTGCGTGCCCGGGCTTTGATTATTTTTAAACCTTGTGTCACAGTCTATGACACAAAACTAAATTATTTCTGGAACTCAAAATCTTAGATGATGCCACCGATAACCTAATAATCAACATTAAAGGTTTAATACGCTGTTAAACGTCAAGTCTCCGTTTAACACGTTGTTCAAGGCTAAGGATGCCAACCTCGCATCGTTGGTCCTTAATAGTGTCATGTCAACCATGACGTGCTCTCGGATTCTTCTAAGACATTACAGATATCGCTAGGCATAGCAAACACGTCATGCGTATTTACTAATACTTATTCCCAGAATCGTCAGTTAATTCACGACTTTGTCTTGTCATGTAAGTGACGCATAATGTCACTGTAATGTTTTTAGTACTTACTATGCATATACTCCCATCATAGTTGGTGTATCATTTTCCAGAATTTGTATCATCACACATAATCACAACAATATCACGATATACGTACCACGTTACCACGGACTTGTACTAATCAAAGTTTACCAGGATTTTTCACAATTGTCACACTATGAAATTTCAATATTCAATAAAACATAACTTTAATTACCACGTGTTGTTGAAATAATCTGTTAACGTGACTCCCCGTTGTTTCCGCCATGTTTTTTCTTTTACGCGATCGGGGTGTTAGAGATTGGTATCAGAGCACTGGTTATAGGGAATTTAAGTTATTAGTAATGCTTTGACCTAGACTATAACCTTCCTAGGACCCTAACACAAGTTTACTAGTGTTTAGATCTAAAATACAATACTGTCACCTATCTTTAGGTGATTACTAAAAACAATATAAAAAGTCACAAACTCTTTCCGTTAACTTTTTGCAAAGAAAAACATCTATTCTTAAATGAATCATTTTTGGCTTTATGCCTTTAAAGTTTTCAAATCTCGTCAAAGTTTGGGTTTTATTAATGTGAACACGTGCAATCTGGATGGGTGGGTGCCTGTACCCTAAGTTTCTGTCTAAGGCTAGAGTGTTCGTACAAATCCACTTAATCAGACCCGTCACTCTTACCTGGGAACTCTTGGGGTGAGTGTCCACTTATAGGCTAAAGCATGTCTTCACGATACATTATAAAGACCGATTTACTTTGGTTTGTCATCGTGTGTTGTTTGTTTGTTTTGAGAAACGAACGAATGACCACCATCCTTATTTCGTCGATATTTTCAATACCTCCCTTGATTTATTTCAAATGTCAATCTCACATATCTTCCTTCATGTTTTCTTTTAGAATGCCTCCTCGACGTGATGCAACTCAAAATGCCGAAATGGCAGCCATTATCGCTCAGCAAATTGCTGATGTACTCCCAAAATCTCGTGACCCAACTTAATCAAGCGAACAACAACAACAATAACAATGCACCAGCTCAGTGCAACTATAAACAATTTTGTTCGGCTAAGCCACTCTCGTTTTCTGGGTCTGAGGGAGCCACTGGGCTTTTGCAATGGTTCGATAGTATTAAAAGAACGTTCCGATTTGTTCAATGTCCAAATGAGTGAAAGGTTGAGTTTCCGTCGAGTGTATTCAAGAAGAGAGCTCTTACATGTTGGAATGGTATAATGAGAGACTAAGGTGCCGATGTGGCCTTAGCTCAAACTTGGGAAGAGCTTAGGGCTCTAATGATTAAGGAATTATGTACTCGTCACGAGCAGAGGGCGCTCGAAAACGAATTCCATGATCTCAAGCAAGACAGTGTGAGAGTCGTGCTTATACCGATCGATATGAGGCAATTGAGAAGTATATCGATGGTTTACCTAATCATGTGCAAGATATCGTCACTGGTAGCAACCCTACTACCGTTTGACAAGCTATTGAGTTAGCTGCAACTTTAACTAATTCACAAGTCAGGAAAGGTAAACTTCATCGCAAGGGCGATAAGAAATCCTCTACTAAGTCAACCCAAGAGAAACCGAAGCAAAACAAAATCGAACCATCCAAGAGGTCAAGGAAGCGTAAGGTTTCACAAAACTTTGTTGTTACTGCACAACCCAATCCAACTGCTCTCAACCAACCAGCTCAACCTCCTGTGAGGTAGCCATATGCTGGTACTGCACCATTGTGCAATCGGTGCAACGGTCACCACCAAGTTCATCAACCATGTCGTCAATGTACTACTTGTGGAAGATTCGGTCACTTGGCCAACATTTGTCGATCTGTTCCAAATCCAGCTGTTCAGAATCCTGTTCAACCCCAAGCCAACCCTTCTCGACCTCACTTCCCACCTGGTTCTTGTTACAACTGTGGTGAAATGGGTCACTTCAAGAACAATTGCTCGAGGCTAGCGAATGCAAATCCCGCTCGTGGACGATCATTTAACATCAACGCCAACGTGGCTCGTGCTGATAATGAAGTTGTTAACGGTACGTTCCTTGTCAATAATCATCCTGCTATTGTTCTTTTCGATTCGGGTGCTGATAGAAGCTTTGTGTCCTTAGCCTTTGAACCATTTCTTTCCATGCCGAGAACAAAACTAGGAAAGTCCTTTACTGTTGAGATAGCTAGTGGCGAACCTCTTAAACTTGATTTTGTCATTCGTGATTGTCAATTGAACCTCAATAACCATCTTTTTTCCATTGACCTCACGCCAATGCAACTTGGAAGTTTCGACAATATTATTGGAATGGATTGGTTAAGCAAACATCATGCTGAAGTTATCTGTTTTGACAAGATAGTTTGAATACCTCTTCCCTCTGGTGAAGTCTTGGAAGTTCGCGGAGAGAAACCCGCTAGTAATCTTAAACTCATGTCTTGTATTCAAGCTCAAAGATACTTGCGAAAGAATTATGTGGCCTTCTTGGCACATATCATAGAGGAGAAAAGCAAAAGCAAAACTGTTCAGGATATCCCCGTTGTTCGGGACTATCCCGAGGTCTTTCCTGAAGAATTATCTGGTTTACCTCCTGTACGACAAGTTGAGTTCCGCATTGATCTTGTACCTGGTGCCAACCCGATTGCTAAATCTCCTTACCGTCTTGCACCGTCTGAAATGCAAGAGTTATCAAATAGCTTCACGAACTATCTGATAAAGGATTCATTCGTCCGAGCTATTCACCATGGGGCGCTCCTGTCCTATTTATGAAAAAGAAGGATGGATCCTTCCGAATGTGCATCGATTATCGTGAGCTCAACAAACTCACGATCAAAAATCGATATCCCCTTCCATGAATTCATGATCTTTTTGATCAACTACAAGGTGCTACATGTTTCTCCAAGATCGATCTACGTTCTGGGTATCATCAGCTTCGTGTACTCGAGGAAGATATTCCCAAAACTGCTTTCCGTACATGATATGGACATTACGAGTTCACTGTTATGCCCTTTGGTTTGACGAATGCTCCAGCTGTCTTTATGGACTTAATGAATCGGGTTTGTAAACTTTATCTGGACAAGTTCATCATAGTTTTCATTGACGATATTCTCATTTATTCTAAGTCTCGAGCCGAACACGAACAACATCTTCGATTAATCATGGAACTACTGAAGAAAGAACAATTATATGCTAAATTCTCCAAATGCGAGTTTTGGTTGAAAGAAGTTCAATTCTTAGTTCACATAGTCAATGAGCAAGGTATACATGTGGATCCTTCCAAAATCACTGCGATTAAGGATTGGAACACACCCACTACTCCCACAGAAATTCGCTCTTTTCTCGGTCTTGCTGGGTATTACCGTCGATTCATCACGAACTTTTCCAAGATCGCGGTTCCCCTCACTGCTTTAACTCAAAAGAATAAGCCTTTTGAGTAGGGACCCAAACAAGAGGATGCCTTCCAAACATTGAAACAAAAACTCTGTAATGCTCCTATTCTATCTTTACCCGATGGCAACGATGATTTTGTTATCTATTATGACGCATCGAATCTAGGCCTTGGTTGTGTTCTCATGCAACGAGATAAATTCATAGCCTATGCATCAAGACAATTGAAAACCCACGAGAAGAACTACACAACTCATGATCTTGAGTTAGGTGTTGTTTGCTCTCAAAATTTGGAGACATTATCTTTATGGTACAAAGTGTGTGGTTTCCACCGACCACAAAAGTCTCCAACATATATACAATCAAAAGGAGCTGAACATGAGGCAACGATGCTGGGTCGAACTTTTAAACGAATACGATTGCGACATTCGCTACCATCCTGGTAAGGCGAATGTCGTGGCCGATGCGCTGAGTCGTAAGGAACATGTCAGGCTACATTATGTTCGAATTCAATCTGATATCTAGACACAAATCCTTCAAGCACAACGTACATGTGTGAACCAAAGCTTGTTGAAAAATGAGCTACCCCAAAATCTTGAACTTCAACTCGAAACGAAAGACAATGGGTTACTCTATTATTTGAACCGTTTGTGGGTTCCAAGTCAAGACAATCTCCGCACCTTATTGATGGACAAAGCTCATAAGTCTCGTTATTCAATCCATCCTGGTGCAGACAAAATGTACAAGGATCTCCGTACCCAGTACTGGTGGCCGGGTATGAAAACAGATATTGCCTTGTATGTGTCGAAATGCCTAACTTGTCTTAAAGTAAAGGCTGAACATCAATGGCCATCTGGTTTGCTTGAACAACTAGATTACCGATATGGAAATGGGAGAACATTGCAATGGATCTCATTACTAAACTACCGCGTACATCTAGAGGTCATGATGCTATTTGGGTAGTCATCGATCGTCTAATAAAGTCAGCACACTTTTTGGCAATTCGTGAGGGTTACACTGCTGACAAACTTGCTAAGATCTACGTCGATGAGATTGTATCTCATCATGGTGTTCCTTTGGAGATAATATTTGACAGAGATGCTCGATTCTCATATCACTTTTGGAAGACCATGCAATCTGCTATGGGAAACAAACTCAATTTGAGCACTGCTTATCATCCTCAAACGGATGGACAAACTGAAAGAACAATTCAAACACTGGAGGATATGCTTAGAGCTTGTGTGATCGACTTTAGTGGTAGTTGGGATTCGCATCTACCGTTGATCGAATTTTCCTACAACAATCGTTATCACGCCAGCATCGACATGGCGCCTTTCGAAGTTTTATATGGTCGAAAATGTCGTTCACCTGTCTGTTGGAATGAAGTTGGAGAGTCTCAGTTTACTGGACCTGAACTCATTCACGACACAACGAACAAAGTCAAGAAAATTCGCAATAATCTTCTAACAACTAGAGTCCGTCAAAAGAGTTACGCGAACAAGCGACGCAAACCCTTGGAATTCCAAGTTGGTGATCACGTCCTACTCAATGTATCCCCTTGGAAAGGAGTGGTCAGATTTGGAAAGAGAGGAAAACTTGCACCACGATACGTTGGACCATTCACGATCGTTGAAAGAATCAGAAAGGTGGCCTACCGACTTGAGCTACCTCCTAAACTTGGGAACATTCACCCAACATTCCACGTGTCCACTCTAAAGAAATGTTTAGCCAACGAAAATCTTCACATTCCCCTCGACGAATTCATGTTGATGACACTATGCACTTTGTAGAGAAACCTATGGAGATTTTGGACCGTGAAGTCAAGAAACTCAAGCGTAGACGAATACCGATAGTCAAAGTTCGCTGGGAATCCAAACGTGGCCTAGAATTTACTTGGGAACGAGAGGATCAAATGAAAGGGAAATACTCACATCTATTTCCATGAGTTTCCTCTAATTAAATTTCGGGATGAAATTCCTAAAGTAGGGGAGACTGTGACATTTGTGGTGGGTCGATCATGTAACGATTCCAAAAGAATTATCAATTAATGAAACATTTTGTTTTATTTTCGAGATTTGTATTTTTATCATGACAATTGCACATGTTCAATTTATGCACGATTCCAAACTCTTAAACAACTTCTAGAAGTAAAATCGCAAACTATTACACAAACGTAATCAGTTTAACGTGACGTACACTCCGGGACAATGACATAAGCTAAACATACCCTAAATACCCTTTACATAACTTAGAAATAAGTTGTGAGGGCTTCGGTATGGTAAAAACATGCTTATGCAACTTCAGGGACTATATTGCAAATTCTGCGAAGGTACGCCGTTTCGCGCATTTCTTAATCCGGAACATGTGCGTACATCCAAAAATTTTTGAAATCATTAAAATCTTGTATTTAAATGATTGGAATGAAAAAATATCATTCGTTGCGCATTTACGGTCATTTACGCGATCGTTACGATTTTTGTCGTAATTAACCGAAAACCGCAACCGTACGACCAAACGAGCCGACATCTATGACATTTCCGGACATATTTCAAGTTCCCTATGCTTTATCATCCTTATGAAGCTTAAAATCAGGTTAACGGGTGTTAGAAGTGCCCAAACGCGACGAAACACGTACAGGGGCCTGTTCTGCCATTTTGTGAAAGTTATTGCTAGCTAGGGTCCTTACGGACCGCAAGGGCAACCACATACGGTCCATAAGGGGTGCCCAGCACAGCAGCTTTACTGTCTTGCTCTTGTTCACTCTCTTGGACACTAAGCTCGCGATTTTTGCCACCTTCAACCTGCTTTGGACACCTAGAGGGCACTAATCCATGCCTTAACACCTGGATCAACACTTGGCATCATTTGGGAGCTCCAAGATTAGTATAAATAGCCTTGATCTTCGTCATTTCAAATTTCTCATTCACTTCTCTTTCTCTCTATAACTCTAAGTGGAGACTACCACATTGTTGGAGGTCTCCCATCTAAGTTTTCTGGTTCTTCCTTCATCCTTGCATCACAAGTGTTCCATCCTAGTCTTGTTTATTTATTTTAGCTATTTCAAGCTAAAAGTCAAACAGTGTTTGACTTTCAGCTTTGACCATTAATTGGTCAAAGCAAAGTCCAATTGGACTTTGCAACGTGATCGTAATCACGATGGTTATGATCCTTAGCAATCATGCCTACTGATTACCACGTTTACTAGTAGAAGTGACGAGTAAAAGTTTCGGTCAAAATGCGCATTTAAGTGCATTTTGCGACAGAACTATTTTCGGGTATCAAAACACTTTGTTTTGATACCAAAACATTTTTATACCTTAGTTAGACATGTCAAAACATGTCTCTCATCACTTTTAGTTTAGTGCTTGTTTAGGGTCGTAAGTCGAGCGGTCTTGACCACCGCTTTGACTTTCGAATCCGACCCGTTTGTTCGATCTTAGGATCCGACCAAACACATATTTGTGACCATAGTTGTATAGGGAATAACCCTCTGAGGTTATACCTTATGGTCACGCCATTTCGTTAGTGTTATGTTAAGTCGCTTATTATGCCTTTATAAATGACCAAAACGCCCTTTTTGCGCATAAATCAACTTTAAGCCTATATAACCAATGTTTTGCCATATACACTGATGTTATAACATTATTAAACATGTCTTGGCATATTAGACTTATCATAACACATATCTAATCATCCGAACACGTATTTACGCAAATGGCACGTTAAAGTAGCATAAACTACCTTAACGAGTCATAACGGGTCAAAAGCACTTAGGTTCCTTTCCAAATTCGGAATGTAGACTTTGTTAAACCATTTCATATGAGTTCCAACCCTCATTATATTCGATCCTCCGATTAAAGTCCCGATGTTTAGATAGTTATCCAATTTTAGGAGACGCTTGAATTCTCGAACTTGTTGGTGCGTTGTATCCATGACACGAATGACATTCATTAACTTTGGCCAAGCCGACCTGTAGTAAGTTACGGTAACATAGGACTGACAATCCCGTTACCAAGGTTCCCGGTGTTTGTGGGGAAGTTTGGGGAACGACCGAAACTGTTTACTTTAACAAACCCTTTGGTGGTTTGTTATTGCAATTTAAAGATACCCTTTGGTGGTATAGACGAGTCAACACAGGTTTGAATGTATTCACCGAAACGACCAAAAGTTTTCACAATTAAAACAAGGACGATTTGTTTGTAACACGGATGATGAACAATTGGTTTGTTATGTAACATTTGTCGAAAACGGGTTTCCAAACCCGCTCCGTTTTGTAATCGAATATCAAGTTATAAATGTCACGTTGCGTATTTATGGCTATTTTAATTTTTAATGATACATAATTAGTAAACAAACTAAACCATAAAAATTATATTTGATAAAAAGTAAAAATAAAATAAATAAAAATAAAATGAGGCTGACGGGACTCGAACCCGGGTCAGCCGGATTGTAACTTCAAAGACTTAACACCCACACGCATAACCACTCCGCCACTTGTTTGTTTTCTGTCAACTCTAGGAAACAAATGAGTCTTATATACAAGTCTAGATAAACCGGTTGCGTCAACTGAAAAACTGAAATCGGCTATTCAACCGTCTAAACGTTTGAATAATCGCGATTTTAGGTTTATAACCGATGCATCGACAATTCTAATCAATTCAGACTTGAATTGACTTGAATCGGATGATGATGGGTTTTATAACCGAAAACTTTCAATTCTTGGATTACTTCCATTCTAGTACTCCTTCGCGACTCACAAACACTCTGCACACCTCCAAATACATTTCCGCACACTTTACAGTCCACCGGAGAAGTTTATTTTACTCGCCGGAAAATTCTGCAAGTTCGCCGGAAAACCGTATTTTTCCTCAAATCGGTAAGTCCTTCAATACCGTCGTAGTCTAACAATTGTTAAGCTATTTCTAACTCAACCCTTTCAATTGAAATCGAATTCAGACACTGTTTTCAGATAATTCCAGTTCGCTGGAAAATTTCTGGAAATCTTTATCTTCGTTTGTGAAACGGTAAGGACCTTCAAACACACTGTTAACGTTTGTTTAGCACTTCAATTTCATGATTAGCTAATCAAAACGATTAATTGATTTGCTCAGTTGAAGTTCTTAAAAACAAAGACCGACGCCTTGCCGGAACTCTGTAATAAATCGTTCACCGGTATGTTTACCTCTAATTATCATCTCTGCTGTCTCATATCAGTCTGTGCAATGTTTAACAATCAAATTAACAAAGATTTAATGGTGTAATCTGCTGTCGGTAAAATCCAACGAAGAAGATGAACTGTGATAACATTATAAGTATAATTAAAATTGGTATTTTAAACGGGTTAGACACACAGTCCAGCGGTGGACTGTGTGCAAATAATACGCACACGTTCCGAGTTCGATCCCTGATATACGCACCCTCTATGTAATAAAATGCCTTTTTGATTAGAATTGAACCGGGTTAACTCCGTTAGTTGTTAAGTATAATAAAATTTGTATATTAACCAAGTTAGACACACAGTCCAGCGGTGGACTGTGTGTAACGTTAAAGCACAGGTCCTGGGTTCGAGACCTGTTAGTGGCACCGGTTCGATGAATTAAAATGTTTTTGAAATTAAAAGAATTTTGGATAAATTGAATTAATATATAAGTATAATTAAAAACAGAATTATTTCGGGTTAGACACGTAGCTCAGTTGGTAGAGCTGCGTGCACGCGTACGGGAGGTCTCGGGTTCGAGCCTCACCCAGCGCAATACAATTACACAATAAATCGGTCAACAAGTCAAACGGTCAACGGTCAACAGTCGCAAAAAGTCAACATATTTTTTATATTTTATTTATTTAATTTAATTTAAAAATCAATTAAAAATACTTAAAAATAATGTTTTTAAAGATAGGAAATAGCCTTAAACTCACAAAAATATATCTAAAAATCTTATTAAAATTATTAATAAAATCCACTCATTTACTATATTTTCCGTTATTATTTTAGGTTAGTTAATTCTCGTTGTCCCGCTCTTCCAACTCGTGCGCATCTCACCATCTCAAATCAAACGCACCCAATGTGAGTGAATCTTTACAAATTCCCCGTTTTAATCACGTTTTGGGGTGTATCATGTGTCTTGCTATATATTATATTTAAATCGTTGTGCATACAACATATCATGAACAAATGTGTATTCAGCTTGTTTCAACTGTTTGCGTGGTTATTGTTAGATTCAATTTTATTTTCAGTACATGCAATTTCATAGGCCGCCGCTCCCCATTACATTATGAGCGTTGAGCATGTTCCCCATTACATTATGAGCGTGAACCTGGCGTGCCCACATACGATCGGCTCCGTTTGATTGAGCCTTGATCGCACAGACAATTATCATTTTCCGTACATGCAATACGATCGGCTCCGTTTGATTGAGCCTTGATCGCACAGTTTAATTCATGTTATTTATTGTATGATGTTGGTATGTTAATGTATGCTATCATATGTTACTGTATGTTATAGTTGTGATTGCAATTGCTCCTGCTTGATTATTTACATTTGCTCATTCATGATTATGCACAATTTTTCATTGATAAACTAACAAGAAAATCAATAATAAGTGTTTATCTAACAAGGTTCACTCGCCAACTTATGTTGACCCAAAACCCGCCATTTTTACACATGATACAGGTGAACCAGCTGCAGCAAGAAACACTTAGGATTGGACTAGAAGAATAAAATGATTTAGAGTTTGGAATTGTTTTGTTTGGTTTATTTTCTTTGTATTGTATGGACATGTTTGGATATTTGGGAATGTAATTTTGACTTTAATAAATATGAAACATATTATTAAATATCATGAGCTTTGGTGATAACCCAATTATGCCCCGACTCTTATTCTGCTGCGGGTCGGGTGTGACATGTGACACAAACAAAGGACGACTGGTTTATAACAAGGACGACGAACATTTGGTTTATGACACGAACAATGGACGATTGGTTTATGACATGAACAATGGACGATTGGTTTTTGGTAATTGATTTAGATAATGGGACGTGTGTAATGTGATAAAAGCATGGTGGATACGCCGCTGGTACTTCCTATATATAAGTGTTTTATCATGTACATACGTGGCGTTATTCAAATCACTTGAAACAAAGGTTTTCAAACAGTGACACGCAACGATTTTAATTTAAGATATAAACCATACAAGGTTTCTTTCAAGACGATTTACTACTCCGATTTACAAAAGAAATGTTTTGGTCAAGATTCATGGTTACAAGTCTTTTATAAACTATAACTAACTTGTTTTAGTTGGTTAGTTATCATTGCAATACCAAATACTTTTTGATAACAAGGTTTTCAACTAACGATTCTAGTAGTCTGACGAGGTATTCCAATACATATACAAGGTCATGAATTTGACACACTCACAAAACCTATGTACTCGCCGGCATATTTTGCTGCCGGCATATTTTGCTGACTCGTTTTCACATATGTTTCAGGAAACCAAGTTTGATGTCGATGCATGGCTCACGTGGGATCGGACGCGGACTTTAGTGCCTTAAAATATGAAAGACAATTGTTGTTTTAGTTTGTTTTAATCCCAAGACAATGTAACTATGAAATTTCAATATTCAATAAAACATAACTTTTACCACGTGTTGTTGAAATAATCTGTTAGCGTGACTCCCCGACGTTTCTGCCGCGGTTTGTTGCTTTTACACGGTCGGGGTGTTACAGCTCAAAGGAGTGGCAATGTGTATGTGGTGGATATGTTGAAAGATAATCCAATGTCTAACGCTTGTATGTTCTCAGCTACCTCTAACAAAGAGACAGAACTATGGCATAGAAGACTTGGTCACACAAATCTCAAAACTATCACCACACTCTCAAAACAAGGTCTTGGAAGAGGTCTACCACCAAAATAATTCACATGTGATGAACATTGTGTTTCCTGTTTAAAAGGTAATCAACATAAAAGTTCATTCAAATCCATTAATGAGTCCAAAACTAGTCAGTGTTTACAATTGTTACATATGGACTTGTTTGGCCTTGTTAAAATCATGAGTCTTAAAAAGAAGAGGTATTGTCTTGTCATAATTGATGATTTTTCAAGGTTTACACGGATTTACTTTTTGCGTTCCAAAGATGAGACTGCAGGTGTTTTGTAGGACTTTGTAAGAAAAGTTGAAAAGCAATTTGATCTGCCAGTGAAAATCTTCAGCAGTGACAATGGAAATGTAACGCCTTTTTTTTCCATACTTTCTATTTATTGCAAGCTCGTATTGTAATTCTATTTTTGGAAATCACTGTATTCGTGTTCTTCTTTCGTTGTAATCGTTGTAATTGAGACTTGAATCATAATGGAAATATACATTTTGTCCATATACTTGTTCTACATACTCATACATACTTATACTTGATGCTTATACTCGAAAACGTGACATACTTGCGAATACGCGAAGTTTATACTTGATGCATACATAATACGTGATGTTTTTACTCGATCTCGATCATTCTATATTTACATATGCAATGTGACATGATACTTATACCTATAATACTTTACTTGTTCATAAAATGCCTTAAAATGACATAAAAACCCGTAACCTAGCACCAAATAACAAAAATTAAAATTGTGCCCTGGACCAGGCACCATGCGCACCGCATGGGGATATGGTTGCGGTCCACAAGGGGTGTCTGGCGGGTCATAATTGTTTTGGCTCGTGAAAATGCACGAATCCACACACAACCTCCTCACCAATCACCTCTAAACCTCCTTTAATCACCTCCTATCAACCCTAATTCATTCCTTATAAATACCAAGCATCCTCCAAGCGATTTTCCACTTTCCCAAGTCTCTAATCCTTCCTAAATCTGTCTCAAATCACCTCAAGAACACTTGCAAATCAGAATTTCGGGCAGATTCTTACCTTCATACTAAAGTGAGCATAACTCACTCAATACTTAACGAAATTGCCCCACTCTTTTTCCTACATACTTAGATTAACCTTAGGTTTGAGTCCAAGGATTCTCCATGGAGAATCCAGACCTGGATATTCACCTATAAGGCTCCAAAGTTTCTGTTTTGTTCAAATCTTTATAAAACTTATGATTTACCTTCAACAAACTTGTGTTCTTGTGCTTCCAATTAAACTTATGATTAGTAAGGCCTAACCAAACTTGTTAACATGAACTAAGGGTTGTTTTAACACCCTAAACTTTCTGTTTTGAAGAGCTTTAAGCTCACAAGTGATGCAAGTTCATGGACTTGTTCATGTGTGTCAACCTTGGTTAGCTTGGGCTATCCTAACTTTGAGACCACACATCACTTGATGATTTTCACCATTATCCCAAGTTAGTTTGCTAGTTGTAAAGTGACACAACCCCGCCTAGCCTTCGACATGTGTCGACGTCGGCTCCCCGTGTTGTAGCTCACTTGGCTACTTGGCATCGTGGTGTCACACTTTACATTCTTGTCATTTCCATTCTTGTCATATTATTGTTCTAAGACCCTCCTTGTTACCTATGGTAACTTGTGTAGTGGTGAACATCATACGAGGTTCCAAAGTGGATGGTTAATCCTCCCACCTCCTACTTGACTTCCATGACACCAAGAGGTTCCAAAGTGGATGGTTCATCCTCCTACCTCCTACATAACTATATAACTATATATGTATATATGGACTATAATATAATCCTAAAAACCGAACCCTTGATAATGACTAAATAATCATTTATCGAGTTATTAAGTTTTATCACTAAAGTATGCAGTTCCTTGTCATGATTCTAATAGGTCTCGAACCTATGAAACCATATCAAACCCATTCGGGTTATCATAGTGTCAAGAACAAGTGCTATATCTTAGTGATTATTTTCATACCATAATACTTTATTCTTAAATTCGTAATCATGCTCGATAATCCAAATCCTCCGTTAAAACTCATACTCATACCTATGTTCTTCTTGTAGAAGGACAAGGCGCCAAACCCTAATCTACAAACAAGCTCGCGGATTTCTTTAAGTGGAGCACTTTAGCAAAACCGTGAGTACACTCGACCCATTTACGTTTTATCACTTTTGGGTTGTAACATGTTACCGTATCAAAATACACTATCACAAACGTATACTTTTAAATGCTCAATCCTTATACACGAATACTTGTTATGCTTAGATACATGCTAGATTATACATGCTTGATCATTAGCTTAGCTAGCCCAAACTTGACTTGTATAGCGCTATAGGCGTAGCATGCCGCTTTTGTGACAAGGGAAGCTCGATCTCGTAAAGCTTTTGTGGAAACTCGGGGTTTGATCTAGTATTGCATGATTAGTATATACTTTGCTTACAATTACCATGTGAATTCGAGTTATACCTTTTTATACTTATGCTATGTATTCACCAAACTTGTGTACTTGCCTTTGCTTTTGCATTGAACTTGTATTTTAAACATGTTACAGGTTGAAGAAGATGATGCCATGAAATCAAAGTAGTGATGATGACTAGATACACACATAGACGTTAGGTTTATTATTGTTGTATCAATTTTGTCTTTTGTTATTATTATATTTGAATTTTTCCATGTAATGAATGACAATTATGCTATGAAATGAAATCCGGTTTAATTAAATATTGTCGCAATTAGTATTTATAAGCAATGAGCAATCTCTTTCTCTCGCCTCGATGTTTCCGCCATCGGCTGGGGTGTGACAGGAAAAGAGTTTAAAAATAAGGATTTGGATGATTTATGTCTGTTAAAAGGGATTGTAAGGCAGTACAACATCCCAAGAACACCAGAACAAAATGGGGTGGTAGAAAGAAAGAATAGGACCTTAATGGAGGTTGCCAGAACAATGCTTGCAGATTCGGGTTTACCTTTGTCTTTTTGGGCAGAGGCTGTAAACATTGCTTGCTATGTGCAAAACAGAGTTTTGATTAATCCTAGACATCAAAAGACTGCTTATGAAACTCTGTTCAAAATCAAACCACTGATCCCATATTTCAAAGTAGATTGTGGTTATTTTATAGGACACTCAACTACTGCCAATGTGATAACTGTGAAAAATCCCGGTAAACTTTGATTGTACAAGTCCGTGGTAACCGAACGTGGTATGTATATCGTGATATTGTTGTGATTATGTGTGATGATACGAATTCTGGAAAATGATACACCGACTATGATGGGAGTATATGCATAGTAAGTAATAAAAACATTACAGTGACATTACGCGTCACTTACATGACAAGTCAACGTCGTGAATGAACTGACGACTCTGGGAATAAGTGTTAGTAAACACGCATGACTTGTGTGCTATGCCAAGCGATATCTGTAATGTCTCGGAAGGATCCGAGAGCACGTCATGGTTGACATCACACTATCAAGGACCAACGATGCGTGGTTGGCATCCTTAGCCTTTAACAAATGTTAAACGAAGACTTGACGTTTAACAGCTCATTAAACCTTTAATGTCGATTATTAGGTTATCGGTAGCATTATTTAAGATTCCGAGTTCCGGGAAAAACTTAGTTTTGTGCCATAGACTGTGACATATGGTTTGAAAATAATCAAAGATCGGGCACGCAAAACGAAGCAGCTCCCGGTTAGGGAAACGCCTTCGTTCTAGGCATAACATAAGGCAACCGAATGTGCAAGGAACGATCGATGAAGCTTAAAAACACTTAAACGAACGTCAAATGAGACTTTTATGTTAAAACGTAACCATGCTCGGATTTCGAGACGGTTATGCTCTGTTTTTAAAACCGAGTCTTTTGACACTAAGAACGCGCAAAACGGAGCCCGTTTTGCAAATCGGAGACGCGTCCGGGACCCTAAAATGGAAGATAAACATCATCTTTTAACACGCCGACCGAAGCACGAGGTGTCCCCCTTGGGACCCACCTCCAAACCACCAACATCCCCATGTATATATATCTATTTTTTATTTATTTTTCATTTTATACTTTATTTTTTCACAAAATTACCCCAAATCTCCAAAAGTCTGCTCTAAATACCTCTAATTCAGCTGAGTTCTTCACTAATCTTCACTAAATCAAAGGTATTAACCTTGGTTATCATGATTCTAAGTCCGTTTCTTCGATTAAACACAATTTCTAGCCGAAAAAACGCATTTTAATCCAAGATTTTTGAAGGTTTAAACATGTTTATGGGCTGAATAAGAACACCTTGGTATTTACCTGGTGTTATATGGCAGCCATGATCACAAACTTTTGGGGTTTGATACCCTAATCAACTCTTATTCGACAAAAATCGCTTAACTATTCTATTAACCGAAAAACAATGAATTAAAGCTTGATTGATCTAAAGTTCTAGCATATTTGGATTGTAATTGGTGTGTAGGTACTGAATATAGCCTTCACACCCTTCTGGACTCACAAGAAGTGCTTGGAATCGAAGCTTTCGCTAGGTATATCATCCGAAAACCGAAACTAGCATAGGCAGAATCTTGTTTTAGCTATAACTTGGTCGGTTAAGCTTGTATTGAGCTGAAATGTATTGTGGTGATGTAGGATATTGTCAGGAAGGTCCACGTAAAATTTAGAATTGTTGGAATTTTCTACGATTTTTGGTGAATTTTTAACTTTTTTGCCAAAAGAATTTCGGAAAAATTATCAAAAGAATTCAATAAATCACCAAAGTTTACAGAGACACTAAGGAACATATGGGGAATGTTCTGGGAAAATTCTGAGTTCATTGGTTGAGGTTTGATTTGGGTTAAAAATCCGCGTTTTTGTGTGTTTTCGGTAGCCGGGAACGCACCGAAATAAAATCGGAAAAATCTCAAACTTTTGTGAGAAGTTCCTGGACATGTATAAGGTGTTCTGGAATATTTTTGGATTTTTTGAACTACTGATGTTATTTAATTTTAATTAGGTGGTTAAAAATAGTTTTATAAATAATTTATTTAAATAAGTAAATTAAAAAATAAATTCCCAGAAATATTTCACATAATCTATAGATTTTTACTGATTTATATTAAAATTTACAGATTATATAAAATATAGATTAAATGGGAATTTATGGAATTAAAAATAGATTTTAAGGCAATTTCGGCAGTTTACCGTATAACGAACCTGCCAAACTGGAAACTGACCCAACCCGACAAATACTATAATTGGAACATTGGGAGTATTATGGGAGATTCCCAAGCAAATTGGGCACTATGGATGTGCTCTAAGACAATCCGGGAGAATTCCCGACAGTGAAAATAGAAACTCAAATTTGGGCAACTTAAATCCCCCAAACACTCAAACTCCCTTAATGAGAAGTTAATCATTCTTGAATAACCACGTGTTGGCACTACTGGTATTCCCGTACCATTATCCGAACACGTTAAACTACTTACCTTGGCTGGCACGCGAAACGGTGCCCGGAAGCCAAACGGAAAACTAATACTACCCTGACGTCCATCACCATACCAGTGTCCTATAGACTCAATCCGGAGTAAAAACTCCTGACCAGATCCAAGTTATAACCATTACCAACTTAGATACTGATTTGAGTCCATACTTGCATGGGTGTTATTAAAGTTGATACAGTTGGTTGAACCCCCTTGCGTTGAGATCACTACTCGTACGGTGAGTTTCACTACCCCGCTTTTAACTGTTTTATTGTTTTACTTGGGGGTGGAATGCATGTTACAAACTGTGTTGATTACACAAACTTATGAAGGGAATTTCACTCCCCTAACATATGAACTTGTTACAAACTGTGAACATTGCACCAATTTGGGAGTGAGTTACTCTCCCAGTTCTAAACTGTGACACTATTTCTGAGATGATTGGGATGTTATGAAACTGTGTTAATTGCACCAACTTATGATGATGTGAATTATCTGACACACGAACTACCTCCCCTCTACAAGTGATTAGCGTAAGCCGTGGGCAGTGAATAGTACTATTGGTCTGACGAACCCAGGCCGCGCCCGACAAAAAGGTCGGCAACTAGGTCTGCACGTGTCCTAATTTGGTTGTGTTGTTAGGCATAACTACTAAGGGGCGTTGAACTGCACGCGACGCAGTTGATGGGCCAGGAGTGTCTTTGTGACACGATCCGGTGGCCGGGAGTGTCTGGGATGACATGACCCGGGGTAAAACAGTCAGGTTTCTCTTGTGTCCTCGTGTAATTCCATCTGCGACTATAACTATGACTGTGACCTTCATCATGACCAAGATTATGACCAGTGCAATTAAACTTGTTAACACATATTGTTACACAACAATTAAAGTAGTGGAACTCACGCAGCGTTTAGCTGACCTTTTTAAAACTAACATGTATTTCAGGTAACTTGAGACTGATGTGATCTATGTATGTGGTTCAAGACGTGTTTGTAAACGAATCCTGATATAGACGCATGCAGCTTAGAAGACTTATGTGGTTTATGGGAACACGCAGTTGTAACATACATGTAGTATGTAATCAACGTTTTGTAAGTAATAAAATATATTGTCTTTATAAACAATGTGCTTGTACCAGAGGTGTCTGTTGCATCCCGGATTATTTGACTTTCGCTGCAAGTTGGGGTGCCGCAGAATATGGTATCAGGGCCATTGGTAATAGAGAATTAGGTGCCTTTAAGGAAACCTAGAGTATAACTACAGGCTTGAACTTTAGTGGACATCATTGGAAAAATTAACCGCAACTAAAAATGCTGAGTGAACACTGTAAAGTATCCTATTTGCAAGTACCAGGATGGCCTTGTGGGGCAAGTGGGTTATTATGGTCCGGAACGTAATAACAGACTAGCTCATACGAGGCAGTGTTGGGAAAGCCGCGGTAATAAACACACTTAAATACTGGAATGATACATTCGTGTGGCAAGGTGATAGTTTGTGAATGTTTGTGCGAGAATTGATACATGAATTGGGATTGGTGGATAATGCATTACTACATATGCCTTTGGGATAGGCAGAAAACTGATATTACAGTCCATTCCACATTCCTACTGACCACCTGTTTAATATACACTAGAGTTGGATTCATACCACTTCACAGTGGTTACTTATATTTTATGATGTGAAACCCCAAGCCTTTAGTGCAATATGATCTCACCGACCCTATCCTTATAATTATTATAACGATGATTACATACAAGAATGGTATTTTAAAATGAACATAGATACACAAAGAACGCGCAGGTCGTTCAGATAGACTGGGAGGACGTGTGTGGATCCTCACTTCACTTCTCGTTGCTTCACATTCGATTGTTATACAATCGCAGAGTTCGAACATCTTACGAAACTTTTCGTCCTTGAATCCGCGATTCATTTGATTATCCGCTGGATTCCTCTTGGCTTGCAATATTGGCTTTAGCTTTTACGCCGTGTGATACTATAATACTTAGTGGTATTCATTAGCACATGTTTCGGTATATGTTTATATCTGAATATGACGATCTCCGGGTCATGGAGATGGCATGGGGTGCGTGAATAAGTTACCCTTCCTGTTGTCATTTGATTCCTTAGGATACAATGTTGGTGATGGTACAAGATCCCTTTGAAACGCTTTGTGTTGTGGAACCTCGTTTTGTGTGACCATCGGTACATTGTGTTCTTTTACGATTGTAGATAGTTTCGAATTTCAGTTGGTTATTTGCAGAAAGTAGTATGAGGCCCAAATATCGTGGAGAACGGAATATTGATCAGGTATATGGGTGTGGTGGATACGCTGCGATACTTCCTATATATAAACACCCGGCTACATGATCAAGGTACCGTTACTCATGGCAGACGGGCTTCATGTTGCGATTTGTTCGGTTATGTTTGGGCAATGCGGTATTGAGACTTCGACCCGCTTTGATGCGATAGATGACGTTATAGTCGTCGTAACCACGATATCTATACATGGTTGTAGTAAGTTTACATGAAAGGTAGTTTGGGTCGACATATAAACGACCACTGGATTAATCCTGGGAAATCCTTTTCTTTTCTCAAAATCGTGACACGATTTCCAGGGGTACTACACCTTGGTAGTACTCCGTACTGAACTATTTGGGTATAGCAGGGTGATAGCTTACCCACATCGATGACCCAAAGATCGATTCGCGATAAGTAACAATGTTTCTGTCTTCGATAAGACAATTCAGCATAAGTTATTTCTTTTGGTAGGATTTGCTAGAACGTATATCCATTTATTCGAAATCATTACGTTATGACGAACCAATTGTACTCATGTCACCGACCGTTATCTATGAAACTACTCTGTAAAGCATATATTTCCGTTATTAGCTGTCGCTCGCTAATGATGCAATCACTAAGTCTTAATAAGGACACGTAATTATCATTGGTATTGATAACCCAAGGGGATTATGGGTAACACATAAATGGAGAAAACTCATCCGTTGGGATCAAGGATCGGCGAAAGGTTGTGTGGACGCGGATGTGATTGTAATAGGACTCGTAGAGGCGAGACAATGTTGCCTATATTCCTTGTCACCGTTAATACTTCGTATTAACAAGGCACTTCTATGCATACGTTTAGTTATAAATATACAACATTACCACAGTTAAATTCAAGTTTTAAGTGGTAGATCTCGGTTGGAAGGTGTTGAGGTCCGGTACGTGTAATTACTAATTTAATATGCCCTGTCCTGTTAATAAATGTTCAGCCATGCTACGGTACGTTGGCTTCATATGGAACTACGACATGTGTCTCGATGATAGAACCAAGTGACTTGCAACCTTGAATCCTATTGATTTAGTTCGAACTACTGCAAGATAATTCCCCGGTAACTCGAAGAAGTAGTGAATGAACGGTACGAAGGGTCGTAACGAAGCTACCTCTTAATGAATATTTAATAAACAAATGACACAAAGCGAATGTTTCCGCCGAACGATTATTTTATTTTATATATTTATGTGTGTCAAATGCGAAGGACGAGATTTAAAAGAATCGTATAGAATTTTTATATATCAAACGATCTCTTGTTTTTAGCTCGCATAACTAAGTAAAAATATATTCTAATGAAAAACGAGATCGCCTTTGAGTAGTATTTGAGTATCGTAATACGATGCCTAATCCATGTGACAACTCTATATATTCGGTCTTGAATCAATATCACCCGTATGAGGGCGGTGCATTCGCGTAAGGGGATACATGGGTTTTTGATTCCTTGCGATTAAGGCTTTTCGCGTCATGATACCTACGACGACCTTGCGATCGGTCCTGAGTAGGAACCAACTCAGATACTTATATGTCTATAGAACGTATTGACTCCCCAACCCTACGATAATAATAATACATGGGGAACACCATATGTCTTCTCCTCTTTCTCGAAACATTTGAGGAGTCCAAATAATTATACACGATGTTATTCACAATTCCTATGGGATGATCGAAATTCCCTTCGGACCTTTGTAAAGGTGTTATTTGGTAAGATCTCCAACGTGTGTAGGAGGATGATGCATGGGATACACTGACTTTCATCCACCGATGGGATACAAAGTGAACGATACCCTACATTGTGAGTAACCTAAAGTTATTCGGTAGACGGCGTTGCTAGTCCTCATGAGTATACGAGGACTAAATTCTCTATATCAGGAAAATATTGTTGAAACACCCATCGTCTTCCTTCGAATGGTTAGTACCTTCAATTGATTTTCAGTTTGATCAATTAAATAAGTATTCGTGAGATACGATGTTACCAAGAAACCCGATTCTTCGCTAATTTCGAGTGACGACAGTTCTTGTGTCGCTTAAGGAAACAAGAACGGGAGAAATCTTAAGTATAATACTGTATACATACATATATACCGGGGTATTCATACCGTGGTGAAATTCATGATCGGGGGATGACAGTCTGAAGCTGTTGCGCGATTTCCGCCTCGGTCATTTGTGGTGAGCATTTAGGGGCCATTCTATTATAAACAATACTTATGTACATGCATTAATGTCACATTTTCAATCCTCCCATATCACACAAATTCGTCACACACATGAGTCCACAACCTGTATACCCAACATCATTATCATGTATGTAATAATATCCGTCATCGTACCACTGTTAAAATTGCACTTAGACTTAACCCAAAAAGGGCCGGTGCTTAAATGTGTTGTTAAAGCATGTCACGGGAGTAGCGTATATACGCCATATTATGAAAAGCATGAACTACTATGTATGAAGGAACACGGTCAAAACAAAACTTTCTTTGAAATAAGAATAATCACGAGTAGTCCGAATATTATAATTGGTGTCTTTTGTGCGCTGAACCCACTTGGGGGAAAGCTAAACAAGAAAGCTAGTAGTTCCGATCATTCCAGATGAAGGGACTAGTGAATCTTCCGAATACATCCCTCGGATATCATGTCCATCCAAAGGGGGAATTCCTTTGATAAGCACGTATTATATACTTAACATAAGAAAAAGACTACGATGCAACAACTAATACTCTTCAAACTTGGAGAGTTACTTAACACTCGCTACGAATTGTAAATAACTCGATGTGTGATACTAAGTCAAACTAAATGACCAAAGTGTAGATCGGTGCTTGGTTGGATGCACCGACCGTATGTGAACTAGCGGTCGTCAAAGTACTCGGCTTACCTCGATTGATTACGATTTTCATTCAGCCTCCTTGAAACTGCTTATGTTATTTGAAGAGATTGTCGAGCGATTGTGGATCTATGCTATTACATTTCCCAGCAGCACGTATTCCTCCCGTGCCCTATTGGGAAACAAAACTGATTAATCCTGCGACCAAGGGGTCGAGAAACTCAACAAACCTAGTCTCGACCAACCCAGGGGCCGGGTCTTCATTTCTTGTTTACATTATTACGAATATGAGACTAACGGGAAAAATCAGATTCAGTGGTCAGTTGTCCCTATCGGACTAGGGTGATTATGAATTCTGGCTTCAGCCCATGGTTTCGTAAAACCACATGAATTTCCCAATGTAAACCAAGATGGTTTAGCATGAACGAACTCGACGAAACTCTTATGTTTAAGCGGTGATTCAAATGGCGGAGGTATCAAGATGGGAAGGCATTATATCTTTTTATACTTATATACAATTCAGATCTTACCAAGTCCGAATTGACCAGAAAAACCACGAGACCGAGACGGTCAAGTGGTGATTAACCACCTTGTGACTAGTATGGGTTATATTCGCCTATGCATTAGATAATCTTTCAAGAACATCATGGGAAACGATTACTTCTTGTTGTCTCCATTAACGAAACCGTCGAGCGTGGCTATGTTCCTACCCTGCGAAGGGTACTCCGTCAATGGGGAACCTTGATTCGATGACTCGTTACCGTACGTCTACGATCAATGCCGATCCCATGTGTAGGGGCATCATAGTGATACTTGTGATCGTTAGACACTCAGCACGCCTTAAACATTTCCTTGTGATATAGTAGCATTCTAGATGTGGTACTACTGGAATTAAAACCGCATTGGGCGCACACCCTATCATTCCCGGTATATGGGAAATTGTACACAATTATCTCCCGAAGAATCCCATCGATGTCATCGAAGTTACTAAGTTGTTTCCTTCTGGAAAAGACACAGATAGTTGTACAACAGCTGGAGCCAAGCTCCCATAACTAATTCAAACTGGAATTATTACTGTAGAAATTCCATATCCTTACGACGTGATTAGACTACTGTGAATAGTTCGGGCACCCTGTAGATGTGAGAATGCAGATTCGTTGTTACCCGGGTACATGCTTGCCTTATGGCAACCGTAGGCTCGTAAAAACCTTTCTTTTTCTCTACCATAGAGTAGGGACTCTCGTGGTCTGCTAGTATTAGCCAGAGATACTCTCGTACACGACAAGGGAAGATTGGCGTGCACCACTCAGTAAGACCAAATTTATTCCCTTAACACAAACATGCGGAGCATGGTGCTCATTATTGCAATGTTCGCAACAAACCTTGGGAGAGTACCCATTCTCCTCCTTTATAGGGGGTGTTCAATAACTATTAAACGAAATTGTAATTGAAACATGTGGTGTATGAATGGTGAAGAGAATGAATGCAAAGAAAACGTAATAATTGCAGTCAGCTATAAGCTGAATACGAAACTCATATCTTACTGTGAGTCCAACAACACTCTCACTTCCAGATTGGAAGTGATGACAAACGTTACTCTTAACAATACGTAGGAATTGTGGATGGACAAATTACACTGCTACTATGTAGCACAATTATCATCTCCGTACGATGATGATACTAAACGAAAAATGAAAACATACTTGTTTGTCAGATGACTGACATGAATATAAATACGGAGCTTTCCAATGAATTACTAAACGGAATTTCGAGGACAAAATTCTTTTAGCCGGGGAGACGGTGACAATTGTGAAAAATCCCGGTAAACTTTGATTGTACAAGTTCGTGGTAACCGGACGTGGTATGTATATCGTGATATTGTTGTGATTATGTGTGATGATACGAATTCTGGAAAATGATACACCGACTATGATGGGAGTATATGCATAGTAAGTAATAAAAACATTACAGTGACATTACGCGTCACCTACATGATAAGTCAAAATCATGAATGAACTCACGACTCTGGGAATGAGTGTTAGTAAACACGCATGACTTGTGTGCTATGCCAAGCAATATCTGTAATGTCTCGGAAGGATCCGAGAGCACGTCATGGTTGACATGACACTATTAAGGACCAACGATGCGTGGTTGGCATCCTTAGCCTTGAACAACGTGTTAAACGGAGACTTGACTTTTAACAGCGCATTAAACCTTTAATGCCGATTATTAGGTTATCGGTAGCATTATTTAAGATTCCGAGTTCCAGGAACAACTTAGTTTTGTGCCATAGACTTTGACATATGGTTTGAAAATAATAAAAGCTCAGGCACACAAAACAAAGCAGCTCCCGGTTGGGGAAACACCTTCGTTCTGGGCATAACATAAGGCAATCGAATGTGCAAGGAACGATCTATGAAGCTTAAAAACACTTAAACGAACGTCAAACGAGACTTTTATGATTAAAACATAACCATGCTCCGATTTCGAGACGGTTATGCTCAGTTTTTAAAACCGAGTCTTTTGACATTAAGAACGCGCAAAACGGAGCCCGTTTCGCAAATCGGAGACGCGTCCGGGACCCGAAAACGGAAGATAAACATCATCTATTAACACGCCGACCGAAGCACGAGGTGTCCCCCTTGGGACCCACCTCCAAACCGCCAACACCCCCCCCCCCCCATGTATATATATCTTTTTTTTATTTATTTTTCATTTTATACTTCATTTTTTCACAAAATTACCCCAAATCTCCAAAAATCTTCTCTAAAGACCTCTAAGTCAGCTGAGTTCTTCACTAATCTTCACTAAATCAAAGGTATAAACCTTGGTTATTATGATTCTAAGTCCGTTTCTTCGATTAAACGCGATTTCTAGACGAAAAACGCATTTTAATCCAAGATTTTTGAAGGTTTAAACATGTTTATGGGCTGAATAAGATCACCTTGGTATTTACCTGGTGTTATATGGCAGCCATGATCACAAACTTTTGGGGTTTGATACCCTAATCAACTCTTATTCGACAAAAATCGCTTAACTATTCGATTAACCGAAAAACAATGAATTAAAGCTTGATTGATCTAAATTTCTAGAATATTTGGATTGTACTTGGTGTGTAGGTACTGAATATAGCCTTCACACCCTTCTGGACTCACAAGAAGTGCTTGGAATCGAAGCTTTCGCTAGGTATATCATCCGAAAACCGAAACTAGCATAGGCAGAATCTTGTTTTAGCTATAACTTGGTACGTGAAGCTTGGATTAAGCTGAAATTTGTTGTGGTGATGTAGGGTATTGTCAGGAAGGTCCACGTAAAAGTTTAGAAATTTTGGAACTTTCTATGATTTTTGGTGAATTTTTAACTGTTTTACCAAAAGAATTTCGGAAAAATTATCAAAAAATCAATAAATCACCAAAGTCTACAGAAACACTAAGGAATATATGGGGAATGTTCTGGGAAAATTCTGAGTTCATTGGTTGAGATTTTATTTGGGTTAAAAATCCGCGTTTTTGCGAGTTTTCGGTAGCCGGGAACGCACCGAACAAAATCGGAAAAATCTCAAAATTTTGTGAGAAGTTCCTGGAAATGCATAAGGTGTTCTGGAATTTGTTTGTAATTTTGAACTATTATGGTATTTAATTTTAATTAGGAGGTTAAAAATAGTTTTATAAATAATTTATTTAAATAAGTATATTAACAAAATAAATTCCCAGAAAATGTTCCTATAATCTACAGATTTTTACTGATATTTTTATATAAAATATAGATTAAATGGGAATTTATGGAATTAAAAATATATTATTTTAAAGCAATTTCGGCAGTTTACCGTATAACAAACCTGCCAGAACTTGGAACTGACCCAACCCGACAAATACTATAATTGGAATACTGGGAGTATTCTGGGAGATTCCAAGGAAAATTGGGCACTATGGATGTGCTCTAAGACAATCCGGGAGAATTCCCGACGGTGAAAATGGAAACTCAAATTTGGGCAACTTAAACCCCCAAACACTCAAACTCCCTTAATGGGAAGTTATTCATTCTTGAATAACCACGTGTTGGCACTACTGGTATTCCCGTACGATTATCCGAACACGTTAAACTACTGACCTTGGCTGGCACGCGAAACGGTGCCCTGAAGCCAAACTGAAAACTAATACTACCCTGACGTCCATCACCACACCGGTGTCCTATAGACTCAATCCGGAGTAAAAACTCCTGACCTGATCCAAGTTATAACCATTACCAACTTAGATACTAATTTGAGTCCATACTTGTATGGGTGTTATTAAATTTGATCCAGTTGCTTGATCACCCTTGCGTTGAGATCACTACTCGTACGGTGAGTTTCACTACCCCGCTTTTAACTGTTTTATATGTTTTACTTGGGGTGGAATGCCTGTTACAAACTGTGTTGACTACACAAACTTATGAAGGGAATTTCACTTCCCTAACACATGAACTTATTACAAACTGTGAACATTGCACCAATTTGGGAGTGAGTTACTCTCGCACTTCTAAACTGTGATACTATTTCTGAAATGATTGGCATGTTATGAAACTGTGTTAATTGCACCAACTTATGATGATGTGAATTATCTAACACAAGAACTACCTCCCCTTTACAAGTGATTAGCGTAAGCCGTGGGCAGTGAATAGTACTATTGGTCTGACGAACCCAGGCCGCGCCCGACAAAAAGGTCGGCAACCAGGTCTGCACGTGTCCTAATTTGGTTGTGTTGTTAGGCATAACTACTAAGGGGCGTTGAACTGCACGTGACGCAGTTGATGGGCCAAGAGTGTCTTTGTGACACGGTCCGGTGGCCGGGAGTGTCTGGGATGACACGACCCGGGGTAAAACAGTCAGGTTTCTCTTGTGTCCTCGTGTAATTCCATCTGCGACTATAACTATGACTGTGACCGTCATCGTGACTAAGACTGTGACCAGTGCAATTAAACTTGTTAACACATATTGTTACACAACAAATAAACCAGTGGAACTCACGCAGCGTTTAGCTGCTTTTTAAAACTAACATGCATTTCAGGTAACTTGAGACTGATGTGATCTATGTATGTGGTTCAAGACGTGTTTGTAAACGAATCTTGATATAGACGCATGCAGCTTAGAAGACTTATGTGGTTCATGGGAACACGCAGTTGTAACATACATGTAGTATGTAATCAACGTTTTGTAAGTAATAAAATGTAGTGTCTTTATAAACAATGTGCTTGTACCAGAGGTGTCTGTTGCATCCCGGATTATTTTACTTCCGCTGCATGTTGGGGTGTGACAGCCCAAGCCTATAAAGTGTTTAACACAAGGACTAGGCGTGTAGAAGAGACTTTGAATGTAAAGTTCAGTGAACTTTCTTCTTTAAAAATCTCCGCAAATTCTATTGAATTGTTTGATTTAGATAAATTTACATTTGAAGATGTGTCTTTTAATGCAGGTACATCACAATCTTTCCATCAAGATTATGTATTTGACATTGTGATCCCACAGTATAAAGTCACTTTCACTACCAGAGAAATAGATGTTCCAAACATCTGTCAAAACTCTGTCACTGCTACATCAACAGTTGTTGATCCTCAAACCTCTGCCACTTCACAAAGTCAACCCACTGTTGACAAAAGTCCATCTTCTATGGATAAAAAGTCAACCTACTTTTACACCTATCCCACCCATACCTCCTCCTCCATTCCAAACATCTGTTTACTCTACAAAATTGCCAACAGATGTTAGCTTAAATGCTTCTCGTTTGCAACCTTCACCTCTAAATGCCATCATTCCATACAAGGGAGATCTAATGTACCTTAAAAATCACCCATCAGACCAAGTTATTGGCAACATCAATGAAGGGGTACTCACAAGAAGTTAACCCCAAAACATTTGTCTTTTTGCTGGTTTTCTATCACTCACACAACCTGTCAAGTACCAAGAGGCATTGAAAGACAATAGTTGCATAGAGGCTATGCAAGTAGAGCTCCTACAGTTCAAGAGACAACAAGTATGGGAACATGTACCTTTGCCCTTAGGATGTATGTCCAATTGGCACAAAATGGGTCTTCAAGAACAAAACAGATGAAAGGGCATTGTTTTCAAGAACAAAGCTAGGCTTGTGGTTCAAGGCTATAGAAAACAAGAAGGCATTGATTATGATGAAACATTTGCTCCTGTAGGAAGATTAGAGGCCATCATATTGTTTCTAGCCTTTTATGTCAGCCACAACATCAAGGTGTATCAAATGATATAAAATGCGCATTTCTTTATGGTAAGATCCAGATCATGTCTACAAGCTTAATAAAGCTTTGTATGGCTTGAAACAAGCACCAAGAGCCTAGTATGAAACTCTTTCTACCTATCTCTTATCCATAGGCTTCACAAGAGGTAAAATTGATAAAACATTGTTTTTAAAATGGAGAGGAAAGGATTTGACGATTGTCCAAATTAATATGGATGACATCATTTTTGGATCCACATGTGATTCCATGTGTGAAGAGTTTAGGGAACTCATGACAACAGAGTTTGAGATGAGTGCCATGGGTTAACTTTAGTCCTTTCTTGGTCTCCAAGTTAAGCAATTGCAAAATGGTACATTCATCCATCAGAGCAAATATGTCAAAGAATTGTTAACAAAATTGATATGAATGATTGTAAACCATGTAGTACACCCATGGCCACTTAAAAACCGTTCGCTGTTGATGACAAAGATGACTTGGTTGATCAAATACTTTACAGAAGCATGATTAGCTCTTTATTGTACCTATCTGCATCAAGGCCAGATATCATGTTTGCCACATGTGTCTGTGCCAGATCCCAGTCATCACCTACAAAGTCCAACCTTATAGCTGTGAAAAGGATATTTAGATACCTAAAAGGTGCTCTCACACTTGGTATCTGGTATCCTGCTAATGGGAATATTGAGCTTTCAGGTTACTCAGACAGTGACTTTGTTGGTTGTCACACTACAGGAAGTCCATATCAGGAGGATGCATGTTCCTAGGCAATTGCTTAGTCTCTTGGCAAAGTTAAAACCAAGCTGCAGTTTCAACATCAATAGCAGAGGCTGAATATATTGTTGCTGCAAGCTGTACAACTCAACTCTTGTGGCTTCAAAATCAGTTGCTGGATTTTGGTGTAACTACTTTAAAGACTCCTCTCATGTATAGTCAAGCAGCTGAAAACATCATTAAAAATACAGTGTCTCATTTAACAACCAAGCACATTGACATCAGACATCACTTTGTGAGGGATTGCTATGAAAAATATTTGATTTCTCTTCATCATGTTCCAACTAAGGATCAACTGACAGATGTGTTGATAAAAGCTTTAGACACATCACCCTTGAGAGCTTGATATCTAGGATTGGCATGTTAAACATGGATTAAAAGCAAAATTTTGTTTTCCATGAATAAAAAACATTAAAATATTTTCAAAAAATCAAAAACCCATCCTTAAAAATAGCTTTAAAATTGAAAATTTTCAATAATCCTTAAAGTTTGTTCTAAACCACTGTCTCTAAAACCTCTGTTTGGCTACAAATTATCCACTACTAAAAGGTATCCTCTGCTCTCATTTACCAATGTTAGGCATAACCACTGTTTATCCTAACCTCTGATGTATATCATCTGATAGAGTAAAATCACCACTCTACATATCCACTATTCCCAACCTTTATTGCTTTCCAACAGAGGTTATCTAACAACTGTCATCCATTACCACAACAGAGGTTACCACGTGGACAGATGTTAGCCATCAGATCTTTCAAACAGATGCCACGTCAACGTTCACTTTTTCCCTTTATAAATATCCATATTCTATCCAAACAGAGTTTATATTGCCGTCTCGAATTCAGAATTCTTAAAAAGCAGTTTCCATTACCATCTTATTCACTACTCCTTGCCTTCATCTCCGATCATGGCTCTGCAAATTAAAACTCCTCATAACTACCTTCCTTATTTCGAGAAAACTAACAAAAACAAAGCTTTCCACTCAATAAATGATGTTTTGACATTGTCAAAATACAAAACATACTCACTGCCGACGCACCAATATATGTGGATACTCTCCGATAATTCTGGGCTAAAGCTGAAGTTCAAATTCAAAATAAAAAGCCCTATGCTATCACGTCTAAGATTGGAGAAACCCTTGTTCAAATATCCCCATCTTCCATATCCACAACATTTGCTTTAAACGACTAGGCATGTAATAATTCTTTTGCGAAACAGCCTCTTCACACAGAGTTCATAGAAAGAGGGTATGAAGGTCAATTGGCAGGAGTTACAATTTTTAAACCTCAATTTCCACCTGAAATGAGATATTTTTTCCATACCCTACTTGTATGTCTCTCAGCCAACACTACCTCATTCAATGAGATTCCAAAAAAACGTTAAATACTTGGGATATGCCATTTTTATAAATCAGATTATAATCTATCTCAGGCATTGTTCTTGGACTTGGTTGCAAATGTGAATGCTGTTAAAGGAAACAAAAATAAAGCTTTTTCTTATCTATCCCATACTTTAAAGCTTATACCTTCAAAAATAAGTGTCTGATAAGGATTTTCAACAAGGTGAAGCTTTCAAAATAAAAAGTCTTACAAATGAAACTTATACCAGAATGTCACATAAGGAGTCATTTCTAAAACACAAGCAAAGGGGGATGAGAATATTTTAGATAAGTCCACATCTGTTGTTCAAATCTCTATTGTAGAGCCCACAGCTCCTGGTGATCATAACACCACAACCGGTGTTGTGAAACCCACACCAACAAAATCCAAAAAGAAACCTTCCACATCCAAAAAGCCCACCAAACAAAAACAAAATAAAATGGCACCTCTGGAAGATGAGATCCCAGAGAATAACCTTGTGGTAACACCAAAACCACTTAAAACCACTGTTGCTACTTCCTCACAACAGCTGGAAAGATCTCCACCCATCCAAACTCTTTTTCAATCCTCCCAAAAGGATCAAGTTGTAAGCAAAGGGTCACCATATCACGAGGCAGACCTTTCACTTGAAAGTCTGTTCCAAAGCTCCTCTCCCAGGGCTATGTCTCTTTCTACTCCACAACCTTCCACTCCAATTCCACCAACATCCATACCTCTGTTTGATGCAATTGATAAAAATCAGACACAAATCAGTTCCTCTCAATCACCTATTAAAGGGAGCAAACTTCCACCGAGTCTGAGAAAAATCAATTTGCTATCCACAAATAGTTGAGGAAGTTACAACCGTTGAGTTACACGTAATTCTTGGTGGTAGTTCAAGTGAAGCGGCCACTACAACTGATGAAACAATAGTTTTTCAGTTGGACAGTGGTTTAATCTATAAGACTTCCTTGAAGGCAACAACTATTGAGGATACAATTGTAACCTCTGTTTCAGTTGAAAGTGCCCAGTACCAAGAAAAAGGGGCATTTGGTTCTGATAACTTGGAGTCTTCTCCTATTATGGAACCAAATACAACTACCTCTGGTAGGAATCCAGATGATCCTATTAAGTTAGGTGATGAATTAAGATATAAGGATTTGACGGAGAGAACTACTTCTATGGAATCCTCAATGGAGGAAATGGAATGCATGATGATACAATTATTGAAGAATTTTGAAAGTCAACCTTCCACTCAGCAAATTGCCAATGAGCTGTGGAACTTAGTGCAACCAATTATCCAAGTTCAAAGGAATTTCATTGATATCAACCACAATACTCACATGGAATTAATAAGAAACATGGTTGAGGCCGGATACAAGGTTACAGAAGCTGATATCAAGGCCATCAGAGAACATCTCTTACACACCACTGGCTCTGCCCCTCCAACAGTACTTCAATAAGAAGTAGAAGATGATGCAAAAAGGGGGAGAATGATAAGTTGAGAAAGTTGTGGCCTTCATCACAAGCAAAACCATCAAAGGTGCAACAAAAGACAGGGTATGTTAAAACCTCTGCTAAGGCATCGGATGCTAGAAAAGAAAAAGGGATTGATGAGACCCTAAACAAGAAAGCAGAAGAGATTGCCTCAGAAAAGCAGAGAAGGCAAGATACACTTGAGAGTAAAGCTTCTCTCCTAATTAAAAAGAATAGGCTAAGCAGATGGAAAAAAGAAGATATTGACACTTCAAAAATGAGAAAGTCAACAAGAAATGTGAGATAGCCAATTACCATCTCTCCTAAAACCATTACTAAGTCTACAAGAAGTGTATCCTCTGCTAGAACCAAAACCAAAACCTCTCCACAAAAATCACCTAGAAGGAAACCATCACCATCACCAAATCAACCAACAGATACTGGTACAACAGATGTATCAGCAGATGTTCCAAAATCAACACCAAACCAAATAATAGATGTTGGTACAATAGATGTATCAACAGATGTTACACAAACAGCTACGATGTTAACCTTTCCTACATAAACCCAACCATTGCTCACACCATTTAGAATTCCAACACGTCCATCTTCACCAAAATCAAATCTACACGAAAAAAGAAAAAAAATTGTTGTGCAAGAAGATGATGAAGAGATTCCATCACCAATCTCTCTATCATCTGCCCCCATTCAAGCCGTACCAATCTCATCATTTCCACCAAAATCCACTTCAATTCCAACCTATCAACCACCATCTGTCATTCCACTGGCTGCTCAGTATCCTCTAGAGATTCATGTTGTCAAAGGTGAAATTGAATCTTTTTATACAATAGAAGATCCATCACAAAGATCCTTCACATCTCTCTTTGGTTATCGAAAGCCCAAAAACTTAGATGAGTATTTGAAGCTAAAATCAAGACAGACCGAGAATATATGAAAAGAGATGTGCAAAGGGAACGATGACAGGACTGCTCAGAGAATCTTGTCACTAGAACTATGTAAGGTAAGAAAGATAGAAGATTTTGCCAAAGACCTGTGCAAGTCCATGTATGAGAAGCCAACAAATGTTGAGCTTGATAAAGAACTGAGATAGGATTACCTTGATCACATCATGCAATATAAACCATACAAAGCAACCAAATCCCAGTTCAAAGGTTGGAAAACAGATGCTCTCAAGGAAGAAACCGATAGAATTCAAAAGATGCTCAATGATCCTTCACAAAAGCCAACTCCACCTGATTGGAAGAAGTGTAAACAAGTTGATCAAAAAAAGGCATTAAAGCTAAAGAGAATGAGAGAAGAGCTTGTTGCTGCAAAGTATGGTAATGCAAGGTCTGTTGCTAGATGGTCTGAGTCAAGAAATGTTGAAACTTACAAGAGACTGGAACAACTGAGAGAAAAGCATCATATAGTTCAAAAGAAGCCAGTATATCCAGTAGTGGTTGTCCCTCAACAGACCCTTACTTCTAGAAAGCAGTTCCCAACATCTGGCTTATCCATAACTGCCTTAAATCAAGTAAAAAGGCAGAAGCGGATGTTTGAGACTGATGAACAGTTGTATGAAGAACACAGGAAAGAGGGATTGAAAAACCAACTGGTCTATCACACAAATCCTGCCAGTGACAAACTACGAAAAACATTTACAAATCTTGTCAGCAGGCCACAATAACCAAACTCCTCAGAAATAAATCTTCACCAAAGAAACCAACTTATTCAAAAATTCTAAAGTGAAAGTCATCCTTAGACACCCACGAATTGACCTAGCTCAGATCAGATGGTGAAGTTCAAAAGATAAGAATAGAGGATGTATATGGTCTGAATGCATGTGACCTCCAAGATCTGTTGAAACTAGAACTTGAAAGGAATTTTGAATACATGATTTCCTTGAACTTTGAGTTACAATTCAAACGCCAAATAACGGAAATTCTAATGAGAAATAAAGATCAGAAAAAAAGAAAAGTTTTGGCATCATCTGTTCCAGGGGATATTGTTGGATCTAGTGGACTTCACAAAGAACAGATGATTGGAAAGCCAAAATAGTCTGTATCATCTGATCATCAATAACAGTGCTTTGAAGGTCTTCTCCTCCCAATGACAAAGACTCAACCTGCTAACTCTAAACTCTGCCAAGACCAAAGTCTGTTCACAAGATCTGTTGAAGACAATCTCTGCTCAAAGTCAAAGGTCTGCTAAAGAGAACCTCTACTATGAAGATTAAAGACTGTTGAAACTAAAGTCAGTTGCGGTCAACAGATAATAAGACTCAACAGAGGTTTCTCAACAGATGATCTTCATCGGAGTTTATTTGTATTTCAATGTATCAGTACTTAGTTCTAGCATATGTTAGAGTTTGTTAGGTCATTAGATGTCACTGTCTAGGTGATGTCAGCTTAGATTCCTCAGATGTTTTGTTTGTACTATAAAAAACAGTGCATGTATTGTTCTATGTATCACTTTCACCTTGACATTTTTGTACGAACAAATTAGAGTAATCAGGCTGGGGGGGAGGTTGTAATCTTCATGCATACGTAAATCAAATTTAAAAAAATATGTTGATGAAAGTAATATCTCCATTGTTGTGATTGAAAAGTTTACTATTCCGCTACATATTTCATCTTTACTTTATCTTCTTACATTGATTTCGTCTTAAACTATCACAACAATTAAACTCAGATTCTAACATAGTTACATGAATATTTATTAATATGGTTGATCTCACTTAATAACAATGAAACAATGCAAATTGTGACTCAATCCAGCCTTATATCACCAATTCTTACAAAAAATCACTAAATCTCAATATTACGTACCTGGATATAAAGGTAAAATGCTCACATTATTAAAAACACAACTTTCGTTATTGACTTTTTGATTCACATATAGTATTATCAACTTCATAAAACTTGTTTATAAACTATATTATTCTTTATAAAGATTATACCAAACATGTAGCATTATAAATTGCTTTTATATTTTACTAATTTAATGTGTTCAAAGTAATTGTGGAATTGAATGTCATTATCACTTATAGATATCTCTTGACTTCCTTGCGATTAAATATGGTGTTTTAAAGACATATTTGCTCTAAAAAAATTAGTTAACAGATGCATTGGGTGTTGTATTGACGTGTGCGTGTATATACATATTTTTACAATGAATTTTACACACGTTTCGATTTTAAAATTATAAAAATGATTTATACTTCAACATTAAACACACACGAAAGGGCAAGTGTACCCCGTCATATATGTAGTAAAGTATCGGTATAAACCAAGTATCGATCCAAAGATGCGGGCGTAGACGATAATACTAAACATTTATCCTTACTTTACCGGTAGAAAAGATAGGTGAATAAGTTGTTTAAACTAGAATGTGACTAAAATATCATTTTTATTTTCTTTTTCTTTTAAAAACACAATAGACTCCAAAAATGAAAAATAGATATATAGCCTTGCTTTACGAAAATGTTCATGTTAATTAAATCGGATTCGCCACTAGAACACTTGGTCAATTTTCCCATTTTTAAAGACAATTAGTATCCCTTTCGGGAATCCTAACATGACAACTCTTTGGAAAGTTAAAACGACAAACACACTTTAACTACCTAAAATTGTTCTTTAAAGCCCTATTAATAAATGTCCATGTAAACTTCCTAAAGATAAGTTTGTCATCCGTTAGGAGTTTTCTATCCTCACTTAATCAAGGAAAGCGTCACCGATAAACAAAATGCAACCACCGAGACAAGCATAAACTAGATTAAATCACAACCAAGTTTATTTTACAAATCTTGAACAAAAATCAACCAAAATAGCAATTTTGGCCTAAATTACTAACAAAGTTCACAACTTATGTCAAGAATCCGTAACAACACCATCTAACCTGCTAAGGTCCTTCCGTGAGAGAAAACACTCTTGCTTAGTATTAATTACCCCTTATTAAACCAATACTCATTTCTACTTTCATGGTGTAAACATTTTAAACAAGTTAAAAGTTTATTAATAAGTGATTAATTAAGCTTCTTCTTGCAAATATCTCAACTAATGACATACTAATCATCCAAGATAATTAACTATAATCAAGAATCCAACATCAATAAACGAGGTTGCCAAACAATCATCAAGGATTAACATAGAAAGTGTTAAGTGTCATTACAAACATAATTAACATACTAATGGTTGTTCATGAAGCAAGGAATACTAGTGTTTTTACCCTTAGGCTACAATATTACATAAACATCAACCAAATGCTTGAATTATAAGCAAAAACACGGAAAGATTCAAGAATCAAACAAAAAACAAGTAAGAGATTGAAGACCCGGATGGTAACGGAGCTTCTCGGCACTATGGGGGCTTGATTCCGAGCAAAAGACGGTGTTTCCGGAGCCCAGAAAGTCGCCTGAGATGCTCCCAAAAATACAGAATTACGACCAGAATGCCTTTTATTGTTTTCTATAACTTTTTTAATTGGCACTGTTGTGCTCATAAAGTGCACGGCCGTGTAATCTTGCGACATTAGCAGATATGGGGAGATCTTCAAAAGTGGCACGACCGTGCCAAAGGATGCACAGACATGCATGTCCGAGAAACAGCCGGCACTGCCAGCTGCACTGGTAGTGCATCCGAGGAAACAAGACCGGCATGGTCATGCTAGTCGACGCACGGTCGTGCATCTCCGAGTCGTGGGCTTGGTCATCGATGTCTTCGGGTTAGCACGACCGTGCCAACATCCGCACGGTCGTGCCAAAGGTGCTGAACTCAACAGAGAGTTCGTATCTCTGTCGATTCGCCCGAAAAATCCTCATTTTCTTCATCTTCTTGTCCGGCACGTTGTTTCAGGCCTGCAAATAAAACATAAACGATTAAGTGCCTAAACTTCGATTTTATGGCCGAAAATGCGTAAAAAGGAACAAATGGGGGACTAAAATATGTGTAATTTAACGTATATCATGTATCATAAGGAATTATACTTGTACCTCTTAATTTTTTTGGGAAATTACAATTTTCGTCTTCTGTGTTTATAATTGCAATGGATGACCGTTAATTTTGAACATATAAGAATAATCCTTTACGTTTTAAAAACCTTACACCCCTCTCTTCATTGACACTAACCCGATTACTTTTCTTGGTTAAATCTAGCAACGCGGACCCCACATGAGGACAACTTGGTCTTTTACTAATTTATAGAAAAAAGTGATACACAAAACAAAAGAATTAAAAATTAGAAAAACACATTATATAAATCATGAAACCCCTCCTCTCTATCCCTCAACTATTTCTTTCTCTCTATGGTGACTTTTCTTACCAATCAACCCCCCACCACCAGCACCACTGTTGGAATTGGGTGTCAAATTATAAATTATTTAGCATTACTATAAGGTACAATTTAAAGAGTTACACTTTGGACATAAATAAAGATCATGTATCACAAAAGTGGATTAGTAATGAAGAACATATATTTGTGAAATACTAAGAAATGTTAATTGTTCTGAAACAATTAATTTGCGAAAATAATTGGTAACATTTAAGGGGTTAAACAAATATTAGTTAATTTGGATAATAAATTATTGTGGTTATTTTATGAGGAACGAATATTAGTATAGTGGTATGGTCAATAACAGTTATTCGACACAAACGAGAATTAATTATTATTGTATAGTAATTAAAGAAAGAACTAGTTTTATTATATGAAAATAAAAGAAAGTGAAGGGGTTGACCTGATAACAAGTAATTAGTGAATGACTAATTACTTGGAGAGAAAGTTACTTGTGCATGAGTTCAAGTGTAATTAAGGTTTCTTTAAATAAGGGGTTAGGCCTAAACCCTAATTACAACTTAACAGTTTTACAGGTTTTGATAGAAACATGAACACATACAAAGAAACCCGATACCCTCCCTCTCGCTTGTCCTCGATTAGCTCCACTGTCGTCGTCGACCGCCACCTAGCCACCACCTATGTGCACCACTTTCTCCGTCGCACACCACCCTCCCGTGTTTTGCTTTTCGGATAAAACATATTTGATTCTTTTTTGCATGCGGATCTCGTGGTGTTCTAGGAGTTTGTGATTGGGCTTACTAGTGGAGCTATTTGTCGCATCCATCGTGTGAGTTGTTGGTTTTCGTCAAGCTATAACTCTTAACCCACTATGGTTGTGTTTTATATAATTCTCTGATTAACTTATACTTGGACCATCGGCGGGACTTTTATTATCCGTTTAGTGTTTATTCACGCTTCCGCATCTGATTAATAATAAGATGTTATTTTCATCAAGAAATATAAAAATGGATTTTATATTAAATTTTAAAACGGATACTTAGGATTCCCTATGACCAGCTGCCACCACGGCAATTACTAGTCTCGTGTATCCCACCACTTCTGACTAGTGCACCACCACCGCCAAATTAACCTCCGATCTGTTCTTGATGTAAGTTTCATCGTTGAAACTTCTACTTTCTGCAACCACCACCACTGGCGGCGCCAACACCTGCAATGACGTCAATTCGCTACACAAAGCCCTAACTCGACTGACAACAAAACCCTACGCAAAACCCCCACTACCTTCGGCACCAATCCAATCAGTTCTTTAATACAATCGGACATTATATTAATCGATCGCCTGACCATTATTGATTTCAGATTAATACCCGATGTGCTGCAAAATACTTGCATTTATCGTGTATATTTTGTATATTATTACAGTCGTTTTTATCAGGTTTTATTGTATATTTGATTAGTTTGTGTAAATGCAGGTCCCAGGAGGAAAAAGAACTGAAAAGGAGCTAAAAAAATCAAGTAACAAATAACCGGGAGCCAAGGATGATGTCCGGGGGACTAAAATGGAAAATGGAAAATTGAGAAAAAGGAACCTCCCGTGCCACGCGGGAGGGAGTGATGAAGCCCGTGCGACGCGTGAAAGAGGTTGACTATGCTGCATATTTTTGTGCTGATGCATATGTCTATTGCCTACGTCATCGTATTATTGGGATTGAACCTTTGGAAAGGAACAAATGATACAAAGTCAAAACACACCATCCGAGCTTTGATCCAACCATCAGAGGTTCTAAACCGCTGATGAGTATCTACTACTTTCATTAAACTCATTGCTTCCTATCCTCTGACAGAAGAAATTCCCAACCGCTGATAGAAGATCACACGAACAGAGGATAGCAGCAGTGCTTAGTTTAGTATTAGATTAATCAATGTAACAGTGCTATGGACTGATTGTTTAGTCTAAGCAGTGTTTGTAGTTAGTTATGTTTGTTAGTTGTCACTATCAACCCTGACGTCATTGAAAGACGATTAGTGGTTAGATAATCAGTATAAATAGGCGCTCAATATAACAGTTAACACTTGTCATCTTAAAAAGATCAATTTCGCATATCTTCTTCATTTCTTACTATCAAACGATCGTTATTGGGCTAAGGGGAGTATGTGAATCACATGCAATAGTTTAATTACTTGAAAGCATGATGGTGATGAAAACAAACAACCAATTGATTGTTGTAAAAGTTTTCCATTAATCCGCTGCATTTATTTTTTGTTTTCAATCATTTTTTCATTACTTGAAACAAAAACAACAATCAATTCAAACTTAGATCCTGACAATTGGTATCAGAGCTTGGTCAATCGATTTTGATTTAAAAGTCAAATTGATTTGAACAGATCAGCTCTTTGTTGCTAATTTCGTTTGATAAGTTTTGCTTGAATACAGAGTTTTATTACTACAAAAGTTTTTAAAACTCAAATCTGTTGCAAACAAGAGAAATGGCGCAAAACACACTGGAATCCAATATTGGATCCATGTTCAAACCACCTATGTTGAAACGAAATGAATATTTTATTTGGCAACATAGGATGGGTCATATTCTCACCCAACAGAACACCGGATGCTGGAGATCCGTTGTGTTTGGACCCCATGTTCCCATGGTTCCAAGTACAGAGGATCCCCACCCTCAAGTCCCTAAAAAACTCGAAAAGTACTCTGAACAGGATATCCTCAATATCGAATTGGATGCTAAGGCTTGTAGCATCGTTTCTTCAGCTTTGTCCAATGAGATTTATGCGGGATTACTTCATTGTAATAGTACTAAAGAGTTATGGGATGCTCTTAAAGAGCAATCCGATGGTACTGAATCGAGAATAATAGAGAAGTTTTAAATCAACAGTATGAAACATTTTGCCACGTTAAGGGTGAGTCATTAACCCAACAGTTCGAACGATATAGCTGTCTCATCAGTGAGCTCAAATTGGTAAATGTGGAATTTCCAAATTCGACTGTCAATCGTCGTTTCTTGAGATCTTTACCTGAGAAATGGGAGACTGTAGCTTGTGTCACTCGAACAGCTTTTGGTTACAAGGAAATGACCTTGACTCAACTTCATGGTCGACTTCTCACATATGAGAGAGAGTTGAACCAGAAAAAGAAACTACAAGAGTCAGGGAAAATGACCGATGACTATACTCTGGGAAATACTACTCTCTATAGTCATGAGGAGGGGTCTGGTAGTGGAAAGGATCAGAGTTTTGATCATTACATTGACATAACTGGAAACAATTTCAACTCTGATCCTTGTACACCCAATTTTGCTTTTGCTGCAAATTGTGAAAGCCAAACCTCTGACAATCTGAGTTTTGAGATGAATGACCTACAACACTTTGAACCCACGGATTTGGAAGAAATGGATATCCTACACCAGTTGGCACTTTTGAGTGTCAGGGCTAGTAAGTTTTACAAAAGAACTGGTAGGAGGTTTCCAGGGTTGCATGGGGGGTTAAAAGTTGGGTTGGATAAATCAAAGATAAAATGTTTCAAGTGCAATAGGATGGGACATTTTGTCAGGGAATGCAGAACTCAAACTGCAGGACCAATTGTTACCCATCCTGGCCCCAATCCTCAAAGCACTGCAATATTCCCAGTTTGCCCCTGCACAACAAATGCAAAACACTGCTCATTTTGCAACTCCTGTAACAACTGCCCCTATTCATTATGTCCAAACCTCTGCTCCACAAATTCAATATGTTCAAGCACCACCTCAAGTGCATGTGCAACAAGCTCCACATGTCACTCAAACTACTCAAACCACTGCTACACCAGCAGAGGTTACACAACAAAGCTTCTTTACCCAAGGTTTTGTTGACTGGTGTAGTTTGCCTAAGGATTTAACTGATGAAAACTTTGCTCTCATAGCCAAATATGATTTTGAAAATGAAAACTTGTGTTTTATGGCTCTTGAGACCACAGTTGAAGGTGATGAGTCTGTGGTACAGGAGTCAAAATCTAATGTGGTTGAATGTTGTGAAGCAGTGGTTACACCAGAAGTTACACCTGTGGTTGATGTGAATGTTGTTGATGTTGAAAAAGACAATCTATCTTACCCATGGGACACAGATGTGTGTGAAGAAGAATGTGATTGTGCTCTTATGGCTGCTTCAAAGGTATCACCTCAGATCCTCAAAGATCTATGTTCTGGAAAATGCATTATTGCTTTTGCAAACATAAAACCGGTGAATGAAAACCTGAGAAACAAAATTTTAGAAGATGAACTTAAGTTTGAAAAACTTGTTAAAGAGTTGAAAACAAAGTTAAGTGAAAAAGATTCTGAAATGAGTAGCCTAAGGCATGAGTGAAGCATAACCAAAGATCAGCTCCAAACAATGGTAGAAAAATACCAAGTTTACAAACAGGAGCTAGAATCTACCCAGATCACTTGTGAAAAATGGGTAGAGTCTTACAAAGGTTATGAGCTTATGCTTGATGCTCAAGTTAATAGCAACATAAAGTTTAGTATAGGCTTTAGGGAATATGACCATACTTGTTAAAATGTTGCAAAAATGGACTCTGAGCTGGTTGAAATAGTCCCAACAAACTTGGCTGGTGAAGAAATTAAAATCACTGATAAAGAAGGAAACAAAATTGTTCTTGAAAAACTAGAGGTTTTAACAAAAGATAAGGAAATTGAAAAATATCAGTTTAAACTAACCTGGTCAGATGAATGCGATATTTTGGATAATTTCAAGCCAGTGGACTTCTCAACCATTGATGGTGTTAGAGCCCCAAAAGCATTGGTAATTCCTATCAAAGATGTGCCAGCAGAGATTACAACCACTGTTGTCAAAAAGTCTGATAGAAAAAGGAGAGAAAAGGTCAATCACTTGTTTTGTGAGTTTTGTGAAAAGAGAAATCATGAGGCTGCAAATTGTTTTTGTTAAAAGCCTATGACATAAACAAAACACGTGTTATACCTAAACTCCTAGATGCACCATCTGCAACAAAACAAATCATTTAACTCAGGAGTGTTCCTATCTCAGAACCTATGATCAAAAGGTCAAAGAGATTAGGGCAAAAGCACTTGAAAGAGAATATTCAAGCTCTGCTGGAAATAAATCCAAGCAGAGGTTTGAATCAATTGAACATCTGTCACCAAAGCTTTAAATCAAACCTCTGTTCACAGAGAAATTCAAGTAACAGATGCACCTCCATCAAATCAGTTTCCAAGAGGGAAAAGCCAACCTAATTACCAAAAGGTACCTATGACTTATGAGACTTACAAAAAGTCTTCTAAGCCAATGGTAAATAGACATCCTCATGGTTACCAACAGTTGATAGGAGGTAGCTCACAGCAGTGGTTAGCCTGATCTAACCACTGCTCATTGATCTGAACTTAAGTCTGGATCATCTGATACCCCGTCCAAAGACATTTTGGCTTTGGAGACCCACCTGAACTAATTATTTCAAAACATGTGCAGGGAGCTTCTACTTGCCTTAACAGTCTTTGGTATGTAGATAGTGGAGGCTCCAGGCACATGACAGGATGTAAAGCCCTGCTTAGAGATTTTAAAGCTCATGGAGGGGGTGATATATCTTTTGGGAATAATTCAAAAGGGAAGGTGTTAGGGTCAGGATGTGTCTCAGCAGGAAAACTCAAGTTTGAAAATGTGAATCTCATTGACAATCTAAAATTCAACCTTTTAAGTGTCTCACAGATGAGTGATAAGGGTTATGGTTCCTTTTTCACAAAGATAACTTGCCAAATAATAGGGCCAGAGGTTGTCCAAAAGATTGATCAAATCATTGCAGAGAGCAAAGCACAGTTGACTGCTCATAGAGTAGGAAATGTGTATGTGGTTGATATGGTAAAGGATAATCCTATGTCAAGTGCATGCTTGTTCTCAGTTGCCTCAAGCAAAGAGACAGAGCTATGGCATAAAAGGCTAGGGCAAACAAATCTAAAAACCATATCCACTTTCTCAAAACAAAGTTTGGTTAGAGGTTTGCCCCAAAAACAATTTACTTGTGAAGAGCATTGTGTTTCCTGTTTAAAAGGTAAACAGCATAAAAGTTCTTTAAGTCAATTGAGGAGTCCAAAACAAGTCAGTGTCTACAGTTGTTTCATATGGACTTCTTTGGACCTGTAAAAATCATGAGCTTAAAACACAAAAGATATTGTCTGGTGGTAGTTGATGATTTTTCCAGGTTAACATGGACATTCTTTTTACACTCTAAGGATGAAACAGCAAACATTTTGCAACACTTTATCAAACAAGTTGAAAAGCAATTTGATTATCCTGTAAAAATCTTTAGGAGTGATAATGGGGCAGAGTTTAGGAACAAGGAGTTGGATGCCTTCTGTGAGTCAAAAGGGATTGTTAGACAATACAACATCCCTAGAACTCTAGAACAAAATGGGATTGTTGAAAGGAAAAATAGAACTTTAATTGAATTAGCAAGGACCATGCTTGCAGACTCAGGTTTACCCTTGTCCTTTTAGGCAGAGGCTGTAAACACTGCTTGCTATGTCCAGAACAGAGTTTTGATAAACCCTAGGCATCAAAAGACTGCCTAAGAATTGCTTTATAAAATCAAACCTCTGATCTCTTATTTCAAAGTCTTTGGCTGCCCATGCTTCATTTTAAACATCAAGGATTCAATATCTAAGTTTGCAGCCAAAGTTGATTGTGGTTATTTTCTGGGATACTCAACCACTGCCAAAGCCTACAAAGTTTTTAACTCTAGGACCAAGTGTGTTGAGGAAACTCTAAATGTGAAGTTCAATGAGCTCTCATCTTTGAAAATCCCAGCAAATGGACCTGCTGAATTGTTTGATTTATCTAAATTTACATTTGAAGATGTGTTTGTCAAGACTAACCCTGCAGGAATGCCACAATCATCATTTCAAGAGCAAGGATATGATTGCATTTTTCCAAATTTCAAAATCTATCCATCAGGCAGAGGAGCAGATGTTAGTAGCAATGGTGAAAGCTCTGCCAGGTCAACAGTGATTAATACTCAAACCTCTGCTAGCTCTCAAAAACAAACATCTGTTGATAAAAGTCCACAACAAATGGACAAAAATCAACCCACTTTCACATTCATACCACCAATTCCTCCACCACCATTCCAATCAGAGGCTGGACCATCAAATTCACCAGCAGAGGTTAGCTCAGATGATACACATTTGCAAGCTTCGCCTCAGAATGCCATTATTCCATATCAAGGTGATTTGATTTTCCTCAAAAGCCATCCATTGGATCAAGTTATTGGCAACATCAATGAGGGTGTGCTCACAAGAAGCCAAGCCCAAAACATTTATCTTTTTGCTGGTTTTTTATCACTCACACAGCCTATCAAGTACCAAGAGGCACTGAAAGACAACAGCTGGGTAGAGGCCATGCAAGAAGAACTCCTACAGTTCAAAAGACAACAAGTATGGGAACTTGTACCACTGCCAAAAGATGTGAGTCCCATCGGCACAAAGTGGGTCTTCAAGAACAAAACTTATGAAAGGGGTATTGTTGTCAAGAACAAAGCAAGGCTCGTGATTCAAGGCTACAGACAGGAAGAAGGGATTGACTACGATGAAACTTTTTCTCCAGTAGCAAGGTTAGAAGCCATTCGCCTGTTCTTAGCTTTTGCTGCTAACCACAACATCAAGGTGTATCAAATGGACATCAAAAGTGCATTCCTGTATGGAAAGATCAAGGAAGAAGTATATGTTTGTCAACCTCCTGGATTTGAGTATCACTTTCATCCTGATCATGTTTACAGGTTAAACAAAGCACTGTATGGTCTAAAACAAGCACCAAGAGCCTGGTATGAAACTCTATCCGCTTTTCTCTTATCCATTGGTTTTACAAGAGGTAGGATTGACAAAACCCTATTTTTAAAATGGAAAGGAAAATATTTGATGCTTGTCCAGATTTATGTGGATGACATCATTTTTGGATCCACATGCACTGCCATGTGTGAAGAGTTTAGAAAATTCATGGCAGCTGTGTTTGAAATGAGTGCAATGGGTGAGTTGCAATGTTTTCTTAGTTTACAAGTCAAACAAATGCAAAAAGGCACTTTCATTCATCAAAATAAGTATGTGAAAGAACTACTTAAGAAATTTGATATGGATGATTATAAACCTTGCAGCACACCTATGGCAACATCCAAGCTAGTCACTGTAGATGGCAGAGATGACCTTGTTGATCAAACATTGTATAGAAGCATCATTGGGTCTTTATTGTACCTAACTGCATCAAGGCCAGACATTATGTTTGCCACATGTGTCTGTACCAAATCACAGTCAATGCCAAGAAAATCAGATCTTATTGCTGTAAAAAGGATATTCAGATACATAAAAGGTGCTCCCACACTTTGGTATCTGGTATCCCACTAATGGTAACATTGAGCTTGCAGGATATTCTGATAGTGACTTTTATGTAAAACAACAAGGAAGTCCACATCTAGGGGAACTCAATTCCTAGGTGATTGCTTAGTGTCTTGGCAAAGCAAAAAGCAAGTTGCAGTATCCACATCCACTGCTGAAGCAGAATATATAGCTGCTGCAAGTTGCACTGCTCAAATTTTGTGGCTTCAAAATCAACTCCTGGATTTTGGTGTGACTGCCTTGAGGACTCCTTTCAAAATTGATAGTCAAGCAGCAGAAAACATCATCAAAAATCCAGTTTCAACCACCAAGCACATTAACATCAGACATCACTTTCTGAGGGATTGCTATGAAAAAGGTCTGATTTCTTTACAACATGTCCATACCAATGATAAATTAGAAGATATGTTGACAAAAGTACTTGATGCTTCCATATTTGACAATTTGATTTCTAGGCTTAGAATGTTAAACATGGATTAAAAACAAATTTTCTTGTTATCCATGTGTAAATAGCAATAAAATGTTTTTAGAAAATCAGAAATTCATCCTTAAACATAGTTAAAATTGAATTTTTCAATAAATCCTTAAAGTCTGTTCAAAGCTCTGACAGCACAAAAACACTATTATTTAGAAAAATCTATCCACTGATGCAAACCTCTGATAGTGTTTAAATTGGACACAACCACTGTTAGTTTTGCTCTAACAGTGGTTAACCAAACAACTGTTTTCCATTGTCAAATAGAGGTTAGACGTGGACAGAAGTCATTCGACAGATGTTGCATCAGACGCCACGTCAAGTGCACTTTTTGAAAAACCCTATAAAACCTTGTTCTATCCCCAAATAGAGGTTTCACTTTTCTTGTGCGATTTCAAATTTTTCAAAGCCCTTCTCTCAAAAAAATCTTCTAAAATCATGGCTCCTAAAACCAAATCGAAGAAGAAATCAACACAAGAATAACCCCCATTTATCCTAATCATCAAAACACCACATAATTACACTGCTATTCTCGAAGAAACCGACACAAACACTCGCTGTCATTCAATGATCCGGATTCTGAAAGAATCAAAATTTAAGCACATGTTGGAAGTCATATTTTTGGGTAAATGCTATAGTTAACTCATCCGCTGATGGTGTGCCCTATTCCATTACTTCCAAAGTTGGTGCACACGAATGAAAATAAGCACACAATCTATCTCCCAAGTCTTCATGTTAAATGATATGCAACATCTGGTATCATTTCCTTTGAGGGAGATGCAGCATGAGTTTGTTGAAAGAGGTTACACCGGGCAATTGAAAGGTATGACAATCTTCAAACCCAATTTTCCTGCAGAGATAAAATTCTTTTTTCACACATTGCTTACCTGTGTCTCTGCAAAAACTATTGCTTTTAATGAGATCCCTTTAAACATGCAATATCTGGGATTTGCAATCTTAACTGAGTCTGATTTTAATCTTTACCATGTATTATTCAATGATCTCATTAATAATTTTCTAAATATTGAAAAAAGAAAAGCTTTCTTGATACATCCTCGTTTCTTGAGTGTTTACTTGCCAGACCAAATTAAATCAAATGCAAGTAAACAAGGCGCCGTAACCAACCCTGGCCGCCTAAATCATGAAACCTTTACACGAATAACAAATCAAGACAAAGTTTCCAAAACAGAAGCAGAGGAGGCTAAGCCTATTTTACAAGAACAAAATGTTCAAGCTCAACCTACGGCTGCTAAGCCTACTGCTCTAGGTGATCAGGGCATCACAACTGCTGCCCTGAAACCCACACCTACAATCTCCAAAAAGAAACCATCCAGAGCATCCTGAAAACCTCCCAAACCCAAAAAGGGTCCTCTGGAAGATGAGATCCCAGAGGTTAACCCTGTGATAGCACCAAAGTCACAAACCACCGCTGCTACTTCTTCACAGCAGATGGTAGAAAGATCTCAACCCGGCTTTGAAACTCCTCCTGCATCCTCACAAAAGGATCAGGTTGTAGGCACAGGGACACCAAATTATGAGCTCTAGGATCACTTGGTTCTATCTTCCACAGCCCCTCTCCCAGGGCAATGTCGCTTTCTACACAGCCAATCTCACCAATGCCATCACTTCCACCTACAATGTTACCCTTGCTGAATGCAATAGATATTGAGCAAACATTATCCAGCACTTCTCACCAACTCATCAATGAGAATATACTTCAATAAGAAGCTGGGTCTGACTTATTTCTAATTGCTAGCCCATCAGCAAATGAAGAGGCTACATCCCTTGGTTTACATGTAACCCTTGGTGATAGTTCAACAATGGCAGCAACTACAATTGCTGAACTCCTAAGTTCTCAATTGGACAATGGTTACATAGCTAAGTCCTTGTTGAAGGCAACCACTGCTGAGGCTACTAAGGTAACCTTTGTTCCAGTGGGAAGTCCCCAGAACAAAGACAAAGGGACATCCAAGATTGAAGCAAGTGGCAAAACACATGCTCATGATATCTTAGATAAAACTACTACATCTGGTAGGAGTTCAGATAATCCTACTAGGTTAGGTGATGAGCTAAAATACCAAAAATTGACGGAGAGGGTTACCAATGTTGAAACCACTGTTGATGAAATTAAAGATCTTTTGAACCAGAGTCAACCCCTGTTCCAACCAATGCTCAGCTCAAATCTGCAATAAATCCAATCTTTCCACAAGAAAAACATTTCCTGGAGCAAAAACATAAACATCAGATGATGGAACTCAAGAATATGGTTGATGCAAGATACAATGATACTGCTGCAGATATCAAGGCAATCAAAGCCCACTTGCTCACCACCACTGGTAAATCTCCTCCTACTGTCATTTTTGTGAGTCCAGATGAAGCCAAAAAGGGGAGAAACTTTGGAAAAAGAAAAGTTGAAGATGGATGATACAAAGGCAAGGCCTACAGTGAATATCCCTAAGCCAGATGGCTCAAAGAAACTTGACACAATTGAAGATATCCTGGCAAGGGCAAAGATGTCTCATAAGAAGACTGTGTTTGATGAAGGCAAGGTGCTGGTTGAGAAAAAGATTGATCAGCAGTTAGAAAAGGGAGAGACTGGTACCTCAACAAAGAGGAGATCTTCTACAAAAGCAAGACAACCAGAATCTACACCTCTCAAAACTAAAGTTGCTACCAATCCAACCACAAAAACCTCTGTCATCACAAAATCAACCACATCTTCTCACACAATTCCCATATCCACCCCAACAGATGTTATAGCAACTGTTGTGACAACATCTGTTGACACAACAGAGGTTGTAGCAGATGTTATCACAACCACTGCCATCCTCACCTTTCCCACTTCCACACAACAACTACCAACACCACCCAGAATTCCAAGCCATCCATCGTCACCATCAATCAATTTTAAGAGGAGGAAGGTTACAAAGGTCATAAATGAAGAAAAGATCCCTGCTCCTATGCCTCTTGCATCTGCACCAATGTTAAACCCAACCTCTGCTTCCCCAACTACAACATCTGCTCCTTCAAAAGAAGTGGTTCCTACAGCTATAAAGTTTTCTCTTGATTTGCCTGCAATTAAGAAAGAAATCATATCTTTCTACACTGAAGAAGATCCAGACAGAAGACATTTCCCATCTCTTCAAGGTTATCCAAAGCCTGCAAACATTGATAAGTATCTGGAACTCAAAGAAAGGCAGGCAGAGGATATTGCTAAGAAGTTGTCTAAAGGCAAAAGTGATAGAGAAGTGAAGAACCTACTTAGTTTCAGCTGAGCAAAGTCCAATCACTGGAAAGATTTCAAAGAATCTATCAAATAAGATTTCTGAAGCAGATGATAAATTTTTGAAAGAAAGGTACATCTCTCACATCATGGAAACCAAGAAATATGTTGCAACTAGGGCACAGTTCAAAGATTGGTCGGTGAGTGAACTTCAAGAAGAAAATGCAAGAATAGAAGAACAACTAAAAGATCCTCACAACAAACCTACATGCCCAGATTGGAACAAATACAAAAAGAATGTACCTGAAAAGACCCTGAAGCTCAGAAGAATGAAAGAAGAGCTAATTCAAAATCATTATGGGTCAAAGAACCAGGTAATGAGATGGGGGAGTTAAGAGTGTTGGATACCTACAAGATGATGGAAGCCAGAAGGAAAAAGGATCCATCAATGCCTCCTAAACCTGATTATACCAAAGAAGATGCTGCTCTTAAAGCCCAACTTTCTAAAAAGCCCAGCTCAACATCTGCCCAATCCACACTTGCCTTGCTAAAGCGAAAAAGGCAAGAGGAGATGTCAGAGAAGGTTGACAGAGAGTTTGAAGAAGTATTCATCAAAGAAGGCATCAAAAATATGATGGAATATCCAACAGATGATAGAAGTACCAAGTTGGCAGAAGATCTGACCAGAATAGCTCCTTTTCTAACCTCAGCAATAAAGGCTCCTTCAAGAAAGACTTCAGACCCAAAAATTCTAAAGTGGAAGGTCAACAAAGACACCCACGAATTGACTCTGCTCAAGTCTGATGGTAAAGCCACTAAACTATCCATGGAAGTTGCTTATGGGCTTACAGTAGAAGACTTCGACGAACTACTAAGTTTAGAGCTTGAGAAGGATGCTGATGACTTAGAATCTCTTAACTTTGAACTACAATTCAAGGGTCAAATAAGAGAATTCTTTCTCAGGAATAAAGATCAAGAATAAGGTGTTTTTGGCATCATCTGTTCCAGGAGGAGATTGTTGGGATTGAACCTATGGAAAGGAACAGATGATACAAAGTCAAAACACACCATCCGAGCTTTGATCCAACCATCAGAGGTTCTAAACCGTTGATGAGTATCTACTGCTTTCATTAAACTCATTGCTTCCTATCCTCTGACAAAAGAAACTCCCAACCGCTGATAGAAGATCACAAGAATAGAGCATAGCCAGTATTGCTTAGTTTAGTATTAGATTATTCAATGTAACAGTGCTATGCACTGATAGTTTAGTCTAAGCAGTGTTTGTAGTTAGTTATGTTTGTTAGCTGTCACTATAAACCCTGACGTCATTGAAAGACGATCAGTGGTTAGATAATCAGTATAAATAGGTGCTCAAAGTAACAGTTAACACTTGTCTTCTTAAAAAGATCAATTTCGCATATCTTCTTCATTTCTTACTATCAAACGATCGTTATTGGGCTAAGGGGGAGTTTGTGAATCACAAGCAATAGTTTAATTACTTGAAAGCATGATGGTGATGAAAACAAACGATCGATTGATTGTTGTAAAAGTTTTCCATTAATCCGTTGCATTTATTTTCTGTTTTCAATCATTTTTCCATTACTTGAAACAAAAACAGCAATCAATTCAAACTTAGATCCTGACATCCTATAATATCGAGTCTGTATTTAGGAGCGAAATGTCGAAGGTTATATATGTCAAAGGACAAGTTCGCCCTAACTTGTATAGTGAAGGACAAGTTCGCCCGAAGTTAACTTTGGGCGAAGTTGACCATGTCACTTTCAAGCGAACTTGTCATTCCTATAAATAGGAGTGTTGTTATTTCATTTGTAACATTCAGAGATTTTGTGTACTGGACAGCGAAGCTCTGTCCAAGTGTTTCCAGGATTTGTAATGTTTACTTATCAATGAAACGGTGTTAAACAGTAACAAACAAGTCTACAATGTCGCCTATTCAAACGGATTCCGCACATTTACCTTAGGTTTGCCAAATTAGGACCTGAACGATCCGTACAATAGACCTACATTATGGAATTGCCACCGTGTTGGATATCATATTTGCAACCCTCTGTGCCATGCAAAGGGGATATGTTGATCTCCTGCAACGCTCGGGAGAGGTAAAACTCATGAACATGGTGAAAAAAGTTGGTTTTTAATGTCTTTTTAGTTATTCAAGGATAAACATAACCCTGATTCGCATAGAGAGCATTATTGACGAACCTAGAGCTACATAGAGAGAGAGAGAGTAGAAGGTTGATTTGAAGCTTTAGGAGCTAAAACTTTGAAGATCCAAGTTGCAAAGTGGTTAGATTCGATAAAGTTTATAACTTTCTTATCTTTGAGTTGATGAACATGATGTTTGCTACTTCTAAACTGAGTTTTGATCTTTTAAACATAAGTAGAGGCTAACTTTTCATAGCTACTTAGGTTTGATGAACTAATTGCATGTTTTGACTTTTCTTTGTTTAACTTTTATTCAAGTTCTTGTGTTTTGATTTAAAACAATTTTGATTGTTGTTGGATTTGATCATGTGTGCTATTTTTTGTTTATTTATTGGTTGGTTGTCATTATTGATGTGTTTGTAAAGAAGGAATTCACCATAAACACGTTAAAATCACTAGTTAACTCGTTAATCCAGCCAATTATCGTTTTAACCCTATCATTGTGAATAATATATGTTAACTAATCAATAAACATATGTATGCATCCAATTCCCATTGAATAGAGATACAATTTGGGATTGTTAGGGTTTGTCTAGTTGTTGTTTGGTAGTTTTAGTCACTCGGTAGCTCGAGGTCTTCCTGCTTATTCGCGTGTAGGTAATTCTAGGTTTTAAGTGAATCAATCTAGAACTAGCTTCATAACTACAAGGTGTTAAAGTAGTGCTTGATCATGTCTCTAGTTGTGTGATTAGATTTCGATAGGTCGAGGCATTTCTAGCTAGCACTTTATTCACTATATGATTGCACGTCACATTCGTCTTGTCTAATCACTATAGGACTTATCTTCTCTAACGAACAGGTATTCGGTCTAAAATTGAAGAACTTTCTAATTGTCAACCATAGAAGTCTTGCATGTGGTTAGGGATTCTTGCCTACGTAGTTTTTTCATCATCATTGATTTCACTCTTATTTGTTACTTGCTCTCGTCTTTGTCTTCATTGTCATTAGGATAACTTCAGGATATTAGTTAATAAAAATCACAATTAAATATCAAATCAATTTTAGGCTATAATTCAGTTTAGGTTAAGTTTTAGAGTTTCTAAAGTAGAGTCCATAGGTTCGATACTTGGTCTTACTTTCTATACTATACACGTCGTTTTTGTGTAGTTTTTAGGTAATTCCATCTTTCAAAACTTGGTCCAATTTAAGTGCCTCGAGCTATCGGGTGCCTAAAACAACCAAACAATGACTAGACAAACCCTAACAATCCCAAATTATGTATTTATTCAATGGGAATTGGATTCACACAAAAGTCTATTGATTAGTTAACCTATATTATTCCTAATGATGGGTTAAAACAATAATTGGCCCGATTAACGAGTTAACTAGTGATTTTAACATGTCTATGGTGAATTCCTTCTTTACAAACACATCAATAATGAAAACCAACTAATATAATCAGCAAACAATAGCACACATGATAAAATTCAGCAATAATCAAAGTTGTTTTTAATCAAAACACAAGAACTTGAATAAAAGTCAACCAAACAAAAGTCGAAACATGCAATTAGTTCATCAAACCTAAGTAGTTATGAAAGTCAGCATCTAATCATGTTTAAAAGATCAAAAATCGGTTTAGAAGTAGCAAACATCATGTTCATCAACTCAAAGATAAGAAAGCTATAAACTTTATCGAATCTAACCACTATGCAACTTGGATCTTCAAAGTTTTAGCTCCTAAAGCTTTAAATCAACCTTCTACTCTCTTTCTGCAGCTCTAAGTTCGTCAATAATGTTCTCTATGCAAATTGGGGATGTGTATATGTTGGGATTGAACCCTATCAAAGGAAAAGATGATATAAAGCCAAAACATCATCAGATGATTGATCCTGCATAACAGAGTTTCTAAACTCTGACCCAAGCCTCTGATGAAGCCAAGGTCTGCTATACAGGAACTATTGAAGCAAAGGTCTGATAAAGCAAAGCTCTAATGAAGAATAAAGCTAAATGTATGATGAAGACCAGCAGAGTTTATGATATAAGAGTTTACAATATCAGTGTTTATCAATGTAACAGTACTTTATATTTAGCAGATGATAGGTTAATCAGTAGTTAGGGTTAGTTATTTTGTTAGCTGTCGCTTTCACCTCTGACATCAGCAAAATGCTCAGAGGTTAGCATTGTAGTATAAATACTTTTCTTCGTTGTACTGTTTTTCTCATCTATTAAAAGATCATTCACCAATCGTCTTCTCTGCATTTCTGTACTATCAAACTTGTTATAAAAGGCTGAGGGGGAGTTTGTGATTCACATGCAAAACTCAAGTTTGAAAGAATAATGATGAAAACCATCTTCCATTGATTGTAAAACAAAGTTTTCTATTTCCGCTGCAATTCACTTTGTTTTATCTTCTTTCATTTACCATCTTACAAAACATTTACAAACAATTAAACTCAGATCCTACCAATCGGTATCAGAGCTTGGTCAATCAAAATTTAATTTAACTATCAATTTTATTTGAAAGATTAGCTCTCTCTACTAATTCGTTTGATAGTTTTCCTTGGAAAACAGAGTTTTATTACGTTTAAAGTTTTTAAAACAAAATCTGTTTAAAACAATTCAGAAATGTCTCAAAACACACCGGCTTCCAACACTGGATCTATGTTTAAACCACCGATGCTAGTTTGTAATGAATATTACATATGGCAGCGTCGGATGAGTCACATTTTAGCTCAGCAAAACACTGGTTGTTGGAGGTCCGTTGTATTTGGACCACATGTTCCATTGGTTCCAAGTACAGAGGATCCCAATACCCAAGTTCCAAAAAAATCCTGAAAACTACTCCAAGCAGGATTTCTAGAAAATAGAGTTAGATGCTAAGGTGTTTAGCATTGTTGCTTCTGCCTTACCTAACGAGATCTATCCTGGACTGCTCCACTGTAATAGTGCAAAGGAGTTGTGGGATTCACTAAAAGCGCAATTCGGTGGAACTGAGGAAGTGATTGAAAACAATAGAGAAGTTCTGAATCAACAATATGAAACTTTCTGTCATGTCAAAGGTGAATCTCTAACCCAGCAGTTCGAACGATTTAGCTTTCTCCTAAGTGAACTTAAGCTGGTTAATGTGGAATTTCCTAATTCGACTGTCAATAGTCGTTTCTTAAGATCGTTACCAGATAAGTGGGACACAATAGCTTTCGTTATACGAACTTCTGTCGGGTTTAAAGAAATGAATCTTACCCAACTTCATGGTTGACTCCTCACGTATGAGAGAGAGTTAAACCAGAAAAAGAAGTTGTAGGAATCAGGCAAAGTTGCTGATGGTTATACTTTTGGTAACACAACACTTTTAGGCCCAGAAGAGGGTTCTGGAAATGGTAAGGATCAGGGTTATGATCATTTTATTAACATGACTTCTGGAGGATACTTTAACATTGATTCTTACTCACCCAACTATGCATTTACTGCAAGTGGGGAAAGCCAAACCTCTGACTTGAGTTGAATGATCTTCAACACTTTGAACCAACAGATTTAGAAGAGATGGACATTTTGCATCAACTAGCCCTATTATGTGTTAGAGCTAGTAAATTTTATAAGAGAACTGGTAGAAAATTCTCAGGGTTGCATGGGGGGTTGAAGGTTGGGCTGGATAAATCAAAAATCAAGTGTTATAAGTGTAACAGGTTAGGACACTTTGCTAGGGAGTGTAGATCTCAAAATTCTGGACCTGTTGTTGCACATCCTAGTACCAGAACTCAACACACACAAAAACACTGCTCAATATTCCCAATATAACCCTGGTCATCAAGTGCAAAACACTGCTCATTATGCACACCCTGCTGCCACTGTTCCACAAATTCAATATGTTCAAGCACCACCACCACCTCAAGTGTATGTGCAACAAGCACCTCATGTCACTCAAACTACTCAAACCACTGCTCTGGCAGAGGTTAACCAACAAAGTTTTTTCACTCAAGGCTTTGTTGACTGGAGTTGTTTGCCTGTGGAATTAACTGATGAAAACTTTGCACTTATGGCAAAAAATGATTTAGAAAATTTTGCATAATGGCCTTAGAGATAATGGTTGAAGGTGATGAATCTGTGGAATTGGGGTCTAAGTTCATGATGAAACAGTGGTTTCAAAAGAATTGTTGATGAACAAAAGAACTCTCTATCTGATCCATGGGATACTAACGTGTGTGAAGATGATTGTGATTGTGCTCCTATGGCTGCTTATAAGGTATCACCTCAGATCCACAAAGATCTATGTTCTGAAAAATGTATCATAGCTTTGCAAACATAAAAGGGTGAATGAAAATCTTAGAAATAAATTGGAAGATGAACTAAATTTTGAAAAACTCACAAAAGAGTTGAAAACAAAGTTAGTTAACAAAGATTCTGAAATCAGCAGCCTAAAACATGAGGCAAGCATATCCAAAGACCAACTCCAAACTATGGTAGAGAAATATCAAGTTTGCAAATAGGAGTTAGAATCTACCCAAATCACTTGTGAAAAATGGGGAGAGTCTTGCAAAGGTTATGAAATCATGTTAGAAAATCAGGTCAAGAGTAACATAAAATTTGGCACTGGTTTCAAGAAAAATGATCAAGCTTCTGAAAGTGTTGCTAAAATTGATTCTGAGTTGGTTGAAGTTGTCCCCAAAAACTTGGATGGTGAAGAAATAAAAGTCACAGATAAAAATGGAAACAAAATCATTTTGGAAAAACATGAGAGATCCTCAACTTTTGAGGAGGTTGAAAAATATCAATTTAAACCCACATGGTCAGATGAGTGTGACATTTTAGAAAATTTCAAGCCAATGGACTTCTCAACCATTGATGGTGTCAAGGCACCAAAAGCAAGGATAATCCCTATTAAGGATCTTCCAGCAGATTTTACAACGTCTGCTGAAAGGAAGTCTGAAAAAGGGAAGAAGAAAGAAAAGGTCAAAAACTTGTTTTGTAACTTTTGTGAAAAAAGAAATCATGTCATAGAGAACTGTTTTCTGTTAAAAGCTTATGACATAAACAAAACTTGTGTGATCCCAAATTCTTCAAAATGCATCATCTGTGGAAAAACAAACCAAATGACCCAAGAGTGTGTTTATCTTCAATCTTCAAACCTATAACACAAAAGTAAAAGAGATCAAAACAAAAGCTCTTGAGAGTCAAAGTTCAAGCTCTGCTAGAAATAAATCTAAGCAGACCTTTGAACCTGTTGAAACATCTGTTACAAAGCACTGACCAAAACCTCTATTCCCAGAGATGTACAAGTGACAGATGCACCACCTGCAAACAGGTATCCAAAAGGATATGGCCAACCTATTTATCAAAAGGTTCCTCTTAGTTATGAGGGTTACAAAAAGCCCTCAAAGCCAAGAGTCAACAGGCATCCTCATGGTTACCAACATCTGATAGGAAATGGTTCACAACAGTGGTTATAAAGACCAAATCAAACCGCTGACCATTTTCCTGAATTTGAGATTGGACAATCTGTGACCCCATCCAAAGCCATTTTGGCTTTGGAAACCCACCTAAACTAATTGGTTATTTATGTGTAGGGAGCTGCTATTTGCCTTGATAGTTTATGTTATGTAGATAGTGGAGGCTCCAGGCACATGAGAGGATGTAGAGCCCTTCTCAAAGACTTCATGGCTCATGGAGGGGGTGATATATCCTTTGGTAACAATTCAAAAGGGAAGGTGTTGGGGTCAGGGTTTGTTCAAGCTGGGAAGCTCAAATTTGAAAATGTTAATCTCATTGATAATCTAAAATTCAATCTTCTGAGTGTTTCACAAATAAGTGACAAAGGATATGGATCCTTCTTTACAAAGAAAACATGTTAAATTGTAGGACTAGAGGTTGTTAAAAAGATTGATCAAATCATTGCTAAGAGTAAAGCAACTTGTTGCTCATATGAAAGGCAATGTGTATGTGGTTGATATGTTGAAAGATAACCCAATGTCTAATGCATGCCTGTTCTCAGTTGCTTCTAACAAAGAGACAGAGTTATGGCATATAAGACTTGGTCACACAAATCTAAAAACTATCACCACCCTCTCAAAACAAAGTCTTGTCAGAGGTTTACCTCCAAAACAATTTACTTGTGAAGAACATTGTGTTTCCTGTTTTAAAGGCAAACAACATAAAAGTTCTTACAAGTCCATTGAAAAGTCCAAAACAACCCAGTGCTTGCAACTGTTGCATATGGATTTGTTTGGCCCTGTAAAAATCATGAGTCTCACAAAGAGAAGGTATTGTCTGGTAATTGTTGATGATTTTTCAAGGTTTACATGGACATTCTTCATGCACTCTAAAGATGAAACTGTTGGCATTTTGCAAAATTTTGTAATACAAGTTGAAAAGCAATTTGACCTTCCAGTGAAAAATCTTAGAAGTGACAATGGGACAGAGTTTAGGAATTTGGAGTTGGATGCATTCTGTGAGTCAAAAGGAATTGTTAGACAATATAGCATTCCAAGAACTCCAGAACAAAATGGGGTGGTTGAAAGAAAAAATAGAACTTTAATTGAATCAGCAAGAACTATGCTTGTAGACTCACATTTACCCTTGTCTTTTTGGGCAGAGGCTGTAAACACTACTTGCTATGTCCAGAAAAGGGTTTTGATTAACTCCAGGCATCAAAAGACTGCCTACGAAATGCTTTACAAAATCAAACCTCTGATCTCATATTTCAAAGTTTTTAGATGCCCATGTTTTATATTGAACTTTAAAGATTCATTTCAAAGTTAGCAGCCAAGTTGATTTTGGTTATTTTATGGGATACTCAACCGCTACTAAAGCCTGCAAAGTTTTTAACTCTAGGACAACGTGTGTTGAAGAAACTCTGACTGTGAAGTTCAATGAACTTTCTTCATTGAAAATCCCAGCAAATCCCACTGAACTGTTTGATTTAGAAAAATTTACATTTGAAGATGTGTCTATCAAGACTAATCATGCAGGTACATCACAATCATCACATAAAGATCAAGGATATGAATATGTGCTTCCAAATTTCAAAGTCAGTCCTTTCATCAGAGGAGCAGATCTTAATAACAATTGTGAAAGCTTTGTTGGCTCAACAATTATTGATCCTCAAACCTCTGCCAGCTCACAAAATCAAACCACTGTTGATAAAAGTCCACACACTGTGAACAAAAATCAACATAATCACACATCCACACCTCCTATACATCCACCACCATCCCAAACAGAGGCTGGAATTTCAAATTTGCCAATAGATGTTAGCTCAGATGATACACATCTGCAGCCTTCACCTCAAAATGCTATTGTCCCATACCAAGGATATTTGATTTTCCTCAAAAGTCATCCGTTGGATCAAGTTATTGGCAACATGAATGAGGGAGTGCTCACAAGAAGACAATCCTAAAATATTTGTCTTTTTGCTGGCTTTCTATCACTGACACAACCTGTCAAGTACCAAGAGGCACTAAAAGACAACAATTGGGTAGAAGCTATGCAAGAGGAGCTCCTACAATTCAAAAGACAACAAGTTTGGGAACTTGTACCACTGCCTAAGGATGTATATCCAATTGGCACAAAGTGGGTCTTCAAAAACAAGACTGATGAAAAGGGTATTGTTGTCAAGAACAAGGCAAGGCTCGTGGTTCAAGGCTACAGAAAAGAAGAAGGCATTGACTATAATGAAACCTTTGCTCTAGTAGCAAGGTTAGAAGCTATCAGACTGTTCTTAGCTTTTGCTGCCAACCACAACATCAAAGTGTTTCAAATGGACATCAAAAGTGCATTCTTTTATGGAAATATCAAGGAAGAAGTGTATGTGTGTCAACCTACTAGATTTGAAGATGCATTTCATCCTAATCATGTGTACAAAGTAAACAAAGCAATGTATGGTCTAAAACACGCACCCAGAGCCTGGTATGAAACTCTATCCACTTTTCTCTTATCCGTTGGTTTTTCAAGATGTAAAATTAATAAAACCTTGTTTTTAAAATGAAAAGGAAAAGATTTGATGCTTGTCTAGATTTATGTGGATGACATCATATTTGGATCCACCACTGCCATGTGTGAAGAGTTTAGAAAACTCATGGTAGCAGAGTTTGAAATGAGTGCAATGGGTGAGTACAATGTTTTCTTGGTCTTCAAGTTAAACAAATGCACAATGGCACTTTCATTCATCAAAATAAGTATGTCAAAGAACTACTTAAAAAATTTGATATGAATAACTGTAAACCTTGTAGCACACCCATGGCAACCTCAAAGCTTGTCACTGTTGATGACAAAGATGACTTGGTTGATCAAACTCTTTACAGAAGTATGATTGGGTCTTTATTATACATAACTGCTTCTAGGCCAGATATCATGTTTGCAATATGTGTTTGTTCCAGATCCCGATCAGCACCTAGAAAGTCAAACTTAATTGCTGTGAAAAGGATATTCAGATACATAAAAGGTGCTCCTACACTCGGTATCTGGTATCCTGCTAATGGAAACATTGAGCTTTCAGGTTATTCAGACGTGATTTTGCTGGTTGCCAAACAACAAGGAAGTCCACATCAAGAGGAGTTCAATTCCTAGGTGATTGCCTAGTGTCATGGCAAAGCAAAAAGCATGTTGCAATTTCCACATCCACTGATGAGGCAGAATACATTGCTGCTGCAAGTTGCACTGCTCAACTCTTGTAGCTTCAAAACCAACTACTGGATTTTGGTGTAATGCATTAAAGACTCCTTTCAAGACAGACAGTCAAGCAGCTGAAAACTTCATTAAAAATCTTGTCTCTCACTCCACAACAAAGCACATTGACATCAGACATCACTTTGTGAGAGATTTCTATGAAAAAGGTTTGATTTCTTTACAACATGCCCATACTAAAGATCAAGTAGCAGATGTTTTAACCAAAGCATTAGATACATCAACCTTTGAAAGACTGATCTCTAGGATTGGAATGCTAAACATGGTTAAAAGCAAATTTATGTGTTCCATGTGTACATAGCAATAAAATGTTTTCATAAAATCAAAAATCCATCCTTAAAAATAGTTCAAAATTGTTATTTTCGATAAATCTCAAAAGTATGTTCTATCCACTTTTTTCTTAAACCACTGATAGGCTTGAAAATCTATCCACTGGAAAACGTGTATTCTCTGATTGGTCAAACCATTGTGTTGACCTTATCCACTGATAAGTTATCCACTGATAGTGTAAAATCAATACACTGTTCCCATCCTCTGCTTGACACTCAACAGTGTTTCACAAAACACCTGTTTTCCATTCACTATCAGAGGATACACGTGGACTGATGATAGCCATCAGATCTTTGCCACGTCATCATCATTTTTTCACTTTATAAAACCCTGTTTTATCCCAATCAAAGGTTTTTACTCTGACGTATCGAATTCAAAATTCTAAAAGCGGTTTTCTCTCAAATCTTCTTCTTCTTCACAACTATTCTTCATTCTCATTCATCATGTTGACTCTTATCATCAAAACCCCACACAATTACACCGCAATTCTTGAAGAAACCAACTCAAATGAGCAGTATCATACTATTATCAAAGCTCTAAAAGAGTCAAAATACAAGGAACTCCTGGAAGTCACTGCCCCTATCTACCAAAAATCATTACGAGAGTTCTGGGCAAATGCCAAAGTTCACTATACAAAGAAAACACCATATGCATTGTTATAACGGTGGGAAAAACACTTCTTGAAGTAACCCATACTTCCATTTCAAAGGTCTTTGGTTTAAATGACCTAACTCATGCCACATATCCCTGATCTGCATAACGAGTTCATTGAAAGGGGTATGAAGGTCAGCTTGCAGGTAAAACCATCTATAAACCTAAGTTTCCTGCTGAAATGAAGTTTTTCTTTCACACACTGTTGACATGTTTGTCAGTCAAGTCAACTGCTTTTAATGAGATACCTTTAAACATGTAGTGCTTAGGTTATGCAATTTTAACAAAAACTGATTTCAGTTTTTCCCAAGTATTGTTTAATGACTTGGTGGAAAACATTTACAACATCAAAAAGGGTCGCTCACCTTTTCTTATGCACCCTAGATTTTTAAGTGTTTAACTTCAAAAGAAGATTGATGATGCTGTTAAACAAGGTGTTGTGACACCACATGGTAGCTTAACTCATGAAACTTCTACTCGCATCACCAATCAATCAAAAGTTTCAAAAACACAAGTAGAGGGGGATGAGCAAATTTTAGAACCAACATCACAAGCTCAACCCACTGCTCTTGGTGATCAAAGTACTACAACCAGTGCTTTGAAACCCACACCAGAAATCTCCAAAAAGAAACAAAAATCCAAATCCAAAAAGCCCACCAAACCAAAAATCAAAAAGGGTCCTTTGGAAGATGAGATCCCAGAGGTTAACCCAGTGACAACACAAAAGTCACCAGAACCTATAGACCAAACTCCTCTTGATTCCTCACAAAAGGAACAAGTTGTAAGCACAGGGACACCAATTTATGATGCTCTAGATCCACTTGGCTCTATCTTCCGCAGCCTCTCTCCCAGGGCAATGTCTCTTTCTACACCACAACACTCACCAACAAATCTTCCACATATTGTCATACCTCTATTGAATGCAATAGTTATGGATAAGACACAAATCAGTTCTTCTCACCAACCTATCACTGAGAATATACCTCAACAAGTGACTGAGTCTGATGCCTCTATCTTTGCTATACCATCAACAGTTGAGGAGGCTACATCCCTTGGGTTACATGTACCCTTGGTGATAATTCAAGTAGATAAATCACTACAATTGCAGAACTCCCAAGTTCTCAGTTGGACAGTGCTTACATGTATAAGACTCTCTTGAAGGCAACCAATGTTGAGGCTACCAAGGTAACCTCTGTTCCAGTGGGAAGTCCCCAGTTCCAAGACAAAGGGGCATCTGTGTTTGAGGTTATGAAGGAAACTTCTGCTCGTGATAACACAGATAAAACTACCACATGTAGGAGTTCATATGCTCCTATTAAGTTAGGTGATGAGCTAAGATACAAGGAATTGACGGAGAGAGTCTCAAGCATTGAATCATCTGTTGTTGAATATAAAAAATATGATGCAACAAATGTTACAAAGTTCCAAAAGTCAATCCACTGCTATAACTTCCACAACCACTGCTAAGCTATGGCAACTCTTATATCCTCTGCTTCAACAACAACGACAACATGCGATATTCAACATGAGCAGCACATGCAAAAATTTCAAAACATGATTGTTGCAAGATATTAAAACACACTTGTAGATATCAAATTCATGAAAGCTCATCTTCTTCAAACCACTGGCACTTCTCCTCCTACTTAATACTTGTAAACACTGATGATGCCAAAAAGGGGGAGAAAGAGAATGAAGGGCTAAAGTTAAAGCCTGATCCTAAGACCACAACATCTGTTACTCTTCAAACATAAACATCATCTCAAACCACCGCAAGACAAATACTTCCTCTTACCACTCAATTCCCACTGGATCTACCTGTTGTGAAAGAAGAAATCAAGTCATTTTATTCGGAAGAAGATCCAGAAAAGAGGAACTTCCCATCTCTGCAAGGATATCCTAAACCAAAGAATATTGTTGAATATCTGCACTTAAAAGCCAAACAAGCAGGGGATATCACCAAAAGTGATACACGGGGAAGGAGTAACTGAGATGTTCAAAACTACATGCAATACCAACTAAGCAAGGTCAGAAGACTTGAAGATTTTTCAAAAGACCTATGCAAGAGACTGTCTGAGAAAGATGATGAAAGCCTGAGGAAAGATTACATTGATCATATCATGGAAAACAAGCAATACAAGGCAACAAGAGCTCAGTTTAAAGATTAGTCTATGAGTGACTTGAAACAAGAAGTTGAAAGGATACAAGAGATGCTAAAAGATCCTAACAAAAAGCCTACTCCTCCAGACTGGTCCAAATTCAAGAAATATATGCCTGATAAAGCTCTAAAACTCAGAAGGATGAAAGAAGAGCTAATAGCTGCCAATTATGGAACTAAAAATCAAATCATAAGATGGCCAGAGGTTAAGGTTGTGGAAGCATACAACGGGTTGGAAAAATTGAGAAAGAAAGATCCAACAGTGCCACAAAAGCCAAATTACTCAGGATCAGAGGTTACAGTTCATCAAGCTCAACCTATTCAAAAATCAATTTCAACATCTACCCCGTCCATCCTTTCCTTAAATCAAAGAAAAAGGCAAAAAGAGATGTCTGAGGAAGATAAGAAAATGTTTGAAAAGACCTTTATCAAAGAAGGCATCATCTATCAAGCATAATTCCACACTAATGAAATAAGTGATATGCTGAGAGAAACTTTGTCAAAAATTGCTCATCAAATTCAACCCTCCTTCTCAACAATAAAAAGCCATACTAGAAAGCCATCTTATCCAAAAATTCTAAAGTGGAAGGTTGATAAAAACACCCCCGAATTGACTTTGCTCAAATCAAATGGCGATGCTACCAAGATAAGCAAGGAGGATGCATATGGGCTATGTTCAAAAGACCTCCAAGATCTCATGAATCTGGAGCTCGAAAAGGATGAGGATGATATTGAATCTCTTAACTTTGAATTGCAATTCAAAGGGCAAATAAGAGAGTTCACGTTGAGAAATAAAGATCAACAATAAATCATGGGTTTTGGCATCATCTGTTACAGGGGGAGTTGTTGGGATTGAACCCTATCAAAGGAACAGATGTTCTAAAGCCAAAATATCATCAGATGATTGATCCTGCATAACAGAGTTTCTAAACTCTGACCCAAGCCTCTGATAAAGCCAAGGTCTGCTATACAAGAACTATTGAAGCAAAGGTCTGATGAAGCAAAGCTCTGATGAAGAATAAAGCTAAAGGTCTGATGAAGACCAGCTGAGTTTATGATATAAGAGTTTAGAATATCAGTATTTATCAATGTAACAATACTTTATATTTAGCAGATGATAGGTTAATCAGTGGTTAGGGTTAGTTATTTTGTTAGCTGTCGCTTTCACTTCTGACATCAGTAAAATGCTCAGAGGTTAGCATTGTAGAATAAATACTTGTCTTCATTGTACTGTTTTTCTCATCTATTAAAAGATCATTCACCAATCGTCTTCTCTGCATTTCTGTACTATCAAACTTGTTATAAAAGGCTGAGGGGGAGTTTGTGATTCACATGCAAAACTCAAGTTTGAAAGCATGATGATAAAAACAATCTTCCATTGATTGTAAAAAAAGTTTCTATTTCCGCTGCAACTCACTCTGTTTTATCTTCTTTCATTTACCATCTTACAAAACATTTACAATCAATTAAACTCAGATCCTAACAGTATATCTTTAAATAACCTAAATCACATCAAAAACCGACTTTTTCAAGATTTTCATGACGTTTAACTCTCTTGCACGTCGAGGGAGTTCAACATGTACCCCCATGCGGCGTGGAGGGTTGCAATTATCTGCAGTGGTAATTCCGTAAATACGCAGCCACAATCAACCTCCCCCGCACGTCGAGCAAGCATGATCACTCCCTCCTAGGTGACGCATGAGATCCCTTTTTCTCAATTTTCCAATTTAGTCCCATGGACTTCATCCTTGGCTCCTGGTTCTTTGTGATAGTTTCAGCTCCTTTTAGTTCCTTTTCCTCCCAGGGACCTGCATTTACACAAACAAATCAAATATAAAATAAAACCCAATAAAACGACTCTAAAATATATACAAAACTACACAAAATCTACCCGATAAAAGCATGTGTTTTGGAACACGTCAATAACTATGATTATGTCGATTAACGAGGCTGGTTTGGTTACTACACTGGATACTACAACATTGTGTGATGCGGATTGGGTTACCAGCTTGTAGAGCGTGATGGAATTAGGGATATTAAGATGATTGTAAATAGAATTTAGATGGATTTGATATGATGTTTGTGCTTGTTGCTCAGTAGATGTTGGGATTGGCGTCGTCAGGAGTGTTTCCGGAAGATTCAGAGGTGATTCAGAGTATGTAAGGGCAAGGTTTAGTAGGTTTACGTTTGTCTTGTATATATTAGTAATGGGTTGGTTAGTTAAATGTTTTGGGTTTGTTTGTTATGTTCATGGGTGTACAGTTTGGGATTGGCCTGGTTGTAACTAGGTCGCACTCTTCATCTATAAAAGGGTGCACCTAGGTTTTGTTAGGGTTGTTGATTGTTCTTGTTCATAACCGATTTTGTACCAAACAAGTCTCGAACTTTTTTGCAGTATCAATACAATCGACATTCTTGTTCTACGCTATTCTTTGTTTTCCTCACTTAGAATTGTGTTTGTGATATCTGGTTGATAGTTTCTGGACTTACAATTGGTATCAAAGCCTAAGAAGTCTTTCGAAGGCCTCAATTTTTCTTTGCATATTACAGAAGAACAAGACCGAAGAAGTGCTTGCTAGATTTAACTATTTGCTGATTCTTAGAGCTTTACAAAGGTTGAACTTTATTCTGTTTCATTCTTAACTCTTATTGTTCAACTAACAATTTTTGTTTGAGTGATTAGCAGGTTATGGTCTAGTGTGTTTCGATTGAAGGTTTTATTAAAAATTAAAATTTTTGAAGAGCTGTTAAACGGATCAACAAACATATTAAAAGTTCGGTTTTTTATTTAATTTTGGGCCACATAGAAGTTCTTTGCATGTTTTTCGGGAATACTGGTAGAAAGAATTAACAAGATTTTCAATCTCCTTTAAAATCGGGATTTTGGTATACCAGATTGATTCTAGTTGCCAAAAAAAGTTTTCGGCAGTGTGCGCGCTCCAGTGTACGGACTGGTGTACGAGCTTCAGTGTGCGGACTGGTGTGCAGCTTAATTGGACTGGATTTAAGTGTACGTCCCAACTAAGTAAGTGTGCATTCCAATAAAAGAGTGTACGGTCCAACAAGGAAGTGTGCAATCCAAATACTAGTGTACGGTTGTTCATTATTTCAGTATTACTTAGTGTGAAGCCTAACCAAGTGTGCGGCCCAACTAGAACGTGTGTGGCCCAATTTTCAAGTTGTGTGCAGCCCAATTCAATAGTGTGCGGCTTAAGGGACAGTGTGCGACTTCATTAATTTGAACTGTTAGACAATTGGACTGTGTGACCAGATTTGAATTGTTTTGACTATTTGGACTATGCGACCTGATTTGAACTGTTTTAACTATTTGGATTGTGGGACCCATAATAAAATTGAAAAGTATAAAACTGTTAAATTTACGTATTATCCAATTGTTACTAATAGTTTTATTTTTCAGAAATGGATCTCACTAACCAAATATCGTTGAGTGAAAAAGTTGTCAAGAACCAAGACTTGGACAATGTTATTGGAACCAATAACAAGATTCCTAGGTTGCACTTGGGGGATTTGTAGAGGACCAACCGTCATCACCTATGTGGTGGATGAAGAAAAGGGAACAACTATTGCCAAGCCTTTATCGGCATACGATGATGAGGACTACGAAAAGACAGAAATTGATGACAAAGCTTTGGCAATGTTACATTCTGCGTTGGTTCCTGAGATTGATGTATGAGTTCGTGAATCAAAGTCTACTAAGGAATTGTGGGATGCTATGTTAGCAATGTATGAAGGAAACGAAGAGCTGGAGGAGAGTAAAAGGGAAATGCTGACTCAGAAATTCAACATGTTCAATCACTTTCCTGGAGAAACTCTTGAAAATCAAATTCAAAGGTTTATTGCTTTGGTCAGTGAGATGAGAACACATGATATGATGCTTGAAAACTCAGTGGTCAACAACAAACTGCTAAATGCTCTTCCAAGGAACTGGGATACAATGTTATGCTAATCAAGAGAACCAAAGACTTAACCCGCATGAGCCTTGCTGAACTGATCTCTCTGTTGATGTCTTATGAAATGGATGACAAGCAGAGACTCTTCAATCACACTTCGAGTTACAACAATGCTTATGTTTCATCTAACACTACTTTGGTTTCACAACACGGGGCTGGGTCATTTCAGATGTTTTCTTCTAGTATTCCCACCTATTCTAGTGCTCCCACCCACTCTAGTTACACGCCTGCTACCCCTGTTCAATCAGTGAACTCTTTTCAGTCTGCTCCAGCTCCTGTTGCATCTGGCTCTACTTCAAGCAACTCAACTCCCTTTGTAGTCTCGAAAGAAGTTGAGCAGAATATGGCTTTCATGGCGGGAGTTATGAACTGCTATAATTCTTTTGTTGCTGGGAAGCTTATTGCAAATAACATAGGGTCAGACGAGCTAAAAGAAATTTATCCAGATGACATTCAAGAAATGGATATCACCTAGCAAATAACTATGGCAAGGTTTTGTGCAAAAAATATCATCAAAAGGACTGGCAAAAACAACTAGGAAGCATCAAACAAGGATCTTGGATGGAATAAATCAAAGCTGAGATGTTTTAACTGCCATGAGCCAAGACATTTTGCTCGTGAATGCAAACAGCCAAAGAGGGAGAGATCAGATGCAAATGTTACTATCACGGTCAACTCGGCTTCGAGACCTGCTGCCGCTACTACTGCCAATGCATCTAGTGCAAACCCAATAAATACTTCTGGATCATCCTCAGTTTCAAATCCCAGCAATACTATGGTAGCTCAAGAGGGTGGGGGTTTTGATTAGTCTATTCAGATGGTTAATCTGCAAATCACTGAAGAAATGATGTATCAAGCCTTCATGGCGTAGATGCAGGATTTCACTCCTACTCCCATTGAGGTATGTGTTGATAATATCTGTTGTACTAGTGCTTGTAGAGAGAAAGTAAGTGGTTATAAAGAACAAGCTAACTCATTAATTATGAAATCGCAATTATCCATATCTAATTTTTATTAGATCGGAAAGAAAATCAATGGATACAAGGATATGGTGGAGGCACAAAAACGTGATATCCGACAGTTGCATAAGGATTTGAGTCAAGAGAAATGTAGGCATCTCCACTGATGATTCACTCAAATCAACTTTTGAAAATACATGGTTTAGTTTTATAAGGCGAAGGGTTCGACTCTCACCATCTCCATTATTTTCTGCGACATCCAGGTGAAGGGCGAATACGGGAGGCACTGGTTTGTCTTGGATGGGAGGCAAGGTTTTATCGATTATTCCACTATCGAGCCTTCGGGCGGGTGGAGGTCGGGTTTTCGCGCATCTGGGAGAGCCAAGGGGCTGGCGGTGGTCAAGTAGTCAACCTTGGCCACAACGCCCAGTGTCACGGGGGTTGGCACGTCGTTCCTTGTCGTTCAAAAAAATAAAGTTTTTGTAAAACCTGCTAATGTCTCAAAACAAATTGAGATTCTAAAGTTTGAGAAAAATGTTGATGTTGATAAACACTTTCAAGTTTTAAACAACAATGAATCAACTATTTCTCAAAAAAAACATCTGAATTGCAAAGTCAAAAGGAAGAATCTCAAATTAAATCGACAAGTCTTGAGTTTGCTATGATGAACTATCTGGCTATGTTCATCAAAGAATTTGAATCTAGCAAACAATCTGAATCAACTGCTTTTGACTCTTCATGTGATTCTTCATATACAATTAATTGTGAAAACTCAGAATTAATTGATTCTACTCAATCTAGTAATGAATCATCTGAAATAGTTGAATCAGAACCAAAGAAAGCAGAATTAGAACCTATTGTGAGTCCCAAATCAACTACGGATCACAGTGGTTTGATTGTTAACACCCAACACCTATTGATTAAGTGTTTGAATAAGCAAAAGTTAAGAAAACACAAAGAATGAAGATGAAGATTCTTGTTTTGATCAAACAACTAGTGTTGTGTATGTAATCCCAAAGGATTTAATCAGATTAAGCACCTGGATGTTCGGATGGAGCACAAGATCAAATGTACAACACAAGAGAAATCACCAAAATTCATAGTCCAAGACCCTTGGAGCTAGGGTTCCATTTACTAACATATATATAGGATCTGGCCATCCAATGTAATTAATAATTACGCTGGACATATAATTACGTTGGCCAGTACAAAACTTTCCACAATTACATCATTAGTCCCTGAACTATATAAAACACAATAAATTGACACAAAGCCTATCCAAAACCTAATTAATCAAGTATCAACGATCTCAAATGGTCTAACAATGTCCCCCCTAGATCGTTGCATACTTGAATGTTCTTCACTTGTCGGCTTCTGGCTCTGGATTAGTTGTAGCTTGTTCAGAGGACTGTTCTGGTGGAATTTCGGTTGTTGGCGGATGATTTGAAACAACTTCACTTGATTCAGGTTGGGCCTCCATAATGACTTCATATGTGGATGAAGTCGGAGGTGGTGGAATGATGACTTGGGGATCAGATTTTGATGGAGGATCTTGTGGGAGAGATGATGTTGGATGCGTCTCCGCAGCTTTCTCAGCAGTCTTTTCTTGACTTGATTTCTCGATTCGGCTTATAATTTCCATCATCTCGATCTTTCTTTGTTGGGATTGACCCCTACAAAAGAACAGATGATAAAATGCCAAAACAGGTCTAGACAAAATGATCCAAAATAAACAGTGTTTTGGTTCAAAACTTCCCTCAATAGCAACGTACCTAACATCTAATAGCTCTAACATCTGATCTGTGTTAAGCTCTGCTGGTTGGAAAGACTGTTGAAGACCAAACCTCTGCTTGAAGTCAAAAGTCTGATGAAAGTCAAAGGTCTGATCACCCTTTGAAGAACATATGATAAAGCTTCAACAGTGGTTAGCTCATCAGTGGTTAGCATCCTATTTGGATAACCATCAATGTTTTGTAATTGTACCAGAGGTTAGCATTAGCAGTGGTTAGAGGTTGTTAGGTTAGTTAGATGTCATTGTCTTAGTGATGTCAGCAAAGATGCTTCAGAGGTTAAGATTTGTACTATAAATAGACAGTGCATGCACTGTTTTATTTAGCTCACACACACACACTTATCTTGTACGATCTAATCTGTGTGAAGCTCAGGCTGAGGGGGAGTTAGTGATTCATACATGTAATTACTTGTAATCCTTTTGAATCTTTTGAAGTAATGAAAACATTGTTTGATGAAAGCTAATCTCCCATTTGATTGTGTTACAAAGTTTTAAATTGTATTCTGCTGCAAGTCTTATCTGTTTTATCTCATTTTATGTTCAATTTGTTTAAAACAACACAATCAGGTCAAACTCAGAGCAAGGTCAGTCAAATTCGATCTAACAATCGATTTGACATAAAACGATCAGCTCAATTTCAGTGATACTATGTTGTTCGTATTTGTTGAAAAACAGAGTAAGAGTCAAATCACGTTACATACAAGTATAGAATTTGTGTTGGATTTTGTGATGACTCCATGATTAATGGTTATGAGTCAAGGTTTGGAAGACCAGATCAAAAGTAATGTGAATTTTAGCATAAGCTTTTTTGCAAAAATGTCTAAGGTTCTCAAAATATTACTGTAAATGATTCTGGATTGATTATTCTTTCCTCAAAATCCCTCAAGTGAATGGTATGACATTTGCCTATGGAAAGATTAAAAGGGGAATAGAAGGAAAAATCACAAAAACTCAAAAGTGTGTTTATCTCAAAACTTTTGATGATAAAAGAAAAGAGCATAAACATAAAACACTTGAGAGTTCACAGGCTAGTACTACAAAAGGAAAACCTAAAATTAGATCTTCATTTCTGCTCAAACCTATGTTACCAAACCAACTGAGTGCAACTACTATTTATAGGTAAGTTTAAGTAACTGATGAATCTCAAGGTTGCAAGTGTTTCAAAAAGGGGGACTTTGAACATCTATCAGGTGAAATTGATTCATTTATCAAGAAGTTTTTACTTAATTTTGTTTGTAAAAGTTTCATATACATATCAGGACATGTGTTAAACCTTTCAGTTTTTTTAAGGAACACATGATGAGTTTTTACTTGTTTTAGATAGTCAAAGCTCAAATACCTGCCAGGAAGTAAAACCTTTCTATTTTTAGAAAGAAGGGAGTTACTTTTCTTTGATAATGGATCAAAAGAAATCTGTTGATAGTCAAGATTACCTCATATTATGCGTGTTTAGGCTAACCTTGCAGATACTCACATTTCTCACCACAAGAGCAACAGATGTTCAAAACAACTGACAAAGCTTATCCTCTGCTGGTTCAACAGTTGGTGATCGAATCAGTATCAAAATCATTGTCATCACATGATATCCAAACACTGATGACATCAGACATCATTTATGAGGGATTGCTATAAAAAGGGTCTGATTTCTTTATAACATGTCCAGCCTATAGATCAGTTGGGAGTTGTGCAAATCAAAAAATTGGAATCATCTGTCCTTGATAGCTTGATCTCTATGTCTGGAATGCTAAACATGGATTAAAAACAAATTTATTTTGTGATCCATGTGTAAATAGCAGTAAAATGTTTTTAGAAAATCAAAATTCATCCTTAAAAATAGTTTAAAATTGAATTTTACAGTAAATCCTCAAAGTCTGTTTAAAGCACTGATAGCATAAAAACACTGTTCGTTTAGAAAAGTCTATCCATTGTCAAAAGTGTATCCTCTGATAGTTGCAAACACTGTTCTTATCCACTAGTCAAAATTTCCAACAGTGGTTAGCCAAAGAACTGTCTTCCATTCACAAACAGAGGTTACAAATGGTCAGATGTTATTCGACAGTCGTTGCATCAGATGCCACATCATCATCACTTTTTCAGAAACCCTATAAAAAACCCTGTTTTATCCAGAACAGAGGTTTCACCAAACTATGTCGATTTCAAAAATCTAAAAACTGTTTTACCATTAATCATGGCTCCCAAAACAAATTCAAAAGAAAAATCTAAACCCAAATCATCAACATTCAAGTTAATCATCAAAACTCCTCATAATTACACTGTCATTTTGGAGGAAACCCAGGCAAATACGAGATATCATTCAATGATTCGGATGTTAAAGGAGTCCAAATTCAAGGAGATGCTGACAGCAAAAGCCCCAATTTATGAAGGTTCACTCCGACAATTTTGGGCAAATGCTGAGGTTCATTCAACAGAAGGAGTTCCTTATGCAATAATCTAAAGAGTGGGCAAAACCTTGATGAAAATTACTCCAAACTCAATCTCACAGGTCTTTAAATTGAATGACATGTCACATCCTGTGACATTTCCTCTAGGTGAGATCCAAGCGGAGTTTATTGAAAGAGGGTATGTTGGTCAACTCAAAGGTATGACTATATTCAAACCAAATTTTCCTGCTGAGATGAGCTTTTTCTTTCATACTATTTTGACATGCCTCTCAGCAAAAACTACTGGTTTTAATGAAATTCCATTAACATGCAATATTTGGGATATGCTATTTTGACATATTCAAATTTCAATTTTTCCCAAGTATTGTTCAATGACATTGTTAATACTTATTATAATATTGCAAAAGAAAAGGCCTTTTTGATACATCCCAGGTTTTTAAGCATATATCTTCAAAATCAATTACCTGGAGATGATTCTAAAATTGGCCCAGTTAGCAACGCAGGAGCTATGGGTCATGAAACTTTACACGCATTTCTAATCAAGATAAAGTTTCAAAAACCCAAGTAGAGGTGGTATAACAACCTGCCCAAACTCAACCACCTGCTACTGAGCCTACTCCCCTTGGTGACCACAGCAACACAACCACTGTTGTGCAACCCCCACCAAAAACCTCCAAAAAGACCAAAAAGAAATTCACCAAGCCCACCAAGCCCACCAAAAAGGCCTTCTGGACAGCAACAGTTGGATAGATCTCCACCGAAAACCACAACTCCTCATGATTCCTCACAAAAGGAACATGTTGTAAGCACAGGGACACCACAACTTGAGAGTATGTTGAAATGTTCTTCTCCCAGGGCAAATTCTCTTTCCACCTCACTTCCCACATCCCGAATTAAATCAACCCTTAAGTACCTGTTTGAGGTCATTGGAAGTCAGACACAAAAAGGCCTCTCTCACCAACACATCAATGAGAATATATCCTCTACAATGGCTGTGTCTGATAAAATTTCATTGACTAACCCACAAACACTTGAGGAGGTGACACCACTTGAATTTCATGAAATTCTTGCTGGTAGTTCAAGTGGAGCAGCTACTACAGATGTTGAATCCACTGATTTACATATGGACAGTAGTTTCATAAATAAGTCTCCCTTGAAGGCAACTTCTACTGAGGCTACCATAGCAACCATTGTTGGTATTAAAACCACTGTTGAGTCTGTTAAGGGAACCTCTGTTGTGGAAAGAAGTCCCTAGTACCAAGAAAAAAGGGGCATCTATGTTTGAAACAGGGGTTGAAACCTCTGTTCATGAACATAGATATAACTACCACTTCTGGTAGCAGTTTAGATGATCCTATTAAGTTAGGTGATGATCTAAAATATAAAGGTTTGACGGAGAGAGTTACTAAAATAGAGATATCAGTGGCAGATATCAAAAATACGCTGCAACAGATGTTAGAAGCTTCAAAGTCTCAAAGCACTGCTCAACCCTCTACTCTTCAAACCACAGATATAGTCAAACAATTATATCCTTTGTTTGAACAACAACGCAAACTTGCTGATCACCAACATGAAATCCGTGTGAAAATGCTCAAAGATTTGGTTGATGAAAGATATAGCAAAACTCAGGCAGACCTCAAAGGCATCAAAGAATTCCTTACAAAGAAGTCTGGCACTTCCTCTGCACCTATCTTCGAAAAAGATGATGCCAAAAAGGGGGAGAAAACTGAGTCTATGGATAATATGACAAAGCAGATGCCAGAACCTGAAAAAGAATCCTTGGTAACTTCTGCTGAAACATCTGTCAAAGAAAAGAAAAAGGGAGTTGATGAAACCCTAGATATTCAAGCAGATGATGAAGATACAAGAAAAAGGATTTCTAAAAAGGATTTTGGTACTTCAAGCAGAAAGAAATCACCACCACAAGAACCTGAAGAGCAAACCACTGCTGGTCTCAAAACCACTGCTGGTACCATATCCACTGCTGCACCTAAACCATCAACCCCACCTCACAAATCAACTGCTAAAAAGTAGAAAACAAAACCACCACCTTCATTACCAACTTTCACTGCAACAGATGTTGTGACTACAAAAGGAACAACAGATGTTAGAACAACAGTGGTTGAGACAACAATTCTTTCATCAACTGTTAGCCAAGCCACTGCTATCATATCCTCTCAAATTCATATTCCTGTAACACACACCTCCACAACAACTCATTCACCAAGCTCAGTCTATACAAGAAAAAGAAAATTCAAAGTGACTGATGATATAACCACATCTACACCACTTACTTTAACCAATCTAGAACCTTTCATTCCTCCATCATCACCAACATCAAACCCACTTACTCAATCACCTACTGGCCGAAATCCAACAAGACAAATACCTCTAGCAGTAAATTATCCTTTGGAAGTGCTTGCAGTTAAAGATGAAATGTTATAATTTTTCACAGAGGATAATCCATCCAAAAGAACATTCTCATCTCTTTTTGGCTACAGAGCTCCAAGGAACATTCAGGAGTATCTGAGATTAAAAGTTAATCAAGCAAATAACATTGCAAAAGAAGAGAGTAAAGGGAAAGGTGAAGTTTACTTGTCAAGTCGAATGCAGCATGCACTTAGTAAAGTTAAGAAACTGGAAGACTTTGCAAAAGACTTGAACAAAAAGGGGTCAACTCAATCAACTGATGCTGATATTCAAAAGAAACTAAGAAGAGATTTTATAGAAATTATCATGAGAGACAAACCATATCAAGCTATAGAGCATCAATTTGAAGAATGGCCTCTCAAAGCTTTTCAACAAGGAGCAAACAGGTGTGAGAAAATGAAAAATGATCCTCAGATATGGAAGATTGCACCAGACTGGAACAAGTTCAAGAAAGCTAAGTCAAATGCAGATCTTGCCTTAGATGAATACATCCAAGCCTTCAATCAAAGGAAAGAGCATCAAATGGATAAAATACATGAAAAGAAGGAAGATGAAAACATGAAAGAATTAAAAATGGATGCTACTTCATCAGACTATCAGGATCCATCTACTATCACTACCACATCATTCTCAAGCAAACCTACTTCACCAAACTCATCACAAATAAAACTTCTCCTAAGAATCCCATTGAACTCAAAAATACTAAAGCGAATGTCTGATAAACAGACCCATGTATTGACTCTGCTCAAGTCCAATGGGAAAGTTGATTATATAACAAGGAAGGATGCACTAGGCTTGGGTGTAGCTGACCTTCAGGATCTTTTGGAACTTCAACTGTGCAAGGATGAAGATGATGAAAATTCCCTGAATTTTGAATTACAGTTCAAGAGACAAATCAGGGAAAAACTGAAGAGAGAATAAAGATCGTGAATAAAGAAGAGTTTTGGCATCATCTGTTCTTGGGGGAGATTGTTGGGATTGACCCCTACAAAAGAACAGATGATAAAATGCCAAACAGGTCTAGACAAAATGATCCAAAATAAACAGTGTTTTGGTTCAAAACTTCCCTCACTAACAAGGAACCTAACATCTGATAGCTCTAACATCTGCTCTGTGTTAAGCTCTGCTGGTTGGAAAGAATGTTGAAGACCAAACCTCTGCTTGAAGTCAAAAGTCTGATGAAAGTCAAAGGTCTGATCACCCTTTGAAGAACATATGATAAAGCTTCAACAGTGGTTAGCTCATCAGTGGTTAGCATCCTATTTGGATAACCATCAGTGTTTTGTAATTGTACCAGAGGTTAGCATTAGCGCTGGTTAGAGGTTGTTAGGTTAGTTAGATTTCATTGTCTTGGTGATGTCATCTAAGATGCTTCAGAGGTTAGGATTTGTACTATAAATAGACAGTGCATGTACTGTTCTATTTAGCTCACACACACACACACGCACGCACTTATCTTGTACGATCTAATATGTGTGAAGCTTAGGCTAAGGGGGAGTTAGTGATTTATACATGTAATTACTTGTAATCCTTTTAAATCTTTTGAAGTAATGAAAACATTGTTTAATGAAAGCTAATCTCCCATTTGATTGTGTTACAAAGTTTTAAATTATATTCCGCTGCAAGTCTTATCAGTTTTATATCATTTTATGTTCAATTTGTTTAAAACAACACAATCAGGTCAAACTTAGATCCTAACATTCTTTCTCGGGCACGCTCGACTGCTCTTTGAAATAATATGCCTTCCTCCAGATACACATTCCCAGCACCAACATGTATTTTGTTCCCATAGAGAATGTTTAGATCGGACAGACAGAACATGAACACCTCCATCGGATCCAAGATTCTGATGTCTTCATTTGAGTTAGATCGAATTACAACTTCACCCGTTTAGCCATCGTAGAACCATTTCTTGAAATCGTTTAGAGTGACGGGCTGTTCTAGAGGAAGCTTCACCCTGGTGACCACATTAGTTAGATTTATGACCCATGTAACCCTTCTTTATCCTGTGAGTGGGTCTTTGGTTGTCTTTGATACTCTACATCGTGGGCATTGAGGTTTGAAAATGGTGAATCCACGAGCGCACTCTCGCCATATTAATCTTTCAAAATCACCACCGATGCTACTGTTGGTGGGGTTGATCATGTCGTGCTTGCTCAATTCTTGGATATCCCATGTGGGTAAGCTCTTCATAGCATTTCCGTTGCGGAAATACTGGATTACAGCTCCTCTACGCTTGATTAAGAACAACCCAGTGAGATTGTTGTATTTCCAGCTGATGATTCGGTCTGTTACCTTTGTTTTCTCTACCGTGATGACTTGGTAAAAGTCCGGTAACTTAGCTCTTTCTCTCTTGAACCATTCAGGGTGTTGGGGAGCAAATTCTTCCCCTTCATCAGTTTCATAAACAACTTTATCCTCCAATCCCCACTCCAAAAACCTTTCAGGCATCTCAAGCCTATCGAATTCTTCTTCGTCACTTTCGCCTTTAGTGGTAGCTTCAACGGCTTTGTCCAAACGCTTCCTTTTCTTTTCCGCAAGCTCAGTCTTGGGTTTTCCACCCTTTCTCTGAAGCTATCGAAATCAAAGATGTCTTTGCTTGAGTATTTGGGATCTCGATTCGCTGCTTGGTATAGTCCTGTACTAGTTCATGCAGCTTCTCTAGACCTTCTTGTTGAAATCTGATAAAGTCTGTTTGCTTTGACACGTACAGACTCAACTCCTTGTTTTTCTTGCGTTGCTCCTTTAGCTTTACACGGAGCAAATTTGTGTCGTTCACTTGATTCTTCAACAGACAAAATTCCTTAGCAGGAAACTTGCCGATCCTTTGAGAGACGGTCGTAAAGATCTTGAAAAGGACGTGGCCTTTTTGGAGCACGCGGTGGAGTTGCTGTAGTTTGTTGACTTGGCTTTGGCGGTGCATCTTTAGAGGATCCTTCATTGGTTGCTCGTTTCTTTTGTGCGGGGGAATTGCTTGGGCCAGTCTTAGCTGGATCACTGATTAGACTTTCAACAAAGCGATCCAAGTTCTCTTGCTCTTCAGTCACCACCACTGGAGTTTCAGATTCAGTCATCTCTCTTCTTTTTTCAAGCGACGTTCACGCTTTTCAGCTTCTCTCACTGCATGAATAGCTTGCATTTGCTCAATAGCTTCTGGAGTTAATCCAGCACGAATGCTATCATCCATTAATCGCTCAGGACCTGAAGCATCTTTCTTGCTCTTCTTTTTGGAATGTTCTTCTTCAGCTTTCTTCTTTCCTTTATCTTTCCTTTCTCGAACTAAAGGAACATCTTCTTCAACGTCTGCTTCTTCACCAGCTGCTTGTTTGCTTGACGTTCTCTGGCTTGTCTTACTTCCTCTCTGTACTTGTTGTAGGCTGCATGCACCAGAGAAAGTCTTTAGGCTATGTACGTGTGATTGTGAAGCATCACCCATTGCTCGGTCTTCAGTTCGGTCAATTGTGTTCCTTTTGGCAATTGGAACATGTATCGATATTCATCATGTGGTAGGTTTTCGTGATTATCATTGATCAGTAGCTACACAAACCTGGGATACATTGCCCATGGTCCTTTGTTAACATTGTCGACCATACAGCAGAAGATTAGACCTGAAATGTTGAATGGTTGGTTTGTGCATAGATTAAGCATTGCTGTTGACCATTCCAGATTCAAACCATCATATCCCCCTTTTCGATGAGCCATACTTACTGCAAAAGTGTGTAAGATATATCTCTAGTCTTTTGTTAACCCGTTCCTCTTAATCTCGTTTTTCCCTCTGAAATCTCCCTGATAACCCATTCCACGAAAACCATCTAGGATATCATCTTTACTCAGCCTTAGTGGATCTCTCGAAGAATCTCCCAGAGACAAAACTTTTCGAATTCTCTCTTCTGTCACAATGATCTCCTTGTTTCGAACTGTTGCGGTGATACGTCTTATCTGGTTCATAGTTTTGACCTTTGCAGACTTCCAGAATTCTTCATATGAGTCCTCACATCTTCAGGATTTGCTTGAACTGCATAATTGATTTTGCTGCAGGATAACCAGTCCATCACATCTTCAAAATCCTTGACGATGTCATCAAGTGCTACAGGCTGGTTATGTTTGATGGTTGGATCCCAGAATACTTCTTTCACCATTTCTGTGGACATGAAAACAAGTCAAGTGAGATTCGGTTTGGATAGACATAATAAGTTAGAATATATATACACCACATTTACCAAAGAGAGATTAAAATCGCTGTTAATAAAGATATTTACGCCCATATTTAAGTTGTTATTTAACCATGGTCACAGATATATTTACTAGTTTGAGACAAATTCGTCGTAATTTCGCTGTTATGGGTAGCGTAATTAGGTCATGGTTCAAGACATTCAGTCAGCGTAAAAGTTCATCTACGCTGATTGACCGGCGTATTTGAGTAAATACGCCGGTTGCTTGAACTCACGTTCAAGACCTAAATTCGCTCCTCGTCATGTCTCATAAATACGCAAGCCTCAAGACAATTACGCTACATTCAAAATAATACCGCCGAATTCATATTTTCTTCATAAACCCTTCAAAAACCCAAAACCCAACAACGAAACCGAGACTAATCATGTTTATGAACATTCTTGATTAGATTTTGATGACGTAAACAACGTGTACTCTATCAAACATCAAGTCTATTCATACCGTATGACGATTTAGGACTTGAATCAGATTTAGAAGTGAGTGTGAGTGAGATTTTGAATGTTTTTGAAAAAAATGATGGTATGAGGATGATGAAAAGAAATGGTAAGAAGTAAAGACAAGGATATATATATATATATATATATATATATATATATATATATATATATATATATATATATATATATATGGTAAATATCTACCAGCGTATTTATTTAATAAATACGCTGGTAACATAAATACGCCAGTAGCTTGAATTTCAAAGGATTCTTTATTTTGAAGAAATCTATTTAAATACGCTTGAAAAACTTAGATTTTCTCGAAAAACACGCCCACTGAGGTTTTAATAGCTGCATAGAACTCAAATTTTGCGATTCTGACACCGAAATTTATTTTTCAAACTGAGGAAGCCCCTATTTCATATTTTTGCTGTTTTATTTGAAACTCCGTGACCATCCTGCAAAAGATCATAGTGTCAACACTCGAATGATAGACAGTTTAAAGAACCGAAATCTTAGATTTTAAAAGCCTAACAACGGAAGATTTAAGACTATTAAGCCATATGCCGCAACATGTTACTCGCATGATGCACAGTATTGTGGGTATCCAGAATTCTTGTGAAAGTTTTATCTTTTGTCGCCTAATCACAGTTTACTCGAGAGTATTGCTGAATCTACTGACACGTCGTTGCTTGGTACCCCGATCTTCTTTGCCACGCTTCTCAATTTTGCTTTTTCTGTTTCAAGGACCAACAAAAGTGTTAGCAGTTTTCTATCATTTCTTTAAACAGGAGGCAGGCATTTTATTTATTTTATGTATATCTTCCCCCCTAAAATTTTATTTTCGTATGTCCATTGCTTTAGAAAAAGAAATTTTAATGTGTAGAAAATCCTTTTGATGGGTATAAATTTTCGATAGTCATCTAAAAAGTTTTTTTTTTGGTAAAGTATGTACACCAGGTTATCCAAAGCTCATTTCCACTCAAGAAAATTAACCATTTCCAACCAGGTTACCAACGGGTTGAAACGGGTCTTATCGAAGGCTTTCGTGAAGATGTCGGCTTTCTGTTGCGTAGTGTCACCCGGCACCACTTGAATATAACCCTTTTCGTGCGCATCTTGAATCGCGTGAATGCGAATCTCAATGTGTTTTGTTCTTGAGTGGTGGATTGGATTCTTCACAATTCCTAGACACGCCTTGTTGTTGATGAATATAGGAGTCTTCATGACGTTGATTCCATAATCCAGCAACTGATTTTGTATCCAAAGAACTTGTGAACACTGGCTGTAGGCAGTCGTATACTCAACTTGTGCAGTAGAGGTGGACACAGTTGTTTGCTTCTTGCTTTGCCATGATATGAGACAGTTTTCTAGGAATTGGCAACCTCCTGAGACATATTTTCGATCAACCTTACAACCTGCATGATCACTATCAGAAAATGCAATTAAATCAAAATTACTATCTTTAGGATACCAAAGCACAAGCTTGGGCGTTCCTTTCAGATAGCGGAAGATTCTCTTGACTGCTGTTTCATGAGATTCCTTGGGATTGGTCTGAAAACGTGCACAGATGCAGACGACCCACATAATGTCAGGCCTACTTGTAGTAAGATACATCAACGAGCCTATGATGGACCAGTAGAAAGACTTGTTCACTAGTTTTCCTTGAGGATCGAGAGTTAGCTCGGTTTGAGGTGCAAACGGGGTACTTGCGGTCTTGCAGTCATTCATGTTGTACTTGGAAAGTATATCTCTGATATATTTAGCTTGATGAATTAGAATCCTGTCTTCTCTTTGCTTTACATCCAATCCTAAGAAAAAGATGAGTTCGCCCATCATATCATTTCGAACTTTGCTTTCATAACCTTTTCGAACTCCTTGCATAACGCTTCATCAGTTGACCCAAAAATAATGTCGTCTACATAAATTTGAACTAGCATCACATTGTCTCCAATCCCTTTTGTGAAGAGAGTCATGTCAATTTTGCCTCTAGTGTAACCACATTCCAGAAGATAAGTTGACAAAGTCTCGTACCATGCTCGAGGGGCTTGGTAGAGAGCTTTGTCTAGCTTGTAATATCGTTTGGGGAAGTGTGGATCTTCTAAGCCAGGAGGCTGACAGACATAAACTTCTTCCTTAATATCTCTATACAGAAAGGCACTCTTCACATCCATTTGGAATACTTTGAAGTTTTTGTATGATGCATATGCCAAGAAAAATCTGATAGCCTCCAAACGTGCAACGGGTGCAAAAACCTCTTCGTAGTCAATCCCCTCCTCTTGTCGAAAACCCTGAACAACCAATCTTGTTTTGTTCTTTGTAACTACCCCATGATCATCCGTCTTGTTGCGGAATACCCATTTGTTCCAATTGGAAACTTTCCTTCAGCTAAATCTACTAGCTCTCAAACTTTAAGCTTCCGGAACTGAGATAATTCTTCCAGCATCGCTTGCACCCAACTGTAGTCTTGAATTGCTTCTTCTATCTCGTGTGGCACTGATTGCGAAAGAAAGGCGGCCTACAGTCCCTTGTTGATGACATAAGTTTGACCACGAGTTCGTACACCATCTTCTACAGGACCGATAACATTTTCAAGTGGATGATTCCGATTTGTCTTGTATTCTGCATTGATGTGGGTTTCAATTTGTTGAGGTAAACTGGAGAAATGTTTGTCAACATAGATGATTGGGAGTCCATCTTCCTATGTTGGTTCATTCACATTTGTCTGTGAAGAAGAAGCATCATTTGCAGATGCATTCTCAGCCGAAGTGCCACCACTTGTTTCATCCACAGGAACAATTGTATCTGCAGAGAGAGGAGTAAGGCGAGTGGTAAAAGGAGTGAAACCAATGTCTGACTAATCAAATAATGATTCCACTGGAGCAATTTCTGTCGGATCGGAAACAGGTTCAGGAATGTCAAAGGTATTGAAAACAATGTCTGCATCGTGGAACCAATCTGGAGTACTTCCGGTGTTGGTGTAGTTTCCTTCTTGAAAATCTACGAAATACGATTCAACCACCATTTTGGTTCTTTTGTTGTAGACTCGATATACCTTTTGGATAGACGAATAACCCATGAAATAGCACACATCACCGACTGCTTCAAACTTGATAAGATTGTCTTCAGTGTTGAGGAGTGTACATGAAAATCTGAATAGTCTAAAGAAATCTATCAGAGGCTTTCTCTTGAAAAGAAGTTCATAGGCAATTTTTCCATGAGGTTTGATAATGAGAACTCGATTTAAGACATAGCATGCTGTGTTGACTGCTTCTGCCCAAAAGATGATAGGAAGCTTTGAGTCTACCAGCATAGTTCTAGCCGTTTCGATGAGTGTTCTGTTTTTGCGTTCAGCTACAGCGTTTTGTTGAGGAGTTCTAGCTGCACTATACTGAAGCCTAATCCCTTTTGCTTCACAGAATGAGATAACCGTATGATTCTTGAACTCTGATCCGTTATCGCTTCTGATTGATTTGACCTTTAGTTTGATGACGTTCTCGATCATAGGAATGAATGTCTGAATAATCGATGTTGTTTTGCTTTTTGCTTCAAGAAAGTAAATCCATGAGAATCGAGAAAAATCATCTGTAATCACCAAGCAATAAGATCTTTTAGCTAAACTTTTAACGCTAATAGGGCCAAAAAGATCCATGTGCAGCAATTGCAATGGTGCTGTGATCGTATTCACTGCTTTGGATTTGTGTGGCTTTTTGTGTTGCTTGCCTTGGGCGCATGCGATACATTTTTCAGAAAAGGAAATTCTTTTACCGGTAACCCTCTTACGACATTTAATTTTGAAAGTTTGTTCACATTTTTAAAGTTCACATGCCCTAGGCGCCTGTGCCAAAGCAATGATTCCGATTCTGAGGCCTTAGAAATCAAGCAAGTCATTTGCTCATTTGTTTTGGCATTCTTCATATTGACCACGTAGGTGTTGTTTTGATGAGGAGCGGTTAGCATAATCATTTCAGCGGGAACTGTGTATTCTGGCTTGAGAAAGAGACATTCGACATCATTGAAAAGAACTGACATCCCTTTGTCACAGACATGTGATACACTCATAAGATTGTAACACAGTCTGGAACATAATTCACGTTTTCCAAAGTAAGAGCCTCTGACACAACGTTCCCTATTCCGACAATTTTTCCACCCTTTTCATCTCCGGCAAATGACACGAAGTCACCATCGATGAATCGGAAATTCTTTAACAGCTCCTTCAACCCCGCCATATGCCTTGAGCATCCACTGTCCACGTGCCAAATGTACTCCATGAGCATTCGGAGCCATTTTTGCAAGTTATTCTATAACACAACAACAAACAAAATATATACAATTAGTTAGATTTCGAAACCCAAACTTGCTTCAATTTTAATCTATCATGATTTTGGATATTTAGATCTTCTTTTCTTTTCCAAAAACATGATGTATTGACCAGATTTTTTTTTACTGATTTCTTAAGGCTGTCAAATTGCTCTGTGAAGTTTTTGACAAAATTTATTTTAGGTTCTGAAAACTTCTTTTTTTTGCAATGCTTCGCTGTATGTCCTAAATGACCACAACGAAATTATTTCAAGCAACTTCTTTTCTTTCTTTTCGAGGATGAAGCATTTGAAGATGATGTATGTGATGAGTGTCTTGAGCTACAGAAATCTTTGCTTGTTTTGTCGACACTCGAGTTTGTCAATTTCTTCATTTTCTTGTCAAGCCAACTTTCATCCTTGATGATTTCTTCGTCTGACTCGTATTCTGATGCAGATGACTCTTGAGATTCACTTGAGTTATCTGGTCTTTGATCATCAGTTGACTCTTCTTCGTCACAAGTTGAGACAGATGTGAATGAATCTTCACTGTTGCACACTTGACTTGAATTTTGGCTTGAGTCTTGTTCGTCCGCTGATGTACCTGTACATGATGGAACAAACTCTAGAATTTCCTTTGTAAGGAATTTTCCGAATCTGTTATTCTCAATTCTGGAACAAACATAGGTGATTCAAGCACACCATTTTCATCACAAAAGGCAGTCTTCAAGTCCATGTATTCAACAACTACATTTTCGTGGCTTTGGGTCAAAGGTTTAGGCACATGCCTATTACAGTCATCCCGAATATTTAAACAAGGTTACAGTCATCCATCCTAGTTAAATTATTACATTCATCCCGAATAGATTTTTCTTTTGTTTTTCCACAATTCCAGGCGAACCAGTTTACCGTGGTATAACTGTCGCCTAAATACCCCCTATGCCTATTTTTGTGCCTTCACCCTCCTCATTGCACACATCTCCTTCACGCTCATTTGCATCTGCATTACTCATAGAAACATTAGTATTTTTATCATTCAGGTAGTGGACACTTTGAGCAATTAAATCAGATTTATCAATTAAGACATTTTCAGGATGAGGAGTTGGCATGGGTACATAGTTCTTGCTGTGAGGAGGTGGAAAGATTCTTCTTTCGTTTCCCAGCTTGTCTTTGTACCCAATTCCATCTTTCACGTATGTTGGTCGTTGGCTATTTTTGATATCAACCAGTGCCTTTTTGCTAACATTCCATTTATCAATGGTGAGTTGCAATTTAGTGTTTTTGATTTCAGAGTTTTCTAATCGTTTAGCTTGATCATTTATAATGAAATCCTTTTAAAAAGCAACTCCTTTAAAGACTGCATTTCAGTTAAAGTTGAGTTCAACTTTCTCTGATATGCTGCTTCGTTCAGTTTCATTTCCTTGTTTATTCGTAAAACGTTTTCTTTTTATTTAATAAGGACACGATTGATTGATTTGTGGTGAGCCACGAGGTTCACACACGGCTTCGAACACAATTTTGCTTTAAACTCGTATGGGATGATGTTTACCGATTCCTTAATCTTCCTTTCTTTTGCAGACTCAGCCTTCATTGCAGTAGCAGAAGCTTCACCACCTTGCTCCTTTTCTCCTTTGCTATCCACTGGAGCTTTCTTTTCAGCTTCATCTTTTGTTGAATTCACAATGCTCTTCAGACCCTTGTCAACTGAGTTTTCTTTTGGAATACCAGCAATTTTGTTTTGGACACATTTCAGAGGTGCAGCTGCTAATTCTGTTGTTATCCTGGTTGTGGAGACCCGAACAGTCTTTTTTGGCTCCTTCAAGATTTTAGCCATCAAAGCTTTGTTGACTTCTTCCTTTGTCTCAGTAAGGTATCTCGTCTGCCCAATCGTAATCTTCAACCACAAGTGCCTTTGGAGTATTATCAACAGCATTTTTGTTTCCCTCTATGGCGATAGGCCTTCTGGCAGGAGCAATTTCAACATTTTCTTTCTTCAGCAGAGGACAATCTTTTTTAAATGATCGAGGTCCTTGCAATTGTAGCAGCGTAGCTTTGACTTATCAAACCCAGCTTTTCCAAGAGATAGTCTCTTCCCTGTCTTGTCTTGAAACTTTTTCAGACGAAGAGTGATCATAGCCATCTGCCATTTCAAGTCCATCTCTTCCATGTCATCTGGATCCACTTAATACATATCTTCAGCAGTAAGGTAATCTCGTTTCAACTCTTCGGACATAAGAGCCTCATAACTGCTTAAGAAGGTATTGAACAAAGCAACATGTTCAGTGGATATTTTGAGTGCTTGAGCATCCGCGACCACAGTAGATTTTATTTTCGACTGTGAGGCTGTAGCAGAGTTTGCGGAAGCATTGTTGTAGGATGCGTTAGCACTTTGAGAACTTGGTCCTCCTGAGCTTGTTGGTGCGAGAAAAGCCATGTTCTTGGGCATGATAACAGCAGCAGATTGTGCAGATTTTTTTCCAGTTTCATTCATTTCTCTTTTGATAACATCCATTTCAAATGCCTTCAGAGTGTTAGTTAGATCGGAAAGTGTGACAGGAGTGGTGCTACACAGAAAGCTTCTTTTGATCTCATGCATTGCAAACTCCATTCTTTTGGAAGAGAGTCCAAAAGTTTCTTCATTGAGGCATAGTTGGCAAATGGATTTCCAACTTTCTTCATCTTGATCAGCACATTCAGATAGCGACTAATATGGTCGGACACGCTTTCTCCTTGGACACTACCGAACATATCATATCCTTTTGCACCATATCTCTTTTTTGTCCATCAGTTCTTGATTTCCTTCGTAGTGCTCAATGAGGGCCAACCAAAGTTCGTGAGCTGAGGTGTATTATTCGAACAGATTGTTGTCATCCTTGTTCAATGCCATTGTTAGAGCAGCATGAGCACGGCAGTCACGTTGAATTAGTGCCCTATCTTCATCAGTAAAAGTGGTTGGATCTTCATTTACAACACGAACATCATCTTCTCTGATCACAGGAACATGGGGTCCAACAGTGACAGACGTCCATTGAGTGTAGTCAGTGTACTCAAAGAACGCCTAGATACGAGTTTTCCAACTGCTAAAGTCCTCAGATCCTTTCAACTTGGGAGGTCTAGTTACAGTTCCAGTTTCCAGTTCGGCTTGTGCAACAGTGTTTAACTGACTTAGAGACATTTTGATTAGGATTGTGATTTACTTTAGTGATCAGATGTTAATTACGCTGCTAGAGTGGGTCTCAGAGGTTAATTACGCCGGTCAAATTTAGATCGGATGAGCAAGTTCGCTTGTGATGACAATTACGCTGATGACCTTGGAACGGCGGAGATGCAAAATCCGCTGGCAAACACAAAACAAACAATAGTTCTGTTAAGTTCGCTAATCACCATAATAAGGTCGCTGAGGATCCTTATTACTGACTTCAAAGTCGCCTTCGAGTTAAAAACGTTGACACTATTTCGCTGAAGATCAACAAGTACGCTGGTAAATATCCAGCGTATTGTTAATTACGTGATTATCAACACATATACGCTGTCTTCAAACAGTTCTACGCCAAATTCAAAGATATCTACGCTATGTTCAACAATATCTACGCTGGCTTCAAATTAAAAACGCTCAGCAGGGTTTAAACACGAAGAAAAACCCTCTAACTAATAAAAACGACTCAAAATCCATGTTTCTTTGTACCAAAATGACCCAAAAGTTTATCTAATCACTGATTAACAAAAACCCACTGATTAATCACTCCAAATCAAGTCATTTTGTGTGTAGAAATTTGAAAAACCTTGAAACTTTGTAAAACTTTTGAAAAACCTTCAAATTTTGAAAAAATCTTAAAAAACATCAAACAATCAAGAGCACAAAGGCTCTGATACCAAATTGTGAGTCCCAAATCAACTACGGATCACAGTGGTTTGATTGTTAACACCCAAACACCTATTGATTAAGTGTTTGAATAAGAAAAAAGTTAAGAAAACACAAAGAATGAAGATGAAGATTCTTGTTTGGATCAAACAACTAGTGTTGTGTATGTAATCCCAAAGGATTTAATCAGATTAAGCACCTGGATGTTTGGATTGAGCAAAACATCAAATGTAACAACACAAGAGAAATCACCAAAATTCCTAGTCCAAGAACCTTGGAGCTAGGGTTCCATTTACTAACATATATATAGGATCTGGCCATCCAGTGTAATTAATAATTATGCTGGATAGATGATTACGCTGGCCAATACAAAACTTTCCACAATTACATCATTGGTCCCTGAACTAAATAAAACACAATAAATTGACACAAAGCCTATCCAAAACCTGATTAATCAAGTATCAACGATCTCAAATGGTCTAACACCCACGACAGAAGCTTTTATTAAATCCAGTGATACATCACCTATTAAACCTGAATTAACAACAGAAGCCTCCGTTCAGTCACAAAAAGTTATTGATTCTGAATCTGCTTAACAAAAAGTGTTACTTGAAACTGAGAGTAGTGCTGCAGATTCAACTGACACTGTTTGTGAGAAAAAGTGATTGTTGAAGATTGGGTAGAGGATGACGAGGATGATGATGTTGAATTGCATGCTTTAAAAATAAAAATTCAGAAAAAAGAATCTTTTAGTTTCTGAAAATTCAAATAATGTTTCAATTTCTGCTGATTCTTTGAATTGTGTGGGCTCTGTTTTTAAGAGAGATGAATGTTTACATGCTTGATTTGATTTCGTTTTTGGTTGCATAAATTCTGTAGGTTTGCCAAATAAATCTGATGCGTCTAAAAATTTGTTGGTAAAACAAGTTGGCCAGGGTGGTCAAACAAAGTATGTTCCAGCTAAGTTAAAAACAAAATTGTGTGTGCAGCTAATATGGAGTAAAACTTCGAAACCACAAAAAAATAAATAAGCAGGCTAAGGATAAAAGTAAGCCTGTTTCATCGAGACGTCAGGGACCACACAGGTCTTCTAGTTCTGGAAAGGCTGATAGATCTCCATCGAAGCCTCATGTGAAACATCAACTATGTTACACATGTGGCATCGTTGTTCAATTAGCAAGAAATTGTTATCATCGTCCGGAAAAACTCAAAGAAGGGGAGCATCAGAAGGCTCCAAAAGGGAATAAAAGTTTGGATTCCAAGGTGAAGTCTTCTGATGGAGATTGGAACAAGGCGAAACTCTTAAACAATAAGAATTAATTAAAATCTCCAAAACAAAATTTGCAAAGTTTAAAAGGTTTAAACATTACTAAGCAAACATGGAGACCTAAAATCCCTGTTCAATCTACTCTTTCCAAATCCTCATGTTCTAGCAATAGAATTACCTGCTCAAACAATAACATGCTTTGGATGAAAGTAGCATACGTTAATGCGGGGGGTTTACCCACTACCACTATGGCATGGGTACCTAAAACTAACTGATCCCGCAACATGTGCAGGAATAGCTATGGAAGACTATCATTAGACTCTGGTATATTAATAGTGGTTGTTGCAGACATATGACTATAGACCTATCCCAGCTAAGTGATCTTGAAGAATTTAATAGGGGATTTGTCTCATTTGAGGGAGGTGAGAAGGTCCGATAACCCGTCGAAGCACTGTAAAGAATGGTGATCTCGGTTTCAAGAATGTTAATTACGTTCCCGAGTTGAAGCACAACCTATTGAGGGTTTCTCAAACTTGTGACAACGGCTACTCAACTCACTTCACCAACAAAAGCTGTCTAATTTTAAAACCAGGAATTGTCATTCCTGAAGATTGGATTATAATGAAATCAGACAGAAAAGGGAATGCTTATATGATTAACATGAATAAACCACCTTCAGAAAGCGTTAGCTGTTAGTTCTTTAAAATCTCTAAACACAATGATATGTTGTGGCATCGTCGTCTGGGACATGCAAATGTCAAGAACTTGAACCGTCTTGCAAAAGTGGGGTTGGTAAGGGATTTACCGGTCAAAGATTTTATAACTTTTGGAAAATGCGTTTCTTGTGCAAAAGGCAAACAACATAGAAAACCTCATTTTCCTAAAATGGAAAATTCAATTGATAGTGTGCTGCAACTTCTTCATATGGATCTTTTTGGTCCAGTGATCGTGCTCAGCATCTTAGGAAAGTCTTATTGTTTAGTTATTACTAATGACTTTTCATGTTTTACATGGGTTTTCTTCTTAGCTAACAAAATCGAGACTGCAAAGCTTGTCAAAAGATTTATCATTTTTATGGAAAATCAAACCAACAATAAGGTAAAGAGGATTCGTAGTGATAAGGGCACCAAGTTCAAGAATGCAGAGCTGAATTTTTTATGTGCTCAAAAAGGAATTGCTAGACAGTACAATGTTGCAAGAACTCCACAGCAAAATGGAGTTGGGGGAGAAGGAACAGAACCCTTATTGAAGCAGCTCGAACTATGCTGTGTGACTCCAAGCTCCATGTGTTCTTCTGGGATAAGGCTATAAACACTACGTGCTATGTTTAAAACAAGGTGTTGATCAACAAAGCACGAATGAAGACATCTCATGAAGTCCTGTTTGGCATCAAACCCTCAGTTGGACACTTTCAAGCCTTTGGCTGTCCATGTACTCTACTGCATTTGGACGCAATACCAAATTTTGATGCAAGAGGGGATGAATGTTACTTTATTGGCTATGCTGGTAAAGCTGCGCACGAGAACAAGACTGCATACGGAGTGCACATCAAAACAACAAGGCATATTGTCGAATCATTTGATGTACAGTGGCTTGAAGAAAACAAGACAGATGCTGGAAACGGGTCATTTACTCTCTATAATTATGCACATTTGTTTAGATCGTTTGATATCCTTGATGACTTACCTCCTGATGTTTTTGTAGATAAAACAAGTACTTCAAGTGCTGCTCCAGGTTCCTAGATTATTATATATAACGTTGATGAAGAGGAGGATGTTGAAGCTGAGGGGGATCCTGACATATTCCTTGTTTTCCGCACTTAGAATTGTGTTTGTGATATCCGATTGATAGTTCTTGGACCTACAGAGTACGAATAGAGGGTTTCCACTTGTTTTGAATAAGCCTCCGAATTTTGGAAGGTTGGCATTTGAGCAGGCTTTTTGGAGGTTTATTGAGCATGATAGCTGACGTGATGCAAGTGTGTGTGATCTTTAGACATATTTAAGTACTTTTCACTCGTTTATTCAAGCTTTAAATTTATAAAAACGATATGCAACTATCACTCTCTACAACACGCTAGGGCAAGTGCACCAATCGTTAGTGATGGTAAGATACAGAGGTCGTCCAAAGACACAAGAGCTTTTAATATCCGAATACCGTCGACGTCTAATCTAATCAAAAAAATTTAGAAAGGGTTTTTAATAAGTCAAAATGAAGAAATAGCTAAACTAATAAAAGAAACAAATAGCCAAGATAGAATCATTTGTTCCGACTCATTATTTCCATATCCTCTGATGATTTCCATGCTTTGGATTTTTTAAGAGATTATCTTAGTTATAGTGGTATGCCCCTCTTTTGGAGGCCACAATACCCTCAGCCATATTGGTCTGACTCAGCAGGGATACAGTCACGCAAGGCCGAAATATTGAAAGATAATTAAGTAAGTTATTAATGCAAAATGTGGCATGTCCCTCTTTTGGAGGCAACGCTACCCTCAGCCATATTGGTCTGAGTCAGTAGGGATACAGTCTCGCAAGGCCGGTTGAAGGTTTTAATAGTAGTTTGGGTAAATTACATTTTTCATCCTTTATGTTTGTACTGAATTGCAACGAATAGCCTTTAACTTCAATAATTACTGTCACAATCCTTTATTTGTAAAACTCATTACAGTCTACTTCCTTTAGCACTAACTATGTTAAAATTTTAAGTTAAATATGATCACATGAGGGCAAATTGGTAATTTTACCCCTTTGTTTACACATAAAACCTTATCTTTCTCTCTACCATCTCTCTATCCCTCTTTCTCACACACACTATCTCTCTCTCTCTTGAGCTAACCTCCATCACCACCACAAAATTCAGCCACCACCATATCCGTCCACCAATTTCCTAATACCACGAAATCCGTATCCACCACCACCACTAAATCCAGTCGCCTCCCTGTTATTAAGAGCTGAAAGTAACTTTTGAGCCATCTCTGCTTCCTGATCCGACAACCATTTCTTCTTTCTGAGCCATCTTTGCTTCCTGACACCTGTTGATGATTCACCGAACGGGAGGTTTCTCCTAGTACAGAAGTTGTAGCTAGTGAATCCAGTCCCGATTGCTTTTGTTCTTCAACCATTTCTCCTTCTGCAAGTTTTCGGGTCTTGAAAACTGGGAATTACCGTAATCCAATTTTTAACAAAGAATTGAGAAGTATGTAAATATATATGATTCATACCCTTTCCAAATTTAAAAATCCGCTCCATATCCCATCAGGTTGGTAGAAGTAGTTATTCACAAACCATTAGATAACAAAGAAAAAGGATTTCAAGGAACGGAAAGAATACATTAATACTTTTCTAATATGCACAATCAGTTGATTAAAAGTCTTACAAAATTAATGTGCGAATATTTTTGAGATGGAGTTTGACCTTTTCACAGAGGAAGATATTGGGATTTGGGGGTATTGTTTTAGGGCTGAGGGATTGGGGAAGATGATTTGTCTTTATGTAATTTTTTTGGTCTTATTTATTAAGAAACATTTTAAATAAAAGCGTGAAATTACCAGAATACCCTTAAGTGAATAGACTTAACTGAAAATTTTAACCTAGGTTCATGCTAAAGGACGTAGACTGTAATGAGTTTTACAAATAAAGGATTGTGACTGTAATTATTGAAGTTAAAGGCTATTCGTTGCAATCTCATACAAACATAAAGGACGAAAAGTGTAATTTACCCTAGTAGCTTATTTATAAGGGATTCAAGTCAGTCTTATTTCCCCCGATTTGATGCTATCTGCCTCAAAGGAAATCCTAATAAGTTTGAACCAAGTTCTCGCAGGATCTATACACTGAACGAGGCAAGAACTTTACCCATACCACCCTTCTTAACCCCTTCCAGACAGTTAACGAGCTTTATATAGACCGTAAAGACACGAATTAGTGAATCAATGAAACATGAAAGATGATAGAATTAAATTCACTTTCAATATAAAAAGCTATTTATTAAAGTCATTAATACATACTCAATTATAAAGTTAACCAAAACTAGAAAATCAAAAGTAATACATAAATAACTTGTCTTCACCAAGTGATGTAAGAGATTAGCCAAGCATGGCATTTGTTTGACAAAAACTCTTACGATCAATCTTGGATCCCGAGACTACTACACACACTCTAGGATGGATGATGGATGAATGTGGTGAATGATGGTGATATTGTGGTGGTGGAGTGGTGGCAGGTGTGAGAGAAGTGGTTTGCCAAGGGATGAGTTAGAATGAACCAAGCACCTCCTTTTATAGCTGGAAGCAGACCCTTCACACGGCCCCGTGCCCGCAGGGCACGGCCCCGTGTCTCTCTTCTTCTATGTTTTAATTTAATTCGAGTGTCAAATCAGCCTGCTATATGCCCATGTGTCAATGGCACGGCCTGTGGCCATTGTACTTGTTGTACTATCCAAGATACGAAACTCTGAAAGTTGACCACGGCCCATGTCCACTAGGAAACGGCCACGTATCTCTTGTCTGCTTCTGTTTGTCTTCTTCTTCTCTGGAATTTTGAAGGGGCACGACCCCATGCCCACAAGGCACGACCGCTTTCCAGACTTCTGATTTGTTGTTTTTAGTCTTATGGTGAAGCTCAGAGGGCTGGTATAGTGTGTTATCTTCCCGTCTTCTATACTTATGCTAGATTTTGTCGTTAATATTTTCCTTTTGTACAATTGTGCTCTTTTAGTCCTAAAAATCAAAATTATACAAAGAAACACATTTTTCCAACATTAGTACTAAAAATGGTTGATTTTATACCGTATTTGATACAATTTATATGTTGCATTTGATGCATATCAAACACACTTGAATATTTGCTTGTCCTCAAGCAAAACTCTCTATATAGCTTACACGCCCAAATGAAGTTGGTAGAGAAGAAGTTTTTGGGTCTTGTTTGTAGAGTGTCGGGAATCTAAGTTCTTTTATTCTTGTTTTTACATTATTTACAATCCTATTCGTCATGACTTATTTTTTGAAAATTTTTAAGAAAAATAAATATTTTTGGGCATAACATGCCTTTATAAATTTCATTTAGCTATATACAAATTCACACATCACACAAGTGATCACTCAACACTTGGTGGAAAATGTATAAGTGAAACGCTAGATGCCGGTATGGGACTTACTCCTACCATATGCTTGACAAGTAATCAAACATTCTCTGTTTTAACATAATCTTTGTAAATATCAAGAGTACTTTATAAAGGGTAGGTTTTTGGGTAGGGGTAGAATACTTTTATTGAAAAGTGGCTAAAAATGTAAAATATCGGTTTTCTTTTGAAACTTTATGTATTTATGACTTAGTTCTAAATTACATATTTATAAGCAGTAACTTTGCTTATTTATTTCAAGTAACTAGAGAGATTTTTTTTGACAAAAACTAATTCACTTCTTTCTATACTATTTTCAAAAGAATCGTGTTTTACAAAAATAAAGGGGTGTAAAAAGAAAAACCGGTTTTTGGGTGATGGGTGGTTTGTGCAAAATGGTGTTTTTCCTGTTTAGAAACGAAAGGCTTACGCTCAAAGGGGTATAACTAGGGGAAATTTTGGTTTTTGTTTTTAGTAGGGAGATAAAGAGAAAATAAAGTTGAAGATGAAAAGAGGGTTTAAGAATCCTAATGCCTCTATCATATACTTACTTGGATTAGTTGGTAAGTACTGGGAATATATCGTCTTGTCAAGTTCTAAATTCGCAAGAACCATACAGCTATCACACAAGAAATAAAAATGAGCAATTAGTAAAGATATAAATTTGAATGCTCGGTAAAGGCTCAAAACTCACATTTTTGTGGGAAAATGGGTAAAAGTTTGAAATTATATATACAATCAAATTTTACAAAGAATTGTCATGCATTTTTATAAACTTTTCTTATACGATTCTTTTTATCACGGCGCTATCGGTTGTCTACTTTATAAAAACTTGAAAAAAATTTAAGTCTTGGTTTCTAACTTAAACTATAAACAAGACAAAAATAAACTAAAAAATGTTTTCGAAAAAGATTTTCCAAGTAGAGTTTTATATAAGGCTCGTTTTTAGGACAAACAATTTCAAGTTAAGCTTACCCCCCACACTTAATTACACATTGTCCTCAATGTGTCCAAAATTGGTTAAAATTGGTTAAATGTGGGTCAAAAAACAACATTTTTTTCAAAAACCAGGCACTGGACACAGGGGCGTGGTAGGGCGACACGACCCCGTGTCAAAAGTGCTAGTAACAGATTTCTGAGAAAATTTTCAGGAGGTAGACACGGGGGACGTGTCCTAGAGACACGGCCCCGTGTAAAAAGTGCCAGTAATTAAAATTTTTCAGAAGCCAGGCACGGGGGGTGTCTATGAGACACTGCCCCGTGTTAGAGTTCCAGATTCGAAAATTTTTTCTACAAACTTGAGGCACGGGAGCGTGCTTACCTTACACCTCCCTATGCTGCACTTACGGTTTTGAAGATTTTGCTTCTGGAAGTGTCTGTTTACGTGTACGAGGTGCTGTTTCAATGTCCCTTTAGTTATTTTCCATATTTCTGCACACTTTTGTTTTCAAAACACCATATTCATTTCATCCGTTCACCATTACAAAGAAAAGAAAAATTACATGAAGATTAAAGTCCTAAGATAGATAAATATATACTTAGTGGATACCCTACAAGATTATTAAACCCGAATAGCTTCCCTAGATAAATCTATGAAAGATTAGCAAAAACTGAAAATAGTTTTCAGAAAATAAGGGCTTTAAGCTATTCCCCGGGAATGCTCCTTTAGATGTCGTTGAGCATTTCCTCAATCTCCCCAGGGAGGAAGATGAAGGGTTCGTCATCGACCTCTTCTTGTGGAAGAAGAGCGGGGTTTATCAGAACCTCAAAGTAGGCATTAATAGGAGGTTGCGGGGGTATATCGTCCCACCCAATGGGGTTAATCACCTCGTTAGTGATGTTCCAATCAACTTGGGGCAAGATTGGCTCCATTGGGGGCATCACTAAGATATTCGACCTTTGGTGAAGAAGGTTGATCTCCCTAAAGCTATCCTCCAAGTATGGGTGAGGTAGTTCACCCGATCCACGAGGACCTCCTCCACCGTCGTCATTTCTATGATGGATTCTCGCAAAGCACAAACGTAGCGGACGAGAGTGGCTTCAAGCGAAAGCCTCCACCCTCTTCGGTGGTTCCTTGAACCGGCCGAAGACGTGCCACTCTGCTGACTCAACATACTAGTTAAACAAGACAAAACATTAGAGTTTTGGACTTACATAAGTGTTACACGGCCGCGTGCCGCTTCAGGGGATGAGCAAATGGTACCCGTACCGGTGCCGAATTTACCGAACCGGGTACCTTTTCGGTACCGATTCAGAACCGACTTTTGACATTTTCGGTACCGGTTTTACCTCAAATACCGGTACCGGTACCAAACCCTACCGTAGCGTACCGTGTATATTCGGTACCGGTACCCACTTTTGGGATTTTTGGTACCGGTCGGTACCGAGCTCATCCCTAGTTCTGGTATTTTAGCCCAAAGAACCTTTGTAAAAGTTTAAAACTGTTGGATTTTTACTTTTTTGAACCTGAGAAACTTAAAACATTGTTGTATAATAGTAGTTTTGCAAAAAATTAGGCTAAAAACCATGTTTTTAACCTAACAATTAAAGCTTTTGAAGCTTTCAAGCTTCAAGCTTTAATGGAGGTTTGAAGGTTGAAGAAGGAGAAATGACTATAAGTGGCAATGACAAAAAGGTTTGAGGAAACCTTTTTAAGAAACTAGCTTTTCAGGTATGTGTGAAAGATCAGGCAGGATCTTGGTCTTTTAGGAATGGGTCCAAACATTATTCTCATGGCTGACTTTATAGAAAGGGACAACACATTGACACGGCCCCATGTCTCCTACATGAGTCAAAGAACATTGTCTGTTAGTGGGACACGAGCCATGTCAATGTAGACACGGCCCCGTGTTAAAAAATACGGGTGGCACGGCCCTGTGTCTTCTTAACATGCCCTTATGTTTTTTGAGGATAGATGGGGCACGCCCCGTGGCCAAGTGGCACAGCCCCGCGTCTTTTAGGGTTTTATGAATTTTTGCTGGAACAACACCGAATTTTTTAATATGCCTTAGGTTCCGGCGAGGGATACGAAAACGCAAGAGGTTGTCAGAAAGGTGGAATTCTATGTTAAAAGTATGATGGCGAACCATCCTTTATTTACCTTTTTTGGGCTCTTGTTAAAGAAGGTCTGAGTCGACTCGCTCTGGTCTAAATCGTTGGTTTGAAGTTCACATGCCGTTATGGAGTCCTTCATTGCGAGGTCGATACAGGGACGACTATTGTTTTTGTTTTCGCATGGAATTAGGGTAGACTTGTTAGCCTCCGTATTATTTATTCCTGAATGTGATCCTATCGATTCTCCGAAGCTCATGTTCCTTTATGAATGTCGCACCTTCATCATGGATTCTATTTCTTTGAGTTTTTGGAGAATCCTCTTTTCTATTTGACATAGTTCTTCCGAACTTATGTCTCCTATGGAAGAGGTTCGATGGAATTTAGGAGGAGGATGGTAGTTATTATTTTTAATCCCGCCTATCTTAAGGTAAGCGTTACAGGAAAACGATGGGTCTAAATAGTGGGGAATAATTTTTAAAATAGGACATTCTAAACTTTTATGAAGTCAACCACATAATTGACGCCATTCACCGTAAGAGTGGCGGGGGTAAAAATAATCATTAACATCCATAATTTCCAGATTAGCTTTTAACCGTCGATATCAAACGGTACTGTTTACTAGAAACTACATTCGAGACATGACCCCATGTAGTGATTACACGGCCCCGTGCTGCAGCTTCTATCTTGTAGAAAACAGTTTTGAGATACTGAAGAAAAACCTAAAAAGAAAAAATTATAAAAGCATTAAAATAATTAGGTCGCCGATTATAAACTTTCTTAAAATCCTTGTGTCCCCGGCAACGGCACCAAAAACTTGACGTGATGCGAGCGTGGGTGATTTTTAGATATATTTTAAGTATTTTTCACTCGTTTATTCAAGCTTTAAGTTTATAAAAACACGATATGCAATTATCCCTCTCTACAAAACGCTAGGGCAAGTGCACCTATCATTGACGTAGTATAGTGATGGTAAGATACCGAGGTCGTCCAATGACACAAGTGCTTTTAATACTGCAATATCGTCGACGTCTAATCTAATCAAAAAATTAGAAAGGGTTTTTAATAAGTCAAAATAAAGAAATAGCTAAACTATTAAAAGAAACAAATAGACAAGATAGAATTACTTTGTTCCGACTCATTATTTATGTATCATTTGATGATTTCCATGCTTTGGGTTTTTTAAGAGATTATCTTAGTTGTAGTGGCATGCCCCTCTATTGGAGGCTACAATATCCTCAGCCATATTGGTCTGAGTCAGTAGGGATACAGTCCCGCAAAGACGAAATATTTAAAGATAATTAAGTAAGTTATTAATGCAAAATGTGGCATGTCCCTCTTTTGGAGGCAACACTACCCTCGGCCATATTGGTCTGAGTCAGCAGGGATACAGTCTCACAAGGCCGGTTTAAAGTTTTAATAATAGTTTATTTATAAGGGATTCAGTCCGTTTGATGATACCTGCCTCAAAGGAAGTTCTAATAAGCTTGAACCAAGTCCTCGCAGGATCTATACACTGAACGAGTCAAGAACTTTACCCATACCACCCTTCTAACCCCCTTCCAGGCAGTTAACGTGCTTTATATAGACTGTAAAGACACGAATGAGTGAATCAACGAAACATGAAGGATGATAGAATAAAATTAACTTTCAATATAAAAAACTAGTTATTAAATTCACTAAAACATACCCAATTAAAAAGTTAACCAAAGCTAGGAGATCAAAACTAATACATAAATAACTTGTCTTCACCAAGTGGTGTAAGAGATTAGCCAAGCATGGCCTTTGTTTAACAAAAACTCTTATGATCAATCTTGGATCCCGAGACTACTATACATACTCTAGGATGGATGACGGATGAATATAGTGGATGATGGTGATATTGTGGTGGTGGAGTGCTGGCAGGTGTGAGAGAAGTGGTTTGCCAAGGTATAAGTTGGAATAAAACCAAGTACCTCCTTTTATAGCTGGAAACAGACCCTTCACATGGCCCCATGCCCGCAGAGCACGGCCCCGTGTCTCCCTTCTTCTCTGTCTTCATTTAATTCGAGTGTCAGATCAGCCTGCTACACGACCCCGTGTGTCCACGACACGGCCCCGTGTGTCCACGGAACGGCCCCGTGGCCATTGTACTTGCTAAACTATCCAAGATACGCAAATCTGGAAGTTGACCACGGCCCGTGTCCACTAGGACACTGCCCAGTGTTTCTTGCTGGCTTCTTCTGCTCCGGAATTTTGAAGGGGAACGGCCCCATGCCGATAAGGCGTGACCGCGTGCCAGACCTCTGGTTTGTTGTTTTTAGTCTTGAGGTGAAGCTCGGAGAGCTGGTATAGTGCGTTATCTTCCTTTTTCTATACTTACACTGGATTTTGTCATTAATTTGTTCTTTTTGTACAATTATGCTCCTTTAGTCCTGATAATCAAATGTATACAAACAAAAGCACTTTTTCCACCCTTAATTTGTTCCTTTTGTACAATTATAACATATTTGATACAATTTATATGTTGCATTTGACGCATATCAATAGCATGAAGGTTGTGATGGTAGAGGAAGAGCCTAAAACCCAGGCTATTTCTCCTTCTCTGCAGGTTAGTTATTGAAGTCTTTGAGTTGGGTTTGTTTTAGTGGGTTTGTTAGTCATAATTTGCTATATGTTAGAGGTTAGTGAGCTAAGTTGGTAAGACTTTGTTATGTGATTGTTTGATTACTAGTGGTTGTTGTACTATGGTGGTTGTGGTGCTATCATTATGGTGGGAACAAGAAACTAGAGAGAGGGGTCTGGGAGAGAGTGAGAAAGATAGTTGAGAGAGAGGATGGTCTAATTTTCATTATATATGTATATATATATATATATAAATTTGTCTTATTTGATAAATATATTTTAATAATTGAGTAAAATACCAACCTACCCTTATGTGCAAGTCATATGACCAGACTTAACTAGAAATCGGGCTAGTGCTAAGGAAAGATGGTGCAAGGTTTTTAATACATAAAGGATAATTCTTGTAATTTCAAAAGGTAAAGAGCATCTAATGCAATTAGGTATACATATAAAGGACTAGAATTTTAGTTTTACCTTAATTTTTAAGAAGTCTTTAGAAAATGCTTTGTAATATAATATAGATATATTATAATTGATTTGAATGTAAAAGTATTTGATGGTAGTTTAATTTGTCTATATGAAATATTAAGATAATTTATAGATAAATGACCATTAGGTTTTTATATTAACTAGGTTTTGCAAAAGTGTGTGATAGTAGGGACTATTAGTAAGGCGAACACCATTTGTTGTGCTAGAACACGCGACGGATCCGCAACGGTTTCAGTTTGATTCGTTAAAATAACTATATTTAAAAGATAATGGGATTATGGAGTGTTTTATTCGCTGTTGTATGGAAGCCCTAAATTGTCGTGACGACTTATCGTCATGATGAATATATAGGAGACCTGAGAATCGATCGAGAGAAAGATGATCCCATATGCACATTTGATCAGTGCAATGATCATGCAAAAAAAGTCTCCCCTCGGAATCACTATAGGTCAATAATCCCTTGGAAGATTTTGACTACGCCATGCTGAGGGTCAAAAATTAAGTTTGAATCAGTGGGTCACAAATATGTTGTGACTGATAATGAGACATGGCACACATTCATGATTCGAGATCCAACGGCCCCACCAGAGACGAATGATGAAAAGGAAGAGTCATTGGGTCAGCGGAGGCCCCTGACATGCACAACCCACCCACACCGGGAGGTGTCGAATGAGGTAACCCAGTTTTTGATTAACCAGCGTCAGTCGAGTTGGTCATAATATAATTTGGTTAATATGTATGTGTACGATAGTGTGTCTGCGGTGCTTGTGGAAGCTCGTGAGAGAGAGAGGAAGCAATGTTAGCAAGTGAGAGAGAATGGAGGGCGCAACAGGAGGCACGTTGGGCAGCCCAGCAAGCATATTAGAATGAACAATAAATGCATTGATTGGAGCAAGAAGCCCATTGGGTAGCATGGGAGAATGAGCAGGAAAGGCTCCGATTGGAAAGTAACGCCTTGGGGGATAGGCGGTGGATGGTAACGGGTACCGCACAAGAAATGACTATTAACAATGCCCACATCCTCCATGACCAGGAGCGGCACCAAAGACCTTGATGCGGGTCGTGACTATCAAGAGTATGTTCCATGGACAAACTACTCGACCATTCGGGCTCTGTAACGTTCCGTATTTTCTGATGTATTTTCGATTAGCTTGTAATTCGCATTTCATTTCCACACTTGTAATCTGAGATCTTGATCATTATGGAAATTCATGTTTTTATATATATATACATGTTACATTCTTACTTAATTGTTATTTTCAATCAATCAACAAATACGCGTTTATACACGAAACCGAGACTTGAAAGACTATCGAAATATCAACCATACTTGCATCATACTTATTCCATACTCGAATACACCTTGAATACCTAAAATAAGTTAAAATACAAGTTTATGGCATAAAATAACCTAAAAACCAAGTGCAGCGGCCAAAAGGAAACAAAACCAAAAATTTTTGAAAATTAACCCATCGCGCCACGTGATGAGAGATTCTTTGACTCTCGTGTAACATGAGGAGGCACGATCCGCAGCTGGTTATTCCTAGCTCGCATATTGGTCCGTTTTTGCCACCTCTTTCACTCCTAATCACCTCCTAAGCATTTATCAACTCAAACCCTAATGACATATTATCAATAGGTTCCCCCGCAACTTTCAACCATTTACACACCTCAGTCCACTTCAAATTTTCTATATCTTAAAGAATTCTTCAAGTTAGGCAGATTATACCAAGTCTTAAAAAAATAAGTTTTGAGCATCTTTTTCTTCATTTTCTTCATGTTTCTTGCTCTATCCTTACTTGGATAACCTCTAGGGATGATACTTAATGTTTACAAAGGTTATAAAAGGTGGTACGTCACCACATTTGAGGTCCAAAGTCGGATTTAAATTATGTTTTTTGTAAAACTTTCATATCCTACAACTTTTACTTATCTTTCTTGGATGAACAAGAACCAAAACTTATCCCCAACTGATCTACATGTTGGGGGGCTTGTGTTATGGTAAATATCCAGAACATTAGAGGTTCATCACCTCAATTACTTGATGCCCTAAAAGCTCCCAAGTGACCTACAAAGTGTTGAAACCAACCAAGCCTTCAACCTCCAATGTAGAAAGACTTGTGTTTGGTTAGGTGTCAACAATGGAAACCATGGTTCTCCAACTTAGATCCCACCACTTCACTTGTTACTAAGCAAATTAGTTAGTCATTCCCTAAGTTACCAAACAATTTTCTTGTTAAACAAAGTGAACAAACTACACCAAGTCTACAACTATCCATGCTTGAAATGAACTTACCTAGTTTACTCACTTGGTTATCTTGGTGAATTAGGAGATTTTATTTTGTTTATATTCATGACCAACCAAATCATCAACTAAATTGATGATTTTGTGCTTTGGTGAGTCCATATAATGAGGTTAAATGGATGGAATTCATCCTACCTCCTTGCATGACCATTACATGGTACTCTATGATACATATGATGATTATATGTACTATATAGCTATAATATATCCAAAATCGAATCATCACACCAACCGAACTCATGGTTGAATGTTATGCATTGTGGTGAACATAATCTTGGATTAAGATTCCTCATACTTGGACTTCCAATAGGCGAATATGTCACACCCTCAATTTCCACTTGCGGAGTTTTACCGCGAGGCATGTGAACAAACCAGAATCTGAAACACTAGTACGTCGAATGACTCTATATGATTTGATAATACGTTTTCCAAAATCACTTGTTTTAGATTTTATATTACCAATATTTAGCAGGAGCATCAGTTTTTAAAGTTTGAGCGGAAGCATAAATAAGTAGTGGAGCGGGCGCCAACACAAACGCCAAAACAAATGAAAAATCCCAAAACAATATTAATAAATAAGACTCGATAAAAGATGTCTTGTTCAATGCATGTGCGTGCACCTAGAGCTCCTAGCGTCCTGAGAAACATGTAAAGAAACAAGTGTCAACATTAAAGATGAGTGAGTTCACAGGTTTTCATAAATTCGTTTGTTCGGTTATAGTTTGATTACTCCGTTATCCCTAACCCGGGATAACGTATTAGTTCCATTATTCCAACCCGGAATAATAAGTTGTTGCTTCCAATATTCCAACCCGGAATATTAAGTTGTTGTTTCCATTATTCCAAACCCGGAATAATAAGTTGTTGCTTCCAATATTCCAAACCCGGAATATTAAGTTGTTTCGTAATTAAGTTCAATGTTAATATATATAGGTAGCTAGCCTAAAGTCATGTCACGTAAGAGTTCGCGATCGAAGCTGACTGTTGTGCCTCCGTTTTGCCAGGCCTATCACATGACCATGGCGAAGTTAGGCCAAATTATTCACCCGTTGACCATACCCGGTCGGCTAGCGCGACTAGCTCGGATGGGGCTTGTCGGGCCCAGTAGTACTACTTACAATTCCCCCGCTATTAAACCCAATACTAACGATCCGAGAGATTGACGAGGACTTAAGTGATAAAGCTGCTTAGTGACCATAACATTACATTAACATTAACTTAGTTACCGAATAGTTATGTGACGTTAAATTCGTATAATGTAAAGAGATTGAGTTTGAGAGTGTATACATGTTTCTCCCCCTGTTGTTTAAAAACCGGATAAAGTTAGGGGCCGTGAACTCACCCTTGTTTGCTCGGTTAGTGTAGCAAAGAAGTTATAAGAGATGGGACTGCTAGTTGCGTCCTAACAAACCAATTAATCCCAAGTTAGTGTGTGAACACACCAATACAAATTCCACACGTAATTTACACACAAAGTGATACACACAAACAACATATCTAACACTCAAACATGCATGCAAGTATCCTCATGTGATCCTAGTGATTAAAACAACTTAGCATAACCATAAACCAATTCATGCCACAATTTGGTGCACACAATCACAAGTTATCAATTTCAGCTTAACCCTCATAATTCAGCTGTTTTCTAGGATTTTTATAAAATAGTTCCAACATTCCAAAAATTCCAATATTTTAACAGTAGGTGACATCTATACCATAGAAATTTATATAATTTTTCCAAGTCCTAAACCTTTACCAATTAACCATAAATATTAATATACTAGGCTGCAGTCAGATTTATCGCTTTCTGACTGCAGTCCACGGAAGAATTTATTTAAAAATCACTGATCGTCCAATTAATAAAATTCCAGTTGGAGTTGCCCGGAAATTTCCATACCTAGTTGCTGTACAAAAATCATGACTCAACTCCCTACCGATTTTAAAATCCAACTCGATAAACAACTAACAAAATTTCAGGATTTTCACAGTTTTAGTTACTGAACTTATTTGGCCTTTTTAAAAATATCAAACGACTTCAGAAAATTATGAATCCAGCGCCATCAGGTTCGTTATTCAAATCTCTACGTTCTAGACATCAGAAAATCCGTTTTTCGACTACTAATGACCGAGTTACAGCCAGATGAAGTCGGCTGTAACTATTATTCAGCAGAGTGTTTTCAGCATATCTTTATCATAAACTCGTATAACCCGTTCATGCGATTAACCTAGGTGATCAAGAACAGATTTTTAATCATAGATTAATACTAACAACCTATCCATGCAAACCCTAGTTCTTACTTCTAGTTTTTTTTACAAACAAAACATACTTGCAACTTATGATTTCCGAAAACAATCATGCACATGAACAACAATCAAAACAGCCGATTATTTACAACACTTATAATCCGAAAACAACACAATAAACACACATGTATTCCGAATATGATATGACAAATTCAAATCTTTTAACGGTAAGGTAAACGAACCGTGAGTATGTTAAGGAAACGGTGATCAACAATGCTTGCGGCCGAGAGGTGATGATGAAGTAGATTGTTTGTGATCGAGGAACTGATCAACGGCTGATCTCGCGACCGAATGGAATAACAAAGGCTGATTAGATCAAGGTGATGAAGAACGAGGTGGCTAGCGATCGTGGAGATGATGATGGCGATGATTGCTGTTGCTGCGACCGAGAGGGAGAAGCGAACAAGGGCTGCCGACGGCTGTTGAACCTTTAGGGTTTTGTGTATTTTGAAGGAGCATGCAATGGATGATATATATAGGCGCACAAGATGATAAGGGTCACGGTTTTAGTTGGAGCTTGTAGCCGAGAGACTAGGGTGAGTTAGTTTGGTTTGGGTTTGATCTCGCGGCCAAGGACTAGGGTGAGTTGGTTTGGTTTTGATCTTGGCCGAATAGTTTTAGGTTTTGCATGCAATGGTTTTCGGTTTAGGTTATTCTCGGCCGAGTAGTTAGAGTTTTAAGTCTAGGTTTGATCTCGGTTTGTGTTTGCGATTTCGGGTTTGATCCTTGTTTTCTTTTAGCCGAAGACTTGGGTTCAAGGTTTAAACTTTGTTAACTCCTAGAGTCACAATGAATCAAGTTGGTTCGTGTCGCGGTTCGGTTCAGTTCGTGTACATATCTACTCTAATTATTCAATTACTAAAACAATCCACAACACACATCACGTATTCATTTAATTCGTACACGTTCGTACACATAGCACGTAATTAGTTTGACAAGTATTACGTTTAAGTTATCCGAAAAACCCGGGATGTCACAGAATAGTGCCCATGAAAAAGACATAAACATGGTTTCCAATTTGGGTATTTTAACGAGATAACTTTTATGTAATTTCATACTAAGTTACAATTTTGCATACGAATTCCTAATCTAAATCGTCATACTTACACGCCTTGTTTATCCTTGAATTCCTAATCCAAACTCTCAAACACATCAACTCACTACGTGGAACTTCTACGCAAACCGTGAGTATACATGACCCCTTTTACTTTAATTCACTTTGGGTGCAATATATAATATATATATATATATATATATATATATATATATATTATCAAACTCACACTTACACAATCAATCACATGATTCAATCAACCAATCCATTATACATGTTATTGGGTTATACTTTAGGATACTTACATGCTAGAAGCCATTCTTACATAGTATTTGTCATTAACTTCATGATCCAACCTTAACATACATAGCGCTACAGGAGTAGCACACCGCCCTTAGGAAGGGTCTATGTTAAGTTATTCAATCAAACGGTCTTGTTCGATTAGGTGACAAGATTACGCAATGTGGACACTATTGGTACGACATTTATATGTTGCATGCTAGTTTATGTACCTTGTGCCTTAATATACATTTATGCCATGTTTGGATTGGGTCAAATTTCTATACATATGCTAGCAGAGAAGCTTGTATGCTCACCAATGTTGTATGTGTTGACTGTTACTCTAATATATTTTGCAGAAAATTAATGACAAGATGTTTCAAGAATTCTATTAGGATGGACTTAGAAACGCACTTAATTTTCTATGTTTTGTATTTCCTTTTATTTGATTATATTATGAACAAGTTGTAATTTCCTTTCAAATGTTGTACTATTGAAATTAGAAATGAAATGAAATATCGTTATTTAAATTATTGTCACAACTAGTATGTTATGAGGTCTCGAATAATCTTACTTCGTCTCGCTCCGATGTTTCCGTCATCGGTTGGGGTGTGACACGCTCAACCTGAATCTGTTAAGAGGTTGGTTCATTTGCCTCAAAGCGTTGCCGCTAGCTTTATGCCCATTCCTATGCCACCACAACCCGACGAGGAAGCCCTCTTGATAGCTTTAATGAGATGATGTCAACTCTCACGGGCTATCCATATCAATCATACCCACCACAAGATTGGAATAAAGGATATCAAAGATAGGTGGTGAGGTATGTGATTTGTTGTTGTTGTACATTTTCATTTTACTTTTGTTTATTTTGTTTATTTTGTTTTTTTCTTTTTTCTTGTTGTATTCTTTCTTTTCGTACTTTAAATTACTATATAAATGAGCGTTATTGGTGTTTTCCCTATATAACCCTCACGAGACCTTCTTGTCCTCCCGAGCTATTTGGAGGTTTAAAGGGCTTGCGTGCATATGCTAAATGCCGCTGTGATTCCTATAAAAGTGAGTTAGGCTTGTTGTTGTGGTAAATTTCTTTCCACAAAATCAAAGTTAAATAACGAATGGCTTGGTAAAATTTTCTTAAAAATGTTAAAAATGAAGTAACTAATGGGTTTTGATCATTGTGAGGAGCTTGCTTCTGAATGGATGTTAAGATTTGTAGGTACTTATGTTCACTTTGGACGGCCATTTATATTGAAGAATGAGGAGCACATGAAGATTTAGCAAACCAGGTGCATACGTTTCTGTTAGGATCTGAGTGAAACAAAGTGAAATTTGCAGCGGAAATAGAAAACTTTGTATTACAATCAATGGAAGATTGTTTTTATCATCATGCTTTCAAACTTATAGTTTTGTATGTGAATCACAAACTCCCCCTCAGCCTTTTATAACTAAGTTTGATAGTACAGAAATGCAAGGAAGATGATTGGTGAATGATCTCTTCAATAGATGGATGGAACAGTGCAATGTACTGTTCTATTTATATAAGATTTCTAACCTCTGAGCATGACGTCAGGGTTGATAGTGACTGCTAACAACTAAATAACTACCCCTAACCACTGATTAACCTATCATCTGCTTATTACAAATATTGTTACATTGAAAACGCTGATAAACATAAACACTGATAACCCTAAACTCTTTTGTCTTCATCAGACCTTGGCTTTATTCTTCATCAGAGCTTGGTGTCATCAGATCTTAGCTTCAACAATACTTGTATAGCAGACTTTAGCTTCATCAGAGGGTTGGGTCAGAGTTTAGAAAATCTGTTATAACTGGATCAATCATCTGATGATGTTTTGGCTTTATATCATATGTTCCTTTGAGAGGGTTCAATCCCAACAATCTCCCCTAGAACAGATGATGCCAAAACCCATATTTATTGTTGATCTTTATTTATCAACATGAACTCTCTTAATTGGCCTTTGAACTGCAATTCAAAGTTAAGAGATTCAATATCATCTTCATCCTTTTCAAGCTCTAGATTTATAAGATCTTGGAGGTCTTCTACATACAGCCCATATGCATCCTCCTTGCTTATCTTGGTAGCATCGCCATTTGATTTGAGCCGAGTCAATTTGTGGGTGTTTTTATCAACCTTCCACTTTAGAATTTTTGGATCAGATGGCTTTCTAGGATGACATTTATTGTTGAGAATGATGGTTGAATTTGATGAGCAATTTTGGATAGAGTCTCTCTTAACATGTCACTTGCATCATCAGTGTGGAATTGGGCTTGATTCATGATGCCCTCTTTAATAAAGGTATGTTCAAACATTTTCTTATCTTCCTCAGACATCTCCCTTTGCCTTTTCCTTTGATTTTTGGCACAGATGGATGGGGTAGATATTGAAGTTGATTTTTGAATAGGTTGGGTCTGATGAACAATAACCTCTGATGTTGAGTAGTCTGGCTTCTTAGGTATTGTTGGATCTTTCTTTCTCGGTTGTTCCAAACCCTTGTAAGCTTCCACAACCTTAACCACTGACCACCTTATAATTTGATTCTTTGTTCCATAATTGGCAGCTATTAACTATTCTTTCATCCTTCTGAGCTTTAAAGCTTTATCAGGCACATTCTTCTTGAAATTATTCCAGTCTGGAGGAGTGGGCTTTTTGTTAGGATCTTCCAACATTTCTTGCATCCTTTCTACCTCTTGTTTCAAATCACTCACAGACCAATCTTTCAATTATGCCTATGTTGCCTTGTATTGTTTGTTTTCCATGATGTGATCAATGTAGTCTTTCCTCAGGCTTTCATCATCCTTCTCAGATAATATCTTGCACATGTCTTTGGAGAAGTCTTCAAGTCTTCTGACCTTGCTGAGTTGAGATTGCATGTAGTTCTGAACTTCTCTTCACTTCTTCCCATTGTATCCCTTTTAGTTATATCCTCTGCTTGTTTTGCCTTCAATTGAAGGTATTCATCAATGTTTCTGGATTTAGAATAACCACGCAGAGATGGGAAATTTCTCTTTTCTGGATCTTCTTCAGAATAAAAGGATTTGATTTCTTCCTTGACAACAAGTAGATCTAGTGGGAATTGAGTGGTGAGAGGAAGCACTTGTCTCACAGTAGTTTGAGATGATGTGGATTTTTGAAGAGTAGCAGAGGTTGTGGCCAGTGGTCGTGAGGATAATGGAAGTGGTGAAGGAATGATATTTTCATCATTTATAACATTTGTTGTCTTCCTTCTCTTGAAAATGAGTTTTTGTGATGGTGGTTGATTGGAATTCTTGTGGGTGTGGATATTTGGTGAGTAGTGGATGGAAAAGTGATTAAGGCAATGGATGTTGTAACATCTGTTGTAACCACTGCTGCATCAACAATTGTTGACACAATAGGTGTTATAACATCTGATGGTTCAGGGTTTGATGGAATTTTTGGTGGTGATGATGGTTTTGTTGTGCTGTCATATTGAACAGTGGTTTTGGAAGGGGTGGATGCTGGTTATCTAACTTTTCTAGAAGACTTTCTCCTTTGCTTTGAAGTACCAAGCTCTTCCTTTTCCATCTGAGCAATCTTTTCTTTCTCAAATCTATCTGCACCTTTGGTCTCCAACCTCTCTTTTCTCTTTGCTTTTTCTCAGCAAAGAAGTTGAGGGTCTCATCAATTTTCTTTGACCCATCTGGCTTTGGGATTTCAACAACTAGTTTGGCCTTAGGATCAGGCTTTAGCTTTATCCCTTCATTTTCTTTCTCCCCCTTTTTGGCATCAGCTGTGTCAACAAGTATCACTGTAGGAGGAGAAGTGCCAGTGGTTTGAAGCAAATGAGCTTGGATGGCTTTAATGTCTGCAAGAGTGTCTTAATATCGTACATCAACCATTTTTTGAAATTGTTGCATGTGCTGCTCATGTTGAAGATCAGCATGTTGTCTTTGTTGTTGAAGCAGAGGATATAAGAGTTGCCATAACTCAGCAGTGGTTGATGATGATGTAGCAATGGATTGACTTTTAGAAGTTTGTAACATCGATCTGTTGCATCATGTTTTTGATATCAGCAATAGATGATTCAATACTTGATACTCTCTTCGTCAATTCTTTGTATCTTAGCTCATCACCTAACTTAATAGGATCATCTGAACTCCTACCAGTGGTAGTGTTATCAATGTTATCATTAGCAGAAGTTTCCTTCATAGCTTCGGACACAGATGCCCCTTTTTCATGGAACTGGGGACTTCCCACATGAACAGAGGTTACCTTGGTAGCCTCAACAATGGTTGCCTTCAAGAGATTCTTATAGATGTAGCCATTGTCCAACTGAGAACATGAGAGTTCCGCAATTGTAGTGATTGCTCCACTTGAATTATCACCAAGGGTTACATGTAACCCAACGGATGTAGCCTCCTCTGATGTTGATGGGATAGCAAAGATATAGGCATCAGACTCAGTCACTTGTTGGAGTATATTCTCAGTGATAGGTTGGTGAGAAGAACTTATTTGTGTCTGATCCATATCTATTGCCTTCAACAGAGGTAAGATAGTTGGTGGAAGATTTGTTGGTGAGCGTTGTGGAGTAGAAAGCGGCATTGCCCTGGGAGAGGGGCTGCGGAAGATAGAGCCAAGTGGATCTAGAGCTTCATAGATAAGTGTCCCTGTGCTTACAACTTGTTCCTTTTGTGAGGAATCAAGAGGAGTTTGGTCTAAGGGTTGAGATCTTTCTAACATCTGCTGTGAGGAAGTAGCAGCAGTGTTTTCAGGTGACTTTTATGTTGTCACTAGGTTAACCTCTGGGATCTCATCTTTCAGAGGACCCTTTTTGGGTTTAGATTTGGTGGACTTTTTGGATTTTGTTTTTGGTTTCTTTTTGGAGATGGCTAGTGTGGGTTTCAAAGCACTGGTTGTAGTACTTTGATCACCAGGAGCAGTGGGCTCAGTAGCAGTGGGTTGAGCGGTGATGTTTGTTCTAAAATTTGCTCAGCCCCCTCTACTTGTGTTTTTGAAACTTTTGATTGGTTGGTGATGCGAGTAAAAGTTTCATGTGTTAGGCTACCATGAGGAGTCACATCACCTTGTTTAACAGCATCACCAACTTTCTTTTGAAGATAAACACTTAAAAATCTAGGATGCATTAAAAAAGGAGAGTGACCCTTTTTGATGTTGTCAATGTTTGTTACCAAGTCAATGAACAATACTTGGGGAAAGTTAAAATCAGATTTTGTCAAAATTGTGTATCCCAAGTATTGCATGTTTAAATGTATCTCATTAAAAGCAGTTGACTTGGACGACAAAAATGTCAACAATGTGTGAAAGAAAAATTCCATTTCAACAAGTAACTTAGGTTTATAGATGGTTTTACCTGTAACTTGACCTTCATACCCTCTTTCAATGAATTTGTTGTGTAGATAGGGATTGGAAAAGAAGTAGCATGATTTAGGTCATTTAAACTAAAGACCTCTGAAATGGAAGCAGGGTTACTTCAAGAAGTGTTTTTCCACAGCGGAACCAATGCCATAAGGTTTTTTCTTTGTGTAATGAACTTAAACATTTGCCCAAAACTGACGTAATGATTCTTGATAGATTGGGGCAGTGATTTTCATGATTTCTTTGCATTTGGACACTTTTAAGGCTTTGATCATAGCATGGTATTGCATATTTAAATTAGTTTCCTCAAAACTGGTTGTGTAATTTTGGGGTGTTTTGATGATAAGCGTCATGATGAATGTTTCAAATGAAGAATAGTTGCGAAGAAGAAGAAGAAGATTTGAGAGAAAACCGCTTTTGGAATTTTTAATTCGATACGGAAGTGTAAAAACCCCTGATTGGGAACAGGGTTTTATAAAGTGAAAAGTGATGATGACGTGGCAAAGATCTGACGGCTATGAAAAACACTATTGAGAGTCAACAGTGGATGGGAACAGTGCTTTGATTTTACACTATCAGTGGATAGCTTATTAGTGGATAAGGTCAAGACAATGGTTTGACCAACCAGAGGATACACTTTTGACAGTGGATAGATTTACAAGCCCATCAGTGGTTTTAAGAGAACAGTGGATGTAACAGACTTTTGAGATTTATTGAAAACTTCAATTTTGAACTATTTTAAGGATGGATTTTTTATTTTATGAAAACATTTTTATGCTATTTACACATGGAACACAAAACTTTGCTTTTAATCCATGTTTAGCATTCCAATCCTAGAGATCAAACTTTCAAAGGTTGATGTATCTAATGCTTTGGTTAGAACATCTACCAGTTGATCTTTAGTATGGACATGTTGTAAAGAAATCAAACCTTTTTCATAGCAATCTCTCACGAAGTGATGTCTGATGTCAATGTGTTTTGTTGTGGAGTGAGAGACTGGAGTTTTAATGATGTTTTCTGCTGCTTGACTGTCTATCTTGAGAGGAGTCTTTAATCCAGTTACACCAAAATCCAACAGTTGATTCTGGAGCCACAAGAGTTTAGCAGTGCAACTTTCAGCAGCAATGTATTCTACCTCAACAGTGGATGTGGATACTGCAACTTGCTTTTTACTTTGCCAAGACACTAGGAAATCACCTAGGAACTGAACTCCCCCCTGATGTGGACTTCCTTGTTGTTTGACAACCAGCAAAATCACTGTCTGAGTAACCTGAAAGCTCAATGTTTCCATTAGCAGGATACCATATACCAAGTGTGGGAGCTCCTTTTATGTATCTGTATCCATTTCACAGCAATTAAGTTTGACTTTCTAGGTGCTGACTGGTATCTGACACAAACACATGTTGCAAACATGATATCTGGCCCAGAAGCAGCTAGGTACAATAAAGACCCAATCATACTTCTATAGAGACTTTGATCAACCAAGTCATTTTTGTCATCAATAGTGACAAACTTTGATGTTGCCATGGGTGTGCTATAAGGTTTACAGTCATTCATATCAAATTTGTTAAGCAGTTCTTTGACATACGTGTTTTGATGAATGAAAGTGCCATTGTGCATTTGTTTAACTTGAAGACCAAGAAAACATTGTAGCTCACCCATTGCACTCATTTCAAACTCTACTGCCATGAGTGTTCTAAACTCTTCACACATGGCAGTGCATGTGGATCCAAAAATGATGTCATCCACATAAATCTGGACAAGCATCACATCTTTTCCTTTCCATTTCTAGAATAAGGTTTTATCAATTTTACCTCTTGAAAATCCAATTGTAAGAGAAAAGTGGATAGAGTTTCATACCAAACTCTGGGTGCTTATTTTAGACCATACAATGCTTTGTTTCATACCAGACTCTGGGTGCTTGTACACATGATCAGGATGAAATGCATTTTCAAATCCAGGAGGTTGACACACATTCACTTCTTCTTTGATCTTTCAATACAATAATGCACTTTTGATGTCCATTTGAAACACTTTGATGTTTTGGTTGGCAGCAAGCGCTAAGAACAGTCTGATGGCTTCTAACCTTGCTACAGGAGCAAACGTTTCATCATAGTTAATGCCTTCTTCTTGTCTGTAGCCTTGAACCACGAGCCTTGCCTTGTTCTTGACAACAATACCCATTTCATTAGTTTTGTTTTTAAAGACCCCCTTTGTGCCAATTGGACGTACATCCTTAGGCAGTGCTACAAGTTCCCAAACTTGTTGTCTTTTGAATTGTAGGAGCTCCTCTTGCATGGCTTCTACCCAACTATTGTCTTTTAGTGCCTCTTGGTACATGACAGGTTGTGTGAGTGATAGAAAGCCAGCAAAAAGACAAAGGTTTTGGGAATGGCTTCTTGTGAGCACTCCCTCATTGATGTTGCCAATAACTTGATCCAATGGATGGCTTTTAAGGAAAATCAAATCTCCTAGTATGAGAAAATTGCATTTTGAGGTGAAGGCTGCAGATGGGAATCATCTGAGCTAACATCTATTGGCAAATTTTGAGTGCCAATATATGTTTGGAATGGAGGTGGAGGTATAGGAGTAATGGATGTGAGGTTGTGTTGATGTTTGTTCACAGTGTGTGGACTTTTATCAACAGTGGTTTGATTTTGTGAGCTGGAAGAGGTTTGAGGATCAACAATTTTTGAGCCAGCAAGGGCAGAGTTTTCACAATTGTTATTAACATCTGCTCCTCTGATGGATGGACTGACTTTGAATTATGGAAGCAAACAGTCATATCCTTGATCTTGATGTGAAGGTTGTGGTGTACCTGCATGGTTAGTCTTGATAGACACATCTTCAAATGTAACTTTTTCTAGATCAAACAGTGCTGGGATTTTCAATGAAGAAAGTTCATTGAACTTTACATTCAGAGTTTCTTCAACACACTTTGTCCTAGAGTTAGAAACTCTGTAGGCTTTAGCAGTGGTTGAGTATCCCAGAAAATAACCACAATCAACTTTAGCTGCAAACTTTGAAATTGAATCTTTAAAGTTTAAAATGAAGCATGGGCAGCCAAAGACTTTGAAATATGAGATCAGAGGTTTGATTTTGTAAAGAATTTCGTAGGCAGTCTTTTGATGCCTGGGGTTAACCAAAACTCTGTTCGGAACATAGCAACCGGTGTTTACAGCCTCTGCCCAAAAAGACAAGGATAAACCTGAGTCCGCAAGCATAGTTCTTGCTGATTCAGTTAAAGTTCTATTTTCCCTTTCAACCACCCCATTTTGTTCTGGAGTTCTTGGAATGCTATATTGTCTAACAATTCCTTTTGACTTACAGAATGCATCCAACTCCAAATTCCTAAATTATGTCCCATTGTCACTTCTAAGATTTTTTACTGGAAGGTCAAATTGCTTTTCAACTTGTATTACAAAATTTTGCAAAATGCCAGTAGTTTCATCTTTAGAGTGCATGAAGAATGTCCATGTAAACCTTGAAAAATCATCAACAATAACCAGACAATACTTTCTCTTTGTGAGACTCATGATTTTTACAAGGCCAAACAAATCCATGTGCAACAATTGCAAGCACTGGGTTGTTTTGGACTCTTCAATGGACTTGTAAGAACTTTTATGTTGTTTGCCTTTTAAACAGGAAACACAATGTTCTTCACAGGTAAATTGTTTTGGAGGTAAACCTCTGACAAGACTTTGTTTTGAAAGAGTGGTGATAGTTTTCAGATTTGTGTGTCTAAGTCTTCTATGCCATAACTCTATCTCTTTGCTAGAAGCAACTGAGAATAGGCATGCATTAGACATTGGATTATCCTTCAACATATCAACCACATACACATTGCCACTCTTGTGGGCAACAAGATGTGCTTTGCTCTCAGCAATGATTTGATCAATCTTTTTAGCAACCTCTAGTCCTACAATTTGACATGTTTTCTTTGTAAAGAAGGATCCATATCTTTTGTCACTCATTTGTGAGACACTTAGCAAGTTGAATTTTATATTGTCAATGAGATTAACATGCTCAAATTTGAGCTTCCCAACTTGAACAGACCCTGACCCCAACACCTTTCCTTTTGAATTGCTACCAAAAGATATATCACCCCCTCTATGAGCCATAAAGTCTTTGAGAAGGGCTCTATATCCTGTCATGTGCCTAGAGCCTCCATTATCTAGATACCATAAACTATCAAGGCAAGTAGAAGCTTCCTGCACATAAGTAAACAATTAGTTTTGGTGGGTCTCCAAAGCTAAAATGGCTTTGGATAGGGTCACAAATTGTCCAATCTCAATTTAGGAATATGGACAGTGTTTTGATTTGGTCTTTGTAACCACTGTTGTGAACCATTTCCTATCAGATGTTGGTAACCATGAGGATGCCTATTTACTCTTGGCTTTGAGGGTTTTTTGTAACCCTCATAACTAAGAGGAACCTTTTGGTAAATTGGTTAGCCATATCCTCTTGGATACCTGTTTGCAGGTGGTGCATCTGTCACTTGTACCTCTCTGGGAACAGAGGTTTTGTGCAGTGCTTTTGTAACAGATGCTTCAACAGGTTCAAAGGTCTGCTAGATTTATTTCTAACAGAGCTTGAACTTTGACCCTCAAGAGCTTTTGAATTAATCTCTTTTACCTTTGAGTCATAGGTTTGAAGATAAACACACTCTCGGGTCATATGGTTTGTTCTACCACATATGATGCACTTTGAAGAATTTGGGATCACACAAGTTTTGTTTATGTCATAAGCTTTTAATAGAAGACAGTTTTCAGTGACATGATTTTGTTTCTCACAAAAGTTACAAAACAAGTTTTAGATCTTTTCATTCTTCTTCCCTTTTTCAGAATTCCTTTCAGCACACATTGTAACAGCTGCTGGAAGATCCTTTATAGGGATTATCCTTGCTTTTAGTGCCTTGACACCATCAATGGTTGAGAAGTCCATTGGCTTGAAATTTTCTAAAATGTCACACTCATCTGACCATGTGGGTTTAAATTGATATTTCTCAACTTCCTCAAAAGTTGAGGATCCCTCATGTTTTTTTCAAACTGATTTTGTTTCCATTTTTATTAGTGACTTTTATCTCTTCACCAGCCAAATTTTTTAGGACAATTTCAACCATCTTAGATTCATTTTTAGCAACACTTTCACAAACTTTGTCATTTTTCTTGAAACCAATGCCAAATTTTATGTTACTTTTGATCCAATTTTCTAACAAGATTTCATAACCTTTACAAGATTCTACCCATTTTTCACAAGTGATCTGGGTAGATTCTAACTCCTTTTTGCAAACTTGATATTTCTCTATCATAGTTTGGAGTTGATCTTTGGTTATGCTTGCCTCATGCTTTAGACTGCTAATTTCAGAATCTTTGTTAACCAACTTTGTTTTCAACTCTTTTGTAAGTTTTTCAAAATTTAGTTCATCTTCTAAAATTTTGTTTCTAAGATTTTTCATTCACCTTTTTTATGTTTACAAAAGCTATTATGCATTTTTCAGAACGTAGATCTTTGAGGGTCTGAGGTGATACCTTAGAAGCAGCCATAAGAGCACAATCACAATCATCGTCACACACCTTGGTATCCCATGGATCAGATAGAGAGTCCTTTTCTTTATCAACAATTTCTTTTGAAACCACTGTTGCATCATGAACTTTAAACTCATCAGATTTAGACACTAATTCCACAGATTCATCACCTTCAACTATTTTCTCTAAAGCTACTAAGTAAAATTCATTTTCCAAATCATTTTTGGCTATAAGAGCAAAGTTTTCATCATAAAATCCTCAGGCAAACTATTCCAGTCAACAAAGCCTTGTGTAAAAAAGCTCAGTGGTTTGAGTAGTTTGAGTGACATGAGGTGCAGGTTGCACATGCACTTGAGGAGGTGGTGTTTGAACATACTGAATTTGTGGAACAGTGGTTTGAACATAATGCACTGGAACAGTGGCAGTAGGGTGTGCATAATGAGCAGTGTTTTGCATTTGAGAAGCAGGGGTATATTGGGAATACTGAGCAGTGCTTTGTCTGTGTTGAGGTCTGGAACTAGGGTGTGTAACAATGGTTCCCGAATTTTGAGATCTACACTCCCTAGCAAAATGTCCTAACCTGCTACACTTATAACACTTGATTTTTTATTTATCCAGCCTAACCTTCAACCCCCCATGCAACCATGGGAATTTTCTACCAGTTCTCTTGTAAAACTTACTAGCTCTAACACTTAATAGAGCCAGTTGGTGCATGTCCATTTCTTCTAAATCGGTTGGTTCAAAGTGTTGAAGATCATACAACTCAAAGGAGAGGTTGTCAGAGGTTTGGCTTTCCCCACTTGCAGTAAATGCATAGTTGGGTGAGTAAGAATCAGAGTTAAAGTTTCCTCCAGAATTTATGTCAATAAAAAGATCATAACCCTGATCCTTTCCATTGCTAGAATCCTCTTCTTGGCCTAAAAGTGTTGTGTTAAAAAAGTATAACCATCAGCAACTTTGCCTGATTCTTGCAACTTCTTTTTCTGGTTTAAGTCTCTCTCATACGTGAGGAGTCAACCATGAAGTTGGGTAAGATTCATTTCTTTAAACCCGACAGATGTTCGTGTCACGAAAGCTATTGTGTCCCACTTATCTGGTAAACATCTTAAGAAATGACTATTGACAGTTGAATTAGGAAATTCCACGTTAACCAGCTTAAGCTCGCTTATGAGACAACTAAATCGCTCGAATTGTTGGGTTAGAGACTCACCTTTGACATGACCCGAAGTTTCATATTGTTGATTCAGAACTTCTCTATTGTTTTCGATCACTTCCTCACTTCCACCGAATTGCTCTTTTAGTGCATCCCACAACTCCCTTGCACTATTACAGTGGAGTAGTTCAACATAGATTTCGTTAGGTAGGGCAGAAGCAACAATGCTAAACGCCTTAGCATCTAACTCTATTCTGGAAATCCTGCTCGGAGTAGTTTTCAGGATTTTTTGGCACTTGTTTATCAGGGTCCTCTGTACTTGGAACCATTGGAACATGCGGTCCAAATACGATGGACCTCTAGCAACTGGTGTTTTGCTGAGCTAAAATGTGACTCATTCGACGTTACCATAGGTAATACTCGTTTCTAAGCAGCATCGGAGGTTTAAACATAGATCCAATATTGGAATCCGATGTATTTTGAGACATTTCTGAATTGTTTAAACAGATTTTGTTTTAAAAACTTTAAACGTAATAAAACTCTGTTTTCCAATGAAAACAATCAAACTAATTAGCAGGGAAAGCTGATCTTTCAGATCAAATTGATAGTTAAATCAAATTTTGATTGACCAGGCTTTGATACTAATTGTTAGGATCTGAATTTTAATTGATTGTAATTGTTTTAAAGATGGTAAATTGAAGAAGATAAAACAGAGTGAAATTTGCAGCGGAAATAGAAAAATTTGTATTACAATCAATGGAAGATTGTTTTCATCATCATGCTTTCAAACTTATAGTTTTGCATGTGAATCACAAACTCCCCCTCAGCCTTTTATAACTAAGTTTGATAGTACAAAAATTCAAGGAAGATGATTGGTGAATGATCTTTTCAATAGATGGATGGAACAGTACAATGTACTGTTCTATTTATAAAAGATTTCTAACCTATGAGCATCTTTGATGACATCAGGGTTGATAGTGACGGCCAACAACTAACTAACTAACCGTAACCACTGATTAACCTATCATCAGCTTATTACAAATATTGTTACATTGAAAACGCTGATAAACATAAACACTGATAACCCTAAACTTTGTTGTCTTCATCAGACCTTGGCTTTATTCTTCATCAGAGCATGGTGTCATCAGACCTTAGCTCAACAATACTTGTATAGCAAACTTTAGCTTCATCAGAGGGTTGGGTCAGAGTTTAGAAACTCTATTATAACTAGATCAATCATCTGACGATGTTTTGGCTTTATATCATATGTTCCTTTGATAGGGTTCAAGCCCAACAGTTTCTTATATTTAATTTTGATTGTTTAGTTAGTAGAATAAGTGGGTTGTAATTGTAAAGTTTTAACCGAGGTGAATTCTTAGGGGAAAATTCGTGTCACAACCTTTGCATTTTGAAAAGCCCCCGTCCAACATGTTATACATTGAGAACAATGTTGACCTCAAGGGTGGGGATGAAGAGAAAAAGTTTAAGATTTTTAAGTTTTCATTTAAACAATACACATTCAGGACAATGTTGACCTCAAGTGTGGAGATGAGGGAAAATTTCAAAAAGAAAATTCAAAAATGTCCTCTTAAAAGCGATTTAAAAAAGCATGATTAGCAAAGTCAACAAGGGGTTACACGAACCATTTGGTTTTGGTTATGGTCAAGTTCCGAAAAATTAGCATGATGAGTATTCAACGAGTTTTTATAAGAAAATTGGGGGTGGTTATTTGGGAATAGTCCGCCTAAGAATTTAGTACGTTGTGAACATCACATATCATACCCTTTTCACGTGAGACATTGAGCCACTTACACATGTCACATATAAATATTTATTTGTTTGGGTGTGCCATTAGTTCACATATTGTAGAACTTGAAACTTATGATGTGTTTAAGACCATAGACCGATTACGAGCACAAAAACGATTAAGGCATAAGAAAAAACCTTTTTATTTTTACACCATTTTTATATCCACTATACCTGAAATTAATACAGTAGTTGCTACCTTTGAGCCAGTTAAACCTTTTTATTTTAACCTCGATGATGAAAATTTTGATTTTAGGTTTGTTTTACTATGTAAGTATTGCTTTGTGAATTCGGAAAAAAATCCGAAAATGTGATGAAAAATAGTTGAAAATCGTTTCAAAAAATACCAAAAGAAGTGTTAGTGGTTTAGTGAATAAAAGGCGAAGTTTTGCCTTATAGTTTGATGTTTATTAGTTTAGTTTGTTTTGTTAATTTGATGTAATAATTATAATCGAGTTTTCTTCACTGTAGCCACTTTCAAATATCCCATTCCATGCCTTTAGCCTAGCCTTGTTTCACCCCTTTAAAGACCTTATGACTTGCGCCTTGTTTTTGTGTAAATTGGTGGAGAATGATTGAGTTGCAAGATTATGCGTATACATGTTCTAATTAGTTTGAGTGTTCACTATAATACTAGTGTATCGTTTTAGGTTTCACGGGATTTGAGGAACAATTCGGAAGCTTTACGGAGCATTGGGTGCGACTAGGACCAACCGGGTGCGGAAAACGAAGAAAAAAGGAAACAAACTTAATAGCCGCGACGGCGACAGCCCCAGGCCGCATCGACCAGGAAGTGCGTAGACGACAACAAACGGTATCAAAAATTTAATTATTGTTTAGAACGTGGATTTTAAAACACACTTTGTGCTTATAGCCTAGAATTATTTTTTTTAAACTCTCTCTATCACCATCCAATCCATCATCATCAGTCTTGATCAACAATCCATCGCCATAACTAATACTACCATCCACCTTCACTACACCAATACATCTCCAACACTCATCATCCATATCATCAAACCATCTCCAAACCGTAACCTTAATCATTCATCAACCATTCCAAGACGCAAGATCCATGGCTAGTTCTCCGTCCTCATCATCTGGTGATCAAGCTTCATGTACCATGAGCGGCTAATCTCCTCGGGTTTCACCCCGGTGTAGATTTTTGTAAGTTTCTAGAGTTTTGACAATTGTTTATGATTTTAATTTGTGACTAGTTGTGTGAAATATTTGAAGTTTGTATTAATTGTTTTACATTCGTTTCGAATTCATGAATTTGAATTATTAAATTCGACTTTGTGAAATGAAATCATGCAACTATGCTTTAAAATAGACTAGAGTTCACATGTTCTAGGTAACAAAGTGCATTTTTGTCCGTTCTATGTAATGTTGATATCTATCGGCATCTAAGCCTCGTAACACTAAACCCATTAATAATCAATTGCAACTAAATTAAATCTAAAGCATGTAGGAACCCTAAGTCTTGCGATCCTCGAACCAGGTGTGAACCTTGTTCGAAATTATAGTTTTCAATCAAGTGTTTTGATAATCACACAATCGTTTTCGTAGTTATTAGTAACTTATCGGTTAAATCCGACTTTCTTTCAAACCAACAATAATTATAAAATAGCAAGCTTCATAATTTGTTACAAAATCAGTATTCATACGAATTCTAACACAGAGCACAGACTATTCGTGGTTCGACACTCTGACTGCCACTAACTATTTGTTTGAGGTAATGAGTTTATAAATGTATATTTGACCGGACCGCGACACTCCGATTTATGACAACCAATGAATAAATTCGTAAAATTATACAAAATGATATCTTAATGTGTTATACTATTTGCGTCGTAACTTGACTGTAAACATCAAGAAAATAAGAAAAAGTAAAACAATATGGTAAATAGCAAAAGTTGAAAAGAGGAACGATAGGAGCTCAGTTGGTTTCGGTGCACTCGTTATAGCAAAGGAAAAGAAAAATTAAAAAATATGTCAATGAGTAGCGGCTCGTTTGTTAAAAAAATAAACTAAAAATCCCCTCGAGCGCACTCGTTATAGCAAAGAAAATGAAAGTTAAAGTATGTTTAAAACTGTATTAGCACGTTCATTAAAAAAACTAAACTAAAAGAAAAAAATATGAAAAAAGCAAACAAAAAGGTATAAGTTAGCAAAAAACACATGGCTCACTATTCATCTTCGCTTCTTTTATATATAAATAATACACTATGTTAGCATCTCGTGTATTACATGACTGGAATTAGTAAAATTTGGTTTAACTTTTGTATTTTTAAATATGTGGGATATAAAAGGCAAAAGAGGAATTTAAGAATCCCAACCCTCAAAATTAGAAAAAATAAAAATAAGAGAGAACTAAAAATATATTATAAAAATAGTAAAGTTTAATAATGAAACGTGTGAGGTTGATGAAGACAAAATAATGAATTTATTAAATGTAATATTGAAAAGAAATCGGATAAATTTGAAACGGCCAGCATGTAAATTAACTCAGTAGATAGTTTAGCGAAAAACAAAACTTACAAGTTACCTCGAATTGTGTCATGCGTCTCTAATGTTTTCTTATCAATATGATAATAAAATATAATATACAGATGGAAAAAAGATAGGAAAAGAGATGGAGATACCGATTATATAAAGATTTAATATGTATGTTCCTATATTGTATTATAGGAATGAAATATTACTATTTAAATTATATTTAATGCAAAAGATACATACGAAAGAGTGATTCTTATGGTGACATGTGATACTCTTTGAAAACACATTTATATTTATTATGGTAAGGATGATAAAATGGTATAAAAAACAAATTGTAGTCGATTTAATTGAACTAAAAAGCATCAACCTTTCGGTGTGGGTTTATTTATAAGATGTCGAACTAAGTATATGAACAAAAGAAATATATGAAATTTCTAACAAAATAAAAAAAATCAATCTACTTATCATAATGTATACGTATGGTTCTACATCCAAAGGTACCAAATAAACACGAGATATGGAGGGCGTCATATGTTGATTATACGACCACATACGCCTACTATCAAATTAGCAAAGTGCTCCAAAAAATACAAAGGAGGATGTCATATGTTGATTATACGACCACATATGGTGTCACACTTAATGTAATAATGACATTATAGGTGGTTAATAGCTAACGGAATCAGATGTATCATGCATACTGATGACGTAGGTCCACTAATGCCTTAGTCAATAATGTTAGAACAAATGAAACTGTTAGAACAAATGAAACAACAAATAAACAATGACATGTACAAACATGGAAGAAAACAATAAACTGAATAAGCGGGGCAGCCAGCTCCTGACCGGGAGCTGGATCATCATGGGCTAACGACAGGAAGCTAGTGTTACTGTACACCCTCGAGAATTGTAAGACAAAGGTCAAACTGACTTGACCTCTAACTAAAAGCACAAACAGTGTTCCTCGAGACACACAACCTGAAAACTTACCTCAAAAGGCAAGGTCCATCCTGCAAGCAAACAACAACAAAGGATAAGCTTACCCGATCAAGAAGGTATCAGCTGGCAAGGAGGCTTCCTCGGGCAGATCACCTGGCCTATAAAAGGGAGTGTCTTAAGCCAGCCTAAGGTATTCACACTTCACTCTCTCACACACTAAACTCTTATTCCTTTACTTTGCTAAGACTCTCGAGAACCATTACTGATTCTCACGCCGGAGTCCAAACGCGAGAGACCACCTCTCGCGTTAAGGCTAACGGTATTCTTTGTCCGCGCATTCTAGTCAAGGAGCTTCCATTGGAGTAAATCCTATACCTTCCCCCTGCCATAATCTTGTTGTTTCTACAAGTGGCGCCCACCGTGGGGTTGCGCTACTTAGAATAGCTATTTTGGTAGTACAGCCCTGTTCCTAAGTTTTCATTTCTTCTAAGGCCGGAAAGGATCATCCCGAAAATGAAGTCTGAGGAGCTCCTTTTCCCCACAGGACTCCCCTGTTACGCCGAGAATTGGTAGATGCCCTTCCAACACGGACGGACTACATGTCGCACCGACCACAGGAGATGCTTTACAATTCCAAACACCCCCCGCTACACGTGGCATACCTTCCTCGCTAAGCGAGGTGTTATTCCCGGTAGACACTATGGAAATAACACCTGAAGGGGCAAGGAATAACTTTATACAGCTAAGGGAGCTTTTGAATAGCTATGTTCGAGAAGAGCGAACCAAGGGGTGAGGCTACGCTTATCCTACGATGAACCAGAGGTCACACTCTCACCTATGCCTCCTCCCTTGTATACGACCACCTCCCCAAGTGTCACCCGAGCTCCCCTGAGCCCAAAGACAAACTTTCCTGTCGGAGGAACTCTCGAGGAAGGAAGCGATTTCTTTGGCTCCCCCTATCAACATCTCCCGAGAAGCCCTGAGTACACGGTTGAACAGCTCCTTCAACAAGCTCAAACCGTCTCACAGCCTCCGCACACAACCTTTGCAGAAGCTCTTAGATCCCTACCTTTAGCCAGCAGAGTTGTGGCTGCCAGTTTGTCGCCACCCACAAGTCTCCAGCAAGGCCACATGACATATGGTACTCAAAACCCCCAAATAGTTGCCCTCCTGGCATAGCTAAGCCAGAAGCTTTTGGGTAGTCAAACCTGGCAGGGTGTTCAAGATCCACAAACCTAAGCGGCCGTTCCAGTAAGTACCAAGGTAGGGGGAGGTGATGTCACCACGAACGTCCCTTCCAAACCATATAAACCGAGCTCATTGTCATGCTTCTCTGATGAGATAGCCAACTACTCTTTCCAAACCAAGATAAAGATGCCGTCAAATGTCAAAACATACGATGGAACAGAAGATCCGGAAGATCATTTCCAAGTTTTTACGGGAACTACTATAGTGGAACGATGGAACAACGCTGAATGTTGCCATATGTTCATGCAAACCCTTATCGGCCAGCAAGGCTGTGGTTCTGTGGCCTCCCGACAAGGAGCATAACCTCCTTCGATGACCTGCACAAAAGCTTCCTGTCAAACTCCTCAAAAGAGATGTACCAAGGATGTTACGGTCATGCATCAAATCCAACAAAAAGACCACGAAGACCTTCGAACCTTCGTGGAAAGGTTCAAGCCAGAAGGTCTGATCTACAGTGGGGCAACTGAGAAGATGAGGGTCTCTGAGTTCATGAACGCCCTTAGACCCAAGAAGTTGCTAAGAAGATTCCATGAGAACAACCATAAAACGATGGAGGAAACTTTTGAGAGAACTGAGTCCTTCCTCAAGGGAGAAGAAGAGTTAGAAAAGCAGATTTCAAAGAAAAGAGAATAGAGCTGCTGGAGGGATCAACCTTCCTCGTCCAAGAGACCCCATTTTCAACCTTTCATAGAGCGACGACCGTTTAGGTCCTACGAAGGTAGAAGGTTCGAAGATAGAAGAAGATCCCCCCGGTCGAGTAGGGAAAAAGATAAACACATCTTCACCCTCCTTACCAAAATTCCCCAGGAGATTCTGTCAACAGAGGAGGTAAGTACACCTTCAAACCTCCTCGTCCTCTGTCCAACCCCTCGCGCAAAAGGGACTCAAGCAAGTTCTATGCTTTCCACAATGACACAGGGCATGACACCAATGATTGTTATCAGTGAAAAAGAGGATAGAAGAAGCAGTCAAATCGGGGGAGCTGGCCCACCTTGTGAAAGAAATCAAGGAAAAGAAAGAAAGTAAGAAAGAATCAAACACCAACATGGTATGGTCGGCAAAAACACAAGAAGGGAAAAGGAGAAGAACTACTCCTTGGAACCAAGAGGTCATATGCTTCCCCCCAACAAAATCTGAAGGAAGGCTGGAGCTCTCCATCATCGTAGAAGCTGAGCTGGAAGGCTACCCCATCGATAGGGTATACATGGATCCAGGGGCTGCCTCAAATGTCATGTATCAAAGATGCTTCGATCAGCTCAGCAATGAAACGAGAGCTCGCCTAGAAGATACTGACACGACTCTAAGAAGTTTCACCTGGGAAAATGTACAACCCTTAGGAAAATTGACCCTTGGCTTGTGTTTCAGGGATGGTGATCTGTCAAGGACGGAGGAGCTTACCTTCATAGTAATAAGCTCCCCCTCCAATTACAACGTGCTAATAGGAAGACACGGGGCTGCTTTTGATGCCATAGTCTCCCCGACACATGGAATGATGAAATTGCCAACTACTAAGGGTATAGCATCACTAGTCTCAACACAAGAAGCACTCATGATTGCATCAACGGAAATAGAAATGGGAGAATGCAGCGACACAAAGGAAGGTCCTGACGAGGAGGTAAGCATAAACAACTCCTACCCAGAACAAAAGATTAGGATAAACAGTAACCCTCCGGAAGCCACAAATAAAGGCTGGAGCACCTCCTCCAGAGCAATGCAGAGGTGTTCGCCTGGTGTTCCAGTGATATGGTAGGGGTGCCAAGACGCATAGCTGAGCATTCATTAAATATTGCTCTAACACACAAACCAGTTACTCAAAAGAAAAGAAGCCTGGCTCCCGAACGAAGCCAAGCTGCCTATAATGAGGTAGAAAAGCTGGAAAATGCCAATATCCTAAGGGAGGTGAAGTATCAATCCTGGCTGGCTAACCCAGTGATGGTAAAGAAGCTAGATGGATCATGGAGAATGTGTGTCGACTTTAAGGACTTGAACAAGGCTTGTCCTAAAGATAGCTATCCCCTACCCAAGATAGACTGGAAGGCGGATTCACTCACTGGATATAGGTTCAAGTGCTTCCTTGATGCGTACAAAGGATATCACCAAATAAAAATGGCGAAAGAAGACGAGGAAAAGACAGGGTTTCACACCAACAAGGGGATTTTCTGTTACACCAAAATGCCCTTTTGGTTGAAAAACGTCGGGGCCACATATCAACGCCTAATCGACAAAGCCTTCTCCGAGCAAATAGGGAGAAATATGGAAGCATATGTCGATGACCTGGTCATAAAGAGCCAGACTGAAGAAGATATGTTTCAAGATATCAATGAAACACTCCACAACCTCAATAAGATCAACATGAAGCTGAACCCAAGTAAGTGTGCATTTGGGTATGAGGAAGGGAAGTTCCTTGGTCATGTAGTGGGGAAGCAGAACATCAAGGCCAATCCGGACAAGGTCCGAGCCATCACACAAATGAAATCACCACGAACAAAGAAAGAAGTAGAAAGCTTGAATGGGAAGATTGCAGCCCTCAAAAGATTCCTCCCAAAGTCAGCAGAAAGATCACTCACGTTCTTTCGAACATTGAAAGCTTGCACCAACATAAAGAACTTCGAATGGACGGAGGAGGCCGAACAAGCCTTCTTAGAACTCAAGGATCCCCTCGCCTCCTTACCTGCCATGGCAACACCATCAAACAATGAGACAATCACCGTCTACTTGTCTGCAGGTTTAATAAAACACCTCCCCTGTCAATATAAATAAAAAGAAGCAAACACTAATGTTCCCCTAAAACACATTCTCAAGGGTCATGAAACCATAAGTTCTGTGCTTATGATAGAAAGGGAAGGAGAGCAAATACCAGTGTACTTTGTAGCAAAGTTCTAAAGACCGCAGAAATTAACTATTCTCCACTGGAGAAGCTAGTTTTAGCTTTGGTACATACTGCCAAAAGGCTAAGGAGGTATTTCCAGACTCATCCTATTCAAGTGCTGACTGATCAACCGCTAAGAACTATCCTAGAGAAGCCTGAGGATTCAGGAAGGATGGCTAAGTGGGCAGTGGGATTGGGGGAACACAATATCGAGTATGTACCAAGGAAAGCTTACAAAGGGCAGGTGTTGGCAGATTTTTTAACAGAAATGCCAAGAGTCAGGGAGGTAAACGAAGTCGAGAAGGAGGAGTGTGAGACAATAGTGGAAGGAAAGTGGACATTGTTCACAGACGGGGCTTCTAGTATAGAAGGTTCCAGGGCAAGTCTCATCATAATAGACCCCCACGAAACCGAATATACTTATGCACTACGTCTTGACTTTCCTTGCACCAACAACGAGGCAGAATATGAAGCATTGTTAGCTGGCCTTAGAATAGCCAAAACAATGGGGGTTAAAGACCTTCAAGCATTCATCGACTCAAAGCTAGTGACAAGCCAAATAAAAGGAGAATATACAGCGGGGAGCCATCAATGATACGATACAAGGATAAGGTAAAAGCACTAATGGAAAGTTTTGGATCTTGTTCGTTAACCCAAGTCTCCCAAACAAAAAACAAACAAGCTGATGCCTTGAGCAAACTAGCTTCCTTGACCTTCGCACGCTTAACAAAGAAGGTGCTAGTGGAAGTAATCAATAGCAAGACAGTGGAAGAAGAGGAAATCAATGATGTCATCGAGGAAGAACAAGAATCATGGATGACCCCGATACAAAAATACCTCGAAGAAGGGAAGCTCCCCCAGGAAGAGTCAGAAGCTATCAGAATCAATGCAAAAGCTAACCAATACGTCATGGAGGAGGGGAAGCTTTATAAAAAAGGCTACCTATCCCCGCTGCTAAGGTGCGTCGGTCCCAATCAAATCAATTACTTGATAAATGAAGTACATGAAGGGATATGCGGCGCCCATGCAGGAACAAGAACAATACTAACAAAGCTGATGAACATGGGCTATTATTGGCCCACGATGCACAAAGACACAACTAAAGTCATCCACAAATGCGAATCATGCCAATTACACGCTCGGTAAAAATAAGTCCGAAGCATGACCTGGTCCCCATCCTAGCAGCATGGCCATTCTACAAATGGGGAATGGACATAGTAGGTCCCTTCCCCACGGCAGCTGGCCAAGTCAAGTTCCTACTGGTTGCAGTGAACTATTTCACTAAATGGCTAGAGGTGAAGCCATTAGCAAAAATCACAGGAAAAAATGTGATTTACTTCGTATGGGAAAACATCGTATGTAGATTTGGGCTACCGGGGGAGATCATGACCGACAACGGCAAACAATTCCCAGAGAAACCATTCAGTGCATGGTGTTAGGAACTACAAATCAAGCAGGTCATTACCTCTGTCTGCTACCCACAATCCAATGGACAGGTAGAAAGAATGAACAGAAGTATAGTGGAAGGGCTAAAGACTAGGCTGGGGAGGTATGGAAAACACTGGGTCAAGGCGCTCCCCAGTTTACTATGGGCCATCAGAACGTTGGAGAAAACAAGTCACCAAAGGACCCCTTACAGCTTAGTATGCGGCTCAGAAGCAATAACACCAGCAGAGATTGGGGTACAAACACTAAGGAGCTCAAGAAGGCAAGAAGCACCCAATGAAACAGAAATCCTGTTGAACCTAGACCTACTCGAAGAAGCCAGGGAAGCTGCCTTGATCCGAGAAGCAAGGTACAAGCAAAAGATAGAAGGCTACTACAACAAAAGGGTCAAAAAAGAGGTTTTCAAGCCAGGAGACCTTGTGTTAAGAAACAACGAAGCTAGCAAAATAGAAGACGCGGGAAAAGTGGGCCCGAAGTGGGAAGGTCCATATGTCATAAGGGAGGCACACAAGGGAGGCTCCTACAAACTTGAAACTCCAGAAGGCAAGAAGGTTCCAAGACATTGGAACGGAAAGTACTTGAAAGAATTCATAGTCGAATTTGGTCATTGTAATGGTTGAATGAGCTTGTACTTGGCTATAATCAGTTCAATGGAAACAAGAATAGCAACTTTTGATATAATGTTGTTCTATCCTAAGGGTGAGCTCCTCCTAACAAAGCTCCATGGGATCCGACGCTGTATCTACCCATGAAAAAGGGATGAGCTCCTAGGCCATATCGCTCAATAGGGAACAAGGCGCTATACCTTCCTGTATAAAGGGTGAGTTCCTGAAACAATACAACTCCATGGATCGAAAACATCATAAAAATTAACTCCATGAAAAAGGGTAAGAACCTTACATCAAATGCTTCATAGGACAAAATGCCTATGTGAATATACCACAATAAAATAACAAATAAACTATGGACTAGAATAAGAGATAGAACAAGAAACATGCATCGGTTCTTTGATAGAAGGATTAGGATGAGTGACTGCAGCACTTAACCGAAGTTCATCTAGAAAAGACATTGCAAACATGAGTAACGTTTTTACACAAACAACACAAGTCTGATAAAACAAACCATTGCAACACACAAAGGGAACTAGCATAAAGTAGCCTACGCAAAACTTCCACAAGTAAATTTAAGAGGCATATGCTCCCATAGTTAACAAATGCAAGCATTACAACATACACAAAGTTTAGAGAAAATAAGAACATGTTGCTAAATTAACAAAGAGCAAACATTACCATTAACATAAAGTACCAGAAGCTTAACCCCTAATGGGGCAGCTTGGTTAATACAACTAAAGTCTAACAGAAGACGAACCCATACAAGGGTAAAAGAAAAATACATAAACACCTTCTAGATAGAAGGTCAACCAACATACTTCAACAAAAACCACAAAACATCCTAAGCTGAGCCGATACCGCCAACATCAATCAAGGGAGGGACCTCACCCTAAGGAAGATCATCATAAAGGCCATCAATATCAAGGTCTTTATCTTCAAGTGCAGTGGAGCTTGGGTTCCCTTTATCAGTTGACAACAGAGGAGCATCACTAGGGATGGGAGAGCCAGAAACGGGTTCAGGGTCCTGGGTCATTTCAGTTTCCTTGGAGGAGCCAGCTCCCCGGTCTTCAATACCAGATTCAAACAATGTTCGTTTCGCGGGGGAACAGGCAGAAGTTTCCTACAAAGATCCCACTTCACACCTTCTGGCTCCAATGCCTCCAACTCAGCAATAGGACGATCCACCATCTTGGACAAGCTCTCAACATAGGGATAGGAAAGAGCCTCCATCATGTTCACAGCAGAAACAAAGTCGTTCAAAGAGTCAGGCTTGTAGGAGGGAAACCCCTCTTAGCTTCCCCACGAGAGATAGCTTCAAAAGCAGCAACAAGACCTGTAAAATGACCATGAGCCATAGCCTTGGAATAGATAACTGCAAGGTGACGGTTGAACTCCTGGCTGTGATGGAGGAGGGTCACAAAGTGATGAATGCCAGAACCAATAAGCCACTCCCTATCTTCAGACAAGCTCCTGACTTGCTGCCTCAGTTCTTCAACATCCGCTTCATGGGCAGCACGCTCCTGTCTAAACTTGTTTCTCTAAATCCCAAACTCGGCCCTCTCCTTAGCAAGCTGGTTGTTAAAATCAGCTAACTGACCAGCATATACCTCAAGCTTTCTAGTCTCTTCATTCCTTTTAGCCAAAGAAGACGCAAGTTGTGCTTCAAGCTCGCTTACCTTAATTTGACAGGCAGCCAAATCACCATGAGAATCTTTGAGTTCAGCCTCCTTCTTTGACAAGACGTTAGTAAGATCAACATTCTTACTAACGGCGGCAGCCCAACGTTCAAGCCCATCAGGAAGGGAGGTAAACAAGCGAGCAGCTTGGGTAATGATCCGATAGGCCGAGTCCTCATCAGACTGTTGAGAAAGCAACTCCTTCTCAGCAGGAGAAGCAACATTCCTCAGAAGATCGTGGCACACTCTACCACTCTTCATAGTGTCCGAAACACAAACATTCCACTTGGGAACAAAAATAGCCTCTACCGGCCCCTTCCCTGAGTCAATAACAGGCTTCCCTTTGGAAGCATCACCAATCTTAACCTATGACAAAAAGCGATTTCAAAACAAAAGGCAACATACCCTTTTTCCCAAAGAAAAACATGGGTTCATAACGAGAATTAGACCAATCCTGGCTTATACCCAGCATAACCAAAAGCTCCTCCAAGTAAGCTTTGAGTTTCAAACGAAAAGAACAAAGTTTAAGAAGCAACTCTTGATCTACACTTTTCTCCTCTGATTCCTTTTCATTCAACAGTTCAGAAAATTTACGAGGAACAACAGGAAAAGGAACCAAATGATGAGAGATAAAAAAGAACTGAGGTGTGACCAACGGTAGTGGAAAGAGGAGAAGCGTCACAAGGTGCTTTCTCAATAGTAAACCAGTCGCCATTCCGGGCAAGCCGGAAGAAGCGACGGAACATAAGCAAATCAGGCTCATAACTCAAAGATCGGCAAACTATTTCGAAGAACATAATACGAGCAATACCTACAGGGGCTAATTGACCCAAGGAGAGACGGAAATACTTAAGGACACTAAGCAAAAAGTTGGGAAACGGATATCGGAGGTTCGATTGGTCAAGGATGCGAGTATAATATACCAAAAACCCCTCCGTTCATTGATCAGCAGTTTTGTCCCCGGGAACCCTAGTTTCAAGTTTAGGATCAATCCCATGATCTAGGACAAACTGCTTGATTTCTGATTTAGTAAGTTTTGAAAACTGAGAAGCAATGTCATTTTTGTTGGAAGCCATGAGAGAAAAAGAAACGTATCGAGAAACTATATATCGCCGGAAGAAACCCTCTAAGGACCGCAGAACAACAGAGAGAATTATGAACGATCTAGGAATTTCAAAGTGATGAGAAGTTATCAAAAGAGGAACGGTTACTTTATTGGATCAAGCACTACACTAATCCCGATTTAAATGGAGAATCAAGGGATATGATGTAACCGCCGGAAAACTGTCAGGAGAGCTACTCGAGCTCCTACCGCGTTGTCACGTCAATCACACCATGCCAGCTGCCCAGCAGTGCAAGTGGGCAATAAATGAGGGGGAAGTTCAAAGGGTTAGGGTTAGGTGCGCCAAAAAAGCAGAGCTTCGCCCGAGAAGCTTAGCTTCCCGATCAAAGGCACATAAAAATAATCTGGACTTTTAGCTTCTAGTCATAAGCATCGCTCTTTAGCAAACTATCAACACTTATGACTAGAGGGCTGATGACGTAGGTCCACTAATGCCTTAGTCAATAATGTTAGAACAAATGAAACAACATAACAATGACATGTACAAACATGGAAGAAAATAATAAACTGAATAAGCGGGGCAGCCAGCTCCTGACCGGGAACTAGATCATAATGGGCTAACGACAGGAAGCTAGTGTTACTGTACACCCTCGGGAATTGTAAGACAAAAGTCAAACTGACTTGACCTCTTACTAAAAGCACAAATAGTGTTCCTCGAGACACAAAACCTGCAAACTTACCTCAAAAGGCAAGGTCCATCCTGCAAGCAAACAACAGCAAAGGATAAGCTTACCTGATCAAGAAGGTATCAGCTGGTAAGGAAGGCTCCCTCAGGCAGATCACCTGGCCTATAAAAGGGAGTGTCTTAAGCCAGCCTAAGGTATTCACACTTCACTCTCTCACACACTAAACTCTTATTCCTTTACTTTGCTATGAGTCTCAAGAACCATTACTGATTCTCACACCGGAGTCCAAACGTGAGAGACCACCTCTCGTGTTAAGGCTAACGGTGTTCTTTGTCCGCAGATTCCAGTCAAGGAGCTTCCATTGGAGTAGATCCTAGACCTTCCCCCTGCCATATTCTTGTTGTTTCAACACATACATAATATTATAGCAAAATAATGACTATGTGTAGTCGTTTAGCGTCCTTCAAAATAGAGGGTTTTCATTGGTTGTAAGGCAATACACACACCCTGATGCTTCTCCCCACACGCTTGTTATACTACTTATGCCCAACCCCTTATTGCCGCTTTAAACGGTGTCTAGAGACATTTTATGTTGAGGTGTACGTGGACACTGCACTACGTTTCATATCCATGGATGCTATATTAAATAAAAGATTAACAAAACCATTACATTACTTGTCATTTGAAAGTTACGAATATCAGAAAAAAAACAGGTAATATCTAAAGTTACCAAAGCATAAATCATACGATTTCAAAATGAACTAACTTAATCGCATGAAAAAATATATATAAAAATTATAAGCTCCAATTTTAATAAAACATTGCATAAAGAGATTTAATATTTGTACAAGTGCAATGTATTTAAAAAATACTTATATACGTTTTAGATTTTATAATCAGCAAATCCCTCATAAAGTGGCAAAGTGTGGGAATGGCACAGTGATGCCTTTTAATCAAGTGTGGAAAAGGTACAGTAGCATACATGCAATGAAGACACATGTCTTTTACAGTTGTAACATCAGGATAAATCACCGGTCCAAGCCATGACCCACTTATTACTATTGCACATTCTTTTATGTAAATATTATTATTTTTGGATAATTAATTTCTTTTTTATTAATTTTATTCATTTAGCTTAGAATAAAATATTAGGTTAAAGTCAAGTTTCAAATAATCGGTTAAAAATATTTTGGAGCTTTTAAGAATAAAATTACCCAAATAACTTTATGATAATCACATAAAGAATAAAATCACCCAACTAACTTTAAGGTGTTAATCACACACCCCTCCTCTTTATCTCATTTTATATACACATAGATATATATAGAGATAGAGAAATATTATGAAAATGATGTGAGAATAAGAATTTAGGAATATGGGAATAGAATAAGCCTAACTTTATGATAATCACAAGTATGATAAATAGCTCTCATAATCGGTCTAGTTCGGTTAGTATTCCTAAACCGTCCTTATCTGGTTGGCAGGTTATAACGTTAACTAGTTGAACTGATGAACTGAAATGATGTTTCAGATTTCATATTTTGAGTGGAAGGACACCTATCACACCATCATAATATCACTAAACTTTCAGTCAATCACAATTTGACATCTCATGATCCATCAAAGTCTCTCACATTATCACTAAATCACATGTAACACCCATCACACAATCTCTTTTTTTTTTAAATTAAATACGAACTAAAATAAACTAAAAACCAACGTTTTTTAAAATACATAAAATTACTCTAATTAAAATAAGAAAAAAAACAACTTTACAAGAAAAAAAGACAACCAAAATATAAAAACTAAAATTAAAACTACTCTTTGTCGGAATCAAGAAAGTTAAGATTTAAAGCACTGTTAGATTTAAAGTTACAGATAAAAATCAAAATAACCTAAAACAAAAAAACAACCTAAAAGTTTGGGAACGAGTGGGTTGAAAACAGTTGGGTTGCTAATGGTTCGTCTTGTAAATGAAATCTATTCGGTTCGCCTAGATTAGCACAAACCTTCGGTCTAGTTTTTTTGCTTGAACACCCCATTTGTTTTTTTAAGTGTGATGTTGTGGTATTTTTTTAAATGGTGTAGAGTGTGTAAAAAGGTATAAAAGATTTAGTGTATATATATATGAGAAAGTTTAAATACAAGATCTCCTTAATGTGTGGCAATACGCAACCAACAAAATAACGTGCGTAGTTATGATATGACATGCGTAATTAGGGTAAAAACCAACTTATACGTGACTTGTGTTTTGACCATGCATGATTTCTTCTTCATGTGTAATTAGGGTTTGAAATTTATAACGTTCGTAATTTACAAATGAACATACGTAATTAAGTTGTATACGATCGCACGTTAAGGAGCTATTCTACTGTAACCTTCCCATATACATATACATACATATATATAATGTGTTTTTTTACTTCAAACGATTCCACGACCATGATTTGTATCACGAATTTCCCATCACTACCGTGATACATTTGCTTGCGGTTGTGTTTAACGCCCAGCACACCATCATGGGAGCCTAATCGCAACATAGTTGTCAAAGGTACAAGACACACTTAAGGCGTAAAGGGTGAGCCTTGGGCCTTAATGCATGATGCTTAAAAAGCGAGGGCTTTTATAGACGAGTCGTTTAGCATAAGAATACAACTTTTTTGGGATTTTAGACTTGTTTTAGGCTTCTTTAGGGTTAGTTTAAATTGTTTTAGGTTGTTTCCAAGCTTATTTAGGGTTCTTATAATTGTTTCAAACATGTTTAAACCTGTTCAAACGATTTTTGACCAGAATTTCGGTAGAATTTGGCCTGAAAATGCGCCTGAGGGCCTGAAAGTCGGGCTTTTGAAGCGAAGCAAGAAGGCTGTAATGAGCCTGAAAAGTGGACCTAGACGCACGACTGAATGAGCCTTGTTAACAGAACATCATACCATCACTGAAGCCCCATCACGCCATGCCCCTAGTGGCCTTATGGTGTCAATACTTGAGATCCACACTAAAAGATAGTGACGTATTTTGTTTAAATATATGTATCAAATTTATAAATATTTATTTTTGTAAGACGGTAGATTTGATAACCTAGTATGATATGAAGATATTGATGATAAAGTGTAATTTTATATATATTTTCTTTACATATGACTTTATTTTTTACATATAACTATTGAGGTTAAGTACAAGGACTGGATAAATGTAACGAAAGCAGTCAAAGGAAACAAGATGACAAAATCAGCATCAAACACTATCACACAACTGTTTATTAACAGTTCAAACCCAAAATGCAATAAACGAGTCCGACTATTTATTTAACTTTTACACACAAAACAAAAACATATAAAAACATAATTGTGACTTCAATTTTATCTTTTAATAAAAAAAAAAACAAACGTAGAACATCATGCCAAACATATTAAAAACGGTATTATCTCTTATTTTTATACAAGATGTGATGGTAAATGTCACTCATATATCACACATCAGATACGTAAACAACATATATAAATGATTATTGGATACCGTGTAATACATAAAAGATAATTGGTGTAGATCCGCCCTACGTAGGATGGGGCAACAATTATTTTCATCATGTTTGAATAAAAACGATTTTAGTAGTAGATGCAGAGCTAGGATAAAAGAGCCATCAGACTCTTCAAGTCATTGTTAAAACCGAAACGGATGAACTTGTAAAAACATGGCTATCGAAGAAGCATTAGGTGGCATCACTAAAAATCCTAAGTGTCATACCCTAACCGATGGCGGAAACATCGGGGTTAGTGGCACTAGGCGACCAGATTGTCTCACAAGAAATTCCGTAACAATTATCCAACAACATTACGTAACGTTTAACATCTCATACTATTAAACATAATATTTCAAACAACCATTACGGAAATTCTGATTTTCTCATAAAAACAACATGGTTCGATATCCCCTAAATTTTTATTACAACCGTTCTAAACAAGATAAGCAAAATACTAAATAAAACTACTCCAAAGCAATCCAAGCTAAATCCTCAACCTGTTACATACGTTAAAATACAAGTCAATACAATTAAGTAAAGGTGAGCATACAAGTTTGAATAATGCTAGCATAGTCGAGAAATCGTTTGCGAAACAATCTAATTACATATCATGATACACCAAAACACTTAACATAACATAGGCTTATTTCTCATGCTAACCACCGTGAAAAGGCTTGCGCGACCATCCTAACTAGACCCCGTCGGGTGTTAGCCAAACTATAGTACCATACTAGCTAAGGAGGCAAGTTAACGAAAATAAGTCCTAGTCACATGTTTCTAGTATCACGTATCGAGCATATACAATCAGATTATTCGCGTGTGATAAACAGTTTTGATTTGTGAAGTGATTTTGATATAGGAACGTATGTAACACCCAAAAAGTGCATTAAAGCGAAAATGGGTCAAGTATACTCACAGTCGGTGCGTTTAGGAGAGAGTAGACGACTGTCGAGAGGTGGAGAGGAGCGTCGGATCAGCCTGCGTACGTGAACGGAAGTGCATCAGTCTCCGAAAAGCTGAAACAGTGAAGTTTGGGTTGAGCAGTAGGCAAGTTTGGCCGAACTTGCATGTAAACATACAAGTTCGAGCGAACTTGTATTGTCCTACTGAGTTGTGAGTCAAGTTCGGGCAAACTTGTAAGTTTCTCAAGGAAACTTGACAAGTTCGGGCGAACTTGTGGGGTTTTGGTAAGTGGATTGACAAGTTCGGCCCAACTTCTGAAGTTTCCTGAGAAATTTTGCAAGTTCAAGCGAACTTGGAGGGTTTCTGTAGAAAGTTGGCCATTTTCACTCAAGTTCGGTCGAACTTGACCCAGATGGGTACAAGTTCGGTCGAACTTGACCTGGTGTGCTGGTGATTCTCGAACGAACTTGATGTTTTCGGGTCCAAAATCTTGCGTTTTCGCGTCGTTTGCTGAGGAAATCGAGTGCCCATCCCTCAACCTTAAGCCACTGAGCAAAACTTAGGCTGGAGAGGTCTTTTGGAGCGAACTTAGCCATTTTACAGAAACTTGGGCTAATCAGGGCGAACTTGATGGTTCGTATGGGTTAGTCCAGCTTGTGTAAAGTGATGATTTCGTCCTTGTGCTTCCGGATCTGAGATCTAGCTTCGACAACGCCTCGTTCCACTTAAAAGTGAACGAAACATACGTCATTAGTCCATAAATGGTGTAAAAATCAAGGATTTAAAAGGTTTTGCTCAGATCTAGTATAGATCTGAGTGAAAACAGAAGTTTTTTATTGAAAAAGATGAAGAATTTCGTAAACAGAAGAGATTTGATGAAAACGAAGGCAATGCATTGTGCAAAACCGTTGTAAACCGTTGTTGAACATCCTGTGGTTGAAATCGGGTTGATTCTTACTTAGAAAACAGAGGGTTTCGGGAGCTCCGGGCAAACTTACAGCAAGTTCAAATGAGAGAATGGAGCTGGGTATTTATAGGTGAAGGCAAAAGTAGGCTGGTGGGTGTCAAGTTCGGCCAACTTGCATGGAATCATGCAAGTTCGGCCGAACTTGCATGGAATCATGCAAGTTCGCGCGAACTTATATGAATTTCAGTGTGCCAGGGCTAAGTTTGGCCGAACTTGCATGTTTACATGCAAGTTCGCGCGAACTTGAAGTGATATGAGGTTTTTGGGTGGCTAGTCAAGTTCGGCCGAACTTGGCATCACCCAAGTTTGAGCGAACTTGCCTAAAAACCCAAGAATTTCTCGTTTTTCGTTCGTTTATCGATTGTTTAGCGATGTAATCGAGTTATAAGGTCTCGTTAAGCTATGAAGCGACGTGTTAAGCGTTATATTAGATTTAATAGTGCAATTTAGCGATTCGAGCGTGCGAGAGCGATGTGATAGCGATTGTAATCATAACCATAAACACACATAACACATAAATAATATAAATCACATACTTAACTGCGATTTGTGATGCGATGAGATAAGCGATGCGATTTAAATAGCGATTAGATGCGATATAACATACATAATTGTAGTTAATTAACATAAACGTTCTCACTGCAAGTGGCTAACGACGTTTACCCTTCCAGTTAATACGTGTTCCAAACCATTGGCATACCCGAGACTTTGGTGAGATTGAAAATCGAAGCACGGAATCAGTTATTAAGATGCGGGTTCCACCCCTAACTTAACAACATCATTCCTAGTTGTTGTCACACCCCGACCCGCAGCGGATAAGGTGATCGGGGCATGATTGGGTTATCATCAAAGCTCATGACATTTATTAAACGTTTCATATTCATTAATACAAATTAAATGGAAATTTACAATAATGTTACAACATGATCTAACTAACAATCTAACTTCTTTGTTCTCTTCTAAGGTATATCCTATGTTATCCTTGCTTCAACCTGTTCACCTGTAGCATGTGTAAAAAGGTTTTTTGGATCAACATAATGTTGGCGAGTGAATCCTATGGAAAACATTTGAACAATTTATTTAAATTGATTATGAAATATGTGCACAACCAAACATGAGTAAAATTAGATGTAACTTGATCAATAATCATAAGATGTTAAATGAAAACACTCATGAACAATAATGGAACAATTAAAGGCACGCGATGCTCAACTCGTCTCTCACGAGGAACTGAGGGGCCTGATGAATGAATTGCATAAACATGATAGTATGAATAACACAACTACAAACAATATAAACTCAATGATACACACATGAACAATAATGAAATTGATATGAAGCACACGATGTTCTACTCGTCTCCCACGAGGAACTGATGGGCTTAATGTATGGGTTTCATATGACTTGACAAATGGCAATAAGTAAATCACAACAATAAAAACAATCTAAGTTTAAGTCATGATGTGGTATGGCACAAGTTTAAATAAATTAATTAATTTCATAACACATGACACACCCCAAAACGTGTAATTTAAAAGGGGGAATTGTAAGATTCACTCACAGTGGGTGCGTTCGGTTGATGACGTTGAATGCACGCGAAGTGGTTTTAACCACGAGTGAGATTTAACCTAGATAAATCGCATTATGGTTTGGTAAGTAAACGGATTTTATTAAACTATTTTAGTAGGATTGTTGGGTGTATTTTTGTGAATTTGAGGCTATTTTCTAACCTTAAAAATGTTATTTTTAAGTATTTATAATTGATTTTTAATTAAAATAATTAAATAAAAATAATAAAAAAATTATTTTATTTTTGCTACAGTGACTTTGACCTGTTGACTTTGACTGCGTTGACCGGTTCGAGGCATATTGTTGTGCGCTGGGTGAGGCTCGAACCCGAGACCTCCCGTACGCGTGCACGCAGCCCTACCAACTGAGCTACGTGTCTAACCCGTTATATATCCGATTTTAATTACATATATACATTAATTAGAATTAAACAGAAATCCTTTTTATTTTAAAAACGGTTTAAACGAAACAGTCATGTACTCCACAGGTCTCGAACCCGGGACCTGTGGTTTAATCCAACACACAGTCCACCGCTGGACTGTGTGTTCAACATGTTATATCATTCGGTTTTTATTATACTTAAGTACTAATTATTTATTTCCTTTTCTGCCTTAATTAAAAAGAAGAGATAATGGTCCGAGTCGGTGCTGAAGACCGGACTCGAACTCGTGACCAGCGATATAAACAAACACACAGTCCACCGCTGGACTGTGTGTCTAACTTGGTTATTATTCCGGTTATTAATATACTTAACATATATCTAAGGCGACACCGGTTCAGTTAAACAAAAAATTGGTTTTTATTAAAGGCAGCGTGTGTGAGACGGGAATCGAACTCGAGACCTTTGCATGATTAACGTTTTATGTGCACACAGTCCACCGCTGGACTGTGTGTCTAACCCGATTAATATCATGATTTTAATTAAACTTATAAGATACGAAAGTGCATCGTCTTCTTCACTGAAAAATAACCAGAGATGAAGTCTGACTGGTTCGAGATTTTTATCAGTTTTATCAGTGTTTTACAGTCGATTAAGGTAAGATAAAAGTGAAAAGGAAAAGGAACTGAGCGGAGAAATATACCGACTGGACCCTCTGTTTTCCGGCAGAACTCCGGCGACAGAATTCAACTCCGGCGTCAGGTGTCTTGCAGCAGCGAGTCTCCGGAAAGTTTGGAAAAGGTAAGGGTATCTCCGGTATAAGCTTCAGGGGCTCAGTGAGGTTCAGAAATAATGAAATCGGTTTTCCGGCGACGAACAGAAAAGTTCCGGCGAGGGAGTTTTCGCCGAGAAGGAGTGTGGTTTTGAGCCAAAAGGTTTGTCGTCGGTTGAGGGTGAATTTATAGGGAATAATCGAAATGTATTTGGTCTGATTTCGGACTGTGTTCGTTATTTAAATTTTCCGGCGGTTTTGATTTTGGTCGCGGACTTCAAACATCGGTTATAACCGATATCTGGTTAATGGTTTACGTTATAACGTAAATTGGTGTTAAAACTCGCGAGAATTCCGGGATTCCGACGACTGAACCGTTTGGGCGCCGGTTTTGAATTTGTAACGACACTTTATCAATTAAATGATTTTATTATACAACAAACAAAGTCCGCGGCGCAGTGGTTTGTGTGTGAGGTGATAAATCGCTGAGTGACTCGGTACAGGTCCGGGTTCGAAACCCGGCAGAGACAATTCATTTTTATTTTGCGATTTTTGACTGTTTTTCAAAAACTAAATATATATTCCCATATAATAATTGATTACGGATCGTTTAAAAATATTTTGGGCATTTAATTCGCAACGAAAATTTTGACTGACTGTTCGGTTGATAAACGGAGCGGGTTTGGTAAATCCGTTTTCGACGGATGTTACAGTTGTGGCCACGCTCACCGATCACATCGGGCGTTCCACTAGCTAGAAAAGGAGATGTTCGTCGAGGTTTGGATGTCATTCCTAACTCAACGAATATATCTCGTGATGAGTAATACGTGGAATGAGCGATCTTATTGAGAGTTCTTGGTTATCACACCTAATCTCAACTTGATCCTCGTTTGTGAGATATGAGCGTTTCATAATCGTGTGTATTGTATTAACCTTAGGAAAGGCATATTTGAGCATTTATGGCAAGTAGATTAGCATTTAATTCAAAGATGGGTCAATCAGGTACTTAAACATGCTACTATGCCAATCATGGCAATTCTACCTATTATCCTAAGGAATTCGCTCTGATACCAATCTGTCACACCCCAACCGGTGGCGGAAACATTGGGATTAGTGGCACCAGGCGACCAGATTGTCTCACAAGAAATTCCGTAACAATTATCCAACAACATTACTTAACGTTTAACATCCCATACTATTAAACATAATATTTCAAACAACCATTACAGAAATTCTGATTTTCTCATAAAAACAACATGGTTCGCTATCCCCTATATTTTTATTACAACCGTTCTAAACAAGATAAGTAAAATACTAAATAAAGCTACTCCAAAGCAATCCAAGCTAAACCCTCAACCTGTTACATGCGTTAAAATACAAGTCAATACAATTAAATAAAGGTGAGCATACGAGTTTGAATAATACTAGCATAGTCGAGAAAGCGTTTGTGCAAACAATCTAATTACATATCATGATACACCAAAACACTTAACATAACATAGGCTTATTTCTCATGCTAACCACCGTGAAAAGGCTTGCACGACCATCCTAACTAGACCCCGTAGGGTGTTAGCCAAATTATAGTACCATACTAGCTAAGGAGGCAAGTTAACGAAAATAAGTCCTAGTCACATGTTTCTAGTATCACGTATCAAGCATATACAATCAGATTATTCGCGTGTGATAAACAATTTTGATTTGTGAAGTGATTTTGATATAGGAACGTATGTAACGCCCAAAAAGTGCATTAAAGCGAAAATGGGTCAAGTATACACACAGTCGGTGGGTTTAGGAGGGAGTAGACGACTGCCGAGAGGTGGAGATGAGCGCCGGATCAGCCTGCATACGTGAACGGAAGTGCATCAGTCTCCGAAAAGCTGAAACGGTGAAGTTTTGGTTGAGCAGTAGGCAAGTTCGAGCGAACTTTTATTGTCCTGCTGATTTGTGAGTCAAGTTCAAGCAAACTTGTAAGTTTCTCAAGGAAACTTGACAAGTTCGGATGAATTGTGGGGTTTTGGTAAGTGGATTGACAAGTTCGGCCGAACTTGTGAAATTTCCTGAGAAACTTTGCAAGTTCGAGCGAACTTGGAGGGTTTCTGTAGAAAGTTGGCCATTTTCACTCAAGTTCGGTCGAACTTGACCCAGATGGGTACAAGTTCGGTCGAACTTGACCTAGTGTGCTGGTGATTCTCAAGCGAACTTGATGTTTTTGGGTCCAAAATCTTGCGTTTTCGTGTCGTTTGCATAGGAAATCGAGTGCCCATCCCTCCAACCTTAAGCCACTGAGCAAAACTTAGGCTGGAGAGGTCTTTTGGAGCGAACTTAGCCATTTTACAGAAACTCATGCTAATCCGGGAAAACTTGATGGTTCGTGTAACATTCGTCGAAAAACGGGTTTCAAAACCCGCTTCGTTTAATAACCAAGTATTCAGTTATAAATTTTCGTTACGTATTTATTGTTCAGATTATTTTAAATATTACATAATTAATAAACATTTTAGAATTTAAAAACCATAATTAATAAATAATAATAATAAGTGAATAGAAAATAAAATGGAGCCGCCGGGTCTCTAACCCGGGTCTCCCACAACAAACACAAACACACACCACACCACTCCGCCACACACTTCACTTGTGATAAACACTGAATCAAATAACACTTAAAGTAAAACCCGAAATCAAAACCGGAAATCAACGCGCCCAGAACTCCCAGTCGCCGGAAAAACCGAGATATCCGCAATTTTGGCTATTTCCTTTTGACTAAAACGCGATAACTAACTTCGACATCAGTTATAACCGATGTCTAACCATCAATTTCAGTCATAACCGTCGGAGACCTTTGACCGCGAATCATGACCCAAATTCGAACCCAATTCAGCGTGTTCTTCCTTATAAATACCCACTCAAACTTCCTGTAAACCTTTCGCTCAGAACCGCACTCTCTTTCGAAGCTTTATTCCTTATAAAGCTCGTCGCCGGAGATTTTCATTTTCGCCGGAATATCGCCGGACTCGCTGATCAGAAAACCGCATTCGCTCTTCAGACGGTATAATTGTCTAAACCTTCTTGCTATCTCTTGATTTATAATCTAATTGCTCAACAAAATAATCGAAACTGATAAAACAGTTTATGCAGCCGGAAATCGCAAATCAGAGCCGACGAACACTGCCGGAAATCTGAAGAAAACTCTCCGTCTTGTTATATCATATTCTTTAATCTTTGTTTTCCTATTCCATTTCAATCGTTTATAAGGCCGTTGGTCGAATAAGCAAGAACAGACGGGTGCACTGTTCTGTGTTCTTCTTAATGAAGAAGACGAACTTAAATTGTATATTAATGTAATTAAAATCGGGTATTTAACCGGGTTAGACACACAGTCCAGCGGTGGACTGTGTGCAAATACAAAACACACGTCCCGGGTTCGAATCGCACACGTTACCGACTTTCAGAAATAAAACTAACATTTTTAAAACTAAATCAGATCAAGCCACAGTATATACATAAGAGGAATATAATCCAGTAGTTAAACAGATTAGACACACAGCCCAACTAGTTGGGCTGTGCGCACTCGAACCGAAGGTCCCGAGTTCAACTCCGGGTCTGTGCAACCGGTTCGGCCATATAAATCATTTTTAATAAAAACCAAATAAGGTTAAAGTTAATTAGTATATTTATATAATTAAAACAGAGAATATTTCAGGTTAGACACGTAGCTCAGTTGGTAGAGCTGCGTGCACGTATACGAGAGGTCCCGAGTTCGAACCTCACTAGCCGCATAGAATAAACACAGTCTGACCGGTCAAAACCCGGTCAAACCTGACAAAAGTCAACCCTTTTTATTTCATTTTTATTTATTTATTTAGTTGGAAAATTAATTAAAAATACTTAAAAATAGGATTTTTTTAAAGTTAGAAAATTTCCTTAAGCTCACAAAAATAAATCTAAAAATCCCATTAAGAGCATCAATTAAAAATATTAATCTCAAATAAAATTTATTTATTTATCGAATCATTTTGTTATTATCTAGGTTAGTTTTTCCCTCGTCGATTGAATCATAAATTCGTTCGCATTCATCGTCATCAAAGAACGCACCCATTGTGAGTGAATCTCTACCAATTCCCCGTTTTAATCATGTTTTGGGTGTATCATGTGTTGTACAATTCTTTTATTTTATTTAAACACTTGTGCATACATCATATCCGTGATCAAATGTGTATCAATTGTTGTGTGAATTATATGTAGATTGGATTTATCATTTTCAGTGCACGCATTTCATTAGGCCCATCAGTTCCCCGTGGGATACGGGTTGAGCATCAGGAGCCTCACTAGATCGGCTTCGTTTGATTGAGCCTTGATCTCACATACATCATCATTCATGTCATATACTCATTCAGAGTGGTTTGTGATTGTTTATCTATATATGTTTGCTCACATGTGATTATTACACGAATTTTCTTTATTAAATAAAACAAGAAATTAGTAAAAATGTTTTATCAAGGTTCACTCGCCAACTTTTGTTGACCCAAAATCTCCCCCGTTTTACACATGATACAGGTGATCCAGCTGAGACAGGAAACACTTAGGAAGGCCTAGAAGAATAAACAAGTTTATGCTTTGGAATAATTATGTAGTTCCATTTTCTTGTAATTGTATGAATTTTGTTTTGGATATTTAAGTTTGTAATTTGAATTTAATAAATATGAAACATCTTACTAAACATCATGAGCTTTGGTGATAACCCAATTATGCCCCGACTTTTATTCCGCTGTGGGTCGGGGTGTGACAGATTGGTATCAGAGCTTGTGACTATAGGGATATAGGATAGGTTATTAGACCCTTAGAGCCTATATTATAGTTGATTAAATTTTAAATTGTTTATGCGTTACATACAAAATTCATGATGTTTATATGCTTTATGTTTATTTTCACACTCAATGTTATGCAAGCATGCTCACAAATACATGTTATTATGCAATGCTTATCATGAATCATATCCTCATAACATATCATATCCATGAGAGCACACACCTCACGATTCCCATGATTTTTGCAATGATTTTTGTATTTTTCAAATCACATCAAAGTGAGTTCTCATGACGGGCATGTAGTAACTGGAAGTGTACGAGTACCGGTAGTCGGAACGTCCTGTCTAGGCTTGGCATTCGTATAAATCCAAAATAAAGGACCAGTTTGCCTACCTGGGGACTAACGATGAGAGTACGAAGGACCTATTAGGCCAAAGCATGCTATACCAAACGTCGTGTGAGCTAACCCCACTTTGAGTTGTCATTGTATCTACACCTGGACACCCTCCTACCATACATCTCGCAATCATATTTTACGATTTTCATTCGGGTGATGCGAGTGTTAATCCGCCGACACCAATGTGAATCCTACCAAGCCCAATAGTCATGGGGGCCCACATGACTACACAGGCAATGGTATGGGGACATTGGAGGCCCAAACATGAGCAAACCCAAGACATCCTATGGATGTAGTTAAATTATTGCTAATTATGTTGTTTTTCATTCTTTTTACGACACATGACACCTAGAAAACTCTTAAACTCACAATCTTCCTATGTATGTTCCTGTAGATGTCGGCTAGGCAACTACGTGGAGGTAGAAAGTCAGGAAGATCAAATGAACGCTTAGCCACACAAATTGCTAAACAAATGGCCGCAGTGCTTCCTGACATCGTGATTCAAGTTCAACAAGCTCTCACCGCAAATCCCATCAACCCTCCCAATCAAGAAGACCAGAGCGTCGCCAACCCTCCTTCCAAAAAGTGCTCCTACAAACACTTCAAATCTTGTGATCCCCCAAAGTATGAAGGGACCGAAGGTGTTACCGCCCTCCTTCACTGGTTTGAAGAAATGGAGAACACTTTCCTCAATTGCGATTGTCCCAAGGACCGTAAGGTACGTTATGCAACTGGAAGACTGTTTGGGGTAGCCCTTACCTGGTGGAACACGGAAAAAGGTAAGCGAGGAGTTGAAGATGCCATGGCCTTAACATGGGAAGAGCTAAGGGAACTCATGACAAGACGCTTCTGTCCAAGAAGCGAAATCAAAAAGCTGGAAGACGAATTCCACTCACTGAAACAAAAGGAAGGAGATCACACATCCTATAATAAGAGATTTCTCGAGCTGAACAAGATGATCCCTAATTTGTTCACCCCCTTGTACCGCTTGGTTGAACATTACATTCGAGGTGTCCCCTCGAAAATCTAAGATTCGGTTTTAAGCACTTCGCCTGCAACACTTGAAGCCGCAATGGAATTAGCTACAGAACTCACTGAGAATCGTATCCGAAACGGCAAATTCAAAGATGAGAAGAAGAAAGCACCCATTGAGGCCCCAACTCTAAACCACCCCGTCTCCTCCTCGAAGTTTGCTGGTAAGAGGAAACGAAACAGCAAGAATTTTGCTGTCACTCAAACCAACCCTCCTATCACTGCTGCACCAATCACCCAAATTGCTCCTTCAGCGGTACCATTCAAAAAGCCATACACCGGCCCACACCCAAAATGCAACCGTTGTCAGTACCATCACCCTCCCAAAAACCCCTGCCAACATTGCACAAGTTGTGGCCGTGTGGGTCACACCATCCAAACCTGTCGTACTCTTCGACGAATGAACAGCAATCAACCTCCAACCCAGACCCACAATCAGATAGTGGGCAGAGCCCAACAACCCTTACTTCTACCATCTGCACAACACATAGCCCAACCTTACTACCAACCCAACTACCCCATGATGCAACCCATGCGAGCTTGTTACAACTGTGGGGACCCAAACCACTTCAGGAACACTTGTCCATGCTTGGTGAACATCATCCATGCCCAAGCTCAAGCAAACCCGGTAAACCAAGCTAACCAAGCTCCTCCACCTGCCAGAGGAAGAGCTTTCAACATCAATGCCAACCAAGCTAGGCTGCACGTGTCAACGTACGTGTTCTCATCATGGTACGTTTGATCCATATTATTGATACTGTGGCGCGGATAAGAGCTTTGTGTCCTTAGAATTTGAACCTAGCCTCAACCAAACTCGTGTTAATCTCATGGAATCTCTAACGGTGGAAGTTGCTGACGGAAAACCCATTTCATTAAATTCTATTATACGCAATTGTACCCTCACTCTAAACGATCACGATTTTCCAGTTGACCTCATTCCTATGAAGTTGGGAAGTTTCGATGTTATAATCGGTATGGACTGGCTCAGCCAGCATCACGCTGAAGTAGTGTGCCGCGAAAAGTTCATTCGCATTCCTCTTACAGACGGTCAGACCCTACGTATTTTTGGGGAAACCCCTTCGAAAGGACTCAAACTAATGTCCTGCCTTCAAGCCCGAAGATATCTCCGCAAGAACTATGTCGCATTCCTAACTCACGTCGTCAAAAAGGGAAACAAGGAGAGGAAACTTGAAGATATCCCAGTTGTGAAAGAATTCCCACAAGTCTTTCCCGACGACATTTCAGGACTTCCTCCTGTGAGAGAAGTCGAATTCCGCATCGATCTTGTACCTGGCGCTACACCAGTCGCAAAATCTCCTTATAGGTTAGCCCCATCCGAAATGCAAGAGGTGTCCAGTCAACTGCAAGAGCTGACTGACAAAGGATTCATACGTCCTAGCTCCTCACCTTGGGGTGCACCTGTTCTCTTTGTGAAGAAGAAAGATGGAACGTTTCGCATGTGCATTGATTATAGAGAACTCAACAAGTTAACGGTTAAAATCGCTATCCACTACCTCGCATCGATGACCTCCTAGACCAACTTCAAGGCGCCACCTGCTTTTCAAAAATCGACCTTCGTTTTGGTTATCATCAGCTCAGAGTGCACGAAGAAGATATCCCGAAAACCGCTTTCCGGACTCGTTATGGTCATTACGAGTTCATGGTCATGCCTTTCGGTTTAACCAACGCCCCCGCTGTCTTCATGGATCTAATGAATAGGGTATGCAAACCCTACCTCGGCCGTTTCATCATAGTCTTCATCGACGACATCCTTATCTACTCCAAGTCTAAATCCGATCATGAACGACACCTTCGACTCATCCTTACACTCTTAAGGACTGAAAAGCTCTACGCTAAGTTCTCAAAATGTGAATTCTGGTTAGGAGAAGTACAATTCCTTGGACATGTTGTCAATGACAAGGGAATCATGTTGATCCTTCAAAAATTAAGGCAGTGCAGGAATGGCAAGCGCCACGTACCCCTACCGAGGTAAGGTCATTTCTTGGTTTGGCTGGTTACTATCGATGCTTCATTGCCAATTTTTCCCGTATTGCTGTACCACTCACGGCTTTGACTCATAAAGGAAACCCTTCATATGGGGACCTAAACAAGAGGAACTTCCAAACTCTAAAGCAAAAACTTTGTGACGCACCTATCCTCACACTCCCTGAGGGTTGCGATGACTTTGTGGTATATTGCGACGCATCGGGGCAAGGGCTAGGCTGTGTATTGATGCAAAGAGGAAAAGTGATAGCCTATGCCTCTAGACAACTCAAGGTTCACGAGAAGAATTACACCACCCACGACCTGGAACTTGGAGCCGTTGTGTTCGCTCTCAAGATATGGAGACATTACCTCTACGGTACTAAGTGTGAAATATACACAGACCACAAGAGTCTCCAGCATATCTTCAACCAAAAGGAGTTGAATATGAGGCAACGAAGATGGGTCGAACTTCTCAACGACTACGACTGTGAAATTCGGTATCATCCTGGCAAGGCAAACGTGGTGGCCGATGCGCTCAGTCAAAAAGTTTATGCGAACTCCATTCGTCTTCTATGTTCGCAAATCATAACCGACATCAAAGATCGAATCCGAGCAGCTCAACATGTTTCTGTAACAGAAAATGACGTACGCGATGAGCTGTCATGTGGAGCTGAACTCAAAATCGAAACCAAATCCGACGGTATTCTATACTATTTAAACCGCATATGGATTCCTGATCGCGATAACCTTCGTGATTTCCTCATGAATGAGGCGCACAAAACACGATACTCTGTACACCCAGGAGCCGACAAGATGTATCAAGACCTACGATACACCTACTGGTGGCCTGGCATGAAAAAGGATATCGCTGTTTTTGTTTCCAAGTGCCTTACCTGTTCCAAAGTAAAAGCTGAACATCAAAGACCTTCAGGACTTCTAGTCCAACCAGAAATACCCGTATGGAAGTGGGAAAACATAACCATGGATTTCCTTACCGGGTTACCTCGCACCTCCAGTGGGTATGACACCATATGGGTAATAATCGATCATCTTACAAAGTCATCTCACTTCATTCCGATTCGTGAGGACTTCAAGAACGAGAAGTTAGCTCGTATCTACATCAGCGAGATCGTAAGCCGTCATGGTGTACCATTAAGTATCATTTCAGACCGTGATGGTCGTTTCACTTCACGAACATGGCGAGCCGTACAAACCGCTTTGGGTACACGATTAGACCTCAGTACCGCTTTTCATCCTCAAACTGATGGTCAATCTGAAAGCACCATCCAAACCCTTGAAGACATGTTGCGAGCATGTGTCATAGACTTCAAAGGGAATTGGGACGCTCACCTACCATTAGTGGAATTTTCGTACAACAATAGCTATCATTCAAGTATCGGCATGGCTCCTTTCGAAGCTTTATATGGTCGTAAGTGCCGATCTCCAGTATGTTGGCACGAAATTGGGGAAGCGCAAATCACCGGTCCAGAATTAATTCAAGAAACAACCGACAAGGTCCTTCAAATTCGAAACAATCTTCTAGCGGCTCAAAGTCGTCAAAAGAGTTATGCAGACAAAACAACGAAAGCCCTTGGAGTTTGACATTGGTGATCAAGTACTTTTAAAAGTATCACCGTGGAAGGGAGTGGTTCGTTTTGGCCAGAAGGGCAAGCTAGCACCACGCTACGTAGGACCTTTCAAGATACTCGAAAGAGTAGGTCCTGTAGCATACAAGCTTGACCTACCAGAAGAACTCAACAGAATTCATACCACATTTCACGTATCAAACTTGAAAAAGTGCCTCGCCGATGAAAATCTCCATATTCCTCTAGAAGACATTCAAGTCGATGAATCGATGCACTTCGTTGAAAGGCCGGTAGAAATCATGGACTTCGGAGAGAAGCGTTTAAGGCGAAGTCGTATTCCAATTGTCAGGGTACGTTGGGAGTCGAAACGAGGACCCGAGTTTACTTGGGAACGTGAAGACTCAATGCGCGAAAAATACCCGCATCTCTTTCCAGTTACCACTACTACTTAAATTTCGGGACGAAATTCCTAAAAGTAGGGGATATTGTAACATTCGTCGAAAAACGGGTTTCAAAACGCGCTTCGTTTAATAACCAAGTATTCAGTTATAAATTTTCGTTGCGTATTTATTGTTCAGATTATTTTAAATATTACATAATTAATAAACATTTTAGAAATTAAAAACTATAATTAATAAATAATAATAATAAGTGAATAGAAAATAAAATGGAGCCGCCGGGTCTCTAACCCGGGTCTCCCACAAACACAAACACACACCACACCACTCCGTCACACACTTCACTTGTGATAAACACTGAATCAAATAACACTTAAAGTAAAACCCGAAATCAAAACCGGAAATCAACGCGCCCAGAACTCGCAGTCGCCGGAAAAACCGAGATATCCAGAATTTTGGCTATTTCCTTTTGACTAAAACGCGATAACTGACTTCGACATCAGTTATAACCGATGTCTAACCATCAATTTCAGTCATAACCGTCGGAGACCTTTGACCGCGAATCATGACCCAAATTCGAACCCAATTCAGCGTGTTCTTCCTTATAAATACCCACTCAAACTTCTTGTAAACCTTTTGCTCAGAACCGCACTCTCTTTCGAAGCTTTATTCCTTATAAAGCTCGTCGCCGGAGATTTTCATTTTCGCCAGAATATCGCCGGAATCGCTGATCAGAAAACCGCATTCGCTCTTCAGACGGTATAATTGTCTAAACCTTCTTGCTATCTCTTGATTTATAATCTAATTGCTCAACACAATAATCGAAACTGATAAAACAGTTTATGCAGCCGGAAATCGCAAATCAGAGCCGACGAACACTGCCGGAAATCTGAAAAAAACTCTCCGTCTTGGTATATCATATTCTTTAATCTTTGTTTTCCTATTCCATTTCAATCGTTTATATGGCCGTTGGTCGAATAAGCAAGAACAGACGGGTGCACTGTTCTGTGTTCTTCTTAATGAAGAAGACGAACTTAAATTGTATATTAATGTAATTAAAATCGGGTATTTAACCGGGTTAGACACACAGTCCAGCGGTGGACTGTGTGCAAATACAAAACACACGTCCCGGGTTCGAATCGCACACGTTACCGACTTTCAGAAATAAAACCAACATTTTTAAAACCAAATCAGATCAAGCCACAGTATATACATAAGAGGAATATAATCCAGTAGTTAAACAGATTAGACACACAGCCCAACTGGTTGGGCTGTGCGCACTCGAACCGAAGGTCCCGAGTTCGACTCCGGTTCGGCCAAGAAGGTTAAAGTTAATAGTATATATATATAATTAATGTCACACCTTGACCCGCAGCGGAAATGGTAGTCGGGGCATGATTGGGTTTTCATCAAAGCTCATGACATTTACTATAAAGTTTCATATTTATTATTTCTCTTTAAGGAAGAAGTTACAATAAACATACAAACACAACATGTTCAAATACATTTTCATTCAAATTACAAACTAGAGTACAATTACAAAGGAAAACAAAACTAAATGTTCATTCCAAGGCATTAACTTGTTTATTCTTCTAGGCCATCCTATGTGTTTCTTTTCTCAACCGGATCACCTGTATCATGTGTAAAATAGGGTTTTGGGTCAACAAAAGTTGGCGAGTGAATCTTATTTAAATATTTGAAAGGATTAGTTATATTGGTTATTTGAATAAAATTGTGCATAACCAAATATGAATAAACGTAAATGTAAATTTAATCACAAAACACATAATAACAATTAATGCACACACACACACCAAATGATGAATAATGAGATCAAGGCTCAATCAAACGGAGCCGATCGAATGAGGCACCTGATCCTCAACTCGTCTCCCACGAGGAACTGATGGGCCTAATGAATGATTTGCACACAACTTGACAAAAATATAAACACACATCACAACCAACAACATAATCACATAATCTCAATCAATGCACAAGCACACACCAAATGATGAACAATGAGGCACCTGATGCTCAACCCGTCTCCAACGAGGAACTGATGGGCCTAATGAATGATTTGCACGCAACTTGACAAAATGTAAACACGCATCACAACAAACAATATTTACATCTCGAGTTTAGATCATATAATGGTAATAGCACGAGTTTGAATAAATGAATTAATTAAAGCGACACGTGATACACCCCAAAACATGAATAAAAAGGGGAATTTGTAAGAATTCACTCACAGTGGGTGCGTTCTTTGATGACGATGAATGCGCACGAATATTATGATTCGACCGACGAGGGAAAAACTAACCTAAATAATAACGAAATGATTCGGTAAATAAATAAACTTTATTTGAGATTAATATTTTTATTTAGTGCTCTTAATGGGATTGTTAGATTTATTTTTGTGAGTTTAAGGAAATTTTATAACTTTAATAATCTTATTTTTAAGTATTTTTAAATAATTTTCCAATTAAATAAATAAATAAAAAGAAAAATAAAATAAAAAAAAAGTTGACTTTTTGACCGTTGACCGTTGACCGGTCAGACTGTGTTTATTCTATGCGCTGAGTGAGGTTCGAACTCGTGACCTCTCGGTTGCGTGCACGCAGCCCTACCAACTGAGCTACGTGTCTAACCCGTAAGTAATCCGATTTTAAATACTCTTATATACTTGTTAGGTTATACCGGAAATTAAAAAGGATTTAAATTAACGAACTGGTGAGTACTTCATGAGTCGAACCCGCGGTCTCAGTGTCATTGTGCACCCAGCCCAACCAACTGGGCTGGGTGTCTAACCCGGATATCTATGGATTTCTATTAACTTTAAATACTATTCGCTCTGTTTTATATTTAAGTGCAAAAAAGTTTGATTTAAATCAGGAACTTACTGCCACGCCTGAGACTCGAACCGGGTGTTTGTGCAGTGTGTTTGCACATAGTCCACCACTGGACTGTGTGTCTAACCCGATTTAAAACCCATTTTTAATTGTATTAATAACCACTTGAATCTTCATCTTCTTCACAACAACACCCCAGAACTTGACCCACGTGATTACTGTTTTACTCAGTTTTTGATTAACTGTTTTTAATCGACTAACTAAATAGAAATAAATGAATTTTGAAAGAATGATACCGTTTGAACAATTCCGGCGGTAATTGCTGATTCCGGCGACTGAAAGAAATTCCGGCGAAGTTTAACTTGCGACAGAGGCTCTACCAAAAGTTTGAGGTGAGTGTGGGTGACTTCTGTCTGAGCTCTAGAAGTCCTATTTTAGAGTAAGGCAAAAATGGAATGGGTTCGGTTTTTCCGGCGAGTATGATGTTCTCCGATGATCAAGAACTTTTGAACAGAGTGCGAGAGTTGAGAGTGTAGATTGGATAAAAGTGAGCGAGCTTGGAAAGATCGCACAGGGTATTTATACACTTCTTCAACCGGTTTGGATTTTTGGTTTCGAACGGAAATTATGGTCCATGATTTGAGACCGTTTTAAATCAATACAAACTTGAATTTGTGGTTACAACTTTCATTAATCATCGGTTTCGCTCACAAGATTACGGACTCAACCATTAATTTCCAAGAACTAACTGATGTCAGTTTCGGCAGTTACTGACTTGATTGCACAGGTGACTCTGCGAGTTATTGTATAATTGTTATTTTGTTTCAGAAATCACACAGTGCGTGTGGCGGAGTGGTGAAAGCTGTGTGTGTATAAGTTTGTGGGTGACCCGGGTTCGAAACCCGGCGTCCCCATTTATTTTTTTATTCATTATTTATTATTAATTATCAATTATAGTTTTTAAATTCTAATATATTTATTAATTATGTATTGTTTAAAATTAATTTGACCAATAAATGTGCAACGAAAAATTATAACTGGATATTCGATTAATAAACGAAGCGGGTTTTGGAAACCCGTTTTTCGACGGATGTTACAATTAAAACAGAGAATATTTCAGGTTAGACACGTAGCTCAGTTGGTAGAGCTGCGTGCACGTATACGAGAGGTCCCGAGTTCGAACCTCACTAGCCGCATAGAATAAACACAGTCTGACCGGTCAAAACCCGGTCAAACCTGACAAAAGTCAACCCTTTTTATTTCATTTTTATTTATTTATTTAGTTGGAAAATTAATTAAAAATACTTAAAAATAGGATTTTTTTTTAAAGTTAGAAAATTTCCTTAAGCTCACAAAAATAAATCTAAAAATCCCATTAAGAGCACCAATTAAAAATATTAATCTCAAATAAAATTTATTTATTTATCGAATCATTTTGTTATTATCTAGGTTAGTTTTTCCCTCGTCGATTGAATCATAAATTCGTGCGCATTCATCGTCATCAAAGAACACACCCATTGTGAGTGAATCTCTACCAATTCCCCGTTTTAATCATGTTTTGGGGTGTATCATGTGTCGTACATTTCTTTTATTTTATTAAACACTTGTGCATACATCATATCCGTGATCAAATGTGTATCAATTGTTGTGTGAATTATATGTAGATTGGATTTATCATTTTCAGTGCACGCATTTCATTAGGCCCATCAGTTCCCCGTGGGATACGGGTTGAGCATCAGGAGCCTCATTAGATCGGCTCCGTTTGATTGAGCCTTGATCTCACATACATCATCATTCATGTCATATACTCATCCAAAGTGGTTTGTGATTGTTTATCTATATATGTTTGCTCACATGTGATTATTTCATGAATTTTCTTTATTAAATAAAACAAGAAATTAGTAAAAATGTTTTATCAAGGTTCACTCGCCAACTTTTGTTGACCCAAAATTTCCCCCGTTTTACACATGATACAGGTGATACAGCTGAGACAGGAAACACTTAGGAAGGCTAGAAGAATAAACAAGTTTATGCTTTGGAATAATTATGTAGTTTCTTTTTCTTGTAATTGTATGAATTTTGTTTTGGATATTTAAGTTTGTAATTTGAATTTAATAAATATGAAACATCTTAGTAAACATCATGAGCTTTGGTGATAACCCAATTATGCCCCGACTTTTATTCCGCTGCGGGTCGGGGTGTGACAGTTCGTACGGGTTAGTCCAGCTTGTGTAAAGTGACGATTTCGTCCTTGTGCTTCTGGATCTGAAATCTAGCTTCGACAACGCCTCGTTCCACTCAAAAGTGAACGAAACATACGTCATTAGTCCGTAAATGGTGTAAAAATCAAGGATTTAAAAGGTTTTGCTCAGATCTAGTATAGATCTGAGTGAAAACAGAAGTTTTTATTGAAAAAGATGAAGATTTTCATAAACAGAAGAGATTTGATGAAAAACGAAGGCAATACCTTGTGCAAAATCGTTGTAAACCGTTGTTGAACATCGTGTAGTTGAAATCGGGTTGATTCTTACTTAGAAAACAGAGGGTTTCGGGTTTCGGGAGCTCTGGGCGAACTTACAGTAAGTTCAAATGAGATAATGGAGCTGGGTATTTATAGGTGAAGGAAAAAGTAGGCTGGTGGGTGTCAAGTTCGGCCGAACTTGCATGGAATCATGCAAGTTCGCGCGAACTTATATGAATTTCAGTGAGCCAGGGCTAAGTTCGGCCGAACTTGCATGTTTACATGCAAGTTCGCGCGAACTTGAAGTGATATGAGGTTTCTGGGTGGCTAGTCAAGTTCGGCCGAACTTGGCATCACCCAAGTTCGAGCGAACTTGCCTAAAAACCCAAGAATTTCTCGTTTTTCGTTCGTTTATCGATTGTTTAGCGATGTAATCGAGTTATAAGGTCTCGTTAAGCTATGAAGCGTGTGTTAAGCGTTATATTAGATTTAATAGTGCAATTTAGCGATTCGAGCGTGCGAGAGCGATGTGATAGCGATTGTAATCATAACCATAAACACACATAACACATAAATAATATAAATCACATACTTAACTGTGATTTGTGATGCGATGAGATAAGCGATGCGATTTAAATAGCGATTAGATGCGATATAACATACATAATTGTAATTAATTAACATAAACTTTTCTTATTAACGAATCTCGAGATTTACAAAGGATAGATACAATCGATTACAAAAGAAAAAGATAACAACATTATTCTGAGTTGTTACAGTCTCCCCTACTTTAGGAAATTTCGTCCCGAAATTTAAGTAGTGGTTGTTACAAAGAGGTGCGGGTACTTAGCCTACATGTCACTTTCCAATTCCCAAGTGAACTTCGCGCCGCGTTTGCCTTCCCATCGGACTTTCACGATAGGGATGCGAGAGCGTCGTAGTTTCTTGGTTTCTCGGTCCATGATTGCAACAGGCTTTTCCACGAAATGGAGAGTCTCGTTGATTTGCAGATCTTCGAGAGGTACATGGAGATTTTCTTCGGCTACGCATTTCTTGAGGTTAGACACGTGGAAAGTCGGATGTACGTTGTTAAGTTCCGCCGGTAGTTCGAGACGATAGGCTACTTTACCGATCCTTTCCAGAATCTTAAAGGGACCAACGTATCGAGGCACTAGCTTTCCTTTCTTCCCGAAGCGGACCACTCCCTTCCAAGGTGCAACCTTTAGGAGAACGTGATCTCCCACTTCGAACTGTAGGGGCTTGCGGCGTTTATCGGCATAAATCTTTTGTCGACTCCGACCTTTCAAGAGATTGTCTCTGATTTGGAGTATTTTGTCTGTCGTTTCTTGAATTAGCTCGGGACCGGTGATTTGTGCTTCTGCGATCTCGTGCCATGCAATAGGTGATCGACAGTTTCTTCCATACAGTGCCTCAAAAGAAGCCATTTGAATGCTGGTATGATAGCTATTATTGTACGAGAATTCGATTAAAGGTAAATGCGTATCCCAGTTACCACCGAAATCTATGATACACGCACGAAGCATGTCTTTGAGGGTGCGGATCGTGCACTCTGTCTGACCGTCGGTTTGAGGGTGAAAAGCGGTACTGAGATTGAGAGTAGTACCGAGAGCGGATTGAAAAGTCTCCTAGAGACAAGAGGTAAAGCGACCGTCGCGGTCAGATATGATGTCACGAGGCGTCCCATGTCGACGTATAACTTCGTCGGTATAGATTCGGGCTAACCGTTCGACCTTAAAGTCTTCTCGTATAGCAATGAAGTGCGTAGATTTAGTAAGACAATCGACGATAACCCAAATGCTATCGTGACCAGAAGATGTGCGAGGGAGTTTCGTAATAAAGTCTATAGCTATACTCTCTCACTTCCACATCGGGATTTCGGGTTGTTCGAGTAAACCAGAGGGCCTTTGGTGCTCGGCTTTAACTTTCGAACAAGTTAAGCACTTTGAAACGTACACGGCGATATCCTTTTTCATGCCCGGCCACCAGTACTTGGAACTAAGGTCCTGGTACATCTTGTCGGCACCGGGATGAATGGAATATCGAGATTTATGAGCTTCGGTCATTAGCAACTTTCGAATATTATCACGACTGGGAATCCAAATGCGATTGAGGTAGTAATAAATACCATTAGGCTTAGCTACGAGCTGATTTTCGGCACCACATTTCATTTCTTCCTCCAAGGTATTCTCGTTAAAACAAGCGAATTGAGCGGAACGAATCGAGATCATTCAAAGCTTGAGAGTCACGAACACTATACACATAGCTTCGTCGACTTAGAGCATCGGCGACGACGTTTGCTTTGCCGGGATGGTAGCATATCTCGCAATCATAATCGTTGAGAAGTTCAACCCATCGACGTTGTCGCATGTTTAGTTCTTTTTTATTAAAGATATGTTGTAAGCTCTTATGGTTGGTGAAGACCGTACACTTTGTACCGTAAAGGTAGTGTCGCCATATCTTTAATGCAAAAACAACTGCACCGAGTTCGAGATCATGGGTAGTGTAGTTCTTCTCGTGGATCTTGAGTTGTCGACACGCGTACGCGATAACATTGTCTCGTTGCATAAGCACACAACCAAGACCAAGATTAGAGGCATCACAATAAACAACGAAATCGTCGTTTCCGTCGGGTAGAGCGAGTACAGGAGCGTTGCATAACATACGTTTGAGGGTTTGAAAAGCTTCCTCTTGCTTGGAATCCCAAACAAAAGGTTTGTCTTTATGAGTTAAAGTGGTAAGCGAAACGATGATTTTTCAAAAGTCGGCGATGAATCGATGGTAGTACACCGCCAATCCGAGAAAGGAACGGATTTCGGATGCATTCTTCGGCGTAATCCAACTCTTGACGGCTTCGATCTTTGCAGGGTCGACGTGAATTCCTTGACTATTAACGATGTGGCCAAGAAATTGGACTTCTTCGAGCCAGAATTCAAATTTTGAGAACTTAGCATAAAGGCGATTTCCTTGAAGTAGTTCGAGGACTAAAAGGAGGTGGCGCGCATGTTCGGCTCTCGACTTCGAGTAGATGAGGATTTCATCGATAAACACAATGACGAAACGATCTAAGAAAGCTTTGCACACACGGTTCATCAAATCCATGAAGACCGCGGGTGCATTGGTAAGACCAAAAGGGCATGACCACGAATTCAAAATGGCCATAGCGGGTACGAAAGGCGGTTTTCGGAATATCTTCATCCAACACGCGTAACTGATGATAGCCGGAATGAAGGTCAATCTTAGAAAAACAAGTAGCACCTTGAACCTGATCAAACAAGTCGTCGATACGAGGAAGAGGATAACGATTCTTTATCGTGAGCTTGTTAAGTTCACGATAATCGATGCACATTCGGAACGATCCATCCTTCTTTTTCACGAAAAGGACGGGCGCGCCCCATGGCGAAGTGCTCGTGTATGAAACCTTTATCAAGAAGCTCTTGAAGTTGGCTTGATAGATCGCGCATTTCGGATGGTGCAAGGCGATAAGGAGCTTTAGCAACGGGAGTAGCTCCAGGAACTAAATCGATACAGAATTCAACATCTCGAGTAGGGGTAAGCCGGGTAAATCGTCGGGAAAGACTTTAGGAAATTTACAAACAATGGGAACATCTTTATAAGTCTTCTTTTCTTTCTTCGGGTTCACGATATGGGCGAGGAAAGCAACACATCGCTTTTGCAAGCATTTGTGTGCTCGAGTACATGACAAAAGCATCAACTTCTTTGAGGGAGTTTCACCATAAACATGAAGCTAATCACCGCTAGGAAGAGGAAAACGAATCATTTTATCAAAGCATACAACTTCAGCATGATTCTCACGAAGAAAATCCATGCCTACTATGATATCGAAACGACTTAACTACATAGGTATGAGATTGATCGAGAAGACATGGTTGTTGAGATCGAGAGAACAACCACGTAGTACGGAGGTGACGGTAACGGATTTTCCGGTGGCGACTTCCACATCAAAAGTCTTTGGGAGTTTAGCGCGCTTACATTTTAAAACCTTTTCGAATTCTAACGATACAAAACAATTATCGGCACCCGTATCAAATAAACATGAAGCATCAATACATTAACGAGAAACGTACCATTGACAACATTGTTGTCATTCTGAGCCTGGCGGTGGTTGAGATTGAAGGCTCTGCCACGCGCAGCTTGTGGTTGCTGCTGCTGCTGAGGCTGCGGTGCTGGCTGCTCTTGCTTGACAGGACGATTCGGACAGACATTGGCGAAATGATTCGGATCACCACACACATAGCACACACGTGCTTTTGGAGCTTGCTGCTGATTGGCTTGAGGAGGAGCGGGTAAAGCTGGAGCTGCTGGAGCCTGAGGAGCTGGCTGACGAGGACCTGATCGGCAACTCATGGTAAAATGGCCGTAGATTTTGAATTTTGTGCAAAAACGGCAGTTGCCACCAACGGCATGATGATAAGTGCACTTAGGGCACAGAGGGTGAGGTCCGGTATACGCACGCTTAGCTGGAGGTGCGTTCGGAGCGGCTGACTGAAGCGGCTGAGGGTTTGCTAGAGCTGCGAGGGCATAGTTCTTGCTCGGGTTTCCTCTCTTGCGTCCCTGACGCTTTCCCTTCGGATCACTGGGTGTTTCGGTAGCAGCAGTTGGCTCGGTTACAGCTTGATTGGCGACTTTCGCATGATTCTTGAAATAACCATCTTGGACTCGCTGATCATTGATCTCAGCGGCGAGTATGTAGGTTTCCTCGATGGTTGTAGTACAAGCAACTTTCATGAAACTTGCAAAACACTCGGGTAAACCACGGATGTACTTGTTGATAGCTTTCCCCGTCGTATCAACTTGGCTGGGACAAATGATGCTCAAAATCTTAAACCGAGCAGTAAAACCAACATTGTCGGGACCATCCTGCTTGATACCTCAAAACTCATTCTCTAGCTTTTGCATTTCATGCGGAGGACAGAACTCCTTGATCACTACTTCCTTAAGTTCCTCCCAAGATAGATTGTAGGCTTCATCATTTCCACGCTTGTTTCTTTCAGCTGTCCACCAGTCGAGAGCACGGGACTGGAAGACTCCGTAGCATTCATGGTGCGAAGGTCATCGGGGCATCCACTTTGCCTAAAAGTGACCTCAATAGCATCGAACCAGTGAAACATAGAAATCGGTCCGTCATTGCCCGTGAAGGCAAGAGGTGCACAAGCCTTGAAGTTCTTAAAGCTGAATCGTGGCTTGGGATTCTCAGTTTTCGAGTCGACTGAGGAGTTGCTGCTCACAGCATGAATTTCCGAGAAGATTTGCGGGATGACTTTTGCCACTTCCTTCGCGACTAGTGAAGCGAAGCGCTTGTTGTCGCTGTGGCACTGAGCAGTACGGCAAGTATGGGATCCGAGTGACGACATCTACACAAAGATTTGGATTAAACGAGATTCGATTATAATAGAGTTATGTTTAAAATATTTATTATAATTATTCATACAACGCACAAAAACATATAAGCACGTATCCACATAAGCACATAATCACGTAAGCACGTAGGCACATAGGAAAGTAAGCACGTAAGCACGTATTTGCACGTATTCACCTTCTAATAGTAACAATGCGTAGAGCGATATGAGATGCGAGATGCAAGCGAGATATAAGCGATATGTATATACATAAGCGAGATAAGTGAGATGGTACCACGTATGAAACACGTATGAGACACGTATGGGCTCATAAGCGTAATCGAGTTAAGCGATTAGTTTGGTTGGTGTATTAGTTAGCGTTTTAGATTTCGAGAGCTGTGCGAGTTTTTCATATATCGATGGAGCGTAAATGCGATAATTCGAGAAATCGATAATTATGACAAATCATCAAAGCGAGAAATCGACAAAGCGAAAATTCCCAAAATTTAAACACATAAATAATAATAATAAACTCAATGATGCGTAAATCGACGATATAGGCTTAAATCAATTGGGAGTGTCCGGGGTTTTAAGATTTGGATTAAACGAGATTCGATTATAATAGAGTTATGTTTAAAATATTTATTATAATTATTCATACAACGCACAAAAACATATAAGCATGTATCCACATAAGCACATAATCACGTAAGCACGTAGGCACATAGGAAAGTAAGCACGTAATCACATAAGCACGTAAGCACGTATTTGCACGTATTCACCTTCTAATAGTAACAATGCGTAGCGCGATATGAGATGCGAGATGCAAGCGAGATATAAGCGATATGTATATACATAAGCGAGATAAGTGAGATGGTACCACGTATGAAACACGTATGAGACACGTATGGGCTCATAAGCGTAATCGAGTTAAGCGATTAGTTTGGTTGGTGTATTAGTTAGCGTTTTAGATTTCGAGAGCTGTGCGAGTTTTTCATATATCGATGGAGCGTAAATGCGATAATTCGAGAAATCGATAATTATGACAAATCATCAAAGCGAGAAATCGAACAAAGCGAAAATTCCCAAAATTTAAACACATAAATAATAATAATAAACTCGATGATCCGTAAATCGACGATATAGGCTTAAATCAATTGGGAGTGTCCGGCGTTTTAAGACGTTGACTATCCAAAGTGATTCGACTACCCTTTGCATTTGGACCCACGCTTTGGCCTAATAGATAAACGTTCTCACCGCAAGTGGCTAACGACGTTTACCCTTCCAGTTAATACGTGTTCCAAACCATTGGCATACTCGAGACTTTGGTAAGATTGAAATTCGAAGCACGGAATTAATTATTAAGATGCGGGCTCCACCCCTAACTTAACAACATCATTCCTAGTTGTGGCCACGCTCACCGATCACATCGGGCGTTCCACTAGCTAGAAAGGGAGATGTTCGTCGAGGTTTGGATGTCATTCCTAACTCAACGAAGATATCTCGTGATGAGTAATACGTGGAATGAGCGATCTTATTGAGAGTTCTTGGTTATCACACCTAATCTCAACTTGATCCTCGTTTGTGGGATATGAGCGTTTCATAATCGTATGTATTGTATTAACCTTAGGAAAGGCATATTTGAGCATTTATGGCAAGTAGATTAGCATTTAATTCAAAGATGGGTCAATCAGGTACTTAAACATGCTACTATGTCAATCATGGCAATTCTACCTATTATCCTAAGGAATTCACTATGATACCAATCTGTCACACCCCAACCGATGGCGGAAACATTGGGGTTAGTTGCACTAGGCGACCAGATTGTCTCACGAGAAATTCCGTAACAATTATCCAACAACATTACTTAACGTTTAACATCCCATACTATTAAACATAATATTTCAAATAACCATTACAGAAATTCTGATTTTCTCATAAAAACAACATGGTTCGCTATCCCCTAGATTTTTATTACAACCGTTCTAAACAAGATAAGTAAAATACTAAATAAAGCTACTACAAAGCAAAACAAGCTAAACCCTCAACCTGTTACATACGTTAAAATACAAGTCAATACAATTAAATAAAGGTGAGTTTGAATAATACTAGCATAGTCGAGAAAGCGTTTGTGCAAACAATCTAATTACATATCATGATACACCAAAACACTTAACATAACATAGGCTTATTTCTCATGCTAACCACCGTGAAAAGGCTTGCACGACCATCCTAACTAGACCCCGTCGGGTTTTAGCCAAACTATAGTACCATACTAGCTAAGGAGGCAAGTTAACGAAAATAAGTCCTAGTCACATGTTTCTAGTATCACGTATCGAGCATATACAATCAGATTATTCGCGTGTGATAAACAATTTTGATTTGTGAAGTGATTTTGATATAGGAACGTATGTAACGCCCAAAAAGTGCATTAAAGCGAAAATGGGTCAAGTATACACACAGTCGGTGGGTTTAGGAGGGAGTAGACGACTGCCGAGGGGTAGAGAGGAGCGCCGGATCAGCCTGCATACGTGAACGGAAGTGCATCAGTCTCCGAAAAGCTGAAACGGTGAAGTTTGGGTTGAGCAGTAGGCAAGTTCGGCCGAACTTGTATGTAAACATACAAGTTCAAGCGAACTTGTATTGTCCTGCTGAGTTGTGAGTCAAGTTCGGGCAAACTTGTAAGTTTCTCAAGGAAACTTGACAAGTTCGGACGAATTGTGGGGTTTTGGTAAGTGGATTGACAAGTTCGGCCGAACTTGTGAAGTTTCCTGAGAAACTTTGCAAGTTCGAGCGAACTTGGAGGGTTTCTGTAGAAAGTTGGCCATTTTCACTCAAGTTTGGTCGAACTTGACCCAGATGGGTACAAGTTCGGTCGAACTTAGCCTAGTGTGTTGGTGATTCTCGAGCGAACTTGATGTTTTCGGGTCCAAAATCTTGCGTTTTCGTGTCGTTTGCTGAGGAAATCGAGTGCCCATCCCTCCAACCTTAAGCCACTGAGCAAAACTTAGGCTGGAGAGGTCTTTTGGAGCGAACTTAGCCATTTTACAGAAACTCATGCTAATCCGGGCAAACTTGATGGTTCGTATGGGTTAGTCCAGCTTGTGTAAAGTGACGATTTCGTCCTTGTGCTTCTGGATCTGAGATCTAGCTTCGACAACGCCTCGTTCCACTCAAAAGTGAACGAAACATACGTCATTAGTCCGTAATGGTGTAAAAATCAAGGTTTTAAAAGGTTTTGCTCAGATCTGTGAAAACAGAAGTTTTTATTGAAAAAGATGAAGATTTTCATAAACAGAAGAGATCTGATGAAAACGAAGGCAATGCCTTGTGCAAAATCGTTGTAAACCGTTGTTGAACATCGTGTAGTTGAAATCGGGTTGATTCTTACTTAGAAAACAGAGGGTTTCGGGTTTCGGGAGCTCTGGGCGAACTTACAGTAAGTTCAAATGAGAGAATGGAGCTGGGTATTTATAGGTGAAGGCAAAAGTAGGCTGGTGGGTGTCAAGTTCGGCCGAACTTGCATGGAATCATGCAAGTTCGCGCGAACTTATATGAATTTCAGTGAGCCAGGGCTAAGTTCGGCCGAACTTGCATGTTTACATGCAAGTTCGCGCGAACTTGAAGTGATATGAGGTTTCTGGGTGGCTAGTCAAGTTCGGCCGAACTTGGCATCACCCAAGTTCGAGCGAACTTGCCTAAAAACCCAAGAATTTCTCGTTTTTTCGTTCGTTTATCGATTGTTTAGCGATGTAATCGAGTTATAAGGTCCCGTTAAGCTATGAAGCGATGTGTTAAGCGTTATATTAGATTTAATAGTGCAATTTAGCGATTCGAGCGTGCGAGAGCGATGTGATAGCGATTGTAATCATAACCATAAACACACATAACACATAAATAATATAAATCACATACTTAATGTGATTTGTGCTGCGATGAGATAAGCGATGCGATTTAAATAGCGATTAGGTAACATACATAATTGTACAAAGGATAGATACAATCGATAACAAAAGAAAAAAGATAACAACGAAATTCTGAGTTGTTACACTAAGACAATCCGATAGGGTTATGGGTTATTTAGGGTTATTACCGCAAAAGATAATTCCATCTAAGGCTAAAGTGTACGGGGATCAGACACGTGAGGTAGCATCGTGAAGCCACAACAACCTCCATGATTAAAAATGGAACACTGGAAGGGAAGGGGATGGAGGGGAAGGGGAGGATCATGATCAAACAAGAGAACTCAACCCAAAAGACTATTCTGATGGGTGAGAGATCTCATTTGGTATACAAACGTCACATTGGTTGCTCATACAACCAATGTGTGACAAGTATCATACCTTGCAATGGTGTTGGTTCATAAACAATCGACCCTCCTTAAGGGTCAATGTCCTTGTTGGTCACGACTGGCTTTTTCCAGGCCACCACTCCATGGGCCACCATTCCGAGCCTCATTGGTCACGGTTGACTCTTTCCAGACCACTGCTATGTGGGCCACCACTCCAAGTTCTGGCTCTGATACTAATGTTAGAGCTCAATTTTAGAGAGAGAGAGAGAAGACCCAAAACCAAACTAGGTTTGTTATTACCCGCCTAACTGTATATAACGACTCTCCAACGAATTACAATTTTACACTTTTAGTCCTTATTCTATTACAGTAGTACAGAGATGAAGGGGAGGAATGGAAGAGGAAGATGATATGGTATTGAGGTGACGGATAGAGATGGAATGAGATGTAAGAACCATAACCAATAGCCTAAATATATACAAATACATAAATTGTTATAAATTTATATTTTAAATGTCATTTATTGTTGCGTAGAACTAGTTAATATTTTATAACTATATAAGTACATAAATTAAACATGTTATTAAATGTTGCGTAGTACTACCTACTTCACTTTTTTATTAGCCTTCTAGTAGTTAAAAGTTAAAACAAATAAGGCTACACTAAATCAAACGTTTCCTTGCATGGAATCAGTCATGTGGATCCAATAGTTGACCAAGGCCCGTGGTCGTCTTGTAGAAGGTATTTGAGATTGTATGTATGGTTGGGTATTTGATTGAGGAGTGTATGTATTTATAGAGGGGTCAAATAGTAATAATCATAAAGAAACAAGACCGTTGAATGATCAAAACATTCAAAAACAAAACACATACAACATCAATAAGTAACATGTTACCCACCCTCATACCCACGAGCGTCCCGAGTGCCCTAAGGAGAGATCACTATAATCTGTTCACTTTTTTTACATTGTCCAACAGTGCCAATTACTGTGTTAAAAAGTTCTGTTTGTTTTTAGCTATAATAGTAATATTGGTGCCATCTGTTTCATGATCTCCCTACACAAATGTGTAGAGAGAGACACACATAGGGGCACCATCATCGCAAAATCAGATTTAAATAGATAATCGTATAAGTACTTGCGCATTGTACGTTTGTGTATGTTAGATTTGGTGGGAGAGAGAGAACACCAATTATGTATTACCGTTAAAGCAACATGTACAAGTGTTTATGCGGTTCTCACAGTTCTCTATTTAAAGTTGGTTTTATATTGAACTTTTCACACATTTGTATAGGGGTGTGTTAAAATATAAGTTTATCGCATTGATTAATGAGTCTAGAATCTGAATTTAGTCAGATTTACAAAGAGTGAGCATTAAGAAATCATAATGCTTGATTGGTCAAGGGAGGAGGGACAATTTATGTATAACTTATTTTGATTGAATAGTACTTCTCTTATAAAAGACTCCATCATATCTTGTTTGATAAAAATATTTGATAATAACTATTTCATAAATCTTTTTGGGTTTGTAAATTATTTGGGTAAGCATTAAATAAATAGTCATTTTGGTGTAATCATTCATACACAAGAGAGATGGTCATCTTCATTTGGACACACTATATGTCAAGATAGTTGATTTTACAGGACTCTTTGTTGATTCTTGGATTTGCATAGAGATGGTACGATCATTGCACGACTTGACCATGATATGGACCATGTGTTTGTTGTCTTTGGAATCTTGTGTAGATTGATCAGAACATCAGCGGTCGGGCCACGGTCGTATGACCGATGTTAAATTTATTTTGTATTTCTTGTACATTGAGGTTTTGTTTTCGCAACTTTTTTAAGGGTCACATTAGGGGATTTTAATGCATTTTTGGGTTTGTAAACACCATAACCGAAAATATAAATATATCAAGTTATCAACTACTCATACAAATGGCATGTATTATTTTTCGCAATTAGTATATATTATTATCTTAAAATAATATTAATTCTATATGTTTGAATTTTTAATATAGTACAAAAAATATAATGAGCAATGTATCTACATTGATACCTTTTGAGCATATCAATCAACAAGAGAGTTAACTAAGGGCAAGAAAAAAAAATGTTAGGACCCTCTTTAATGTGTTTATCATTTAGCCTAAGTATTTCAACAATTCATGATGTTGGGTTTAATTTTAATCAAGCACAATATTATAAAAACTGTGTTTTAGTAAAACTTAGGATGACAAACAAAAAATTCAAAGTGTACAAAAGTTAGATTTGTAAAATATATATCATCAAGCGATAACTCAAAAAATCATCACACCTCATTAAAGCTTGTCTTGAAGATATCTTAAACGCTTGTAGCTGTCAATGCTCAAGTTTGATTGAATTTTGACTTGTTCGGTTTCCATGGCATAACATACTCGACCTATCAAAGGGTTTGCAACCAAACGACATCAAAGTGGGTAGTAAAGATGTTCCTCACCAAGAAGTTGAAAGTTCTAATCTAACGGTGGACATTGGTATGGGCTTAGAAGCAGGTTCATAGGATATATGAGTTAGCCGTTTAAAAAAGTTAAAAGATGCTCAACCTACAGGTTCATCATGCATTCATGCCTAAATTGTCCTCTCTTATATTATCTCTTATTGATTTTCTATAGTTATTTGATCTTTTGAGTATTTGTCATGGTTGTTTTAGAATAAAACGTTAGGGGGGAAGAAGCGTAAGCGGGTAGCCCCTACCTGCAACCCAAACACCGTCGCCGGTGGTGCGGGTAGGGGTTGGATAGAAGTCGAATGGTTGTGTGTGTGTATGAGAGAGAGAATGGTGTGTGGTCCATGTTTTTGGGTAGTTGTGTCACTAAATCAGGTAGTTTAGGGTAGTGGATGGTCTAAATGATGTGACAGAATAGATTGGTGGAAGTTAGTTAGGACAGAGACAAACCCCCCCCCCCCCCCCCCCCTAACCAAACTGCTAACATTGTGTTTTTTTTTTGTTTTATGAATATCTAACAAAACCATATTATTTTCCTTAGAGTAAACTGCATTTTGGTCCCTGAGGTTTGGTTATTTTAGTCCAAAACTCAAACGTTTTGAATCTGGGTCCCTGTTGTTTCAGTGTTATTGCTATTTTGGTCCAAAAGTGAAATCAGCTCATATTGGTCTAACAAAATCTTGGTATTTTGTCCTTTTCCTCGGGGGCAAAATAATCATTATAATTTTATTATAACACATCATCTTCTCCAAACCCAAACTGCTCATGAACTGGCGTTCCCGCCTTCCACCGGCCTGCAACATTCAAAACCTCACCAGAGCTCCGTTTCTGCTTCGAAACCTCCCCCACTGGAGCTCCGTTTCTGTTAAGAACTTAACAGCACCATCGGCTGCTTACCTTCGTTGTTACTCCGCCGGAGCAAATAGCGGATCCTCCACCGCTTAGATCCAGATCCGGTTTGGGGGGTTTGGAGAAGATGTTTTGGGAAGATGATAAGTCGGATTACTTAATTTTATTATATTAATTATAATGTGTTATCATAAAATTATATTGACCATTTTGCCCCTTAGGAAAATGACAAAATACCAGGATTTTATTAGACCAATATGAGCTGATTTCACTTTTGGACCAAAATAGCAATAAAACTGAAACCACAGACACCCAAATTCAAAAGGTTTGAGTTTTGAACTAAAGTGACCAAACCTCAGGGACCAAAATTTCAGTCTACTCTTTTCCTTAAAACCGAACTAAAAAGTAAAAAAGTAGCTGACTTTTAGTAGAATGAACTTTTAGTTTCTGTTAAAAACGAAAGTATAAATTGGAAGAATGCATACAATTCATATTTTCAAAAAAAAACAATGTGGTTCTTGTTGAAAGTATAAATTGGAAGAACGCATACAATTCATATTTTCAGAAGATAGTGTGGTTCTCGTTTAAGAATTTCATTGGAAATACATAAAAGAGTTCACATGTCAACCCAACCCGACACATTTGGACCTAAAAAATTGTCCTGACCCGACTGACCCATTTTGATGCATTACACAATCCACATTTCCGGTCCATCTTGTCACCCACAAAACCAAAGCACACCAGGTTACTAGCTCCGGCGTAATTGGTATCCAAAGGTTTGAAAACATTCCCTACAACCAAAAAGGGTGAACAATCAAATCTTCCTAAACCAGAAAATACATTATTCACATTACAAGAGACAAACATATATTACTTCAACCTAAAATAATCATTCACGAGTAAGAGCAAATGAGTAACCAAAAACATATATACGCTTTCTAAACTTGAACTTTTTTTTGAACGGCAAGGAAGACGTGCCAACCACCGTGGCACGGGCGTTGTGGCCAAGGTTGACTACTTGACGCCGCCAGCCCTTGGCTCTCTCAGATGCGTGGAAAACCGACCTCCACCCGCCCGAAGGCACGACAATGGAATAATCGGTAAAAACCTCGCCTCCCATCCAAGACGAACCGGCGCCACCCGTATTCGCCCTTCACCTAGATGCCACATAAAATAATGGGGAGAGTGGGAGTCGAACCTGGGTCACAAGGAACATCAAGCCTTTCCCGAACCACTACCTCATTGGCTTCTAAACTTGTACTTATTGTTATGCTTGTGCGACATAAAGGTGATCATGTAACCGTATAAGCACCTATCTTTCTCTCACCATATATGACATGCATAGCTCTGTACTGGACAAACCCCTATACGTGTGTGTGTGAAGAGCCATTCAAAACAAAACCAACTTTAAGTTGAGAACCGCAAAAACTATGACACAGTTGGCCCTCCCTCCCTCTCTCTCTCTCTCTCTCTCTCTGTGTGTCCCACTAATACTATATCTGACATGCACAATGTGCAATGCTTAAAATTTGGTTTTGTGATAGAAGGGCCCCTATGTGTGCGTGCCTGTGTCTCACACACACTTGTGAAGGAAGATCATGAAACAGATGTCATCATTATAATTATTGTTATTATTATTATTCTTATTGTTATTATTATTATTATTGTTAATATCACAGATTAAGCTGTAAAATAACACTATAGACTCAGACATACTCAGTTGTCAGCTAAAAACAAACAGAACTTTTTAACACAGTAATTGCTACTGTTGGGCGATGTAAAAGGGGTGAACAGGTTAATAGCACAATTTCAGGCGTATTTTAACACAAACACGAGTAATCAAGGACATTAAAAACAGAAGATGAGGTACAAGTACAATGTAGGTTACTGCTATAAACTCTGCTACAAACATTTTACTTATAAACCTACTACAAAGTGACGTTACTTTTTTCCAGGTGTCAGCATGCCATTAGTAGTTTTAACATTTCATTTTTAATATATAAAATCCTACTAGAAGATAATCAGAACAGCGCATATAACCACTTCATCCTCGATCAACAAAATCTTACTGTATTATAGTAAATATATAACTACATGATATAAATTATAATATTATATACATAATTATGATTTATAACTATTTCTGTATATATATTATATGTGTGTTATGTTACACAAAAAATAGGAAAAATATATATAAAACATATACAAAATAATTAAATGATAAACAACCCGAGCCCAAACTTTAAACATAAAGTTCAAAACGAGCTGAACTCGAGCTCTTTCAAGATCGGCTCATCTCGGTTACACCCCAAATAATAATAATGATAAATTCTATTTAAATTTTTAATGACTACAACTATATTCTAGTAAAGTTTTAAAAGGTTACTAAAATTATATTAAACATAAAAGAAAATTCCACATGGGTGACACATCAGCAGGAAACAAAAAAGACAAAATATGATTTGTTACCTGGTAACCAGGTAAAAAAAGTTGATAGAATTGCAAGAAACTGAAAGTTGTGCTATTCTAGTTAATATTAATTGTTAGCTGCTAGAATCATGAATTGATGCATAGCATGTAAGCATGTTACTATTTTATGGGGAAAAAAACATGATATTAATATCAAATGTTAGATTATGATTTATGAGTAACACCAAACATGGTTTTACAGTTTTACTACCCTGCATTTGACCTAGGTAAGAAATCTATATAGATTGCATTTACACCTTTCAATAGATAGTACACAAAGATGATAAGTTATATTGACTACCTCTGAATCTTCAATTCAAAGAGCTGTCAGCGTTCTGCAGGACTTCCACTGGCTATCTCTTCTGTCAAGTGTGAAAAAGAAAAACTTAAGTAATTTGACACAAGTGTAAAAGCAGCTATCAATGAACTTTATACATGATCAAGGCAAAACGAAGGCATGTGTGGGGAAGAGAATAAATTTGGAAATCTATCAGGGCATTAAATGAATTTATGTAAACCTGATGTAGCACTATAATTCATATTTTAGCCTAATATTACACAAGATATTTGCTGAAACTATGAACCATAGCATTAAGTCACTTGAATGAATCTGTTAATTCAAAAAAATATATACCCGGCTATCGAAGCAAGTAGCAACTGGGTTTTAAAAAGCATGCCTAGGTGCGAGGCAGCTTGCTTCTAAGTTAGTGAGGCCCAGTCATTGTTGTAAATAGCGCTCATAGCGAGCGCCATAGCGAATAGTGTAGCGAAGCGCTCATTCACCGCTATCTGATTTTGGCGCCTCCATAGCGAGTAGATAGCGGGATTTCAGGTTTTTTTGTTTTCTTTTGGTTTTAATATATATAGCAATAAATATGCGTATACAATAGCTAGATTTTAGTTTTTTTGTTAAATATATGCATAGAAACACCGCATTTGGATATAATATATTTCTAAAATTTTCTTCTAGCGTATCTCTAAACCTAAAATAGTGCCCACTATCCCATCGCTACGAGGCATATAGGTTGTTTGTCGCTATCGTCCGCTATTCGCAATTAACAATTATGGGCCCAGTACGTACAAAAAAAGTGCGCAAACGGAGGGCAAGGCGGACGGAAAAGCAGCATTAGAGGTTTTGTACTTTTGTGTATCAGGATGTTGTATATATAGCCGTTTTAGGCTGTACGTATAAAGTATTTTATACTAAACCATATATAGAGCTTATTTATGTCTAATTTTGGGTAAATGATGTTAGAAACCTTTGAGAAATATAAAAATAAAAAACACTATCTATAAATTGCGCATTGCGTACAAACGTAGTGTGTTGCACCTTGTGCTTTTCAAAACCAAGAGAAGTAAGCATTAAGAATATAAACAAAATGAATTGACACTAAAGCGATGATGTTAAATATATGATGCAAAATGCAAATGCAAACTCATGATGAAAATAAGCAATAGAATGTGCTCTTTATATACCATTAGGCAAGCCAGCAGAGACCAATCTGTCTATATTGTCAATGCGCCGTTGTATGGACTTCAAAACTGAATTTAGAGACGATACTCGTTTTCTAACACCAGTTATTTTTGCAGCATGCTGCATAACGAAAGGTGATGGTGCATCTGCTAGAAGTTGATCCAACTCTGCATAATCACAGTCACAAGGTAATTAAATATATCATAAACCAGCACACATTTAAGAGACATCATCAGCCACATATCAGAGCAACACACCACACAATCAAAGGAGCTAGTTTTTGTCCAAGATTGACGAGAGTATAACCATCTTTAGCTTGCCAACATACTTAAGCTATGAACTTATTCGTACATCCTTCATAGAAACTACAAGTATATTGTTCTTTCAACACTGTATGAGAAGTGAATTGCAACACTAACAACTTTGTGCTAAAAAAGTGAGTGGAAGATTTAATATTATTCCAGATCTAGAGTCCAGATTTGCAAACTTTGAAGGGTTTAATGATGAATTTAACTGCTAGAACTTGAGGTTATTGCATTAATAGTGACTTCATTTTGAAATTAAAACTTACTAAACCACAAGGGAGCATATTTCTGTTTGTTGCTTCTCTTTCTTATTACTTCAACCAACAATATATTTATTACTCCGTGAGTGATTAAAGCTTTGTATTAGTTGATAAAACACCTAATCAATGAAGCTAGCTTTAGTTCAAATTTAACGAGATTATAACCATCTTTAGCTTGCCAACACAAAAAATAGTTATAAACACTAGCCCATCCTTCATAAAAGTTGTTTACTGTTCTTAAAAATACTTGTGCTGAAGCAACCAAAAGATTTAGTAGTCCAGAATTGCCAAATTTGAAAGGTTTGATGAAGAATTTAACTGCTAGAACTTGAGATTATTGCATTACTAGTGACATCGTTCTGAATTCAAAACTTTTGAGAAAGATTAAGAATCATATCTCTGTTTGTTGCTTCTATTTCTTATTATTCCATGACTCCATGACAGGTTTAGCTCTGTATTAGCTGATCAAACACCTAATCAAAAGCTAGTTTTTGTTCAAATTTGACGAGATTATAACCATCTTTAGCTTGCCAACACACTTAAACCTGTAAACACTTGTCCATCCTTCTATGTTGTCAAGGCTAACCCGCCTAGGCAGACTTTTCAGGCTTTCGCTTCAAAAGCCCCCACTGTCAGGCTCTCAGGCGCATTTTTCAGGCCAAGTTCCAGCCAAAAATCTGTCTGAACAGGTTTGAAACAATTATACCGGCCCTAAACAAGCCTAAAACCCCTAAAAATTGTAATTTTAAAATATGCCTCTCGCTTATAAAAGCCCTCGCTATTTAAGCGCTTTGCGCTGAGTGCTGATGCCCAAGGCTCACCGTTTGCGCCTTCAACAACTATGCCATCCTTCATAAAAGTTGTTTACTATTCTTAAAAATACTTGTGCTGAAGCGACAGAAAGATTTAGTACTACTCCACATCTAGACTCCAGATTTGCCAAATTTAAAAGATTTAATAATGAATTTAGCTGCTAGAAATTAAAATTATTGCATTACTAGTGGTTCCTTTTCGAATATGTCTGTTTGTTGCTTCTATTTTTATTGTAACAACATCCACAACTCCGTAACAGATTTTAGCTTTGTGTTAGTTTCTCAAACACCTAATCAATTAAGTCGTAGATTCATCACACTTTAACTGCTAGAACTTAATGTTATTGCATTACTAATTACTTCTACTTCATATTCCTTCAATCAACAACAAATTCCATAAGAAACATTAGCTGTATATCAATCAATCAATCAAACACCTAAACAATTAATCACTACAGTACACAATAGATCCGTATATTCAACTATTCAACCGTGAAGCATCTACAACACATTCAAATCAACAAATTAATAAGTTAACCTAAATTCAAACACACAATTGACATGTACAATGCAGGATTATCAAAAGTCCTAATTTCAGTATACATGAAGTGCCGTAAGATCGGTTACCGTTAGTGAGACGATCGATGGCAGAAGAAAGCTGATCTTGACTACGAGAAGTGTGCTGAGCTTGAGTATCGAGATCTCTAATTATAGTTGATATTGTGTAAGATAAGCCCTTGGCCATTTGAGAGGACGTTGAAGAGTTGTTATTGTTGTTACTGTCATCGTCGGCGGTTGTAACGGTGGTGGTAGGCTCTGCCGGAAGGTCGTCGATGGTGGCGGAAGCTTTGTTGTTAGAATTAGGGTTATCGGTGACGGTGGTATGGTGTTCACCGGAATCGGAGTGTTGCGGTTCGTCGGACATTTTTTGGGGTGGGGATTTGGGGTTGTAAAGTTGGTAATTGATCAGATAAAATTGGGCTTCGACCCCCTTCAATAAAACCAAAGCCCAATTGAGAGATGGAGTTTGTATTTCCGGAGAGGCTTGTAATAATGTAACCTAGAGGTGCGCAAAAAAACCTTACCCAAAACCAGATCCGGTAAAAAAACTTAGAACCAGTCTTTTTAATACCTGGGTATTCTATGTATATAGACAGTAACAAGGTAAGATCCGGTCCGGTTAGGCCTAATACAACATTTAAGGGCCCAACACATATGGCCCAACAAAGGCTTTGGCGCTTACCATCCCTTATATATACAAGTCCTCTTCTCTCTCCTTACACTTACACATTCACTTACTCACACTCTAATTTACTTACACTTTATGTATACGCTCTTGCTACAATGAATATCGCACTGACTTGAGCGTCGGAGGGTGGTGTCCCCTTCTAACGAGCTGTTTATGTTGTCTTGCAGCACCCACCTGGAGCAGATTGGAGAAGACGAAGTGTGCTCCGTCTATTTCCTCCGGTAGATGCAATGACCAAATTACCCTTGCGATGGATCTTTGCTTCTTCAGTGGCGCCATCCATGCTCGTTCCTCGGCATCAAACATACTTCGTTCTCTTTGCTCGTCTTCAGATCTGCGTTCTTTTTGGGTGTTTTTCCATTGACATGAGTCTAGTTTTCGCCAGATCGATGTTATGTTGGATCGCTAAAGGAGAATTCTGGATCATTACTTCCAGATAAGTGTTTTTAGATCTCTGCATTCGGATAATGAACCAGTAATCTCCATATTCGAGTTTCATTTGAGCTATTTTATATATTGCTAGATCTGTAATTATCGGTGCTCGAGCCTACTTTTAATTAATCAGATTTGATTTTAGAGATCAGCCTGCTTTGCTCTCTCAAGCTCCATGATCTGTGACCCTGAGATCTGCGTTTTCTCGTATTGTATACACGAGATCCAGATCTGAATTCAGACCTGCATTAGACGTTTTGGGGTTATTTACATTCGAATACTAAGCTCCATGCATCGGACATCTGGATTCGTCCCCGCAGGAGTTTGGTTTCTCGTAGCACATGTCAAATATCCAATATCCAGATGAGTTTTTACTTTTTATCATGTTTTTATTGTTTTCTTACCAAAGGTACATTTACTAGTGCCTAATGTACAAATGTGGTAAACGGCAGTGAGAAAAACTTGGCATAAAATGTTTTTGGCTTATAAAAAGGGTTTTTATTTTAAATAGTAATAAAAAATCGGAGGTCAACTGATAAAGTTAATGTCAATCCTTTTATTTATTTTGTGCATACATGAACTGCACCGTACAAGTTAATATAGCGTGTTGAAAGGCGATTCAATCGATATTTGACAGAATTGAAGCAGCACAGATCGTCCGTACTCCCCGTGTGATTATACCTTTTAGCCGGAGGACCTCATCTATCTTGAAAACATTACTACCGTTTGACGAAGCTCCTTCATCTTTACCGGAGCATTGTCTTGGTCCGACCAAGCTCATGCGTCCTTACCGGAGCATTGCCATGGTCGGACGAAGCTCCTGCATTCATACCGGAGCACTGCCATGGTCAGACGAAGCTCTTTCATCCGCATTGACGGATTGGACGAAGCTCCTTCATCCTTACCGGAGCGGACAAAGCTCCTTCAGCCTGCGTAGTTTATACCACATAAGGGTAACTCGAAAGTTCAGATAAGTCATATCACTTCTATTTCCATTATTCCAATTTGTATACATACATGCAAACATGATGCACAACTATAATAAGCATACTTCAATTCTTTCGTATGTCCATGAGGAGTATTTTACTATACACACATCTTCCGGACGATGGAATAATTTTTGGAACCGGTTTTCTATAATTACGATTTCTAAATGGTCATACATATCAACATTATTTTATTTGGGTAAAGCTCCTAGACATCCTAATGTCAAATTGAGGCCACTTCTTTTTAACTTTGTTTATAATTTATATACGAATATATCTGAGTTCGTATATGCATATTCTTATTAGGGAAATTATACTTCAAATTAGAGTTGACAATGATATGTTTCAGCCTTGATTTAGCTGGTACCGTTGGTTCGACCAATTGGCAGATTATAAAAACCAAGTGTGTAGCATCTTGTTGCCCGTTTATCATCTATCTCGATTTAAATTATAATTTTAATAAAGAGTGTGGTACAAATCCTCCGTGTCACTACGGTTCACAGCAATGTAAAAGCGTCAATGCATGATGTGCAAACATGTAATGCATGTTCATTCCACGCATGACGATGCGGGTTAGATCTGGTGTATCATATTTGGCGGTATTTCTGGATTGTGTGGTCTCCTTTACTATACAACCTTATCTCCCATACCATTCTTGATGAAAGATATCCCTGATGGATGCCAGTTTATATGTTCGCCGGACGACATTTTGGTCGCCTGAACTTTAACTGGATGACCTATTTCACAAGATGTCCTTGATACCGGACCTTACTAATTTATTTTGTCAAACAAAGTCTCCATAACCAAACCATGCCAACTTGGCTAGATGACCCATACGTCCAGAGCATCACCTTCCGGACAACCTGTCACACCAGGTGATTCTCGCCGTGGTTATTTTTCAATGGTCGGGTGGACGGACAACTTGCCAAATGAATTTAACGCTGAGCAGCCCTGTTTACCGGATGATGTGTATAAGACTACGTTTCGTAACAAAATTTTCAGTCTAAAGATGATGCTCAACACAAATTGTTTGCCAGAAAAATCATTTTTCTAACTGCATCTCTTCTGAGGGACTACACCTGTCGGACCAATGTGTTCAGAATCCGAAATAAATATAAGATACGGCCAGCCAGCAGATGTCAGACGAATACATGGTACTTATTAGTTTCCTGTCAAAAGTTTATTACATATACAACCCTCAAAGCCAAAGGCACCCATTCTTATTCGCACTTATTATACGTTCCATGGTTCTATGACGTCTATAAAAATATAATATAATAGATATAATATATGGATTTGTTATGCCTTCGGCAAGATTTATACAATCGCATTTGCTTTGTGCATTTAAAATGATCATAAGTATCAGAAAGGGTCCGACTTATATGCCAAATGAACTTTATTCAAGTCCGGTACAACTTTTTTTTGGAAAATTTGGTAAATGGATATTTAATAAATTTATAATTTAATGAAATTATAAATATTGATTAGAATCTTGATGGTGACAAACTCTTGAGTAGAGTTTTTATGTCACTTGATTAGCTTTTATTAGAGTTTTTATATCTCTAATTAATCACTAATTAAGTGAAAATTTGATTAGAGTTTATGTCTCGAATAAAATCACCCATTAAGAGAAACTCTTCATTACCCACAACTCTTGTATAAATGGTGGGCTATTTGCCTCATTGGTGACATGAAAAAAATACTAGAGAAGGGTTACAAGGAAAATACATGAACATATGGAGAGTTCTTAAAAATAAGAAATACTTGAAGACCCATGTGTTGGGTAATTAGAGAAATATGTTTTCTCTATTCGATTCCATCACCTTCGTACCATTATCTTACACAACTTCTAGCACCATAATTTTATCCGGTGTAACCTCGGGCGTGTGGTCATCTCCGGCAGTACAGACTGCTTCGGCTGTTGTACCCTGGGAGACAGACGCGTCGTCTTTGCTAGACGCGCGGAATCTGTTTTAAGGGAAGCGTGTTGAACACGTGCGTCAACCAAAATCGTCAACGTTTTAGTGTGTTATTTGTTGCAGTCAAGGGGTATTTTTCAAGGCTCAAGATGACGAATACTCGAGTCTAGGATGCTATCAAGTGCGCGTGAATGACCCACCAGAAATGCGACTTGAATTAAGATTGGTATATATAATTATATTTTATATTCGTTTATTTAGTTATTGCACCCGGTATTGTACTATGATATTTCCTACGAATAACGAGAGTCTCGTTATTATATATTTCTTAATTATATTTATAAAAATGAACCTAGTTCCTACAAACTTAAAACAGATTTCATGAGACTGTTGCTACAATCTTAAAACCTTACTTACAAGGATTTTGGGTTCACAAAAAGATTTATAATAAAAAAAATAGAGGATTATGATCTTTTAAATATTTTTTTGGGAAATATGTATGTAGTACAAATTGTTGTGTTTGGATTTATTGAGATTGTGGTACAATCTTAAATCCTATACTGGGGTACAAAACAAATAGTTTTTGTTCAACCGTTTGGTTTTTGAAACGGTTTTGGAATCGTTAATTTTTCTAACCTTTGTGTTAGATCGGGTTTAAGTGTAAACCAAACGTTTTTTTTTTGTAATGTTAAATTCTCTAACTTGTGCGTTAGACCGACTTTATTATAAAAATACATTTTTGTAAACGTTTCATGTTCTAACATGCTTGTTAGAAATGATCATATTATTTTTATATTAATAATAATATGATTTAAGGATGAGTGTTAAAAAATAAGTTTATTTTATATAAACTAATAGGACTTATAATGATTTTTGTAATCATTTATCTTCTAACATGTGTGTTAAAAACGTTCATAGAAATCGTTAGTTTGGAAGCAATTTTTTAATTTTTTATTTTCTAACGTGGGTATTGGAAATGGCTTATTTATTTGAACCATATACGTGTTTATAGCAAGTCGAATTAACATTTTGTGAAAATGTTAATATTTCTAACGTGCGCGTTAGAATTTCTTTAGTTGATTGCTAAGAAATGGTTAAAATACAAATATTTTGAAATGTTTTATGTAAACATTTTATATAAGTAATTTATTGTAGCATTGATTTTAATGAATATAAACACTTATATTATGCTTTATATGGTTTAGAAATAAAAGGTCATACATTAAAGTTGATTGTCTTCAAGAATTAAATCACCATAAAGTGATGGTGTTATCATTTATGTGATTTAATGAAATTAAAATTATTTACTAGACTCTTCATATGGGAGTTAAACTCTTAAGTAGAGTTTATGTCAATTAATTTTTATTAGAGTTTATATCTCTAATTAAGTGTAGGTCTCTTGTATTAAAAGTAGGCTACGTGTCTAACTTGATGAGATTGAAAAACTACAAGAGTAAGAATTAAATCACAATAAAGTGATAGTGTAGTTGTGTGGGATTTATCACCAACTCTAATTTGTGATTTCTAAATCCAAATTGTGATGTTTATATTTATAAAATGACTTAAATTTTCTAACACGTATGTTAGAAATTGTGTATCACAAATACAATGTTAGAGATTGTACGTTGTATAAGTCGTAATGAATTGAAATGTTTTATGTAAACATTTAATTGCCTCTGTGTGCATTAAAAATGATGGGAAATGGTTTATTTAAACTTTATCATTGAAAAACATTTTATGTAACCGTTTGATTCTATAACATGCCCGTTATAACATATTTTTTTCTAACATGCGTGTTAGAAAACGTTTAGTACATGCGTAGTTAGACTAAACAATATAAAACCATTTGATATTATGGGTTTTGATTTATGTTATTATAAACTCTAATTGATATTATTAATATTGTACATTGCAAAACTAAGGAAATATTTTGAAATGATTTTAAAACAAAGTTTTGCATAGTTTTTAGAATTCAAATGGTTTGCTACTCTTGCTAGAAGTAGCATTTGTTGAACAAAGTAACTATCTCGTGGATATTACTTGGTGGAAAACAACTTGCTGTTGTTGTGAACAAATTTAATTGTTCAAGTTTACTACTTAAATGTAGCTTGTATAACAACCTGGTGTTGTTTTGAGCAAAATTGTACAAGTATAAAGTTTCAAGATGAAATGGGAACTTGTATTTAAAAGTGCATGGAGTATTATTGAGGGAGTACCTCAAGACATGCTATGGGACGATATCGTTGAGACGATTTCGGTCAGAATATAAAGTGTGGAAGATAAAACCACTTTGATATTTGATGTCTACATATCTTCTATGCACTCGTTTAAATTTCAAAAGTGTTTGGCACCTATGATTTAGTTTCCATTGTATTTAATTGTTTTGTGTTCACTATCTTGAAATAACACATGCAATTTTTTACAAAGAAATAAATCACTAATGTTTGTGACATATAAAATATTTTGTGGAAAATAATTATAACGTCAAAACGGATAGTACATGAAGGTACTTGGACATAAACAACTTAAGAGTTGTTGAATTGACTAAAAGTCAAAGACGAGACATCAAATGTATAATCACATCACGAGTGAGTAGTGAGTGTATTGAGATGAAATACACAAATGAGATTCATGTTAAAGTACTTCGTTAGAAGTCATTGGAAAATTCACAAGTGTGAATTCTAACATATGAAAGAAAAAGTACTATATGTTATTGTATACCTTTGATAAATCTTGCGAGATTTGTTCTGAGTGATCTATACGTAGATACGTCTACCACTTGATTATTGTTAGAACTATCTGGAGATTTTATATTCGTTTGGGAGAGCATCCTAAATATACATATCTCCTAATGAATAACAATAGATGTGTACAAATCACTTAATGCAAAATTATGAATGCCATGTTGTTGAGACTCTATCTCACACATAATAGTGATTGTAGACGAGGAACATTCATCTTGTCGGTGATGAATGTGTTCGCCAAGTGACTTGGATTAAGACTTATGTTTAAGTCCTTATGAGTCAATGGTAAAACGTTGGAGATCAAAGGTAAACAAATTATGTTCCTTAATTGAATGATAACAATTAGCTATGTGCTATATACAATAATTTGTGAGACTTTCCTAAATATTGATGTTTTAGGATGATGAATAAGTTTCATTATTTTGTCTTAACAAGGGATGAATGTTGCAAAGTGATATTATGATATCCTTGGGGCTATGAAGAATCAGAATGATGCATCTTCTGTTCACATGCTAAAGTATTGTAGTCTAAAGCATGCTAGACTAGTACTTGGTTAATTATGGGTCTTGACTGAGACTAATTAACTCTAAACATTCAAATGTGTATGAACACAATAAGAATTTGTGTGATAGACAAAGTTGGGGAAGAATTTTCATTCATTATAAGGAAAAAACATGTAACTTTTGAAGAGTTTGTTCGAAAAGCTAATGAGGAGAACTCATTGTCTAGGCTTATTCAAGATGTTGAATTAGAATTATTCTAAGTTTGTGACAAACTTATGATAATGGCATGTGTTGCTTTGGTCAACTCGGAAGCTTATGTAAGCTAATGCAATATGAGTTGAATTCACGGATACAATGAGGTTGATCTTGTTCAATCATATGTGTATAAATGTCGTCATAAGTGAAGTTACGAAAATGTTGATCAAATGGCAAGAAATGTGGGGGAGGATCCATTTAGAAACAACCCTATAAGGGTGTGTAGAAATGATTTTCATTACCCCATCTGGATGAGATCCTATAACACTTAAATGTGGGGTGTCTTGCATTTGTATCATAAAAGTTTGGCAATAAGGATTTTGTACTCCAATCTAACATTGCAAACAGACGACTAAGTGGAGGACACAAATGTTGTAGTGCATAATGGAGATGTGTTTGCCTTAAATGATACGCGTATCTTACAAAGACATATGATGTAACCAGATTCAGATGGCCACTGAGGTTATAGTCTTAGAAGTTGACAATAGGCAAAATTAACTTACGAGTTAAGAACACATCATGACAACTGATCTCAAATATCCAAAGTATTTGTTAATGTTATGGATCCAACAACCTGAGGGTTTATTAGAGATCAAGTTATGGAATGAGACTGAAGCCCATGGAAAAAGGGTATGTGAAGGACACCTAACTTAGTTGATTGGAGATCCCAAGATCTAAGTTCAATAGGACAACTAACTCATATGCCTAAGGGTAGTCACTGTGGGGGCATAAATGATATGCATAAGCTAGTATATATGGTTATACATACCCCCAAAGTATAAAAGGGTGTTTAAATACGTCCTAGTCTATTCCTATCATATTCACTGACCGAGAGTAAGGCTAAGCATAATATGTGGTAAATGATTTGGATAAATCACGATAACCACAATGCTTTTAATGATCTAAAGAGAATCACCTATGTTAGAGAGAACTGTGGTTGCTTCGAATGGAATTGAGGGCACAATTCCTAGAGCTCTCGCAGAACCAGGAAAGTGTTCCACGACCATTATTGGACACGACTATGAGGAGATGACCCGGCTAGGGAGAGTCTTGTGTGAAGTGTATTGTCGTCTATACAAACGGCAGACGAGTTTAAAGACATCAAGTTCTACTCAGAGCTAGTGGGCTAAGTGCATTTCATGAGCGAAGGTTCAAAGGGTAACACCTACCTATCGTATGCAAAACTCGACTGTCGAGGTTCCATTGGAAATTTTATGTGTTTTGAACGATCTCCATTCATGTGGGGGATTGTTGCAAAATTTGGTGAATGGATATTTAATAAATTTATAATTTAATGAATTATAAATATTGATTAGAATCTTGATGGTAACAAACTCTTGAGTAGAGTTTTTATGTCACTTGATTAGCTTTTATTAGAGTTTTTATATCTCTAATTAATCACTAATTAAGTGAAAATTTGATTAGAGTTTATGTCTCTAATAAAATCACCAATTAAGAGAAACTCTTCGTTACCCACAACTCTTGTATAAATGGTGGGCTATGTGCCTCATTGGTGACATGAGAAAAATACTAGAGAAGGGTTACAAGGGAAATACATGAACATATGGAGAGTTCTTAAAAATAAGAAATACTTGAAGACCCATGTGTTGGGTAATTAGAGAAATATGTTTTATCTATTCGATTCCATCACCTTCGTATCATTATTTTCCACAACTTCTAACACTATAATTTTATCCGGCGTAACCTCGGGCGTGTGGTCATCTCCGGCAGTACAGACTGCTTCGGCTGTTGTACCCTGGGAGACAGACGCGTCGTCTTTGCTAGACGCGCGGAATCTGTTTTAAGGGAAGCGTGTTGAACACGTGCCTCAACCAAAATTGTCAACGTTTTAGTGTGTTCTTTGTAGGAGTAATTTTCAAGACTCAAGATGACGAATACTCGAGTATAGGATGCTACCAAGTGCGCGTGAAGGACCCACCAGAAATGAGACTTGAATTAAGATTGGTATATATAATTATATTTTATATTCGTTTATTTAGTTATTGCACCCGGTATTGTACTATGATATTTCCTACGAATAACGAGAGTCTCGTTATTATATATTTCTTAATTATATTTATAAAAAGAACCTAGTTACTACACTTTTTACATCATGTCTGTTATTAAGAATTTAAGAAGGATAGGGTACGTATTATGTATCATAATACATCAGAGAATTAGTGCAATGTCAAAACGCGAGTATCACCCGACTAGACAACAATTATGTTAGACAAACTCGAGGGAGGACCCTAGTGTCGGACAACGTGCTGGACTATGTTATATGTCAAATGATTCTTGACTGGATCACGAGGTTAAGCTAAAAGATCCTTAAAATCAGACCAGAAACGATACTCCAGTTAACATCAAATGAATTAACCGGGATTATTCTGAAGCCCCGACGACCCTCATTTCCGAAAAATGGCCTCTCGTCATTCTCATACAAGAGAGTAAACGTGGCAACGCATCGTCAGATATCATCGCCATTACTACATCTATTAAAAGGAAGGTGTCACATTTGGAAGACGGTCATGTGCATAAAACAAAAAGCGCCAAGCTCCAAGCTACATTAACCGGCCACCAAAATAATGATACGTATACCAGCTATGTCAACGACAAAGGTTCTCCAGACTCATAAGTTATACCCAAGTTGTTTCTTATCTGAAACAAAGTCAAACCAGTTTGCTTCTTATTTACACCAACAGGCTGGACTAATTTCTTCTTGACCGAAACACCATACCTTCTTATAAAACATATAGCGTTAACCGGGACACTAGACGCGTTGAACTCCTAACTTCATAGCTATCAGCTAAAGATATGTGGCTCCCAACTATCACTTTCGGCGAAGGCGTCACCTACTTGGCTTTGGTACAAAGGCAAAACACCAACCCTAGATTATACGTAGGAAAAATGGTTATAAGCACGTGATGGGTCCCACCCCTTAGACCTTAGTTCTACTCAGGCAACACAATCGTACAAAGTTAAACATAACACACACGTGCTAGCTTCGGCGGAAAGTGTACAGATGAAGCGTTATATTATGCCGAAACAAAGTTAGTTAACAGTGCATGCCATCCATCTCATCGGACTCCAAAATTTGCTCAGAGACCTCTACGTGAGGTTTGAAAAAATGCAGGTATTGCATAATGCATATGCATATCCAACACAACCATGTAAGTGTTCACCTCTTATTTTTTATCGTATGGTCCATATATGGTACATGCATTATACGTGCTATACATGACTTCTATACAAACATCAGGAGGACATTCCTACTCACCAGATTACGCTTTCAAAAATAGACATATGACACTACAGTCGCGACTGCGAACCAAAGCCATCTATGTGCTGCAGATCATACAACACCAGCCAATGTCACACTTGTAATTAATGACAACCAAAGTTTAATAGAGTATCGATACATCTTTAACTTATTTAGAATTGTTTTAGTGAATTAAATGATTACTTACAAATGTTAATAGCAAATAGTGGTTAAAATCTCCTTAGCGAAAAGCAGGGATTAAAAGTTTCACTGCTGTCACGGATCGAACAAGTATGCTGAATTTACTTGGTTAGCTGTTTGATGAGTATCCGATAATCTTTTTACATGTGATGCACTACTACGTACATACACTTACCATTTTGTCTATTAGTAATCGTCATTTAAGTGCAGAGCTACTAACGTTTATATTCAGCAGCAATGAACAAGAAGGACGGTGCGATACAGCACCACTAGTCCTACCATCTGTCCATCTCCAGACTTGGTCACCAAAGTTGGATGCTTCGGTTTGGAGTCCTGGTTCAAACACCAAACGCTCCTTATCCAAGTCCGTAGTCATGGTGCCAAGCGCAGCTCCAAAATTTATCAATGGCACCCGCGCCAACAAAAAACTGAAGAAAGTAAAAGACAATAAGATCGTCTAATAGTACCGAGGCATTAATTTAAGATCCCGCTCAACATCTTGGTTACTCACCTAGTTACTTTCAGCTGCGAAGGGCACATCACCTCCATTCCCGACTCATTTGGTATTTCGAGGAAAAATAAGCCTCATTAGGTGCTGTAACGAGAAGAATCAGCAGTTTGCTTGTACACCTGAGGTATGACAAGTCACGAACAAGGCCTATTGGTCCAATGGGATCCCCCCTATGGAGCAGTCTCTTGGTTTCAATAATATCATCCCCGTCATCAGGCAACTGGTGGATCATTTTCCTTGTTTAGTACGCCAGGACTCGTGATGGAGGAAGGGATTATTTCTCTTATGCCCGAGTGCGACAACATCAAATTCGTCTGTTGAAAAAATTATATACATGATTCGAAAGTACAGAATCTCACCATACAGTTGAAGTGGTCCGACAACATTGCCGCAAGTGGTTTGATAATCACCACCACGTAAATGAAACCTGAAAAGTGCCGATGCAGTGGTTTTCTGACTTGTATTATTTTGGTATCAACAATACAAGCTTGTCAAGGCCATTAGGTTTTTTGATCTAAATAAGAAGCCCAACTTGGCATATAAATGTAACCGAAGGTTCATGAAGAGTTATTGGGCAACTTGTAAATGATCCGTGGACTGATCTATTGGTTTCCTTCTGTTGTTAATCTCAAGCCGATCTCCCGGTGGAGGTAAGGCGTTCTTCGGTCGCCTCGTGCTAGAGTTTTCTTATGGCTACCGTCGGCTCAAAGCTTTCCTTATCGGGCTAAAACGCCTGGTCTTGAGAACCACTGCTTCGGTGACATACCAATTTACCAAACAATAATTGGAATTCGACCCAACGAAGGGTATCAGCGCCATGTTAACGACAACCCATGATCATTTTTAGTTTTATTTCACCTTCATACTTAGTTATGCTCCAGCTCCTCACCATCATCAATGGGTTCAATCATGAACGTGAGTGATTTCCAGCTTGGCATGAAGTTTAAAAGTCGAGATACTTTAAAAAGAACATGCTCTGATCACCTTCACCACCAGATTGCTCAAAAGAGTCTTGATTCAGTCGGAACGCCCATCTTCCAAACTTCCCCTCAGGTGCATGCTTACAAATACATAATTGAAAAGCGTTCAAATGACATTCGACATATAGTGCAGCTTTAAAGAAATCACCACAGGCTTGCATCTCTGGAAAAACAACAAGCTATTCTAAGTCTAAAATGCGGAATTTGGTCCCAGGATTTAGCAAATTTCATCCACACCAGCAGAAGAAGCCTGAAAGAGGCAAAGCAAAGTGTTCATGTTTACTCCGCAGAAAAGTATTGCATAGACCGTACCATCACCAAACTTCCGTGCCAACTACAGTTTATTCAACTCTGGATGCATCACAAAACCGCGCCAAAAGATGCCCCCGGACCCCGGTAATCATCAGTCACTTACCTTTAAAAATAATAAGATAAGAAACTATAGTAGTTGCGAAAATCATGCTTTTCTCAACTTGTTACGAAATTTGGCCACAGTATTCAACAATTAATTGTTTAACATTTCTGGAAACTTTCCAATACGGTTAGTTTCGGTTATAACACGTTTTCAACAGTTAGCTATTTCACATCTTTGGAATGTTCCGATTCGGTTTATATAGCTTTGGTTCAACATAATATATTTTAATAACATTTGACTTTTTTCATTTTTGGATCGTTCTGCTATATATGGTTTTGGCGTCAATTTCGACAGAACTTTAACACTAAACCATTTTGTTTCTTTTCAAATGCAAATTTCAAAAACAATCTACTTCTTATCTTAACCGAAAGGCCGAGCCAATCTATCTGTACCTGAATCATAAGATAAAAATGTTTGCTTCATATACAAACCAAAACACGAAACATGTTTCTTCTCACGTCTTGAGCCGAACTACAGTTATAAATTCATGCGGCTCCAAAAGCAGGCTGATCCAGCCTAACTCTGCAATTCTTACTCCATATATGTATGTTTAAAGGTTCTGTCTCGAAAACCACTTCAGCACCATTTATAGCCATGTCATGCATTCAGGCAGCATCATCATGACATATGGCATAAACCTCGCACAAAAATACTCCTCTATATGATTTAGAGTGCAATGCACCTGCTCCAAAGACCAAAATGGTTCTAATAAGTTGTCTACATGAAAGGAAAATAAATGTGAAAGCCATTAAAAGGTCAACAAGAATTGTTGAATACGATGAAACTCTTACAAGATAATATGATTGACTAATGCAACACTTTCTTTTGTTGTTATCTGTCACGCTGTTGATTAGAAGTGCCATGTTATGGAAGAAATCTCCTCCACGTGGGAAAGGCGGAACTTCCCACAACCGAACCGTCTGGTTCCGGCTACTCATTGTTTCGGTCCAATCATGGTGATGAATGTAAGACATGCGGGTAAACAAACACTCCTACTTCACATTTGCCTCCATTGAAAACTATATCTCCGTAAATTATTTCATATTTCGGTTCTACCAAAGCGCCCAACGAAACTGTACCTTCCACCAATAATGCTCCAAGTCCTCCAAAGCAAAGGGGAGAACACTTGATGCAATTAGGAGATACATCTCAAAATGACGGTGGGGACACCAATATCCACAGTAAGAGGTACACATTCAAGTAAATTATGGTTTGAAACTTCTCACCCGGTTATCACATGAGTTCAATGTTACTAATCCAACTTAGCAACATTAAACTTGGGGGCTTGCATGATATGACACAACCACCGGCGATGAGCATCTTCATTCACCACAGACGATTATACTCTTGGGATATGCTGCATTCAAATCTGAAATTGGATAAATCCCTGGATATATTGCATCACTTATTATTATTTGCTGAATTACGGTAAGGCCGAGCAACTCACAATGATGAGTGCCTCATTGTCATTCCTTCAAAAGGGAAATAGTGATAGAGTACCTCGAACTACTATGGACACTCACCTTGCCTCAGATCTATGATCTATAATCCGGTCAGGCACAAACGCGATGCCTTGGATTTAAGAGCACGAGAGATGCTTCATGGAAAAGCCTTAATTATAGATAGAACACTCTTTGATACGGCTCATACTATGTTTCGGCAAGTCATGGATAATTGCTACCGAATCAAGTACGCGCAAGCCTAGCTAATGAAGGCTATCATTAACATGTAACATGGTTAATCCAGAACAGTGTGGACGCACGCTATGGAAAGACCTGTACGCTATTTATGCCGAATATTAGCGGCTTAGCGCACAAATAAAAAAAATGTTCGAACAAAAACCAATATACGGGTCTCAACCCATGCCCCACGCTGATTGGGAAGGTCGTAGCATACAAATTATCGACAAACCATCCGAGTTAGACCACTAAAAATCTCACAATCTTCGGCCAAAACACTGTGAAAGACGTCCAAAACGTAACACTCAACTTCAAAAATATTTTTGCAAACAAGGCTTAAGTTTGCTAAATTTTACGATTGCCGTTCGGATCCGATGCGGCTTGTAAATACCTAGCATGTATCACCATAATTATGTACAAATATCCGAGTCAGCATGGGTAGATGATAACGAATCATATCAAAAACAATAAGAATCTGAGAATTGACTCGTATCAACACGACTCGACGCTTAGATAAAGACCACCCGTTATGATAATCGAAGAGGAATTTGACAATGACAAGTAATGAGTCCATTATAATGTAGCTTGCACTACGACTGGGGGACTTAACGAGGAAAAATCCGGTCCGGACCAGACCCAATACAACATTTAAGGGCCCAATACATATGGCCCAACAAAGGCTTTGGCCCTTACCATCCCCTATATATAAGTCCTCTCCCCCATTTAGAGGGATCTTCTTCTTCTCTCTCCTTACACTTACACATTCACTTACTCACACTCTAATTTACTTACACTTTATATATACGCTCTTACTACATTTAATATCGCACTGACTTGAGCGTCGGAGGGTGGTCCACAGACCCCGGTCTCTGGTCCCCTTCTAATGAGTTGTTTATGTTGTCTTGCAGCACTCACCTGGAGCAGATTGGAGAAGACGAAGTGTGCTCCGTCTATTTCCTCCGGTAGATGCAATGACCAAATTACCCTTGCGGTGGATCTTTGCTTCTTCGGATAGGGTATGTAGTTTGATCTCAATATCTGGAACCAGAACCGATCATACCTGATTAATACTCGAAACCGGACAAGAACTGGAACCGATTATACCCGGATATACCCGATACATGATTCTAATATCTATCTTTTAAATTTATGTTAGTGCATTTATTTTAATTTTTATACAGCACACTATTGTATGATCAAAGACACGCTGCAAAAGACACCAAACGCTTTTACCAAACGGATTACGGTTCTAAATCGAATCCGTTTGGTCAATTTTCGCCAAAACTGGTTGGAGTCATAAATCGATCTGGGTGAAAAATATACGAACCTTATTCAACCCAGTACCTAAAATCGGTATTTAAAAAGCTTAATATTTTGGGCTGGGTTTAAGGCGGTTTGGTTCAAACCGGTTCGAGTTGAAACTAGTTTGGTGATGAGAGAGGAAACCGATATACAAACTAGCGGTTTGAGTCGGCTTAAAACCGATTTGGCTCAAACCGATTTTGGTAGTGCAATTCGTGTCAGGTTACAATAGAGATGCACAAACAAGTTATTTTATTTTTAATAACCGGTTCCGGTTTCTTGTTTAAGGGTTAGAACCGGCTATTGCTATAACCAGGTCGGTTCGGTTCTTGTTATTTAACCCAAAAACCATACCCTATGTGCCCGGTTCTGTTTCTTAAGAAACCGGGTATTAAATACCCTATTTTTAGGTTTTTCTATACCTATTTTCGAGTTTTTTAGTACCCTATTTTCAGGTTTTTTAATACTATATGTATTGCATTTTTATTACCCTATTTTCTCGTCTTTTTATTATTATTAAATCTGATCTTTAATCATACAATAGTGTGCCTTTAGTTACACACTGGTGTCTTTAACTATAATAAAGTGGTTATTGGTGGTACTTCCTTGTTTTCTATAGTATCTAAGTACATTCATTTTAACGCGTACAAAACAGTTATAATATTTTTGAACGGTAACACTGACGGACCACTAGAGTATTATCGTGTCACCAGCGGAACTACGCGATCATATCCATCTCCACTATGTTATAATCCCTATACACCAATTTAGGCGAAAACCCAATAAATCTAGAAAAAACCTCTCTTATGAGAATCAAACCCATGACTCTTATCCCACTCCTAAGATGCCACTATGCTATAATGACATAGGCACAAAACAATTAAATAACATGCAGCTCACAGACTTAACACCATGATGTTAACAACCATATAATGGGCAACTCACATATTCAATACCAAGATGTTACGGTTTAGGGCTCGTTTACAAAGGGTTGAGTTTCTTTTTATTATTCTTTTGCTGTATTTAAAATAGTGTCTTCCTAGTATTATGAGGTTTATAGACCTCTTAATGGCTTAAACAGCTACATCAATAGAGATAGTGGGAATTGGTGGCCAACCTTAATCTAAATTACACTTTGTCACCATCATACAGGGCTGGCTCTTGGGTCGGCCAACCCGTGTCGTCGTTTGAGGCCCAAATTTTTAAAGGGCCCGAAAGGTTTCTAGACACACACTAAATTATATATTTAACATATGCATCTATTTATTATGCAAAAAATTGTTGGTTGTGGAGTGGAAAAACCATCTAAAGTTAATGTAAAGGTCTCAAGTTCAAGTCTTGGCTCCATCACAAAGTTTTTATTTTTTTAATTCTTTCCCCTTAACCACAATTTTGGGCCCTATTTTTTTTTTGTCGCCCGAGGCCTGAATTTTTTTGAGAGTTGTTGGGGACGGCTCTACCATGATAACAAATTTATAACACTCCAATCCATAAGCGATTCTAATCATCTAATGGTTTGTACAATTTTACATGTTAGCGTTCATACTTTATCACCTTTTGAATAAGTTGATGGTGTATAGAAGTTGTTTTGACCTTGTTAATTTAAGGATTGATGTTAGCAATATGATGCAAAATTATTAGTCTAAAATGCTTGTTTGTGATACAATTTTCTTCGATCGAGAGACAAGTTGGATCTTCAACCACACCTTGTTCTTTATGCAATACATTCAAAGTTTCAAACTCGTTAATGCTGCTAGGTTCGTATTGTTTCGTCAAGAAAACATCCATACTATCAACTTAACATAACGCTAAGATGATATCGTAGACATCACGTTCAACATAAAAGATGTTGGCAACGTCGTCTTAGAAAGTTAATTAAACGTGGAGGTGTAGTTGCAAAGATAGCTTATAATTGACAAAAATATGTTATATGATGATCTTTGGGTCTCATATCTCCTACATTGTATTACCATTATGTAAAATGGTTCTTAAACTCCAACAACGTATTAGAAATCAACGAAAATACATACAAAATAAAATAAAAGTAGTTGAAAGATACTATAGTCATTTACTTATTTAAATTTCATTTTAGCACCAAAAAGTTACGTGGCAAACATGATTGTTGACTCGCCTATGATATAGCCTTTAAAAGTAGATATAAGATGTTGTTTCCGATATTTTATGGTTATAAGCGTAATGTTGTCTCATTTATAGTGTTAGAATTAACACATGAGAAACTAATTAAATTCAAGATTTTCAGACACATTCAATACATAACCAATTTTAAGTAGTGAATTTCGAAAACAAATATAATACACAATTCTTTGATTCTTCATAAGAACCATATAAATGTTTATATGGTCCCCACAATTTCTACTTAAAAATAGTATTGAACATGCGTGTGCGGGCACACGTATAAAAGAGGCTAGCGTATAGACTATAGAGAAGGATAAAGCTGTTAAGAGGAGAGGAAGGAGGAGTCCCTAAAGCGGTGAAAGGATGTCATGAGTTGAGGTACAAAAAGAAAGTAAATTGGGTATTATACCCTTCCAGAAAAAAAAATCCCTAAACCAGATATTCTCGACCCGGTTTCATACCCGTCCCTACCATGCGGGTATTTACCACATACATACCATTTGGTTTAAAACAGGATCCAACCGGGATATACCCGATCAAAACCTGATAAAAAAAAACTCAAAACCGAAAGACCCAAGCTCTTCCTCTCCATTACCCGGTCTTTGATTTTGTTGACCATACCTGAACCCGGTTCCATACCTGGAACAGGGTATGGAAAAAACCTGAAATGTGCACCTCTAGGCATGAGGGCCATGTCAAACTCAATAGACCAAACCTATTCAGGCATGGACCAAGATGTCGAGCCCAATCTGGAGTATACATCTATAAGAAACAACATTGTTATTGGTCTTGATCAATTGAAATCTAACGAAGTTGAAGCTTTAAATCAAACTGGTACCTATTTAGTAATATTTTATTTAAAATCTGATGCGGATAGACCAGATCTCCTTAATTATCTCTGTATTTGAATTTCATATATTTTATCGTATTTGTTTCCTTTTGAATTATGATTCAAATCTTATAAATAGGATGTTTAGGGTTATTGTTTAAACAGTTTTTGTTGATTATTGAATAGAAAGAACCATGTTCTTGAACCATTCGGTTCGTTTTATCGTCTTTGAATGAATCATTGTGCTTGAGCCATTTGATTGCGTGAGAAACTCAGTTTCTCACGCAATCAAATGGCTCAAGCACAATGATTCATTCAAAGACGATAAAAGAGAAACTCAGTTTCTCACGCAATCAAATGGCTCAAGCACAATGATTCATTCAAAGACGATAAAACGAACCGAATGGTTCAAGAACATGGTTCTTTCTATTCAATAACCATCAAAAACTGTTTAAACAATAACCCTAAACATCCTATTTATAAGATATGAATCATAATTCAAAAGGAAACAAATAAGATAAAATATATGAAATTCAAATACAAAGATAATTAAGGAGATCGGTTCTATCCGCATCAAAATCTTTCTGCTTTTGCATTGATTCATGTGGTATCCACTTCTTGGATGTTTTGTTGGGTTGTTTATTAGTTCAACCTATTAACTTGATCATTCATTACTGTTCCTCTGGCGGCCCTTATCCTCCTTGAAAACAAATTGCCGGGGTGTCACACCCCGACCCGCAGCGGAAATGGTGATCGGGGCATGATTGGGTTTTCATCAAAGCTCATGACATTTACTATAAAGTTTCATATTTATTATTTCTTTTTAAAGAAGAACATTACAATAAACATACAAATACAACATGTTCAAATACATATTTCATGACTTCATTATTTTTCTTCTAAGGCAATTTCCTATGTGTTCCTTGCTTCAACATGTCCACCTGTATCATGTGTAAAATAGGGTTTGGGTCAACAAAAAGTTGGCGAGTGAATCTTATTTAAACATTTGAAAGGATTAGTTATGTTGGTTATTTGAATAAAATTGTGCATAACCAAATATGAGTAAACGTAAATGTAAATTTAATCACAAAACACATAATATTAATTAATACACATGCACACACCAAATGAATGATTTTGAGGCACGCGATGTTCAACTCGTCTCCCACGAGGAACTGATGGGCCTAATGAATGATTTTGAGGCACGCGATGTTCAACCCGTCTCCAACGAGGAACTGATGGGCCTAATGAATTGATTTGCACGCAACTTGACTAAATGTAAACACACATTACAACAAACAATATTTACATTATAAGTTTAGATCATATAATGGTAATAGCACGAGTTTGAATAAGCGAATTAATTAAAGCGACACATGATACACCCCAAAACATGAATAAAAAGGGAAATTTGTAAGAATTCACTCACAGTGGGTGCGTTTTCTTGGATTGATGATGAATGCGCACGAATTTGGATTTAACCACGAGAGAAACTAACCTAAATAATAACATAATAATTTAATAAATAAATAAACTTTTATTTGAGATTAATATTTTTAATTAGTGTTCTTAATGGGATTGTTAGATTTATTTTTGTGAGTTTAAGGACATTTTCTAACTTTAAAAATATTATTTTTAAGTATTTTTAAATAATTTTCTGATTAAATAAATAAATAAAAATAAATAAAAATGTTGACCGTTGACCGTTGACCGCTGACCGGTCGGATTCAGTTTATTCATGCGTTGGGTGAGGTTCGAACTCGTGACCTCCCGTATACGTGCACGCAGCTCTACCAACTGAGCTACGTGTCTAACCAGAAATATTTCTGATTTTAATTATATTTATATACTGTTTCGATTATTCAGAATTTTATTTAATTTAAAAAGAATTTTAATTACTGAATCGGGGAGGGTTACGAGTCTCGAACCCGTGACCTGTGGCTTCATACGCACACAGCCCAACCAACTGGGCTGTGTGACTAACCCGGTTAAAATACAATTTTTATTTCTTTTAAGCATTTACTCCAGTTCATCTTCTTCATTTCAATAAGCAGACTGTTAAACCCGATTGTTTCGATTCATTAATCAATTCCTTTATTAAATTTTAAATAACTACACATGAGATTAATAAAAAAATGAGAGGGATTAGGTGAAAGATATACCGAACAGGGATCACCTGGTTCTCCGGCGAGATTCCGACGATAGCAGATTATTCCGGCTAGGTGTAACTTGCGACAAAGGCTCTACCAGAAGTTTGAGGTGAGTGTGGGTGACTTCTGTCGAAGCTCTAGAAGTCCTATTTATAGAGTAAGGCAATAATGGGATAGATTCGGTTTTCCGGTGACCAATTCCGGCGAAATTGGAAATCTCCGGCGACGAGTTTCTGAGAACTTCAACTACGAAAAAGTGTGCGGTCTTGAGCGAAAGGATTCCTGGAAGGTTGAGGGGGGTATTTATAGGGTAGAACAGGATGTATTGGGTCTGAATTTTGTCTTGATTCGCGGTCAAAACTTTTCCGGCGGTTACGACTGGAATTGGGGGTTAGACGTCGGTTATAACCGATGTCGACGTCGGTTATAACGTTCTAGTCAAAAGGAAAATGGCTAAACTCGCGGATTGCCGGATTTTTCCGGTGATTGCGAGTTCTGCCTCGCTGAAGTCCGGTTTTTGAATTCGAGTTTTAACTTAAGTATTATTTGTTTCATTGTTTATACAAACGAGTCAAGTGGCGGAGTGGTGTAGTGTTTGTTTGTTAAATCGGCTGACCCGGGTTCGAAACCCGGCAGCTTCCTTTTATTTTTTCTTCACTTGTTTTTTATTGTTTATTAATTATAGTTTTTAAATTCTAATATATTTATTAATTATATATTGTTTAAAATTAAAATGGACAATATTTACGCAACGAAATTTATAACTGACTATTCGATTAATAAAAAGCGGGTTTTGGAAACCCGTTTTTCGACGGATGTTACAGTATCCCCTACTTTTAGAAATTTCGTCCCGAAATTTAAGTAGTAGTGGTATATTTGACTTGAAGGGAGGGTGTTTTAATTTTGACGATTACATAATTAGAAGAGGGTGGGAGTTTAAATCTTATTTGAGGCGGTAACGTTCCTAGTAAGGGTTGAATACCCTGCCACAGGAATCGCTTTTTGATGCCTAAAGTATAAGAACGCGGAACATGGATAAACAGAGTTGATTGACTAAGCATGATTTTATGCATAAAAGTTTTTGAGAGAATTGATACGTTTGGAAAGATAAGGTTATATCATAAAATAAAACTTCAACCATGACGATACTAAAACCTACATGGAACCTCTCATAACCGCCTGACAATGCTTCTGATCTTTTGACAAGAATACTTATATATAGGAAGTACCAGCGGCGTATCCACCATACCCTTGTCAAATTTTCATTGACTTTGTCAGTAAGTTATGATTAGTTCTATGTGACTCTAAAACATAAACAAACACAACAGCCAAAGCTTGAGTCTCAAATCTGAAAGGATACATGATTGCATGATGACAGTACCTCTATCGTTTGTTATGATGAAGGGGGTTAGTCTATGTAAAAGTGAGACACAACCCAACTTCTTTGAATGATGAGATTGAGATACGTCGAGATGTATGATGATATGAATGTTAAATCAGTGAGTATAAAACAAAACTTGAAATAGTAATTCGCATTGAGATTCTTGGATACATAAATTTCAAATTTATAATTGAGATAACATAAAGAAAACATAAAAACTAGACGGTTGGAGTTGAGTCTTGATTCTTGGTGAGGGAAGACTAGTTGGGTGGTTCGTTTGGGCCGTTATTATCTTCAACAGGATTGGCGTTGATGTTGTAAGCTCTTCCTCTTGCTGGCGGTGGAGCTGGGTTTGCTTGATTTACTTGGTTAACTGGGTTTGCTTGAGCTTGGGCGTTTATGATGTTAACCAATCGAGGGCATGTGTTTCTAAAATGGGTAGGGTCGCCACAATTAAAACAAGCTCGAACATATGGAAACATGGGGTATTGGGGTTGTTGATATGTTTGGATCATGTTTTGAGTAGGGAGAGAGGTTTGGTTTTGAGAGGCGCGACAAGCCTTGCTCAAATGACCATAGCGTCCACAATTCGCACATAGTCGACAAGGTAAGGTAGATGGATGGTGATAAAAACAGGTGTTGCATTGAGGGTGAGGTCCAATGTAAGGTTTCTTATTTGGGTAAGTTGAGTTGGGTGCTACTTGAGTGATTGGGATAGCTTGGAGGGGTACGGCTTGTGAAGCTGGTTGATTGTGTTTAGTGACAGCGAAAATTTGCCCATCTCGTTTTCTTTTAGAAGTGGGTTGAGAAGGGGATTCGGTTTGGGTAGAGTTTGAGGTTTCAGTTGATGCTTTATCCTTCTTCTTCTCCTCCTTGAAGTCCTTATTTTGTATGCGGTTTTTCAGTGAGCTCTGTAGCTAACTCCATTGCTGCTTCCAAAGTTGCAGGTGTGGTACTTATTACAGGGTCTTGAATTTTTGAAGGAAGACCTCGAATGTAGTGCTCGATCAAACGGTAGAGGGGAGTGAACAAGTTGGGACCATCTGATTTAACTCAAGGAATCTCTTGTTGTATGTGGTGTGGCCGCCTTCCTTTTGTTTCAAAGAATAGAACTCATCCTCTAATTTCTTGATTTCGCTTCTTGGACAGAAACGTCTTGTCATGATCTCCCTCAATCCTTCCCAAGTCAAAGTCATAACATTCTCAGTACCTCGCTTGGCCTTCTCTGTATTCCACCATGTAAGTGCTACTCCAAACAAACGACCGGTAGCATATCGCACCTTGCGATCATCGGGGCAGTCGCAATTGAGAAAAGTGTTTTCCATCTCCTCGAACCAGTGGAGGAGAGCGGTGATACCTTCAGTTCCTTTGTATTTTGGAGGATCGCAGGATTTGAAATGCTTGAAGGTGCATTTAGTGGTATTTGGGGGAGGGTTGACAACATTTTGATCTTCTTGATTGATTGGGTTGACGGGACTAGCGGTAAGGGCTTGTTGAACTTGAACTACGATGTTGGGTATTACGGCCGCCATTTGTTGAGCGATTTGGGCAGCCATGCGCTCGCGGGATTTTCCTGATTTCATTTTCCTACGAGAGAGGCTAGAAGACATCTACAAGAAATACGTATCAAGAGTATGAGTTGGACGTTTTAGAGGTCATGTGTCGTATTTAGGAATGACATTCATAAAATAAATGAAGAATAATAAATTTACTACATCCATAGGATGTCTTGGGCTTTGCTCGTAATTGGGCCTTGCATGCCGCCATACTTCACCTTCGTAATCATGTGGGCCCCCATGATTACCGGGTCTTTCATATGGTTCGCATGTTTTAGCCTGGTAACGTACACTAAAACCCGGAGAAAATCGAGAAATATGTATGTAACGTATGAAATTCGGAGTGCATCCAGGTGTGGACACGGTGACACCTCAAAGTGGGGTTAGTTCGAACGACGTTTGGTGTGGCATGCTTTGGCCTAATAGGTCCTTCGTACTCTCATCGTTAGTCCCCAGGTAGGCAAACTGGTCCGTTATATTGGATTTATACGAATGCCAACCTAGACAGGACGTTCCGACTACCGGTACTTGTACCCTTACAGTTACTACATGCCCGTCGTAGAACTCACTTTGATGAGATTGAAAAACGAAAAATGCGACAAAATCTTGAATAAAGGAATATGAGGATGACTTGAATATGTGAACATTGAAATAGGCGTGATGAATGTATATGTAAGCTTGTTATGTTTGACAATAAGTATAACTCATTAAATATCTCACAATATGATAGTGGAAGTGTTTGCATGCATTTGTGTGTGTAATAAATATGAAACAAATAAACATCATGAGTTTGCATGTAACCACATAAATAATTAAAATCTAATCAACTATAGTATAGGCTCTAAGGGTCTAATAACCTATCATATATCCCTATAGTCAAAAGCTCTGATACCAATCTGTCACACCTCGACCCGCAGCGAAAATGGTGATCGGGGCATGATTGGGTTTTCATCAAAGCTCGTGACATTTACTATAAAGTTTCATATTTATTATTTCTTTTTAAAGAAGAACATTACAATAAACATACAAGTACAACATGTTCAAATACATATTTCATGACTTCATTATTTTTATTCTAAGGCAATTTCCTATGTGTTCCTTGTTTCAACCTGTCCACCTGTATCATGTGTAAAATAGGGTTTTGGGTCAACAAAAAGTTGGCGAGTGAATCTTATTTAAACATTTGAAAGGATTAGTTATGTTGGTCATTTGAATAAAATTGTGCATAACCAAATATGAGTAAACGTAAATGTAAATTTAATCACAAAACACATAATATTAATTAATACACACGCACACACCAAATGAATGATTTTGAGGCACGCGATGTTCAACTCGTCTCCCACAAGAAACTGATGGGCCTAATGAATGATTTTGAGGCACGCGATGTTCAACCCGTCTCCAACGAGGAACTGATGGGCCTAATGAATTGATTTGCACGCAACTTAACTAAATGTAAACACACATTACAACAAACAATATTTACATTATAAGTTTAGATCATATAATGGTAATAGCACGAGTTTGGATAAGCGAATTAATTAAAGCGACACATGATACACCCCAAAACATGAATAAAAAGGGGAATTTGTAAGAATTCACTCACAGTGGGTGCGTTTTCTTGGATTGATGATGAATGCGCACGAATTTGGATTTAACCACGAGAGAAACTAACCTAAATAATAACATAATAATTCGATAAATAAATAAACTTTTATTTGAGATTAATATTTTTAATTAGTGTTCTTAATGGGATTGTTAGATTTATTTTTGTGAGTTTAAGGACATTTTCTAACTTTAAAAATATTATTTTTAAGTATTTTTAAATAATTTTCGGATTAAATAAATAAAATAAAAATGTTGACCGGTCGGATTCAGTTTATTCATGCGCTGGGTGAGGTTCGAACTCGTGACCTCCCGTATACGTGCACGCAGCTCTACCAACTGAGCTACGTGTCTAACCGGAAATATTTCTGATTTTAATTATATTTATATACTGTTTCGATTATTCAGAATTTTATTTAATTTAAAAAGAATTTTAATTACTGAATCGGGGAGGGTTACGAGTCTCGAACCCGTGACCTGTGGCTTCATACGCACACAGCCCAACCAACTGGGCTGTGTGACTAACCCGGTTAAAATACAATTTTTATTTCTTTTAAGCATTTACTCCAGTTCATCTTCTTCATTTCAATAAGCAGACTGTTAAACCCGATTGTTTCGATTCATTAATCAATTCCTTTATTAAATTTTAAATAACTACATATGAGATTAATAAAAAAAATGAGAGAGATTAGGTGAAAAGATATACCGAACAGGGATCACCTGGTTCTCCGGCGAGATTCCGACGATAGCAGATTATTCCGGCTAGGTGTAACTTGCGACAAAGGCTCTACCAGAAGTTTGAGGTGAGTGTGGGTGACTTCTGTCGAAGCTCTAGAAGTCTTATTTATAGAGTAAGGCAATAATGGGATAGATTCGGTTTTCCGGTGACCAATTCCGGCGAAATTGGAAATCTCCGACGACGAGTTTCTGAGAACTTCAACTACGAAAAAGTGTGCGGTCTTGAGCGAAAGGATTCCTGGAAGGTTGAGGGGGGTATTTATAGGGTAGAACAGGATGTATTGGGTCTGAATTTTGTCTTGATTCGCAGTCAAAACTTTTCCGGCGGTTACGACTGGAATTGGGGGTTAGACGTCGGTTATAATGTTATAGTCAAAAGGAAAATGGCTAAACTAGCGGATTGCCGGATTTTCCGGTGATTGCGAGTTCTGCCGCGCTGAAGTCCGGTTTTTTAATTCGAGTTTTAACTTAAGTATTATTTGTTTCATTGTTTACACAAACGAGTCAAGTGGCGGAGTGGTGTAGTGTTTGTTTGTTGAATCGGCTGACCCGGGTTCGAAACCCGGCAGCTTCCTTTTATGTTTTCTTCACTTGTTTTTTATTGTTTATTAATTATAGTTTTTAAATTCTAATATATTTATTAATTATATATTGTTTAAAATTAAAATGGACAATATTTACGCAACGAAATTTATAACTGACTATTCGATTAATAAACGAAGCGGGTTTTGGAAACCCGTTTTTCGACGGATGTTACACGGGCAAGGTGGTTTCCATGATCTCATTGGTTAGACAATATTGAAGGTGTCTCGTGAGCATTCCGGTAACGACATCTCATCATACTCAGTAAATCCCACCAATAGCAAAGCTAAGGTAGGGTCTGAGGAGGGTGGATGTAGATAGCCTTACCTCTAACCCGTAGGAATAGAGAGGCTGCTTCCAGTGAGACCCCTGGCTCGATTGTAGTTTGTATCAAGCCTTGGACCTAAGGCACATAACACTCAAACAATCGGGACAAAGACCGATTGGTGCATGTACCCTCATGTCTTTCAGCTATCAACGCTGTCACATGATGCATGATTAACCATCCGCCTCTTTTAACGTTATTTTCACGAAGTAAAATAACGTTAAAGTTAGTACCATTTCACTTTTACCTCCCGGTAACGACATCTCGCGTTTACCAAAAAGAAAATGGATGATACACAAAATCATGAATTTAATATACTGCGTCAAAAATGGGTGATAGGTGAGACATAGATGAGTGCTAAATAAATGAAAATGAGACCCTACTTTGATTCAGTAACCTACATGATTCCAGTTCTATTTGTGTTGCCAAAGTTGAGCAAGAATCAAGATTTTGAATACAAGGAATCACAGTTCATAAGCATAGAAAACAGGTATGACATGAAAGACAATTGCAGGAAGAGTTTACACTTCTCAAGACTGGTTGCATTTTCAAAAATATCAGTTTAGCATATTAGATAAAATATACAATAGAGATGATGCTGTATTATAAACCTAAAGCCTGTTATAAGTGAAGTTATGTGGCATGAACAAAACAACATTAGCAATATAGCATGCCTCAAAGCTTACCAAAAGCAACAACTTCAAGAATAAATTCCCGATAAATAACCTTAAAAAACTGCATCCTGCACCTGCAAATGCGATCAGCAACGCCTTTACTTTTCTCTGACCCGTTCAATCCGCTTGTTTTCCCCAAAAAGTTTACAACTTCTTTTCTTTTTTTGCAGCTATTTACCCAGTGAGATCCTCAAAATCATATTGCATAAGAAGCCTATCTACCGTACTTCGACCAATCACTTGCCTTGAATATAGCTCTCTTAACACTAAAGCCGCCAGCTCCTTTTCACCTTCATGTGCAATCCCTTCAACGATAATCGTATAAGTCGTCTCGTTCGGCATGTACTCTTTCTCTATCATCATATCGTAAATCTCCAAAGACAAATCCGTCCTCTGAGATTTGCATAGCCCAAGTATAAGCGCGTTAAAATTGTCGATATCCGCCCTGCAATTACTTTCTTCGATAATGCTAAACACCTCCATTGCTTCATGTAACATACCCTCCAAGCACAACCCTCTAATCAACGACGAGTAAGTATACGAATCGGGTGTAAACCCGTATCTCGTCATTTCATAAAGAAGCTGAAACGCAGGGAAAGTATTCCCTTTTCGACACAATCCCGATATCACGTTCTTGTAAAAGTCATGATTCGACGAGTTTTGTTTACTGCTTAAACTGTTAATGATCGAAAAAGCTTCTTGCACCATGCCCACTTTACATAGCCCTGCAAGCGCGTTATACGTTCCCTCGTTTGGACTACAACCGCGATACGCCATCAAATCAAGAGACTTCATTACATCCTCCACCTTCTTCTCCTCACAAAGACGAGCTATGATCGGATTGTACGTAGCCGCAATCGGCTTGAACTCTCCCTTCGACATTTCATTAAGAACCTTGAGCGCGTTATCCGTTCTACCATGAAAAGCCAAAGAACTAATCAATATATTATACGTAACCAACGATGGTGACAACTGCGCTTCCACCATTTCAGCCAAAAGCCCGTTCGCCTCATCCCACCGTCCTTCACGACACAAGCTTCTCAATAAAATGTTATATGTCACAACATTCGGCGCAAACCCTTTCGATGGTAACTCCCGAAAAAATGACAACGCTTCATCTGTTCGATTCTCCTTACACAACCCCGTCAACAAAACATTATAACTCACCAAATTCGGCTCACCGCCTTTCGCCACAATATCATCCAAAAGCCTCATCGCCTCATCCACCCCTTGCTCCTTATACGCAGCCTCCAACAATATCGAATAAGTAAACGCGTTAGGCACCAACCCTTTCCCAACCAACTTATCGATAAACAACAACGTCTGGTTCAAATTCCCGAGCATACACAGCCCTCTAACCAACGAATTATACGTAACTGTATGCGTCGGATACCCATGATCCTCCATCTTCTCAACCAACTGCATAGCATGCCCAACATTCCCTCTCTTACACAACTGACTCACCAAGAAATTATACGAAGCCGCATCCGGGACCCCACCCGAATCGACTATCATTTCCATAACCTTAGTTGCTTTTCGGAGGCGTTTCGATTTACATAAATCGTATAATAATTGTGTAGCTTGATACACATCAGGTTTATGACCTTTGCCAAACATGTATTCTAGATATAAAAATGCATCATTTATTCTATAATCTTTGGTTTTGGAATCTGTTTTACCTGATCTCCAATTCGGTAGTGTGAACACTGATTCTTTTGAAGCTAATGCTGCTGTTTGTGTTGATGATGCTAAGGATGCTAAGTTTACTAAAACCCTAGAAAACCTGATTTTGGCGGGAAAGCGGTGAAATTGGGGGAGAATTTGATGGTTTTTGGAGTGGTTTGTTATCGGGGGTGTTGAATTTAGTAGAATTGCCATGAATGATGTTGGATTTGAATGGAAATTGTGGATTTTGGTGCATAAATGATGTGGCTTTTGAAGTGAATTGTGAGTTTGAAGATTAATATGAGAAGAGGATGAACGTACGAGATGCTGTTAGGGTTTGAAGAACGAAAAGGTGGATGTTATTGGCTCGAGTCTTGTCCACGACGATGGTCCTGTGAAACATCTTATCGTTGGGAGGGTGAGAAATGAGAATTGCTTTCTGTATTCTTGTTTTCTATACATACAAAAGAAATGTATAATGTTTGCACCTTTGGCTTTTATCTAAAACAACTTTGGCCCTCTCACTTTCAGGTTAACTTGGTTTTTAAGTCCAATTTGCTTCATTGAAACCGCTGTTTGACAGCCAGCAAAAAAGTTTACAGCAGTGCGCGAAAATGAACCTGGACAAACAAATTGAATTCAAGCATATAATGAGCACATGGAAAGAATAATTACATCAAGATGATGAGGATGAACGTGTAGGTTAAAACACAATTTTAAGTTTGGAAAAGAGATTCAACAGTACGAGTGTTCTTTTGTGAAAGAAAAGTCGACCCACCAGGTGTTTGATCAAATGCCTCAATGAAGTGAAGGTTTTAAAAAACTTGTTTCTTTAGCACTCTTGTGAAGTGGGAATTGGTTAAAGCGATTTGATCTTGTAATTCAGATTCAATTGTGATAATCTTTAACTATCCGCCATGGGGTAAGGGGTTATGTGGGGTACCATTTAGAGGGTGGGCAACCCGCGGTTGCTGCCCTCCTTCGTCTTGTATAGAATTTTACTGGTTTTCTACCCCCAACAACTCATCTCGAGTTTGGTGTACCGTTAGTGTGTTTTTTCTTCGGTGGCAATTAACATACGCGCATGGCTCCTACGAAAGGGGGTCGGAACGTTAAGTCAGTGGGCCCTGTGCAGGGCTCTGCTAGTGGTTTAAAGACCTGCCCTTTCAAATTTTTCCATGAATGTAAAGATGGCAAACCGGGGTCTGTGGGTTTTTTCCGCCTACTTGAATACATGCAAAGCACACACCTCAAGACAGAAAACCGAAAGCTATCTTTGAAGGAGGCTATCTCCAAGGACTTGGACCTTTTTTTGGATGTTGCGGAAGTTCTTAGGGAAGGGGATAAATGGTTATGTGGAAAGTGCATGGTGATGCATGCACTCAGTAGGGGATGCAAGCATGATAATGAGGTCGTGACGTTTGCCATGATCTCGGGGGATGTTGAAGATTTCATTGTTGGGATCCGGAAACCATGTCAAGTGGTGGTTGACACAAACCCACGTCACCCAGCAGGGCTCGGGGGTGATGTTAACCTACTCGAGCGTGTTTTCTCCCTCCCTATTCAGACTGTTAAAACCATTCCCCCCAGTTGCCGGCTGTTGTTTGCTCAGGTTCTAACAGGTGCTTTGCGCAAAGTGGTAGCGTCGCCAGGATCGGTTGACAATTGGGTCCAATTGTTTTTACTACCGCGTTGCACCTTGCGGGTGGTTAGACCATCCTCCAGACAAGAGCGAAGGTCATGGAACAAGAAATCTCTACAGTGTAGTAACATCTTACACGCGTTTACAATTTGGAAAAATGGGTATGGGTTTGATGATTTGGTCTCTTCCCTATTGGATAGCGTGGGCGAGACGGGGGCTTCAAGGGGAGAATGCAGGAGAGAGGAAGACAAAGAAATGAACCCTAATATTAAGCAATGTCTTCGGAAAGTCAGGGATGGACATTTCACAGCTGCGGTTAAGGTCCTATGCTCTAGTGGAGTTGCCCCGCTAGGTGATTCGACATTGAAAGCTCTTATTGATAAACACCCAGTGGTGCCGCCCCCGTCCTTGCCTTCCAACCCTTTGGCCCAACCCACTCTTGTTGTTGATGGGGAGTGTATACTCAAATGTATTCGATCCTTTCCTAAAGGGACGTCATGGCAGAGACGGGATACGGGCCCAACACTTGCTAGATGCTATTGGTGGCGAGGGCTCGGTGACTTCCTCAGGTTTGCTTACGAGCATTACTGAAGTTGTTAACTTATGGCTTGGGGGATCTTGCCCTAAGGTTCTTGCTGAGTTTGTTGCCTCGACCCCCCTCACCCCCTTATTGAAGCCTGATAAAGGAATTCGACCTATTGATGTGGGGGGTATTTGGCGAAGGTTGGTTTCAAAGGTGGCGATGAAGAAGGTCGGGAAAGAAATGACCCAGTACTTGGGTGACTATCAATTTGGGGTGGGGGTGCCAAATGGGGCAGAGGCGGTGCTTCACAGTGCAAACAGGTTTCTCAACTCATTTCATGCAGATGGTTCCTTAGCCTTGCTTACTGTGGATTTCTCCAATGCTTTCAACACGGTCGATCGCACAGCTTTTCTGCACGAGGTTCATCAGCGTTGCCCGTCAATCTATCGGTGGGTCCAATTTCTTTACGCCCAGCCTGCTAGGTTGTATGTTGGTAACGAGTGTATTGGAGCTACTACCGGAGTTCAACAAGGAGATCCCTTGGGGCCCCTTCTATTTGCCCTTGCCTTACATCCCCTTATTCTCCGGGTTCAGGACAGCTGTAAACTCCCGTTTCATGCTTGGTACTTGGATGATGGGACGATTATCGGCAACGCCTCTGAGGTTGCTAAGGCCTTAGACATCATCAACGAGGAGGGGCCATCTCTAGGGCTTTATCTCAACATTAAGAAAACAGAGGTTTTTTGGCCGACATGCGACGGGCGGAAAGTTCAGATGGGCTTTTCCCGAGAGGGATCGGTAGACCAGAGAAGGGGATTAAGCTCCTTGGTGGAGCTGTTAGTCGGGATCCTAGCTTTATTGAGGAGTTGGCAGGGCGGCGAGCCTCGGGGGCGGTTGACCTTATGAAACTCTTAACCTGCCTGAGAGATCCCCAATGTGAACTCCTTCTGCTAAGGTCGTGCATGGGGGTCGCTAAGTTACTTTTTGGGTTGCGGACTTGTCAACCGCATTTTATGGAGGATGCGGTATCTCGGTTCGATGATGGCCTTAGAGAGGCTATAGAAGACATAGTAGTGGGTGGCGGCCCCTTCTTTGGTGACCTCCAGTGGCGTCTGGCATCTTTGCCAATGCGTCTAGGTGGTTTGGGCCTCTTCTCAGCTCGAGATGTTGGGGCTTATGCCTTTGTGGCGTCTAGAGCTCAGTCTTGGGAACTACAGGATCATATCCTTCGAAACTGTGAGGTCGCCGGGCTTGACCCGGACTATCAGCAGGCGCTTGAACGCTTAAATGTCTCTCTCCCAGACTTGGATATTGGCGGTTTTTCTAATAAGGACACCGCCCCCTCGAAGCCACAAAAAACTTTGGCGAATGCTCTGTTTAGCAAAATCGCTCAAAGCCTGGGAGAAGCTTTTGATTTGTCATCCCACCAGAAGGCGGTGTTTGAGTGCCTGAAAGGTCCCCATGCTCAGGAATTTTTGACCATTATACCAATTGAGGGGTTGGGACAATGTATGTCTGCAGTAGAATATAGAGCCATTCTCAAATACCGGTTGATGATCCCTATGTACCCGGAAGATGATATTTGCCCGATATGTCGTAAAACTTGTATGGATAAATACGGGGAGCATGCAGTTCACTGTAAAGAGCTCCCTGGGTTCAAATATCGGCACGACTGGGTGCGTGATGCTTTGTGGGACATCTTAAGAAGAGCTGGGATTTCGCTAAGAAAGAGGCCACTGTGAATTTCCTCACGGACCCTATGGAAGGGAGATCTACTCTACGACCAGCGGATCTGCTCGTCTTTGGCTGGGCTGGGTGGAAACATGCTTGTGTAGACCTCACGGGGGTTTCCCCTTTGGTTGGTTTAAGGGAAAACGGGTTTGTAGCTGGACAAGCAGCAAGAAAGGCAGAATCAAAGAAAGTGGATAAGCACGCTAAAGCTTGCGCAAAGAACCAGCATGTCTTTGTCCCTTTTGCCTATCCACTTCTTGCCGAGGGTTCAACGGGTCGTCTACAGCAATTGTTCAACCCCAAGGGGGCAAGGGTTTATATTTGGAAGGTTAGGGTTTGCAATTCAGAAAGGATTGGCGGCGCAGCTTGTTGCCCGACTACCTTCTGTTTTGATGTAACTTGGCAAGTTTTCTGAATTTTGGAGTTAAAAAAAATTGCTTCTAAAGATAATTCCCTTCTAAAGATTATTCCCTGCAACATTGTTAAAACAAAGGGTATATCCTCCTAAACACCATTAGCCAAAACAAAGGGTATATCCTCCTAAGCTCAAAGAAACACCATTAGCCTTAACGCGGGAAGGGACTTCTGAGTTGAACTCTGACGTGAGAATAAGTGTAGGGTTCTTAGGAGTTAATAAGTATAGAGAGAACAAGAGTGTATAGAGTTCTAGAGAGAAAGAGAGAGTGAATACCTTTGTGAGTTGCATGGAGTGTTCTTATATAGGTAGGTCACCTACCCAAGGAACAACCTTCATACAACTGACCTTCTATTACTGGTAAGTCTTATCCTCAATGGTGTTTACTTATGTAGGTGGTCTTATCCTCTTGGTGTAAAGAGTTGGGTGTCTCAGGATAAACTTTATGTGCTTTTCGGTTAATGTCAGGTCACTTTGACTTTTCAATCTTGGTAATTGTGATGTTTATTAAGCTCCAAGCTCTGGCGCCTACATTCCTATTTCCTGCTTCCAGTGTAACGTTCCGCAAATTTTGCACTTTCTTATTTTTAGCAAGTCATGTTGTACTTTCCGTATTCGGACACTTGTACTCTCTTTGTAAGCTACTTTCGTTTCAAATGTAATTCGAGACTATTGATCATAATGAAAACGAAGCTATTTTTAATCATGTTCGTGTATTTATAATTAGTCTTATGTGCAACCGATGAACGATTCACGTTTGAACGAAATATTATTCAAGATCCTCGATCCTATATTATACTTTGACGTTCTATGCTCACTAAACTAATTGAAGCTTGTAAAGTAATGAAATTCGTATCCTAATCCTTCAGCTCGAAATCTTCGCAAAATAAATAATCGTTGAAAGGTTTTATCGTTAATTTAATTCATTATAAATATGAGTATATATTTATTAATCGTTTAATTAATTAAATTAATTAAATTTTATTCTTTTTATTTTATAAAAATAATCTAGCTAGTCTCGTTAGAATTTAAAGTTAGGTGATATAAGCTAACCAAGTTAGTTAATTGTAAAGTTAGTTTTCTTTTTTTTTTTAAGATAACATAACTTAACTTAGTTAATTTAATCCCTAAGGGTCAAGGGGTTGTTCGAGTAATTAACTGAAAGTATAATAACAGGGGGCTGATGTGTAATATATCAATGTTGTATTTCAAAAAAATATGGTGGAGACGGGGATGAAACCCAGGTCTCGCACCTAGCGGACGCGCACACCAACTAGCTGAGCCATGTCTTCACATCAATTAGAACCCGGCCCAAAATTCATTTATACACTCGTTAAAATGAACCCGGCAGCCGTGACCAGGCCCTTTTTCAGCGCGTTTTACCGAGATATTTGTGTTTATTTGAGTTTCAAACTCATTTTTAACATTTATTTCCCAACCACAACCTAACCTAACTCTCCCCTATAAAACCCAAACATAATCCAAGCATTTTGCACTTTGAAAATCATCAAAAACACTCTCAAATCCTCCTCTAATCAGCTGATAATCACGAATTCGAGCAGATTCATACCAAGTTACAAAAGTATGCATAACTCTCTCATTTCTGAACCTTTTCACTTGATTCTTTTTCCCACTTACTTGGAACAACCTTCAGAACATTTCTGGAGGTTTTCCATGGAAAACCAAGCTCTGGAATGTCACCAAAAAGGCTCCAAAGTGGACTGTTCGTTTCTGTTTTCATCTAAACTTGTTAATCTTAGTTGAACTTGAGTCTAACTCATCTCAAACCTATGTCCTAATGCTTATAACCTCATCTATGTTTAGTTAGGCTTAAAAACAAGGCCGAGACAAGTGAAATCAGAGGTTAAAACCTCACAAACTTTCTGTTTTAGTTAGGTTTTTACCCCACAAGTAGTGTTCAAGCTTGAAGCTTAATGAATGTGTGATAGTTGGACTAGCTTGGGCTATCCTTCACAAAAAATCCACTCACTACTTGATGTTCTTCCATACATTAGTTGTTATTATTTCATTAATACTTGTAAGTTCATGACCCTCCTTGTTGTTTATGACAAGTGTAGTGGTGAACAATGGAGGTACCTAAATGGGAGCTTTGTTCTTCCTACCTCATGCATGATTCCTATGATATGCCTAAATGAAGACTTTAATCTTCTACCTCATGCTTGACATATATGATATAATATACAGTATGTAATACCTATGTAACATTCAAATAATCAAACTCTTGGTGATGAACTAATGGACATTCGTCAAGCTAGTAGGTTATATCATCTTAGGCCTTGACAACTTGTCACGATTCTAATGGAACCTTGTTCCATGAAAGCATTTAAACTCTTTTAGAGTTTCATAGTGTCAAGAACCAGTGTCATAGGTGTTAGATGATTATTTTCTTATGTTTAATTTCATGTTGTTTAAATTCCGAATCTAATCTTCCGTTATTCCCCAAACTCACACACATACGTTCCTTTATGTAGAAGGGTAAGGTACTCCAAACTAAACAACCAACACTCGCGGGGTATCAAGTAGGAAAGCTTGCAAAACTGTGAGTATACTCGACCCCGTTTTCCTTTTTATCACTTTTGGGTGCAACATGTATGCTATACAAAATTACACTTCACATGAAACTATTTTAAATTCTATCCATGCTTAACATGAAACTATGTGATGCTTGTTAGACTTGTATACTAATGTAAACTATTCGTATCAATATATGCTTCATTAACTTTGCTAGCCTACCTTAACAATTATAGCGCTATAGGATTAACGCACCGCCCACGAAACTTGGGGTATTGTTAAGTTAAACATGTTAACCTCCTGCTACTCTATTGGGACACGCTATTTTAACATGTTGGATTATTGGGTTGGACATATAGTACACCGTTTCAGCATGCTAGTAAACTTGCATATTATGATTCATGTTTGATATGAGACTTTAAACAATTTTATTCCATATTGTGCTATGTAACAAAACTTTTATGCTCGCCAACTTTTTGTTGATATATTTTAACACATGTTGCAGGTTGATTGATGAGACGATGTTGAGAAGAATGCAATTTAGGTGGACTTAGATACACACCTAGATAAATTTTGTTATTTTAATATTATGTTATGAACAATGTTGCCTTTTATTTGCAACCTTTGTATGACATTTTAGTCTTGAAATGAAATTCGAATTTAATTTATATTGTCACATAGGATATGAAGTTTTGAGCAATTTGTTCGTCTCATCCCGATGTTTCCGCCGTCGGTTAGGGTGTGACAGATTGGTATCAGAGCAATAACTATAGGGAATTAGGAAAAGTAGGAATGCTTTGCCCTAGTCTACAGTTTTAGGAACTTGATTCTTATTTGTTGTTTAAAACTTCATGCATTCTACCTTATTTGCTTCCTATTTCTTCTTCTTTGGTCAATTAAACTTACGTGCCTTTCCTAAGGCTAACACAAATACACTTGAAGACTTGAAGACACTCTTACTTTACCCACGAGGCGATTTGCACCAAATCAGGCTCAATGGCCCACATTTTTTTGTGAAACCCCTCATTCCGCGTATTCGATTTTGCACGAAGTTACGCCATCAAGCTAGGAGTGATATCCACATCTTGATGGAAAGCTTCCATTTCATACTCTAGTGTGTCACACCCCAACCGATGGCGGAAACATCGGGGTAGTGGCACTAGGCGAACCAGATTGTCTCATGAGAACTTCCATAACACTATTTAAGCGACAATATTTAAATGTTAATATCCCATACTACTAACATAAAATCCTTAAACAGGTTACAAAATTTAAGCACTCTCATAATACAAATCAAGTTCGATATCCCCTAGATTTCTATTACAATGCGTTTCTAGAAGACCAATCCTAATCCAATTGCAAGTAGACAAATCTTCAACCTGCCACATATGTTAAAATAAAACATCAATACAATTAAGCAAAGGTGAGCATACAGGTTTTACGTACATAATAGGTATAAAAGCGTTTAGCATACACCGCATGACATATGCAAGAGTTGTGAACTATGTAACTACTTAGATTCAAGTAAACCAACAAACCGCGATTGATCGAGGCATGCGAACAAGTGTCCACATCCTAAAGAGAAAATAAATGAGAAATAAAATGTGAGCCTTAACAACCCTGGGCCTCCGGGTGGCCGGTCAACCTCTAGTATACAATCATGTTAAGGGTGGCGTACAAGAAATCAAGCAATACATATAATTTAGTAGATTCATGTATAGTCATGTAATTTAGCGGGTTGCGAATGAGCGTTTGCGAGTTGTGTGATGTGATTTGATATACGAATATATGTGACACCCAAAAGTGCGTTTAAGCGTAAAAGGGTTCAAGTATACTCACAGATGGTGCGTTTAAAGAGAGATATGGGATCTGAGATGAGTTGAGGAGAGCGCCGGATCAGCCTGTAAGCGAACAGAAGTGCATCAGTCTTCCGAAATGCTGAAACGGTTAACGGTTGAAGGGGGCAGCAGAGAAGTTCGGGCGAACTTCTACTCTGAGGTACAAGTTCGGGCGAACTTGCATGTCTAGACTTACTGAAAGTACAAGTTTGGGCGAACTTTCCCAATTGTTGAGTGGGATACAAGTTTGGGCGAACTTGTCTGATTTCCTTGGAAATCAGTACAAGTTCGGGCGAACTTGTGTAATTGGTTGGAGATTTGATCAAGTTCGGGAGAACTTGGTCACCACTCTGGTGACAAGTTCGAGCGAACTTGATGCTTTCTGAGCGAACTTAACTGTTTTGGCATCCAAATCGTGCGTTTTCGCGTCGTTTGCTGAGGAAATCGAGTGTCCATCCCTCCAACCTTAAGCCACTGAGTAAAAGTTAGGCTGGAGAGGTCTTTTGGAGCGAGTTTAGCCATTTTACAGAAACTCGGCTAATCCAGGCGAACTTGAAGGTTCGTACGGGTTAGTCCAGCTTATGTAAAGTGACGATTTCGTCCTTGTGCTTCCGGATCTGAGATCTTGCTTGACAACGCCTCGTTCCACTTCAAAGTGAACGAAACATACGTCATTTAGTCCGAATATTGTGTAAAAATTGATGTTTGAAAGGTTTTACTTAGATCTAAACATAGATCTAAGTGAAAAACAGAAGTTTTTATGGAAAAAGATGAAGATTTTCGTAAATAGAATAGATGTGATGAAAACGAAGGCAAAGCCTTGTGCAAAATCGTTGTAAAAACGTTGTTGTAGCTTGAAAATGGGTTGAATCTTACTTAGAAAACAAAGGGTTTTGGTTTTGGGGAGCTCCGGGTGAACTTGCAGCAAGTTCAAATGAGAAGAGGAGCTGGGTATTTATAGGTGAGGAAGAGAGATGGGCTGGATACATCAAGTTCGGGCGAACTGTATCAAGTTCTAGCGAACTTGCATGTGTCCTGAGTACTAGGATAAGTCCGGGCAGACTTGTTGAGCTTTAAAGGATTTCTGTTGGTCTGGAACAAGTTCGAGCGAACTTGTGATGTATAAGTTCAGCCGAACTTGACCTATTGGCCAAGTTTTGTTTGTTTGTTTCACGCTAGGAGTTCGTTTGGCGATTCGGTTCGTATTAGATAGTTACATTAAGCGTTATAATTGATACAATAGTGCGATTTAGCGATTCGTGCGAGTGAGAGCGTTGCGATAGTGATTGTAACCATAACATAAACACACATAAAACATAATTCCACATAATTAACTGCGTTTTGCCATGCGATGAGATAAGCGATGCGATGGCACAAGTGTTTATTAAACAATACACACTTGGCTATTAAGGTAACATAGTTACTTGTGATTGCGATGAATTAGCGTTACGTTTAATAAGCGATTAGATGCGATATAGTTGTAATAAAATATAATTATCTTAACATAAACTTTCTCATAACCGAATCTCGGAGTACAACGATAAATACAATGGAACAAAAAGGAAAATAATAACAACGAATTTCCGAGTTGTTACAGTTTCCCCTACTTTAGGAAATTTCGTCCCGAAATTTAAGTAGTGGCCGTAACAAAGAGATGTGGATATTTGGCCTTCATATCACTTTCCAATTCCCAAGTGAACTCGGCACCGCGTTTGCCTTCCCACCGAACCTTTACAATGGGAATGCGAGAGCACCGTAGTTTCTTGGTCTCTCGGTCCATGATTTCGACTGGCTTTTCCACGAAATAGAGAGTCTCGTTAATCTGCAAATCCTCGAGGGGTACATGGAGATTCCCTACGGCTAGGCATTTCTTGAGGTTCGAGACATGGAAAGTCGGATGGATGTTGTTGAGTTCCTCTGGTAATTCGAGTCGGTAGGCCACTTTGCCAATTCTTTCCAGAATCTTAAAGGGACCAACGTATCGTGGCGCTAGCTTTCCTTTCTTTCCAAATCAGATCACTCCTTTCCTAGGTGCAACCTTTAAGAGAACGTGATCTCCAATTTCAAATTGCAGGGGCTTGCGGCGTTTATCGGCATAACTCTTTTGACGACTCCGAGCTTTCAAGAGATTGTCTCTAATTTGGAAGATCTTGTCTGTCATTTCTTGAATTAGCTCGGGACCGGTGATTTGCGCTTCTCCGATCTCGTGCCATGCAATAGGCGATCGACATTTTCTTCCATACAGTGCCTCAAAAGGAGCCATTTGAATGCTGGTATGATAACTATTATTGTACGAGAATTCAATTAAAGGTAAATGCGTATCCCAATTACCATCGAAATCTATGATGCACGCACGAAGCATGTCTTCTAGGGTGCGGAGGTTTGAGGATGAAAAGCGATACTGATATTAAGCGTAGTACCGAGAGCGGATTGAAAAGTCTCCCAGAGACGTGAGGTAAAGCGGCCGTCGCGGTCAGAGATGATGTCACGAGGCGTCCAGTGTCGACATGTGACTTCATCGGTATAGATTCGTGCTAATCGTTCCACCTTAAAGTCTTCTCGTATAGCAATAAAGTGTGCTGACTTATTAAGACGGTCAACGATAACCCAAATGCTATCGTGACCAGAAGAGGTGCGAGGGAGTTTCGTAACAAAGTCCATGGTTATGCTCTCCCACTTCCACATCGGGATGTCGGGTTGTTCGAGCAAGCCAGAGGGCCTTTGATGTTCGACTTTAACTTTCGAACAAGTTAAGCACTTTGAGACGTATACGGCGATATCCTTTTTCATGCCCGACCACAGTACTTAGGAAGAAGGTCCTGATACATCTTGTCGGCTCCGGGATGAATGGAGTATCAAGATTTATGAGCTTCGGTCATTAGCAGTTCACGAAGATTATGACGGCTAGGAATCCAAATACGATCGAGATAGTAATAAATACCATTAGGTTTAACAACAAGCTGAGTTTCGGCACCACACTTCATTTCCTCTTCAGGGTATTTTCGTTAAAACAAGCAAATTGGGCGGAGCGAATCATAATTTCGAGATCATTCAAAGCTTGAGAGTCACGAACACTATACACATAGCTTCGTCGACTTAGAGCGTCGGCTACGATGTTTGCTTTGCCAGGATGGTAAGGTATATCACAATCATAATCGTTGAGAAGTTCAACCCATCTGCGCTGGTGCATATTCAGTTCCTTTTGATTAAAGATATGTTGTAAGCTCTTATGGTCGGTGAAGACCGTACGCTTTGTACCGTAAAGGTAGTGTCGCCATATCTTTAATGCAAAAACAACTGCACCGAGTTCGAGATCGTGGGTTGTGTAGTTCTTCTCATGGATCTTGAGTTGTTGAGATGCATACGCAATAACCTTGTCTCGTTGCATAACAACACTACAAAGACCAAGATTTGAGGCATCGCAACACAACCGTCGGGTAGAGTGAGTACAGGAGCGTTGCATAGCATACGCTTGAGGGTCGATAATTGAGATGCATACGCGATAACCTTGTCTCGTTGCATAACAACACAACCAAGACCAAGATTTGAGGCATCGCAACACAACCGTCGGGTAGAGTGAGTACAGGAGCGTTGCATAGCATACGCTTGAGGGTCGACAAGGCTTCCTCTTGTTTGGAGTCCCAAATGAAAGGCTTGTCCTTATGAGTTAAAGCAGTAAGCGGAACGACGATTTTTGAAAAGTCGGCGATGAATCGACGTAGTAACCCGCCAATCCTAGAAAAGAACGGATTTCAGATGCATTCGGCGTAATCCAATTCTTGACAGCTTCGATCTTTGCAAGGTCGATATGAATTCCTTGACTGTTAACGATGTGGCCGAGAAACTGGACTTCTTCGAGCCAGAATTCACATTTAGGGAATTTAGCATAAAGGCGATTTCCTTGAAGAAGTTCGAGAACTAAACGAAAATGGCGTGCATGTTCGGCTCTCGACTTCAAGTAAATAAGAATATCATCGATAAACACAATGACGAAACGATCTAAGAAGGCTTTGCACACACGGTTCATCAAATCCATGAAGACCGCGGGTGCATTTGTGAGACCAAAAGGCATGGCCATGAATTTGAAATGGCCATAACGGGTACAAAAGGCAGTTTTCGGAATATCTTCTTCTAACACGCGCAACTGATGATAACCGGAACGTAAATGGATCTTAGAAAAACAAGTAACACCTTGAAGTTGATCAAATAAGTCGTCGATTAGAGGAAGAGGATAGCGGTTCTTTATCGTAAACTTATTAAGTTCACGATAATCGATGCACATTCGGAACATCCTATCTTTCTTTTTCACAAAAAGCACGGGTGCGACCCATGGTGAAGTGTATTAAACCATTATCAAGAAGCTCTTGAAGTTGGCTAGATAGCTCGCGCATTTCGGATGGTGCAAGACGATAGGGAGCTTTAGCAACGGGAGTAGCACCGGGAATTAAATCGATACGAAATTCAACATCACGAGTAGGGGGTAAACCAGGTAAATCGTCGGGAAAGACCTTAGGAAATTCACAAACAACGGGGAGATCTTTAAAGGTTTTCTTTTCTTTCTCCGGGTTCACGATGTGGGCTAGGAATGCGATGCATTGCTTTCACAAACACTTGCTCGCTTGAGTACATGACATAAGCATCAACTTCTTTGAGGGAGTTTCACCGTAAACATGGAGTTGATCACCGTTAGAAAGAGGAATACGAATCATTTTATCGAAACAAACAACTTCAGCACGATTTTCACGAAGAAAATCCATGCCTACTATGATATCGAAGCTTCCTAACTGCATAGGTATGAGGTTGATCGAGAAGTTGTGGTTGTTGAGATCGAGAGAACAACCACGTAAGATGGAGTTAACGGTAACGGTTCTTCCGGTGGGGACTTCCACATCGAAAGTCTTTGGGAGTTTAGCGCGTTTACATTTTAAAACCTTTTCGAATTCTAACGATACAAAACAATTATCGGCACCAGTATCAAACAAACAAGAATCATAAATACCATTAACAAGGAACATACCGTTGACAACATTGTTGTTATTCTGGGCCTGGCGATGATTGAGATTGAAGGCTCTTCCACGTGCAGCTTGTGGTTGCTGCTGCTGAGGCTGCGGTGGCTGTGGCTGAGGCTGCTGCTAAGGCTCTTACTTCACGACCTTGTTTGGGCAGACATTGCTGAAGTGGTTTGGGTCCCCACAAGTGTAAAAAGCACGGGCCTTTGGGGCTAGCGCTTGCTGCTGGAACTGCTGCTGGTTAGCCTGAGGAGTACGAGGTGGAGCTGGTAGAGCTGGTGCTGCTGGAGCTTATGGAGCTTGCTGACGAGGGCCTGAACGACAACTGACAGTAAAGTGGCCGTAAATGTTGCAGTTGGTGCAGAAACGGCAATTGCCTCAACCGCATGGTGATAAGTGCACTTCAAGCACAGTGGATGAGGACCAGTATACGCACGCTTTACCAGCGGTGCGTTCGGTGCGGCAGATTGTAATGGCTGAGGGTTTGGTGGAGCAGCGAGGGCAAAGTTCTTGCTCGGGTTTTCTCTCTTGCGACCATGGCGACTAGGCTTTGATTCTCGAGACTGATCGGAGGGAGCTGTTGATTCGGTGAGGGCCTGTTTTGCAACCTTGATGTTCTTGAAGTAACCAACCTGAACCCTTTTGTCGTTGATTTCTGCGGTGAGCTGATAGGTTTCCTCAATGGTGACAAGGCGTGCTTCTTGAACAAAATCAGCGACGCAATCAGGTAAAACACGCAGATATTTTTTGATTGCTTTCTCGGTAGTGTCCACCTGACCGGGACAGATAATGCTCAACTGCTTGACACGAGCTGTTAGGCCAGACACATCTGGACCGTCTTGTTTGATATCCCAAAACTCACTCTCCAGCTTTTGAACTTCATGTGGAGGAAAGAACTCTTTCACCATGATTTCCTTGAGTTCCTCCCAAGTGCGCCCGTAAGCTTCGTCGTTTCCGCGCTTGCTGTGCTTTCTTGTCCACCAATCGAGAGCCCTCGATTGGAACACGCCGGTGGCGTTGATAGTACGCAGAGCTTCGTGGCATCCACTCTGGTGGAAGGTAACCTCGATGGAATCGAACCAGTGGAACATAGCACTTGGTCCTTCAGTACCAGAGAAAGTGAGAGGTCCACATGCTTTAAGCTGCTTGAAACTGAACGAAGTCTTTGGCGTGTCGGTCTTAGAATTGACGGACGAATTGATGTTGCCAGCATGGATCTCGCTGACAATTTGGGGAATGACTTTAGCCATCTGCTTGGCTACCAATGAAGCGATGCACTTATCAGCGTTGTTGCGCTGAATGTTCCTCCGCGTGTGAGATCCCATGGAAGACATCTACATGAAGGATTTGATTGGATGCGATTCGATTACAGTAGGTTTATGTTTAAAAGTTTACTTATTATTATTATTCAGGTAAGACACAAAATCACATAAGTATGTAGGCAAATAAACACGTAGGCAGATAAACACATAGGCACATAAGCATATAAGCACGTAGTCACATAATTCATGTAAGCATATACTTTGCACGTATTCACCTTCTTATAAGTAAAGCGTAGCGCGTTTGAGATGCGATATAATAGCGTAGTAAGCAAGTAACACTGCGTATGAGGCATGAATGTCCTCATGAGCGTAGGCGAGTTGCGCGATTAGTTTGGTCGGTGAATTAATTAGCGTTTTAGATTACGAGATCTGTGCGAATAGTGCATATATCGATGGAACGTAAATGCGATAAATCTAGAAATCGATAAAGCGAGAAATCGAATAAAGCGTAAAATTCATAAATTTAAACACATAAAAAATAAATAAACTCGATGATGCGTAAAATCGACGACTGCAGGATTAAATCGATTTTGGAGCGTCATGGGTTTTGAGTGTAACAACTCAGAATTTTCGTTGTTAACCTTTTCTTTTTATTTTCCGTTGTACCTCTCCTTGTAAACCTGAGATTTGAATTATAAGAAAGTTATGTTAATTAATTGTGTTGATTTAAAATTCTATCACATCTAATCGCTTATTAAACGCTAATTCAATCGCAATCACAAGTAGTTATGCTACTATACGAGCCGAGTGTGTTATTGTTTAATAAACACTTGTGCCATCGCATCGCTTATCTCATCGCATCGCAAAATGCTGTTAATTATGTGGAATTATGTTTTATGTGTGTTATATTTGTTTATGTTATGGTTACAATCGCTATCGCAACGCTCTCACACGCACGAATCGCTAAATCGCACTATTACGTCAATTATAACGCTTAATATATACATCTAATACGAACCGAATCGCCAAACGAACACTTAACGCGAAATAATCGAACAATGCTTGGCCAATAGGTCAAGTTCGGCCGAACTTGTGCATCACAAGTTCGCCCGAACTTGCCTAAACCATCAAACTTCTCAAAATATCACAAGACCGCCCAAACTTGTCTCATATATGCAAGGAACACACAAGTTCGCTCGAACATGTAACAAGTTCGCCCGAACTTGATGTTCTAGCTCGCCATTCTCACTCCACCTATAAATACTCAGCTCCTCTTCTCATTTGAACTTGCTGCAAGTTCGCCCGTAGCTCCACAAAACCGAAACACTTGTTTTCTAAGTAAGAATCAACCCCTTTTCAAGCTACAACAACATTTTACAACGATTTTGCACAAGGCTCCGCCTTCGTTTTCATCAAATCTCTTCTGTTTACGAAAATCTTCATCTTTTTATGCAAAACTTATGTTTTTCACTCAGATCTATGCTTAGATCTGCACAATCCTAAGTGAACTTGTTTGATGTTGTAGGGGAATGACAAGTTCGGGCGGACTTGGTCAAGTTCGGGTGAACTTGATCAAGTTCGGGCGAACTTGATCAATTTCAAGCGAACTTGCCCCCAAGTTCGAGCGAACTTGTCTGTTCGTATCAATTTCGGCGTTTAATCGATGTGTAACGGTCTGATTTGGTATCCTAACTATAGACTAGGTCAAACATGGCAGTTCTACCTAATCTCCCTATAGTTATGGCTCTGATACCAATCTGTCACACCCCAACCGATGGCGGAAACATCAGGGTAGTGGCACCAGGCGAACCAGATTGTCTCATGAGAAATTCCATAACACTATTTAAGCGACAATATTTAAATGTTAATATCCCGTACTACTAACATAAAATCCTTAAACATGTTACAAAATTTAAGCATTCTCATAATACAAATCAAGTTTGATATCCCCTAGATTTCTATTACAATGCGTTTCTAGAAGACAAATCCTAATCCAATTGCAAGAAGACAAATCCTCAACCTGCCACATATGTTAAAATAAAACATCAATACAATAAAGCAAAGATGAGCATACAGGTTTTGCATAAATAATAGGTATAAAAGCATTTAGCATACACCGCATGACATACGCAAGAGTTGTGAACTATGTAACTACTTAGATTCAAGTAAACCAACAAACCGCGATTGATCGAGGCATGCGAGTAAAAGTGTCCACATCCTAAAGAGAAAATAAATTAGAAATAAAATGCGAGCCTTAACAACCCCGGGTCTCCGGGGGCGGGTCAACCTTTAGTATACTATCATGTTAAGGGTGACGTACAAGCAATCAAGCAATACATAGAATTTAGCAGATTTCACGTATAGTCATGTAATTCAGCGGGTTGCGAATAAGCGTTTGAGAGTTGTGTGATGTGATTTGATATACGAATATATGTGACACCGAAAAGTGTGTTTAAGCGTAAAAGGGTTCAAGTATACTCACAGTTGGTGCATTTAAAGAGAGATACGGGATCTGAGATGAGTTGAGGAGAGCGCCGGATCAGCCTGTAAGCGAACAGAAGTGCACCAGTCTTCCGAAATGCTGAAACGGTTAACGGTTGAAGGGGTAGTAGAGAAGTTCGGGCGAACTTGTACTCTGAGGTACAAGTTCGGGCAAACTTGTATGTCTAGACTTATTGAAAGTACAAGTTCGGGCGAACTTCTCCCAATTGTTGAGTGGGATACAAGTTCGGGCAAACTGGTCTGATTTCCTTGGAAATCAGTACAAGTTCGGGCGAACTTGGTCACCACTCTGGTGACAAGTTCGAGCGAACTTGATGCTTTCTGAGCGAACTTGACTGTTTTGGCATCCAAATCGTGTGTTTTCGCGTCGTTTGCTGAGGAAATCGAGTGTCCATCCCTCCAACTTTAAGCCACTTAGTAAAAGTTAGGCTGGAGAGGTCTTTTGGAGCGAGTTTTGCCATTTTACAGAAACTCGGGCTAATCCGGGCGAACTTGAAGGTTCGTACGGGTTAGTCCAGCTTGTGTAAAGTGACGATTTCGTCCTTGTGCTTCCAGATCTGAGATCTTGCTTGACAAAGCCTCGTTCCACTTTAAAGTGAACGAAACATACGTCATTTAGTCCGAATATTGTGTAAAAATCGATGTTTGAAAGGTTTTACTTAGATCTAAACATAGATCTAAGTTAAAAACAGAAGTTTTTATGGAAAAAGATGAAGATTTTCATAAATAAAATAGTTTTGATGAAAATGAAAGCAAAGCCTTGTGCAAAATCATTGTAAAAACGTTGTTGTAGCTTGAAAACGGGTTGAGTCTTACTTAGAAAACAAAGGGTTTCGGTTTTAGGGAGCTCCGGGCGAACTTGCAGGAAGTTCAAATGAGAAGAGGAGCTATGTATTTATAGGTGAGGAGGAGAGATGGGCTGGATACATCAAGTTCGGGCGAACTAGTATCAAGTTCGGGCGAACTTGCTACAAGTTCGAGCGAACTTGCATGTGTCCTGAGTACTAGGACAAGTCCGGGCAGACTTGTTGAGCTTTGAAGGATTTCTGTTGGTCTGGAACAAGTTCGGGTGAACTTGACCTATTGGCCAAGTTTTGTTCGTTTGTATCGCGCTAGGAGTTCGTTTGGTGATTCGGTTCATATTAGATAGTTACATTAAGCGTTTTAATTGATAGAATAGTGCGATTTAGCGATTCGTGCGAGTGAGAGCATTGCGATAGCGATTGTAACCATAACATAAATGTAACAACTCGAAAATTCGATTGTTATCTTCCATTTTGTTTTTCTGTTTATCTACCTTTGTAATCCCGAGATTCGGTTTATAATAAAGTTTATGTTAAGTAATTATTGTGTTTTACGTTATTATCGCATCTAATCGCTTATTAAATTGCAAGGCTAATCTCATTGCATCGCAAATCGCAGTATTACGTGGTTTTATGTTATTTATGTTTTATGTGTGTTTGTGGTTATGATTACGCTCACTATCGCATCACTCTCGCACACTCGAATCACTAAATCGCACTATTATACCAACTATAACGCTTAACGCTTTAATTTAACGCTTAAAATAACTAACTAATACGAACCGAATAACCAAACGAACTCTTAACACGAAATAAACAAGGAAAACCCAACTTTTAGGACAAGTTCGCTCGAACTTGGTGATACCAAGTTCGGCCGAACTTGACTGGCCAAACTTGGAATCTCTTTTCCTCCTCTATGTTTGCTCGAACTTGTCTGAGCCTCTAAGGACTCAGCAAGTTCGGCCGAACTTGACTGATCTCCCTTCAAAATCTGCTAAGTTCGCGCGAACTTGCCCTCACCAGCTCACCTTTTTGCCTTCTCCTATAAATACCAAGCTCTATTCTCTCATTTGAACTTGCTGTAAGTTCGCCCAGAGCTCTCAAAACCCGAAACCTTCGTGTCCTAAGTAAGAATCAACCCGATTTCACTGCCACAACGTTTATCAATGATCTACAAAGGTTTACAAACGATTTTGGCACAAGGCGTAGCCTTTGTTTTCATCAAAACTCATTCTTTTACGAAAACCTTCATCTTTTTCTTCAAACTTCTGTTTTAAGCTTAGATCTACACAATACGAGTTCGTTTGGCGATAGTAGAGACTTCCCAAACACGAGATCTGTAAGATCTCGGCTTGTAAGTGATAGATCTGAGAAAAGCCTTTGAAAACCATTGATTTCTACACAAGATACGGACTTTTGATGATGTTTTGTTCATTTTCTGGTATGAAACGAAGCATCTATCATTCAAGATCCCAGATCTGGAAGCACAAGGACGTTTATGTTGGTTTACACAAGCCGGACTAATCCGAACGAACCCCGAGTTCGCCCGGATTAGCCCACGCTTTTGTAAAACGGCTAAAACAGCTCTAAAAGACCTCTCCGACCTAAGTTTGCTCAGTAGCACAGGGTTGGAGGGATGAACACTCGATTTTCCTCAGCAAACGCCGCGAAAACGCAAGATTTTGGACCCGAAAACATCAAATTCGCTCGAGAATCACCAGCTCCTTGGTCAAGTTCGACCGAACTTGCACCCAGATGGGTCAAGTTCGACCGACTTGGGTTAATTTTACCAAAATCTCTTACAAGTTCGCCCGAACTTTCCTTGCTAGTAAGGTTTTCTTACAAGTTCGCCCGAACTTGACAAGTCACCTAAGGAAACCCATCAAGTTCGACCGAACTTGACTCAACTTCATCAGATTCATTCAAGTTCGCTCGAACTTATGTGTTTACGTGGATTATGTGCTTGATAGTATGGGATATTGAATCTTGATTTTGTTGAAATGTAATGGTTATTTTGAAGGTTTATGAGTTTGATAGTATGGGATATTGAATGTTGATTTTTTATCTTTGAAATGGTTGTTATGGAAATCTCTTGACCAATCTGATTCGCCTAGTGCCACTACCCCGATGATTCCGCCATTGATTGGGGTGTGACAGATTGGTATCAGAGCGCCATAACTTAGGATAATAGGTAGAATTGCCATGATTCGACCTAGTAGCATGTTTAAGTACCCGATTGACCTATCTTTGACTTAAATGATTAAACTACTTGCCATAAATGCTTAAATGTGCCTTTCCTAAGGCTAATACAATAATACATGCTTGGAAACGCTCGCACCACACCAGACGAGTGATCAAGTCGAGAATAGGTGTGAAAACCGAGAACTCTCGACGAGATCATTCACTCCGCGCTTTCTCTTGCACGCGATATCTTCGTTGAGTTAGGAGTGATATCCAAACCTCGACGAAAATCTCCATCTCTATCTAGGAATAAAGTTGTTAAGTTTGGGGTGAAACCCGCATCTTAATAACTAATTCCGTGTTTCGATTTTCAATCTCACCAAAGTCTCGGTTATGCCGATGGTTTGGAACACGTATTAACTAGAAGGGTAAACGCCGTTAGCCGCTCTCGGTGAGAGTGTTTATCTATTAGGCCAAAGCGTGGGTCCAAATGCAAAGGGTAGTCGAACCACTTTGGCGTGTCAAAAGTCTCAAAACCCCGGACACTCCCAATTGATTTAAGCCTATATCGTCTATTTACGCATCAGCGAGTTTATTACTATTTACGTGTTTAAAATTTTGAGAATTTTTGCTTTATTCGATTTCTCGCTTTGATGATTTATCATATCATCCATTTCTCGATTTATCGCATTTATGCTCCATCGAATATATGCACAACTTGCACAGCTCTCGAAATCTGAAACGCTAATTAATACACCAACCAAACTAAACGCTTAACTCGCTTATGCCTATGAGGACGTGTGCCTCATACGCGGTATTACCTCGCTTATCTCGCTATTATATATCGCTTATATCTCGCTTATATCTCGCATCTCATATCGCGCTACGCATGATGATCAATTAGAAGGTGATTACGTGCAAAATGTGTGCTTACGTGGATTATGTGCTTATGTGCATATGTGCTTACGTGCTTATGTGTTTACGTGCCTATGTGTTTATGTGATTTTGTGCCTTGCATGAATAATTATAATAAATATTTTAAACATAACTCTATTATAATAGAATCTCGTCTAATCCAAATCTTTGTGTAGATGTCGTCACTCGGATCTCATACTCGCCGTACTGCTCAGCGCCACAGCGACAACAAGCGCATCGCTTCACTAGTCGCCAAGGAAGTGGCAAAAGTCATCCCGCAAATCGTCTCAGAAAGCCATGCTGTGAGCAGTAACTCGTAAGTTGACTCAAAAGCTGAGAACCCCAAGTCACGGTTCAGCTTCAAAAACTTCAAAGCTTGTGCACCTCTCGCCTTCACGGGCAACGATGGACTGACAGCTATGTTCCATTGGTTTGACGCCATCGAGGTCACCTTTAGGCAAAGTGGATGCCCCGATGACCTCCGCACAGTGAACGCTACCGGAGTCTTCCAGTCCCGTGCTCTTGACTGGTGGACCGCCGAAAGGAATAGGCGCAGTAATGATGAAGCCTACAGTCTATCTTGGGAGGAACTCAAGGAAGTGATTTTGAAGGAGTTTTGTCCTCTGCACGAAATGCAAAAGCTCGAAAATGAGTTTTGGGGAATCAAACAGGATGGTCCCGACAATGCTGGATTCATTGCTCGATTTAAGATCTTGAGCATCGTCTGTCCCAGCCAGGTTGATACGACGGAGAAAGCTATCAACAAGTACATCCGTGGTTTACCCGAGTGTGTTGCAAGTTTCATGAAAGTTGCCCGTACTACAACAATCGAGGAGACCTACATGCTCGCCGCTGAGATCAACGATCAGCGAGTTTATGATGGTTATTTCAAGAACTCTGCTAAAGTCGCCAATCAAGGCATCATTGAACCAACCGCTACTACCGAATCATAAAGTGAACCAAAGGGAAAGCTTCAGGGACGCAAAAGAGGAAACCCGAGTAAGAACTATGCCCTCGCCGCTCCAGCAAACCCTCAGTCGCTTCAGTCAGCCGCTCCGAACGCACCTCCAGCTAAGCGTGCGTACACCGGACCTCACCCTCTGTGCCCTAAGTGCACTTATCATCATGTCGTTGGTGGCAACGGCCGTTTTTGCACAAATTGCAATAACTACGGCCATTTTACTGTGAGTTGCCGATCAGGCCCTCGTCAGCCCGCTCCTCAGGCTCCAGCAGCTCCAGCTTTACCTGCTCCTCCTCAAGACAATCAGCAGCAAGCTCCAAAAGCACGAGTGTGCTATGTGTGTGGTGATCCGAATCATTTTGCCAATGTCTGTCCGAATCGTCCTGTCAAGCAAAGCCAGCACCGCAGCCTCAGCAGCAGCAGCAGCAACAACAACCACAAGCTTCCTGTGGCAGAGCCTTCAATCTCAACCACCGCCAGGCTCAGAATGACAACAATGTTGTCAATGGTACGTTTCTCGTTAATGGTATTTATGCTTCATGTTTATTTGATACTGGTGCCGAATATTGTTTTGTATCGTTAGAATTCGAAAAGGTTTTAAAATGTAAGTGCGCTAAACTCCCAAAGACTTTCGATGTGGAAGTCGCCACCAGAAGAACCGTTACCGTTAATTCCGTCTTACGTGGTTGTAATCTCGATCTCAACAACCATGTCTTCTCGATCAATCTCATGCCTATGCATTTAGGTAGCTTCGATATCATAGTAGGCATGGATTTTCTTTGTGAAAATCATGCTGAAGTTGTATGCTTTGATAAAATGACTCGTTTCCCTCTTCCAAACGGTGATCAACTTCATGTTTATGGTGAAACACCCTTAAAGAAGTTGATGCTTTTGTCATGTACTCGAGCACACAAATGCTTGCAAAAGCGATGTGTTGCTTTCCTCGCTCATATCGTGAGTCCGGAGAAAGAAAAGAAGACTTATAAAGATGTTCCCGTTGTTTGTGAATTTCGTAAAGTCTTTCCCGACGACTTACCCGGTTTACCCCTACTTGAGATGTTGAATTCCGCATCGATTTAGTTCCTGGAGCTACTCCAGTTGCTAAAGCTCCTTATCGCCTCGCACCCTCAGAAATGCGTGAGCTATCAAGCCAACTTCAAATGCTTCTTGATAAAGGTTTCATACGCCCGAGCACTTCGCCATGGGGCGCACCTGTCCTTTTCGTGAAAAAGAAGGACGGATCGTTCCGAATGTGCATCGATTATCGTGAACTCAACAAACTCACGATAAAGAACCGCTATCCTCTTCCTCGTATTGACGATTTATTTGATCAGCTTCAAGGTGCTACTTGTTTTTCTAAGATCGTTCTTCGTTCCAGTTATCATCAGTTACGCGTGTTGGAAGAAGACATTCCTAAAACCGCTTTTCGTACTCGCTATGACCATTTCGAATTCGTGGTCATGTCTTTCGGTCTTACCAATGCACCCGCGGTTTTCATGGATTTGATGATTTGTAAAGCTTTCTTAGATTGTTTCGTTATTGTTTTCATCGATGATATCCTTATCTATTCGAAGTCGAGAGACGAACACGCGCGTCATCTCCGTTTAGTCCTCGAACTTCTTCGAGGAAATCGCCTTTATGCTAAGTTCTCTAAATGTGAATTATGGCTCGAAGAAGTCCAATTTCTCGGCCACATCGTTAATAGTCAAGGAATTCACGTCGACCCTGCAAAGATTGAAGCCGTCAAGAGTTGGATTACGCCGAAGAATGCATCTGAAATCCGTTCATTTCTTGGATTGGCGGGCTACTACAGTCGATTCATCGCCGACTTTTCAAAAATCGCCGTTCCTCTTACCGCTTTAACTCATAAAGATAAACCCTTCGTTTGGGGAACCAAACAAGAGGAAGCTTTTCAAAATCTCAAGCGTCTGCTTTGCAACGCTCCCGTGCTCGCTTTACCCGACGGAAACGACGATTTCGTTGTTTATTGTGATGCCTCTAATCTTGGTCTTGGTTGTGTGCTTATGCAACGAGAGAAGGTTATCGCGTATGCGTCTCGCCAACTCAAGATCCATGAGAGGAACTACACAACCCACGATCTCGAACTCGGTGCAGTTGTTTTTGCATTGAAGATATGGCGACACTACCTTTACGTTACAAAGTGTACGGTCTTCACCGACCATAAGAGCTTACAACATATCTTTAATCAAAAAGAACTAACCATGCGACGACGACGATGGGTTGAACTTCTCAACGACTACGATGCGAAATACGCTACCATCCCGGCAAAGCAAACGTCGTCGCCGATGCTCTCAGTCGACGAAGCTATGTATATAGTATTCGTGACTCTCAAGCTTGTGCTAAACTTGAAACCCTCATCCGTGCCGCTCAACACGCATGTTTTAACGAGAATACCCTGCAAGAGGAAATGAATTGTGGAGCCGAAACTCAGCTTGTATCTAAATCTGATGGTATTTATTACTATCTGAATCGCGTTTGGATTCCCAGTCGTGATAACCTTCGTAACCTGCTTATGACCAAAGCTCATAAATCTCGATATTCCATTCATCCCGGTGCTGACAAGATGTACCAGGACCTTCGTCCTAAGTATTGGTGGCCGGGCATGAAGAAGGATATCGCCTTGTACGTCTCAAAATGCTTAACTTGTTCGAAAGTTAAAGCCGAACATCAAAGACCCTCTGGCTTACTCGAACAACCCGAAATCCCGATGTAGAAGTGGGAGAGTATAGCTATGGACTTTATTACGAAACTTCCCTGCACTTCATCTGGTCACGATAGCATTTGGGTTAATCGTCTTACTAAATCTGCACACTTTATTGCTATACGAGAAGACTTTAAGGTCGAACGGTTAGCTCGAATCTATACCGACGAAGTTATATGTCGACACGGGACGCCTCGTGACATCATCTCTGACCGCGATGGTCGCTTTACCTCGCGTCTCTGAGAGACTTTTCAATTCGGTCTCGGTACTACTCTCAATCTCAGTACCGCTTTTCACCCTCAAACCGACGGTCAGACTGAGCACACGATCCACACCCTCGAAGACATGCTTCGTGCGTGCATCATAGATTTCAGTGGTAACTGGGATACGCATTTACCTTTAATCGAATTCTCGTACAATAATAGTTATCATACCAGCATTCAAATGGCACCTTTTGAGGCACTGTATGGAAGAAAATGTCGATCGCCTATTGCATGGCACGAGATCGGAGAAGCACAAATCACTGGTCCTGAGCTAATTCAAGAAACAACCGACAAGATTCTCCAAATTAGAGACAATCTCTTGAAAGCTCGGAGTCGTCAAAAGAGTTACGCCGATAAACGCCGCAAGCCCCTACAGTTCGAAGTGGGAGATCACGTTCTCCTAAAGGTTGCACCTTGGAAGGGAGTGGTCCGCTTCGGCAAGAAAGGAAAGCTAGCGCTTCGATACGTTGGTCCCTTTACAATTCTGGAAAGAATCGGTAAAGTAGCCTATCGTCTCGAATTACCGGAGGAACTTAACAACGTGCATCCGACTTTCCACGTGTCTAACCTCAAGAAATGCCTAGCCGAAGAAAATCTCCGCGTACCTCTCGAAGATCTGCAAATCAATGAAACGCTCCATTTCGTGGAAAAACCCGTTGAAATCATGGATTGGGAAACCAAGAAACTCCGACGCTCTCGCATACCTATCGTGACGGTCCGGTGGGAAGGCAAACGCGGCACCGAGTTCACTTGAGAACTCGAAAGTGATATGAAAACGAAATATCCGCATCTCTTTGTTACGGCCATGCTTAATTTCGGGACGAAATTCCCTAAATTAGGGGAGACTGTAACAACTCGAAAATTCGAATGTTATCTTCCATTTTGTTTTTCCGTTTATCTACGTTTGTAATCTCGAGATTCGGTTTATAATAAAGTTTATGTTAAGTAATTATGGTGTTTTACGTTATTATCGCATCTAATCGCTTATTAAATCGCATCGCTAATCTCATCGCATCGCAAATCGCAGTATTTACGTGGTTTTATGTTATTTATGTGTTATGTGTGTTTATGGTTATGATTACGCTCGCTATCGCATCGCTCTCGCACACTCGAATCGGTAAATCGCACTGTTATACCAACTATAACGCTTAACGCTTTAATTTAACGCTTAAAATAACTAATTAATACGAACCGAATAACCAACCAAACTCTTAACACGAAATAAACAAGGAAAACCCAACTTTTGGGTCAAGTTCGCTCGAAATTGGTGATACCAAGTTCGGCTGAACTTGACTGGCCAAACTTGGAATCTCTTTCCTCCTCTAAGTTCGCTCGAACTTGTCTGAGCCTAAGGACTCAGCAAGTTCGGCCGAACTTGACTGATCTCCCTTCAAAATCTGCTAAGTTCGCGCGAACTTGCATGAACTTCATGCAAGTCCGGCCGAACTTGCCCTCACCATCTCACCTTTTTGCCTTCTCCTATAAATACCAAGCTCTATTCTCTCATTTGAACTTGCTGTAAGTTCGCCCAGAGCTCTCAAAACCCGAAACCTTCGTGTCCTAAGTAAGAATCAACCCGATTTCACTGCAACAACGTTTATCAACAATCTACAAAGGTTTACAACGATTTTGGCACAAGGCGTAGCCTTTGTTTTCATCAAAACTCATTCTTTTACGAAAACCTTCATCTTTTCTTCAAAAACTTCTGTTTTAAGCTTAGATCTACACAATACGAGTTCGTTTGGAGATAGTAGAGACTTCCCAAACACGAGATCTGCAAGATCTCGGCTTGTAAGTGATAGATCTGAGAAAAGCCTTTGAAAACCATTAATTTCTACACAAGATACGGACTTTTGATGATGTTTTGTTCATTTTCTGGTATGAAACGAAGCATCTATCATTCAAGATCCCAGATCTGGAAGCACAAGGACGTTTATGTTGGTTTACACAAGCCGGACTAATCCGAACGAACCCCGAGTTCGCCCGGATTAGCACGCTTTTGTAAAACGGCTAAAACAGCTCTAAAATACCTCTCCGACCTAAGTTTGCTCAGTAGCACAGGGTTAGAGGGATGAACACTCGATTTTCCTCAACAAACGACATGAAACACAAGATTTTGGACCTGAAAACATCAAGTTCGCTCGAGAATCACCAGCTCCCTGGAAGAAGAATTTTTTACTCTAAAACAAATTGGCGAGGATAACCTAGCCTATACCACCCGTTTCAAACAACTCAGTTTCATTGTTCCTCACCTGGTTTCGACCCTTGATCGCAAAATCCGCAAGTACATCAATGGGTTACCTTCTGCTATGCGTGATACCATCGAGGCAACCAAACTCTATAATATCGAAGCCGTTTATCGTCTCGTAGCTTCCCTAAACAATAATCGCATTCACGATAAACAAGCTGCAACTCCCATTTCTTCCAAACCATCCTATTAAATTACCCAACAATCAAGTGGCAACAAGGGGAAGAAACGATAGCAATCGAACCCTGGTTGCAACGCGATTGTACCAGCTATTAACCCAAACCCTTCTACACCTGCAAATGATCGAAAGCCATACACTAGGATTCACCCCAAGTGTGCTACCTGCAACTATCATCACCCTGCCAACGTCAATTATCGCCATTGTACCAATTGCAACCGATTTAGCCATAACACGCCTATTGTAAGAACAATCCTGCTCCACAAACGGAACAAGCTCAAAACACTAGACCAGCTAGAGCCTGCTACAATGTGGTGACACAACTCACATTCGCTCTCAATCCCTCAACTGAAGCAGGAACAACAACAAACTGCTAGAGGACGAGCTTTCAATCTCAACGCAAACCAAGCGCGCAACGATAATGAAGTCGTTAATGGTACGTTCCTTGTTAATAATCTTTACGCTTTGATACTATTTGATACTGGTGTGGACAAAAGCTTTGTGTCCATTGAATTTGAATCTTTGTTAAATTGTACACGCTCTAAGCTACCCAAGTCGTTTTCCGTCGAAGTTGCCAATTGAAAATCCAGCTTAGTCGATTCCATCCTTCTCGATTGTCTTCTTACTCTCAAAGAACACACCTTCCCTATCGACCTTATACCCACGCAACTGGGTAGTTTCGACATCATAGTAGGCATGGATTGGCTTCATAAGAACCATGATGAAATTGCTTACCACGAGAAATACGTTCGTTTGCCTCTTCCATCTGGTGACACTTTACACGTCTATGGAGACCGACCTTCAAGAGGACTGAAATTGATGTCCTGCACACAAGCGAATAGATATTTATGCAAACAGTACTTTGTCTTTTTAGCCCACGTAGTGGAAGAAAAGGGCAAGGGAAAAAGCGTAAGTGATGTTCCAGTGGTGCGTGACTTCCCTTGTAACAACCCGCTTCCTCACAAGCTCGTCACTCTCGTTACGCCTAGCACCCGAGATTCGGATCATAATGTAACCTATATCGCTTACTATGCTACATCGCATATTTTTGCACTACATCGCTTATTTTCGCACTATATCGCACCTCACAACGCTTACAACGCACTCGGTAAATACTATAAACTTTGCGTGATGTTTCCAAGTCTATCTGCTCGCTTAGACAACGCGACTCTCTCTGGACTTGGGAACTGAGACGCCTATTAAACACTTAATACACGCTCTCGCTTAATTCACTTTATCGCATTTTATACGCAACGTTTAATAGAATTTACTAATACGAACGAAAGAATTACAAAAGGATTTTTAATAATTTTTAGGAATTTTTCTAGCATAGGTTCCTTTTGTAAAAAGTGCGTGTTTTAGGAATTTATCTCCGATTTCATCTAAACTTCTCTGTTTTACGAAAACTTTCATCTTTTTCAGAAAACTTTCCGATTTTCTTAAGGATTAGCACTTAACCGAGCATTTTTTTAGTTAGCCTTGGCTTCTCAGACCCGAAACCTTGTTGTTTCAAACTCACCAAGTGTTTATCCTAACAAAACTGTTTTATCAAATCGATTTTCACACGAAAACGGATCAGACCGACTAATGTTTCGTTCACTAAGTAGTGGAACGAGGCGCTGTCGAAACCGTCACGAAATAGACTTGAAAATACATGTGTTTCAGACGAAGTCTTAATCCCGAACGCACCAAGACGCAAGAACAGTCACTTGTGCGATCTGGACTGGCTCGAGTGAACCATACCTGGTTCACACGGTCCAGTCCGAGTTCATACAAGAGTCTCACTCGCTCAAAAGACCTCTCCGATGCTAGGTTGATCAGTAACCTAAGGTTAGAGGGATGAACACTCGATTTCCCGAAGTCAGACGCGAAAACACTCGATTTTAGACACAAAAACAGGCATTTTTGCACGAAAATTCCATTTTCGTACGAAATGAACTGTTCCCACACAACTCTCCGTTTCAACTGTTTCAACACTCTGGAAGACTGATGCCCTTCCATCTCTACGCGCAGGCTAAACCGACACTCTTTTCTCTCCTCTCATCAACTCTCGGTGTTCGCTGTTACGCGCCCACTGTGAGTATACTTCACCCATTTTCGCTTTAATGCACTTTTTGGGTGTAACATACGTTTATATCAAAACAAACGAAACACACTAAGCTAATTTAGCACACGCGAATATCTGTTATACATATTTATACGTGATGCTAGGAACATGTAAACTATGACACATTTTCGTTAACTCACCTTAGCTAGTATGTTACTATAGTTTGGCTAACACCCGACGGGGTCTAGCTAGGAAGACCGTGCGAGCATCTCGAGAGTATAGCATGAGAAATTTATCTTGTGAGTTTATATGTTATGTGTATCATGTTTATGTATGTGGAAATTCGCGACACCGTTTTATCTATTATGCTATTATATCAAAACCTGTAAGCTCGCCAATACATTTTTGTATTGACAATTATTTTAACGTATGTTGCTGGTTAATGTTTCTACTCGCTGCAAACGGACTTAGGATTTTGCTTAAAAACTTGTAATAAATTGTAATCGGCTTTGAAAATTGTTTGAGATTAATGGAATTCGTGATGATTATGTAATGATTGTATGTTAATTGTATGGGAAATTAACGCTTAAATATTGTCATTTAAAAAAATATTCGTTGTGGATTCTCTCGAACAATCTGAACCGCTTAGTATCACGCCCTGACGATTCCGCCATCGGTTGGGGTGTGACAGATTGGTATCAGAGCCATAACTATAGGGAATTAGGTATATTGCCTAGTCTATAGTAGGAAACTATGTGCTTCTTCCTTTCTTATCTGATTAAAACTTTTCCCCCGTATTGTTGGACATAAAATACTCTACAAAGTCTTTCCTAAGACTTGGACACAACACACGAAGCTGCAAAGATACTCGTACAACACAAACGAGTCAATTAGGCGAGATTAGGTGTGAAAACCGCGAACTCTCGGCAAATAACTCACTCTGCGTATTCCAATTAGCACGAAATTCTCCGTTAAGTTAGGAGTGATATCCACATCTTAACGGAAATTTCCCATTCTATCCGGTGGAAACCTCCTGATGGGTCCGGGAGGGAAACCACGATCAGGGATTCGAAGTTATTAAGTTAAGGGTGAAACCCGAACCTTGAAAACTCATCCCACTCAACGATTTTCAAATATCACCAAGGTCTCGACTATTTCGCGGATTTAGGACACATAGTAACCGGAAGGGTAATGCCGTTAGCCGCGAGGCAGTGAGAGCATTTACCTATTAGGCCAAGGCGTGTGCCCAAATTCAATGGAATGATCGAATCACTTTGGGTAGTCTCTGTCTCAAACCCAGGACACTCTATTAATTTTAAGCCTGCAATCGTCGATTTTACGCATCATCGAATTTTATTATGCTTGTATGTTTTCGAATTGAAGATTTTACGCTTTATCGATTTCTCGATTTATCGCTTTTCGCTCCATAAACGTTCGCGCAACTCGCACACCCATTGCAATCCAAAACAAAAGCTAATACTCGCAACAAAACTAAATCATAACAACTCTCTCGAACGCGTCCTCGCGCCATATTTATTTATTATATACAAACATATATATATACATACGAATAGTATGTGATTATGTGAATACGTGAGAATTTAGGAGATAAGTGTTTCCTATGTAGCTCCTATGTGAATACATATTAATATATTGACTATAAAAAGTTTTTAACGCACTAAATCGCATCGCTATTTCAAATCACTATGATCGAATCTCATTCCAAATCTCTTTGTCTAGATGTCCTCAAATGCTTCCAACTCGCGACGTCAAGCCAGAAGAAACGCCGACAATAGGATCGCATCGCTCGTGGCCGAGGAAATGGCCAAGGTCATTCCTCAAATCATCACCCAAGTTCAAAACCTCAGCAACTCTCAAACCTCCGAAGACTCCAAGTCCAGCGCACCGAAGTCTACATTCTCCTACAAGCAATTCAAGGCCTATGACCCGATGGTCTTCATAGGTGAAGGAAGTGTATCTCAAATGCTCCAGTGGTTTGATGCCATCGAGGTTACCCTTCGTCAGAGTGGGTGCCCTAAGCATTTTCAAACCACCTGTGCCACCGGAGTATTCCAATCCCGAGCCCTCGACTGGTGGACAGCCGAGCGCATCAAACGTGGGAACGACGCAGCTTACGCGCTATCGTGGGAAGAACTGAAGGAACTTATGAAGAGATAATACTGCCCACCCCACGAAGTCCAAATGCTAGAAAACGAGTTCTGGAAAATCAAGCAAGTCGAAGGTGATAACGCCGGCCTCACAACAAGGTTCAAACAGCTTAGCATTATTTGCCCAAGCCAAGTCGACACTCCTAAAAAGGCAATCAAAAAGTACATACGTGCTTTGCCGGAGTGCGTGGGCGATTTTGTCGAAGCTGCAAGACGGTCTACCATTGAAGAAACTTACCAACTGGCAGCAGAAATCAACGACAAACGGGTATTGGAAGGGTTCTTCTCCAAAAATCCCGCCAAGAACCTGAATCAAGCTACTGTCGAATTGTCCGACGATTCCGACAAAGAATCCGAGAACGATTCCGACGATGATTCCGACGACGATGACGACGACACACCATTGCAAGCTGCCGCCAAGCCCAGCCGCAAGAGAAAAAGCTCGAGCCTCAACTACTCCGCGACTGAGCCGCTCAATCCTAAACCTCTTCGAGCAGTTCCATTCTACCCAAGGCGTAACTACACCAGACCTCATCCCAAGTGTCAGATGTGTACTTATCACCACCATGCCGGAGCCAGCTGCCGTTATTGCACCAACTGTGACCGTTACGGCCACTTCACCAGCAAATGTCGCACAGGACCACGACAGCAAGATGAGTCGACACCCCCGGAGTCACCGACCCAAGCCGCAGCCCAAGCAGAGGAAGACGTCGACACCAACCTCGACCAGGCGCAGGACGACGTTAACGAAGGTACGACTTTCGACGTTAGTACTTATGCTTTATAGTCATTCTATTGTTTGATATCACTTCACCACACGAACGATGTCTCTCTATCCCTCTCTCGACTCCTCGCACTTAGTCTAAGCGCACACACTAATTATTATTACTAATGTATATAGTATATAACGATATAATTCATTTTCTACCCCTACTACGCCCCTTTAAAACAAGTTACGATAATCATGCAAACACCAAACTAATCACGGGTGCACACGGGATTATCTTGGGGTCTTCACGGGGATCGTAATGAGTTCTAATGGTACCCTCAAACGTTAAAAGCGTGGTTAAAACGTGGTGGATACGCTGATGGTACTTCCTATATATAAGCGTTTTAACCATGTCGACAAAGCCTCATAATTTCTTGGTCCCCCTTCACCGATGGACCAAGGATACCGAAATCTATCTACATCGTGTCAACACGCCTGACATCGCTCCGCGAAACGGAGGCGATATGGCTAAAACATGGTGGATACGGCGTGGTACTTCCTATATATAAGTGTTTTAGCCATATTACAAACCTTCGTGGAAAGATGCCATACGGAGTTTGACACTAATTAAACTTTTTGATACCTTTAAAAATTAGTTTTACGGTTATGTTTTTGTAATTAAATGGAAAAAAATATATTTAAGTATTTTGAATTTTTACAAAAACCTTATAGGCAAGCAAAACCCTTCTCACAATGGGAATCGACCGCCTAGCGCCACGTTGTGAGAAAATTTTCATAAATCGAAATTCTTTAAAACGTTTTTTGTGGTGCTTAACAATCTTTTAGAAAAACTTAAAAAGCTTTTTCTTGATTGCCAGCTCGTGAGTTATCAATCACGAGTCAATTAATCCGTTTTACTCGTCGACTCTTTACACTTTCGAGACGCTTTCACTCGTTAGTCCTTGATCGACTGCTCGACTATACTAGGCATACGCCAAACGCCCTACTGCTATCTGTCGCTATCTATTCGTGTCAATTCTCAAGTCTTCCTATTGAATAAATTTCGAGACGAAATTTCCTAAAGTAGGGGAGACTGTAACAACCCGCTTCCTCGCAAGCTCGTCACTCTCGTTACGCCTAGCACCCGAGATTCGGATCATAATGTAACCTATATCGCTTACTATGCTACATCGCATATTTTCGCACTACATCGCTTATTTTCGCACTATATCGCACCTCACAACGCTTATAACGCACTCGCTAAATACTATAAACTTTGCGTGATGTTTCCAAGTCTATTTGCTCGCTTAGACAACGCGACTCTCTCCGGACTTGGGAACTGAGACGCCTATTAAACACTTAATACACGCTCTCGCTTAATTCGCTTTATCGCCTTTTATACGCAACATTTAATAGAATTAACTAATACGAATGAAAGAATTACAAAAGGATTTTTAATAATTTTTAGGAATTTTTCTAGCATAGGTTCCTTTTGTAAAAAGTGCGTGTTTTAATCATTAGAATCCAAAATAAAAAATAAAAAAAATATTATTTTCGTACGAAAATTCCAAGTTACCTGGTCCTCCTCCACCTCGATCTGTTGATTTTCATATTGATCTTGTACCTAGTTCAACTCCTGTTGCCAAAGCCCCTTATCGTCTTGCACCTTCTGAGATGGAAGAATTATCTACGCAACTCCAAGAACTCCTCGATAAAGGCTTCATACGTCTAAGTACCTCACCTTGGGGTGCTCCTGTGCTTTTTGTCAAGAAGAAGGATGGCTCGTTTTGCATGTGCATCGACTATCGAGAGCTTAACAAGCGCAACTTGCTTCTACAAGATCGATCTGCGATCTGGTTATCACCAACTTCGTGTTCTCGAAGAGGACATTCCTAAAACCGCATTTCGCACTCGCTATGGACACTACGAGTTCGTGGTTATGCCATTTGGCTTGACCAACGCACCCGCTGTGTTCATGGATCTTATGAATCGTGTTTGTAAACCTTACTTGGATCATTTCGTAATAGTCTTCATTGATGACATCCTCATTTATTCTAAGACCCAAGTCGATCTCGAGCTCCTACGCACTGAACGTTTATACGCGAAGTTTTCCAAATACGAATTCTGGATCAAAGAAGTCCAATTCCTTGGACACGTGGTTAGTGAAAAAGGAATCCATGTTGATCCTTCCAAAATCGAAGCAGTGAAGAATTGGACCGCGCCTAAAACTCCTTCTGAAATCCGTTCTTTCTTATGATTGGCGGGTTTTACCACCGAATCATTTCGAACTTTTCGAAAATCACCGTTCCTCTCACCTCGTTGACTCAAAAAGAGAAACCTTTTGATTGGGGTCCTGAGCAAGAGGAATCTTTTCAAACTCTCAAAAACTTGCTTTGTAACGCTCCTATTGTTGCTCTTCCTGATAGGAATGATGATTTTGTGGTATATTGCGATGCCTCGAACCGTGGTCTTGGTTGCGTTCTCATGCAACGAGACAAGGTCATCGCTTATGCCTCTCGTCAGCTCAAAATACATGAGAAAAACTATACTACTCACGATCTCGAGCTTGGCGTAGTTGTTTTTGCGTTAAAGATTTGGTGATACTACCTATATGGTACAAAGTGTGTGGTTTTCACTGACCATAAGAGCCTACAACACATCTTTGACCAAAAGGAGCTAAACATGCTTCAGCGACGTTGGGTGGAATTGCTTAACGACTACGACTGCGAGATTCACTATCATCCTGGTAAAGCGAATGTCGTGGCCGATGCACTTAGTCGTAAGACTCATGTTAGTAGCATCCGTTGTTTCAAGTTTCTAGAGACCTTCACACTTGCATTCGTGAAGCTCAATACTCGTCAGCCAACGAAGGTAGTCTAATCGACGAAATTCGTGGTACTCCTATCGACCAACTTGTGACCAAATCGGATGGACTTCAATACTACCTTGATCGCATCTGGGTACCAGATCGTCACAATCTTCGTGAGCTCATTATGAACGAGGCACACAAATCCAAATACTCGATTCATCCTAGTGCTGATAAGATGCACCATAATCTACGTACATCCTGTTGGTGGCCTGGTATGAAGAGAGACATTGCCGCGTATGTTTCTAAGTGCCTCACCTGTTCAAAAGTCAAAGTTGAGCATCAACGACCTTCTGGCCTACTCGAACAACCTGAAATCCCCGTTTGGAAATGGGATAGCATTGATATGGACTTCATAAGCAAACTGCCTCGTACTTCTTTTGGTCACGATAGCATTTGGGTGATTATCGATCGTTTGACCAAGTCAGCTCATTTCTTTCCTATTCGTGAAGATTTCAAAGTTGAGAAACTTGCTCGAATCTACACAAATGAAATCATATGTCGTCATGGTATACCCATTGACATCATCTCTGACTGTGATGGTCGTTTCACTTCACGTCTTTGGCAAACTTTTCAGTCCGCTATGGGTACTCATTTGAATCTCTGTACTACCTTTCATCCTCAAACGGATGGACAGACTGAACGTACTATCCAAACCCTAGAGGACATGCTCCGTTCTTGTGTCATCGACTTTGGTGGTAGTTGGGATGTACATTTACCATTGATCGAATTCTCGTACAACAATAGCTACCACTCCAATATTCAAACGGCTCTGTTCGAGGCATTGTATGGACGCAAATACCGATCTCCTCTTAGTTGGCATGAGATTGGTGACAAACAATTTACTGGCCCTGAGATCATACAAGAAACAACGGATAAGATTCTTCAAATCTGTGATAATCTACTCAAGGTTCGAAGTCGAAAAAAGAGCTATGCTGACAAGAGACGCAAACCATTGGAGTTTAACATTGGTGACCATGTACTCCTCAAAGTATCTCCTTGGAAAGGAGTAGTTCGTTTTGGTAAAAAGGGAAAACTTGCCCCTCGCTATGTTGGTCCTTTCCAGGTACTCAAGAGGATTGGCAAAGTGGCTTATCGACTCGATTTACCTCAAGAACTGAACAACGTTCACCCAACGTTTCACGTTTCAAACCTCAAGAAGTGTCTCGCTGAAGAAGGACTTCAAGTTCCTCTCGAAGATCTCCAAATCAACGACACCTTGCATTTTGTGGAAAAATCCGTCGAAATCATGGACCGAGGTATCAAGAAACTGAGGCGCAGTCCAATTCCTATCGTCAAGGTTCGATGGGAAGGAAAACGTGGCGCTGAATTAATTTGGGAACTCAAGAGTGATATGAAGACCAAGTACCCGCATCTTTTCGTTACTTCTTCCTAAATTTCGGAACGATATTTCCTAAAGGAAGAGAGACTGTAACGCTCCGCAAATTTTACACTTTCTTATTTTATCAAGTCATATTGTACTTTCCATATTCGGACACTTGTACTCTCTTTGTAAGCTACTTTCGTTTCAAATGTAATTCGAGACTATCGATCATAATGAAAACTAAGCTATTTTTAATCATATTCGTGTATTTATAATCAGTCTTATGTGCAACTGATGAACGATTCACATTTGAACGAAATATTATTCAAGATCCTCGATCCTATATTATACTTTGACATTCTATGCTCACTAAACTAATTGAAGCTTGTAAAGTAATGAAATTCGTATCCTAATCCTTCAGCTCGAACTCTTCGCAAAATAAATATCGTTGAAAGATTTTATCGTTAATTTAATTCATTATAAATATGAGTATATATTTATTAATCGTTTAATTAATTAAATTAATAAAATTTTATTCTTTTTATTTTATAAAAATAATCTAGCTAGTCTCGTTAAAATTTAAAGTTAGGTGATATAAACTAACCAAGTTAGTTAATTGTAAAGTTAGTTTTCTTTTTTTTTTTTTAAGATAACATAACTTAACTTAGTTAATTTAATCTCTAAGGGTCAAGGGGTTGTTCGAGTAATTAACTGAAAGTATAATAACAGGGGGCTGATGTGTAATATATCAATGTTGTATTTCAAAAAAAATATGGTGGAGACGGGGATGAAACCCGGGTCTCGCACCTAGCAGACGCGCACACCAACTAGCTGAGCCATGTCTTCACATCAATTAGAACCCGGCCCAAAATTCATTTATACACTCGTTAAAATGAACCCGTCAGCCGTGACCAGACCCCTTTTCAACGCGTTTTAGCGGGATATTTGTGTTTATTTGAGTTTCAAACTCATTTTTAACATTTATTTCCCAACCACAACCTAACCTAACTCTTCTTCCCTATAAAACCCAAACATAATCCAAGCATTTTGCACTTTGCAAATCATCAAAAGCACTCTCAAATCCTCCTCTAATCAGCTGATAATCACGAATTCGAGCAGATTCATACCAAGTTACAAAAGTATGCATAACTCTCTCATTTCTGAACCTTTTCACTTGATTCTTTTTCCCACTTACTTGGAACAACCTTCGGAACATTTCCAGAGGTTTTCCATGGAAAACCAAGCTCTGGAATGTCACCAAAAAGGCTCCAAAGTGGACTGTGCATTTCTGTTTTCATCTAAACTTTTTAATCTTAGTTGAACTTGAGTCTAACTCATCTCAAACCTATGTCCTAATGCTTATAACCTCATCTATGTTTAGTTAGGCTTAAAAACAAGGCCGAGACAAGTGAAATCAGAGGTTAAAACCTCACAAACTTTCTGTTTTAGTTAGGGTTTTACCCACAAGTAGTGTTCAACCTTGAAGCCTAATGAATGTGTGATAGTTGGACTAGCTTGGGCTATCCTTCATAAAAAATCCACTCACTACTTGATGTTCTTCCATAGATTGGTTGTTATTATTTCATTAATACTTGTAAGTTCATGACCCTCCTTGTTGTTTATGACAAGTGTAGTGGTGAACAATGGAGGTACCTAAATCGGAGCTTTGTTCTTCCTACCTCATGCATGATTCCTATGATACCTAGAGGTGCCTAAATGAAGACTTTAATTTTCTACCTCATGCTTGACATATATAATATAATATACACTATGTAATACCGATGTAACATTCAAATAATCGAACTCTTGGTGATGAACTAATGGACAATCGTCAAGCTAGTAGGTTATATCATCTTAGGCCTTAACAACTTGTCACGATTCTAATGGAACCTTGTTCCATGAAAGCATTTAAACTCTTTTAGAGTTTCATAGTGTCAAGAATCAGTGTCATAGGTGTTAGATGATTATTTTCTTATGTTTAATGTTGTTTAAATTCCGAATCTAATCTTCCGTTATTCCCCAAACTCACACACATACGTTCCTTTGTGTAGAAGGGTAAGATACTCCAAACTAAACAACCAACACTCGCGGGGTATCAAGTAGGAAAGCTTGCAAAACTGTGAGTATACTCGACCCCGTTTTCCTTTTTATCACTTTTGGGTGCAACATGTATGCTATACAAAATTACACTTCACATGAAACTATTTTAAATTCTATCCATGCTTAACATGAAACTATGTGATGCTTGTTAGACTTGTATACTAATGTAAACTATTCGTGTCAATATATGCTTCATTAACTTTGCTAGCCTACCTTAACAATTATAGCGCTATAGGATTAACGCACCGCCCACGAAACTTGGGGTATTGTTAAGTTAAACATGTTAACCTCCTGCTACTCTATTGGGACACGCTATTTTAACATGTTGGATTCTTGGGTTTGAACATATAGTACACCGTTTCAGCATGCTAGTAAACTTGCATATTATGATTCATGTTTGATATGAGACTTTAAACAATTTTATTCCATATTGTGCTATGTAACAAAACTTTTATGCTCGCCAAGTTTTGTTGTTATATTTTAACACATGTTGCAGGTTGATTGATGAGACGATGTTGAGAAGATATGCAATTTAGGTGGACTTAGATACACATCTAGATAAATTTTGTTATTTTAATGTTATGTTATGAACAATGTTGCCTTTTATTTGGAATCTTTGTATGACATTTTAGTCTTGAAATGAAATTCGAATTTAATTTATATTGTCACATTGCGTTATGAAGTTTTGAGCAATTTGTTTGTCTCATTCCGATATTTCCGCCATCGGTTGGGGTGTGACATCCAGCTTTGCTGAGTGGGAGCTTACGTATACCCACATCATCAGCCCTCTAGTCATAAGTATCCATGGCGTAATTGTGGGTATATATGACTCAGAAGTATTTAGTTAAGGATCAGGCTTCTAATGGTAAGCTTCATATGTGTGAAGCTCATTTGAAGAAGATGTTTCTTGACGGGTGATATTTTGCTCAAGTGCATTTTGGAGAAGCTAGAAGCTTATTAGAGGAGGTTAGTAGCTTAGGTTGTGAGAAGCTATAAGCTATTAACCCTATTGTAGGAAGCTACTAGCTCGAAGCATTTTTTTACCAAGTTGTTAACTATAAGATTTTTGTAGGAAGCCACAAGCTAGAAGCTGTTATGATCAATGACTATTATTGTGCACATTTGTTTAATGTTGTTTTTGGCTTGGATGTGGGGAGTTAAGATAATTGGATCATAGAATGAGTCGTTGTGAGAATGGGAATGAGCATGATGTGAATGGGAGTGATGGGAATATGAGTGTCTTGATGGTTGTGATGATTCACTAGAATTTTAGGATTGGTGTGAGTGAGATGGTTGAGGTTATGATGGTCTTCCTCGCATGGGACCTTTCCATTCCTCGTCTCCTTGGCCGCATGATTACCTAAAAATGTATATACTAAAAAAACATTAATAACTATATAGATAAGAGTGATTTCTCAGAGTTCCCCAATATGCGATTGCGATATTTGAGCTTAGACACAAGGTTAGTGTCTAAATCACGCAAATGTTGGCTTTGATACCAACCTGTCACACCCTGATTTCCCGATGGGCCCGGACTTGGGGTATATGCGTGACGATTGATATCAGTAATCACAATGCACAACGGAAGATGGGAATTTAAAGTAGAATATTAAAGTACAAACATATAGTGTCCAAAGTTCAAAAATAATAGACAAACTGTTTGTACTAAAAAGATCCACACGCGGATGGAATATATATGAAATAAGACATGAGACTAATAAGGTCTTTCGTGGAGTTGCAAATTCCAATTCGCCTAGATCGAGCAGCTCCAGCTTATTCCGTATTTGCTATATAACCTGCGCTCTGTCTTTTGAAAATACGTCAGTTTTCATTCGTAATTACAATTAACCGACTCTTTTTGAAAATCTTTTCAAAAGTATTTAATACCATTTGGTATATCATGTTTATATAACTTGGGACAAACCATTTTTCTTCTTAACAGTTTTACATGCTTGTCAATACATATGGGGACCGGAAACTAGACGTCGGTTAATGATTAATCGACAAACCACATTTTCAATATCATATAAAATAGCATTAGCGTATGTCAGGTGTATGCTTACACCCCGTACTTAGGTCGTTGCCATTTTCAATTAAATGAGTCCGGACATCCAGGAGACGGTCGTATTAACCCCCAATATTTAAGTTATCAAGCAAAACTAATTAAAACGGGTTATTTAAATTTTAGACATCATCCGCCCATTATTCAATACCCGACCAAGCGGCTAGTGCCGAGTCCCAAGCCCTTATAAAGGAAATTAGGCTAAGAGTATTTACCAGTGCTAATCTTTACAAATCAAAGATGTTTAGCACAACCGTTAACCAAAACAACTAAACACAAGAGCAATCTACTAGAGGCTCCTAGTCTGGAATGAACAAAACAATGATCCGTTCGAATGTTAACAGGTTTTATATAAGTCATTTGACTTTGACCGGTTAACTTTAATAAATACGTGTGGTTCGCTAGAGTAAGCGGAGACCTGGTAGAATGTGGTTTATACCCTTCCGAGTGTAAAGACTCGTATAATATAGGTCAAATAACCAAGCATTCTGATTAGAACTAATTTGGAAAGGTTTTGACCTGATTCAGCTAACTTATATATTTTATGCTATTAAAGTTAGCCGTATGCGCATATGCGGCATCAGGTGGTCGAATAGGTCCGAGACAAGTCCATAATGCCAAAACATATTACATATTATTATAACATCAGTTACTAATTCAGATTACTAGTTGAATTGGTTTTAAAACCATTTTTAGGCGATAAGGGCAATTTTGGCATTTTTAGGCATATAATATGGACTTTAACATAAGACCTATCAAATGATATGATCAATGGTATAACCTCAGAGGGTTATTCCATATAATAATATGATCATATAACAACCTTTGTTTAGGACCTAAACTTGCTCAAACGGGTCAGAATCGAAAGTCAAAGCAAAAGTCAATTTGTTTGACTTTCGGTCGCGAAATGAGCTCTAATTAGGAATGACGAGTTGGACATGATTAAACATGTCCTAATATGTTATGTGAACTGTGATAATGTCAAAAATTAAGTTTTTGATATTTAGAAACTCGTTTAGCGTAATTTGCAAAAATCTGCGTTTTGACTTTTATTTATTATAACTTTGACTAGTCATTTCGCCTATTTAACGTGATCTTCAGAGGGTGCCATCACAAAGGATTAAGACCTTCATTATTATGATCATGTAGACAAGCTTGATTCCAACTTTGACTTGACCGAAATGGTTATAACCGAAAGTCAAAGCAAAAGTCAATTTTCTTAACTTTCAGCTAATCACTAGTCTAGGAATGGAAAAAAGAACTAGGAAGAAAGCTTACAAGTGTTCAAGGGAGTGTTATAACTCCAGAAGGGAAGCCTTTATAGATCAGAAGCACTCCAAGATAGAGAGAAAGAATTTTGAAAGGTGTAAGTTTAAGTGTCTCAAGAACAAGGATATTTATACTTGAGCTCAAGCCTTCAAATCTTGCCAAGTGTAACTAGAGGTGTTAGGTATGGGATTAGTGGCATCCCAGGTATCCAAAGAAGGAATAAGTTGGCAAAATTCATGAGCTAAGTGTCCAAAATTGCAGCTGCAACTGCTACAATCTGCAAGCGACACCCCTTATGGATCGTAAGGGGTTGATTACGGTCCGTAAGGGACCTTTGGCGCCCGCAGTATATTTAAAAGCCTTACGGACCATAAGGCTTAGCTTGCGGTCCGTAAGGAACCCTCAGAAGCCATTTTTTTGCATTTTGTCGTATTTGATCCCTCAACTTGATTCATCTTCCATTTTTATGAATTTGGTCCCTCTCGTCCAACATATATGGAATATTTTAGAGTTATCAATGGCTTTAACTTTAGTTTTATCAATAAGCTTTGGCAAATTTTAGAAGAGGATTTTGTGGATGTTTTGAATCACTTTTATAATGAAGGGTTATTGACACAACCTTTATGTTCCCCCTTTGTTGCCATTTTTTTCAAAAGTGAACGCGCGTTCCACTCTTAATGAGTATAGACCCATCAATTTGGTGTGTGTCGTTTTAAAGGTGATTTCAAAAGTTTTGGCCAATCGTTTGAAAGTGGTTTTGAAGTCCATCATTTTGGAAAATGAATCGGCGTTTGTCAAGAATAGATCGATTTTGGATAGACCCTTCATGGTGAACGAGTACTTGTCATTGATAAAAAAGAAAAAGAAGAAAGGTATAATCTTTAAAATCAATTTTGAGAAGCCGTAGGTTAATTTAAATTGGTTGTTTTGGATTCGATCATGGAGAAGATGTGTTTTCTAGACAAGTGGTGTAAATGGATTATATGTTTAATATCCACGGCTAGATCTTGCGTATTAGTCAACGGGTCTCTGAATTTGAATTTAAATATTTTTAAGGGTATTCGTCAAGGTGATCCTATCTCGCCGTTTATTTCTTATCAGTATGGAGGCGCTTATGGTCCTTTTCAATAGAGCGGTGGAGGCTGGTATGTTTAAAAGGTTCGAAGCCTTTTGTTCACGAACAATGCGCTTATTATAGGAGAATGGTTAGATGCGAATGCCACTAATATGATCAGATTATTAAGATGTTTTTAATCTGGTTTTATAAATCAAATTTTTAAAGTCAAATATGATTGGAGTTGGTGTGAAAGAGGCTGAGGTTACAAGGATGGTGAATAGGGTGAATTATAGAGCTCGAAAACTCCTTTTGTGTATCTTGGGCTTCTTGTAGGTGCAAATGTGAACTTGATTAAAAATTGGCAGCCGGTTTTATATGTTTTCAATTCTAGATTATCGGGGTGGAAGACGAAGACCATATCGTCGGAAGGGAAACTTACTCTTATAAAATCGGTTATGGAAAGTTTATGAACACACTACTTCTCCCTATATAAAGCTTCGGCTTGCATCAAACGATTGTTGGAAGTGAAATGGAGAGACTTCTTTAGGGGTAGCTCTGAGGATAGAAAAAAAGACTCGTTGGGTGGCATGGGAGAGTATCACAAAGGAGAAAGATGCGGGAGGTCTCGGTCTTTGGTTGCTTAAATTGTCAAACATAGCCTTATTGATGAGGTGGTGTTGGAGATACAAACTTCAAGATAGTGAATTGTGGCGAGATTATTGATGTCATTCTTAAAAACCCAAGAACTTGGGCCATTCTTTATTTCAAAAAAATGCTTTCGGGTGTTTGGGGTACTATAGTGAATCTTGAAAACTAACTAATTTCAAACACAACTTTGGGTAATGCTATTAAAGGGAAGGTGGGTGATAGTGGGAAGATCTGGTTCTGGATTAACCCATGGCTTGCTAATGTCCAGCTAAAGATGTATTTTCTGGTTTTATTGGCTAAGGAGAAATATAAAGATTGTGTGGTGAAAGATAGATGTAAAGAGAGTGGGGTGGGGTTGATTTTGGAATGGGCCTGGAAACATTCGAGGTTGACAGAGGCTGCAAATATAGAACTCTAATCGCTTAAGTCGAAGCTCTTTATGTTCAGGTTTGGGAACGGGCAAGAAGTTTGGGAGTGGTCGATGGGCGGGTCAAAGGAGTTCTCGGTAGCTACTAAAAATTACTAAAACTAACCGAAACAATTAGAATTCAGCAATGTTCGATTGGAATAGTTGGGCTCCTCTTAAGATCAATGTGTTCGGATGGCGCATGTTTTTGTGTAGACTTCCGACGCCAGATATGTTGTTCAAAAGGGGCATCACTTCGTCTCTGTCGAAGTGTAAAATGTGTGGCGAAGTTACGAAATCAATTTAGCATTTATTCACTTCTTGTTATGTCGCTTCTATAGTGTGGCAGCAAATTAGTGTATGGTGCAACATTCCGTTGATTGTTGTGTTCTCGGCAAAGGATATCCTAAGCATTCATAAACAAGGAACAATGCCAAATCATAGAAGAAAGCTCTTACATGTCATCATGTTGGTGGCGTATTGGTGTATATTGAATGCTAGGAACAAGCTTATCTATGAGGAGGTGCTGGAGAGAGTGGAAAAGATTATTTTTGACGTTAAAGCGTTTAGTTTTCTTGTGGATTAGAAATAGATCTAAAGTAGAATATATGGATTGGAGAAAAATGGCTCTCTTTTGATGTTTGAGCTTTGTATTTTAGCCCATTCCTAGCGGCTTGCTAGGGGATATGTTTTAATGAAATTTGTCGTTTGAAAAAAAAAATAGAACTCTTTCAAGATTTGAATTTGCAAGGCTCTTCCTTCTTGTCATGGACTGTATCACGAAATAATAAAGACACCTGGACCTGGTGATTTGATAATGGTAAAAACAGGTGGTCTTACCTTCCTTCTAATAAGGTGGTGGCAGGGAGTTGGAATGCTATAGTTAGAATGGAAGAAAAGATGAAGGTAAAGTTGAAAATGGTAAAGCTATCAGATTGTGGTTAGTTTTAATGAACAACTGAAAGAAAAATGGCCAAACTTGTTTTGGCTAGAGGAGGAAAAAAACTGCAAGATTTGTCATAGGATGGAAAGATTTATCAAAATGTTTTACGTAGTGCCATGGCATCCAAGTACTTCTGCATCATATACCTTGCACCAACAGTAAATGAAGATGGTAATATAATTCTTTGATCCCTATTTGATGCATTTGTGTTACTTGAAGCAATTGAAGCTAAGATATTTTTATAAGAATCACAAAGGAGTTTTGTCTGTTGCCTGCGAATAAAGAATAGTCTTTCTGATTCCACCATAGTGTATGCATCCACCAAGAATTGCAAATAAAGAATAGTCTTTCTGATTCCACCATAGTGTATTCATCCACCAAGAATTGCTGGAAAAGTCTCCTTGCATTTAGCAATCGTGAAAAAACTTCATCTCTATCTTGAATCTTGTAAGCAACGAATTCTCTCATAGTAAGATCTGTTCTAGAACCCCCAGCATCATCTTTCAAGCCCCCATGTTTTATACTGGTTCTGTAACCATCTTCTGCTGTTGGGAAAGTAAGTGGATACTGAAGTGTCGATTTGTTTAAGACACGAAACTTGTTAAAGGTCAAACACAAACCTCTGAAGGTTGTGTCCGTATCTAAAATTGCTAGCCCTAGACTAAAATGTTTGAAGTGTAACAAGAGATAGAAAGTAAAATAATCATATAAAATGTACCTTTTATTTAGAGTAAATTGCCATTTTAGTCCATGAGGTTTGTCCAAATGTGCCATTTTAGTCCAAATAGTTTTTTTCGCCTCTGGGTCCCTGACTTTCCATTTTATTGCCATTTTGATCACATACACTAACTCAGTTAAAAAAACTCAGTCTTAACTAGGGTATTTTTGGCATTAACAAAAAAAAGTTTCTAACTTCCCATTTTCATCCACATCCACCCCTTTTTAAATATATGTTTATGTTTAAAAATACATATTAATATATAAAAAACTTAATTTTTTAAAACAAGATATTAATTATATATAAATGATTAAAAGAAAAAAATTATAAAAATGGTTTTGGATGAAAATGGCAATTTGAAAACTTTTTTTATTAATGCCAAAAATACCCCTGGTTATAACCAGGTTTTTAAATTGAGTTAGACAATGTGATCAAAATGGCAAAAATAAAGGGAAAACTCAGGGACCCAGAGGCGAAAATAAACTATGTGAACTATAATGGTAAATCTGGACAAACCTCATGGACTAAAATAGCAATTTACTCTACTAATATATACCCTTAATAAAAATAAATAATTAATGAAATGAAATGCTAAAAATGAAATCCTCCCTGTTACAAAAAATAAAATAAAAATTGAAATCCCTGTGTTTTTAGTTTCTGGACCACAGATCCAATCTTCATTACAATTTGAAGGTAATATTGTTACAACCACATCCTAAACCCTAACTTCTCCCACCTAAACCTGCAACCATCAACACATCACCATCGCACCCTTTAACAATTCATCAGCATTGCCTCGAATAACCTCGCTCAACGATCACCCACAACTCCAAACCCTCGAACTCCGGCCTAAGATTCACTACACCACCACCATGAAACCCTGCAACACTAGATCTAACCGAAAAACACCACTATGAAACCTGAAACACCTATGTTTCACCGGATATGTCCTTAAAATCGGTTGTATGTCATAGAGCTACGAGTATCATAGCCAATAAGAGATGGAGGTGGGTGGCAGTGTTGGTGGTGTGTGGTGGATTGACGAGATAGAGGTTGTGTGTGGCGGAGTAACAGGTGGTGGTGATGTGTGGCGGAGTGACGTGTGGTGGTGGTCGTAACCCATGGTGGCGGTAGAGGTGGTGGGGGTCGTAATCAATGGTGGTGGTGGAGGTAGAGGTGGTGGTTGTGATGGTGGTGGGGTTAGAGAGAGAGAGAGAGATGTGGGTGAGGTTAATGTTAATATGAGGAAAAAAAGTGTATATGTCTAATATATAATTAAAAAAATAAATGTAAAATGGTATTGGATAAAGTGGTAAAAACAAAAGATAAAATAGGATTGACAAAAACACTCTTGATTTAATTAATTCTTTTAGATGGAGTTAGGTTATGTGATCAAAATAAAAAAAAAGTGAAAAACTCAGGACCCAGAAAAGAAAATTATTTGGATTAAAATGGCAATTTAAGACAAAAGGACTAAAATGACAATTCACTCTTTTATTTAAACCACAAGCTAATGGAAAAGATATATTTTTATGCATATACATATAATATTATTTTTTCAATTAAATAAGTATGGTATAAGACCATTCGTACTCAACTGATATCATGTGATGGTAAAGTATCAAATGACAGACATGTATCATTCATTAAAGACATCTTTCTATAGAATCAAACACAATACCTAGTAGTCCCCTAAACTTTATTCCACCCTCAAAATACACTGACTATAACGATAAGGGTAATCTTGTTAAAATGAAAAAAGCCAAAAAAAAAAAAAAAAAAAACCAGATATGGTATCAAGAAAATTATCACTTTCCATATGTATAAACTCCCCCAACAACCAAATTGGAAGCAAACTGGCACTCTCAATCCAAAAACAAGCTTCAAATCATTGAATAAACAAGAGATTTTACTCAATTACAATCGCACATCGGAAGATAAAATGCGATCATCGTCGACAAAGCTGGTTGCAGAGAACAATCGAGGCTTAAACGGCCGCTTCTTCACTCTCCGTAGCCGCCTCTATAACGCCTTAGCTCTCGGTCTCAGGTTTCTTTACTTCTTCTTCTTCGCCATTGCAATTCAAATTCTTCATTTAAATTCATATGTGCATCTGTAAAATTGCTCACTTTCTTTGCTTATGTTGCCCAATTGTGTTTCACTTCTATGAAATTGCTAAGCTGGAGTTTTTTAGGGGTTTTTATAGAACAACGATCGTTCTATTCGGGAATATCAGTGGATTTTCTGGGAGTTTTAACTGACGAGGTGTTTGGATGCATGTTTGATACTGTTCTGATATTGATAACCAGAACAATGTGATTGTTTAGATCATTGAACTTATTTTCTTGTGATCTTACATAATTGCATATATAGATATTTTTTTGGATGTGTTTTTAGGGTTTAGGGTTTGCTTGAAGAGTTGAAGTTGTAATAATGCTTAATGTTTGTCAAATTCTGAATATTTTTTGTGAAATAGATAGACATTATCTGAAATGAGAGTAAGCATTTGTTACTGGTTAATTGGTAATTAATCTTGTTGCAGGTAATATGAAATCGATTATCCAAAACTGGTTATTTTACCCCTAAATAAACTGATAATCAAAGTAAAATATGTTGATTCCAAAAACCTTGCTTCAAAACTATAAATGATGTGTTTTTTTAAAAGCCGTTTGTTCATTATAATAATGTGATATAACAGAAATGATGAGGGAGGACAGAGATGGTCATGTACAGATGTCGAGACACACAGACATGTTGTTCGTACCATTGATGCGTTTCTTGAGTGTATATCTAGTGACATGTCACTACACCCTTTAGTAAAGGTATTTGCATACCACAGTCAATTTACTTCAGAAACCATCAAATCATTACATGTCGGGTTTCATGTTTTATCCCAAATATCAGGAATCAGTTGCTGATATTGTACCAGCATTGGGAACAACACTACTTCAGAAAAACGAAGCGGTGATGAAATTAGCTTCAAAAGTGTTCGTAAAACTGGTGAATGTTATACCATATTCCGTTACCGAATCTCTATTGTCGGATATAGTCCACCCCTTATCATCTTCCTTATCTGCATGTCACGTACCGGTTGTAACATTATGTGCCACTGCATTGAACGCGATCCTATCATGTCTAAGTTCCAAAAAAGATAGAGATGTATGGAAAGTTCTAGAAGAAACAGAGACGATTAGTTATATCATCCAACAAATACAGTGTGGCGGGAGTAAACCACCCGAGTTCTTCGTTGAAACAGTCTCGCTTTTGAGTAATATACTTCAGCGTTGGCCGTCTTCTAGGTTTTGTGTTTGGAATAATAACGGATTAATGGACATATTAAGTTCTCTCATCCTTGAGCCTATGCTTTCCGTGAGGGCTGCGGTTTTGCAGCTTTATTCGGCCATAGGTATTCAAATTTTGTGTTTTACGTGTTTTTTTAGTAAAATGCCATTTTCTTCCCTGAAGTTTGGCCACTTTTGCGACTTTCGTCCAAAGATTTGTTTTTCCGCATCCAGATCCAAAAGATTTGAAATCTTGCCATTTTCATCCGATACGTTTACTCCATCCATTTTTAATGTTAAGTCAGGGGTATTTTCGTCGTTTTAGAAATATTTTGTGATATATAAAGGGTTAGGGTGGGGAGAAAGTCAACAGAGGTGGATCTTAATATCTTATAGTGTTTTTTATTTATAAAAAATGTTTAAAAGACGGAAATTCCCCTCATTTAACAGAGAAAAATGGATGAGTTCATGAGTCAGATGAAAATGGCAAGAATTCAAACCTTTTGTATCCAGATGCGGAAAAAGAAACCTTTGGACGAAAGTCGCAAAAGTGGCCAAACCTCAAGGACGAAAATGACATTTTACTCCTTTTTTCTTTTCAAGATTGCTTTCTAAACACTTCCTAACTTTGGGTACCAGCTTTATGTAGAAATGGAGCTAAGAAGCTTCTAGATAGTGGAAACGCACCTTTACAAATGATGATGGAATCCATGGATTACGTAAACCATAATTACCTGCAGCTTGCTGGATTTACACTTGCTGAAAGCTTCGTGGTAATAGACAATATTCAAAACTCATCACTTATCATTTATATCATTCTTGGTTTAAAAAGGCGCGCATGATAAGCATTTGAGGCGATCAGGAGCATGCACGATCCACGAGGTCCCGCATGCACAGGGTCTGTAGGAGGGTGATAAGTAAAAGAGTAAATGGATGGTCCCTGTGGTTTACCAAAATTTTGGATTTGGTCCCCGGCTTTCCAAAAGTACACGAACAGGCCCTGTGGTTTGCACTTTGTGACACATTTAGTCCCTAGCTAACAAATCTAAAGGTTTTAGCATGTCCAAGTTAGGGACTAAATGCGTTACAAAGCGCAAACCACAAGAATCATCCATGTATTTTTGGAAAAAGCTGGGGACTAAATGCGTTATAAAGTGCAAATCACGAGGTTCATTTGTGTGCTTTCGTAAAGCTAGGGACCAAATCCAAAATTTTGGTAAACCACAGGGACCATCTGTGTACTTTACTCTAAGTAAAAACAACCAAGGGGCTGAAGAGATTTTGAATGGTTACTTGATAAAAAGGCCAATATGTAATATAGATGAGACAAATGCAGCTTTTGGTTGTACATAGAGCAACGCCTCGCGCAGGTGGAGCTCTTGCCTAACACCTACGCTTTCTTCGCGCTTTTTTAAACCAAGATATCATACCGATTTTATGTTAAATTTTGTTGTAACATGTTCAAAATCTAATTGTGTCACTTAGGTAAATGAAGAAGGAAGACTAAAAATGATTGAATTGTACAGTGAGCCGTTAGTGAAGTCCATCATTAGCGGACTAAGCAACTGGAGTTTGCACACAGGGAAGCTTACGAAGGAACAAATGTCATTAATCAAGGGTGCTTGTTGTGTATGCAAGATCGTTTGTTGGCCAGGGAAGCATCATAATTACTTCTGGAAACTCGGAATCGAGAGTGTTCTTCTTAAGTTACTTCTAGATGATTTTCGTATCAAGCAAATACCCGAGCACTTTTCTTCGTTAGACGAGGTGGAAGCCATTGTACGTGATGGTTTAAGTGCTAATTTTCTACCTGCGATTAAACCGCACGTGTGGGATATTCTTGGTGGGCTTGCAACACATTGTGCGGAAGATTTTACTGCACAAATGCTTAAAAGTGAACTTCACCTTAAAATCCTCATCACATGTGCGTGGTAATGTTCTTCGTCATCTTAATATGTATAATTATTGGTAGAGCAAAGATGGATGGCCCCCTGTGGTTTACCAAAATTTTGGATTTGGTCCCTAGCTTTCCAAAAGTACATAGATGGTCCTTATTGTTTGCACTTTGTAACGCATTTAGTCCCAAACTTTTCTCAAAAGTACATGGATGGTCCCTGTGGTTTGCACTTTGTAACGCATTTAGTCCCTAACTTAGACATGCTAAAACCTTTGGATTTGTTGGCTGGGGACAAAATGCGTTACAACAGGGACCATCCGTGTACTTTTGGAAAGTTAGGGACCAAATCCAAAATTTTGATAAACCACAGGGACCATCCGTGTACTTTACTCTTTCTTATATTTTCTAATCTGTTTGCTAATGTCTTCTAACAGCTTAGGATTTGCGGCTTCACTACGTTCGGCACGTCAGCGTTGCCAAAATGTCGAAAACGAGCTAGTGTCACGAGCGGTTTTATTAATGATTTTCTCTCCTTCAAAGTATATTTCATCACAAACCAAATCGGTATTGTCGGGAATTTTAAAGCCACTTGCCAAGGAGGAAATTAAATACCTATTGAACTCCCTTAATGCCACGTCATCAGGCATCAACGGTACAGTGTCCGATAATCTTCAAGCGATTCACCTAATAAGCTTGGCTTGTTATTCGGGTCTACCTCAATATCGTAGGTATGTTATGAAGAATCAAGGAGTACACATACTATTATCGTTCATACAAACGTTATCAAGAAACCATGTTCATGAAGAACGGATGTTACCGATGAACACGTCGTTTCATTACTGTGGTCATAACATGAAGATGTGTTGCTACGAGTTTGAAGATGATTGGGTTGGTGACGAAATGTTTCTCGTTTTTGGTTTGTTAGGGCTAGCCGAATTGGTACACCATTCCGGTTCACTCAAAGATCACGTTTGGTTAAAGTCAACCGAGGATCAACTAATATCTCAAGTGCGGGAAATCTGCATCAACTCCGTTGCTTCCGGACCAAAATGGTACTGTGCGTATCTTCTTAGCTATTTTGGCATTTACGGATTTCCGTCAAAACTTGGCAATAGGATCGGGAATGCGCTTAGCGGGGATGAAAGTACAAACCTGACGCTCGTTCTTGCTAACCAAGAACACGTGAACGTTCACGGTATCATCCTTAGCGTTCGCTGTCCATCACTCTTACCGTCCGACGGGATTAATACTTCTAGTAGAAAAGAAATTCGGCTCTCGGCTCATGTGAATCACCAGGCATTGTTGAAATTATTGGAATACGTGTACTCCGGACATTTGACGGCAAGCGACGACGTTGTGAAGAGACTAAAAACATTGGCGAAACATTGTAATTTGCAGCCGCTATTGCAAACGCTTTGTAGAAATCGTCCCAAATGGAGAACTCCTTTTCCGACTTTTGATCTTACTTCTGCTCTTGGACCGAAGGGTTTTTGTTTCTCGTAAGAATATATTTCTCTCAGCTTAATTACATTCATCTCAAGTTAATTATATATATTTGTAATCAACTTAGTTATATTTTGTAGGGACATTGTTCTTGAAGCAAAGGGTAATACATTTGAGGAATGGAAGTGTGAATCATGCACTTTATCACAACCGCACTTACATGCTCATAAGGCCGTTTTATGTACAAGTTCTGACCACATGCGCGCTTTGCTTTGTTCTGGAATGCAAGAAAGGTGCTTATTACTTAATTATATTCTTGGTTATTAAAATGGGCGCCTATATCACGAGGTGATATCTAAAATGTCTCAGGGCCTTGAGGCGGTGTCTCATGCACGCATGGGTCAAAATTAGGGGTGTTCATTATTCGAATTGCACTAAAATAACTCGAAATTCCAATCGAACCGAATTCGAATTCCAGTTTTAACGAATTGGGTCCTTATTCAAACTGAATTTATAATTCAAATTCGAATTGTGGTATCTCAAATCAAAACGCTTCAAAAACCTGAATTCGCATTATATATATAGTGAAAGGTTTAAATAAAAAAAGGTTCTTAAGACGGTACGTGACCACCAATATAACGTGCGTAATTATCCAAATAACATGCGTAAATAGGGTTAACATGCGTAATTAGGGTTTCACCCAACCCATGCGTAATTATGCAAATAACGTGCGTAATTGTGTATTATAATGTGCGTAATTTTGTATTATTTATGTATTATAACGTGCATATTTTAAAAATGAAGTCGCATACTGTCGCACGTTAAGGGGCTATTGTACGTTAACCTCCCCTATATATGTGCACGTTAAGGGAATATTATACGTTAACCTCCCCTATATATGTGTCTATATATACTTATGATTTATTTAGTTGGGCTTCAAAATCAGTTATTTTTTCATATAATATACTTATAGTTTTTAGTTTTATGTTTTTCTCTTGTTGCTAATTTGGTGACCTGAATTCGAATAAGCTTATTCCAATCAGTTCTTGTGAATTTTATTCTAATTGGAATTCAGTTTTGAAATTTTCATTAAAATGTTTGATCATATATCATTTGTTTGCAGCCAGTCAGAAAGTATAAAGATCGATCTTGGTTTGAACGCGCTAGTTCGACTAGTAAACTGGCTTTATTCCGGTAAACTCGTGCCAAAGCCCAAATACGGTTGTTTATGGAACAATCTAGAAGAACAAGGGAAGTTAGAACAAGTGATCCCGTATGTGGAGCTTTACTGTTTATCAGACAGTTGGCTTCTAGAAGACCTTCACAAAGAATGCTCAAAAGTAATCGTAAATTGCTTAGATTCAGTTAACATGGCAACTAAACTGATTCAAATCGGTGCGGATTGTTGCCAGTGGGATTTGGTTGAGTTGGCTGCTAAGTTTATGGCGCCGTCTTATCATCATCTTCGGAACTCTGGGAAGCTTCTAGAACTTGATGAACAGCTTGTGGATATCGTACGAGCTGCGTCTGTTGCTAGACTCTCTCAATGAGTCCATCATATGTTGAGTTTATAAATTATAGAGAAAGGTTATATAGATGGATACATAGATAGATAGTGTGTTTAATATGACTATAGTTAACTATATCTATTTTTTTAATTGCTATGAGATTTTATATATTCATGGAAACAAAAGCTTTCAAATATCTGGCCCGAACTACCAGAACACAAATCTATAACTGATTGCACGAAAAACACAGTATAAGATATTCCAAGAGTTTAGCTGGGAACCGAACAACAGCATGATCAACGGCTCTCCTTATTCGTCTAATCACAATTCAAATAATGATGGATTTCATTCAAGTGGCTGGTCTTTAGCTTGAGTTATAATCAACAAATTGAATGGATGCTAATTCAATGGTATTGGAACAACACATAGAGGTTTGGCCTTCGATATATTGGTTCCGTTTTTCTCAGTCATGTCCAAGACATCATAATTCATATGGAACTTTCATGTCAATTTTCCAGTCAAAATTATTGAGTAATGACCCCAACATGATAGGGACCATACGTGTGCAAGTGATAAACCAGGGCATATTCTTCGTCCAGCACCAAACGGGATTAAATCGGAATCATGACCTCGGACATCAAGCCCAGACTCCAACAATCGTTGCGGCTTGAACTCTAGTGAGTCATCCCATACGGTTGGGTCTCTTCCTATGGCCCATGCATTCACAAACACCTGTGTGACCACTGGTATAGTCAGTGACGGATCTAGAAAATCTTCATAGAGGTAACATTATATAAAAAAGCGGTAACGAAATCGAAAAAACGTCAAATTTTTCCAAAATGTACACTACCGCCGGAGCGCCAAGCGGTAGCGGAGGCTACCCCTTGTCATAGGGTAGATCCGCCCCTGGGTATAGTGTATCCACTGAGTTCTACCTGTGTAACAACTTTTTCGTGGAAGAAGTAAGGGGGATGGCGGATGCAGTCGTAAGACTTCTTTCACAATGCATGATATGTAGGGGTAGCCTCAAGGCATCATCCTCTTTTACGATACTACCTTTACCAATAAACTTTTCAAGCTTCTCTTTAGCTTTAGTCATGATGTGTGGGTTGCGTAGTAGTTCTGTCATTGCCCATTCTATTGAATCGAGGTTGTGTCAGTGCCATCAACAAACAAATCCTAGATCGCCAAATTAAATTATACATTAACATAGAAACAAGAGACATTATCGGGTGATCTGACCGAGTTGTAAAGACATTATTGGGACATGAATTTTGGCTAGTTTGGCTAGCGACTGGTGCGGTAACGCTCCCAGCAAGTGGAGGTTTCCTATGATCGGCAACCGGGTTGGGCCTGGAGGTAAGTTCTTGGATTTGCCTACCCCCAAAACCCAGATAAGTATGTAAGATAAGAGAAGAGTAGTCACTATTATAAGAAATTCCATTATTAGATGGTGTGTGTGTGTGTGTTGTGCCTATTAATGAGTAAAAAAATCAGCGCCCATATTTTGTTAGACGTTGCTGCTGGGCCTGCAGGCCTTGTTGAATTCTTAGTTTTGACTTTTGACTTTTGAGATTTGTGTTTTTAGTTACATTACTTTCAGTTTATATATTTTTATTCGTTTGATTGTTTTTGTGTTTTTAGTTACATTACTTTCAGGTTATATATTTTTATTCGTTTGATTGTTTGTATGAATATGTTCGTTTACATCAAAATTGATTGTTTATGTGATTTTTTCTGTTTGTGTATCTTTTGATTTTCATTTGCTAATCTTTTATTATGAGCTGTGGACAAATCTTCAAATGAAAAAAGGTAAGTGATGATTTTACCCCATTCATTTCTTGCGTGCCCAGCCGAAAATTCTTGTATTCGTCAATAATATAGAGGATCAAAACTATGGTTTCTATAAATCTAATTGCGTTTGTAGCTGAATATTATGTTTGAGATGAACTTATGTGTAAGCATTAATAACCAAAGTTTACATATAATAGAAACTTTGCGGCGCGGGTACTTCGCAAATATCAAACGGATTAGTCCAAGCGTTATGTGATGTGTTAACCATATGAAAACGAACGATTTGACGTATCCGATTGAACTCAATGAATCCTATAGTTGCATTGTGATTGGATCAAAACGTAACCTAAATCGAATTTATATCGTACAGTCATAACGTATTATACACGACCCGGCTAACTCGAATTTATATCGTCAAGGCAAAAACTCTCGAGGGGGTCAAAGTGGCATTTACAAAGTTCATAAAAAGTTAAGTGGTTAAAAATTGCATTCCTAAACTTAAGGACTAAGAAAGGGTAAAGATAAAATTTGATAAAGTTTTAGGGTAAGAAGGAAACTATAAAAAAGTTTGGACTATATTTGTAAAATGGAGTAATAGTTTAGGGACTATATTTGCCATTTTATAAAACTTTAAAAGTACCAAAATTAAAAGGCTAAAATTATAATATTCTGAAAGTATAGGGGGCAGGGGAGGCAAAGCCGGTGGGGTTTCCACCGCCTTTGTCTTTTAAGTGTTACAAGAATATGTTAAAGCATGAAATATTGTTCTATTTTGGGGGGTTTTACCATGAGTTGTTACTAGAATTTCATGACGTGCCTCAACCAATATGTTTGAAAAAAACTAATGTTTAAGCATCAATAACAAGTTTACATATTATAGAAATATGTTAAAGCATGAAATCTTGTTCTATTTTGGTGAGTTTACCTTGAGTTGTTACTAGAATTTCATGATGTACCTCAACCAAATCTTGAATTTGTATTTGGTATAATTTGTTGAATAATTGTGTAAGAACTTGTGATGCATGGCACACAAAATGTGGAATTTAATATTAAATGTCTATCTATACTTTTATATAAGAATGTACTTTTACATAAGAATGTAATAGAACATGCTTTTTTAAAGTTTTATTTAGTTATTGTTTTTTATATAGAGGGACATATTAATCCGTTGTGACGTTTATGTTTAGTATGGATGTTAGAAGTTTTTATTTCGTTATTGTTTTTTATATAGAGAGGGACATATTAATCTGTTGTGACGTTTATGTTTTGTATGCATGTTGTGAAGTAATTGTGACACCCAGTTATTTTAAAATCCGTTTGTACTAATGTAACATGTGTTCCAATGAATAAAAGTGTTACTTGGATTGATTTGGTGTTAATTAATGCAGTGTGATTTTCTAACAAGTTTAAATTTAATATGTGGTTAAGTTGGTAAATCTAATAAAAAGCTTATCGTGTAACGAATAAAACTGCGAAACGAGCGTTGTGGATGACCCGGTCAATGTTAAAATCCTAAAACTTTCCCCTATGATTGAAATAATATTTCTAAATATATTTGAGTGAAAAAATAAATTAAAATACCTAAAAACACTAGTTTATGGTTTTGATCGAGTATCGTTCGATACCACATGTATCTTATATAATTAAACTTTTTTATTAACCGAGACATATAATGTCACACCTCGCCAAAGGCGGAGCCACGTGGCGTGAGACGAAAGGTTTCCAAGCATTTGGTTTGCAAACATCTAGTGATGAATTAGAATATTTATAACAACACCAAAGTATTTAGATTGTTACAAACCATAGTAACGAGTTCGGTCTACCAATATGTCGCACCTTGCCGAAGGCGGAACCACGGGGCATGAGACGAAAGATTTCCAAGCATCCGGTTTGCAAACTCTAGTAACGAATTAAAATATTTATAACCTGCCAAAGTATTTAGATTGTTACAAACCATAGTAACGAGTTGTGTCTACTTAACCTGAATAAAGATAAATTGTTCAAATATTATCCAACACAAATGTTTAACATAACAAAAGGGTTTTGACTCGTACGACCAAAGTATACGGAAGATACAAGACACCTCGACCTAAGGCACCATCTATTGATAAATGTAAAGACTCCACGCGTCATGCACCATCGTTACTTACTTGAAAAACATTCTTAAAATGCCAACATAAGTTGGTGAGTTTCACAGGTTTAAATGCCACAAATATAACTTTTATGGGTGGATTTTCTGACCCATATCCTGAAGACATATCTTGATAATTGTATGTTTGATACTGCGACAAGGATACTGAACTAAGATATTGGTAACATCCTGCGGAGGTATCCTACTCGCCACTACCGTTTTTCTTTGGCTGCAAGGTACGAACGGATACATAGGCTTAGTCTTCCTGAAGACTCGCTCAAGACGGTTGGAAGACGAACGTTGGGAGCTGGAGAAGAAGTCCACAACGGTCATGGGGGAATATTCGCAGCATCCAAAGAATGTAGGATAGTTAGCTATTTTCTGTTACTGTATAAGGGATGCTGGATCAGTGGTTAGACACACAATTTCGAGCACACAATCTCATACATTTGCTATTTTTGCAACCAAACACTCACACTTCACAATCATTGTAACACTTAGAGCTAATCCGAGCATTATCCTGAAATTGTATCCTGCTGTTGCAATCAATAAGAAGAACAAGGCAGCTGATGGTTGTCAGCTCCCGAGGTTTTGTGCCAGCGATCTAGATTGATCAAGGGCTTTCCTCGTACATCTTGTGTCAACATTTACTTTTATTGCATTTGCTAATCATTTTGATATAGTTCATTATCCTGAAACTATATCCTGAAACTGTTTTCATAATCAATCAACTTAACATATTGTTGCAAATCACAATAGCATGCTACCTCACATACCAAGTTTGATCACTTAATTGCTTCGGTAATTTTTGACCAAAAGGCGAGTGGTGCTATTTTTAGTCAAAACTTTGCTAAAATCACTAATCGGTTTTTTGTTCTCAAAGATTTTTGCAAAACTATTTTCAATGGCTTCTCAGTCAGGTTTGAGCTCTTCTTCAATGCCTACAACCTCTGTTGCAACTGATTCATTGCCTCCTCCACCTCCACAAGTTCAGACCTTCCATAGGAGAAATGAAAGCCAAACACCTTGAGACACTACTGCTGCTCAAAATGCTTCCAGATCCGGTGTTTCAGGGAGAACTCCTATTTATGATTCTAATGATGAGATTCTGTCTTTGTTTGGCAGCATACAGGATCAAATGAGAAAGCAACAGGAAACCAACTAGCTCATGATGAAGGAAATACAACTCTTGAAGTCCAACTCCAAGAGACCTGCTGAGGATACTGTTACCCCTTTGCAGCCCAGGATGTTGAACTTCAGTTCAGCAGTATATACTGAGGATAATCAGGGCAATATTATACCGAGTCATTCCCAGAGCAATATGTTACTTTAAGTGCCGAGTGTGTTTGTTTGTTCGGTACTCGCTCGCGCCTCCGACCTCGCTTAACACAGTAAATCGCTAACGCAATTATTTATGTGGGTTATGTAATGTTGTGTGTTATATATGTTTATGTTTTATATATAGTTAAACTCTCGCTCGCTCACGCAACTCGCTCTATCGCATTATTATGTTAACGCAACGCTTAATATCTCGCTAAAACACTTAATGTACCAAAACTAACTAAATCGAACGAAATCACCAAAAACAGCCCAACGCGAAACCAGGCTCACTCGTACGGGTGAACCATGGCTCGGACCAGGCTGCTTACTCGCACCAATAACTCAGCCGCACGAGTGATGACTCGCACGACCACCCACTCGCACCAAAACACTCGCATCTGCTCTCACACTTCTCCTATAAATACCACACTTCATCATTCATGCTCCCCTTGCTGTCACTCGCACGAAACCTACTTTATACGTTTCTCTTTGTTTCCAAGTAAGAAGATTATGATTTCCACGCGATCACAGCGATTTCTACAACGATTTTGCACGAGATTATCTCTGATTTCATCTAAACATCTCTGTTGACAAAAATCTTCATCTTTTTCATAAAACCTTCTGGTTTTATCAAGGATTACACTTGAACGAGTATGTTTGAGCAAGCTTTGGCTTCTCAAGTTAGAAAACTCAATGTTTCCAACTCACCAAGTGTTAGATCCTAACAAAACTGTTTTGTATTCAATTTTTACACAAAAACGGACAAAATCGACATATGTTTCATTCACTAGAGAGTGGGATGAAGCGGTGTCTAAAACCGTCTTGAAAAGGACTCGAATTACATCTATTTCAGATGAAAACCCAGTTCCGATTGCACAGAGACGTAAAAACAGTCACTTGTGCCAACTAGACTGGCTCGCACGAACCACTTCGCATTCGTACGGCCCAGTCCGAGTTTCCACAAATGACTCACTCGCTCTAAAGACCTCCCAAGCTTTTGGTTTTCTCAGTAGCTTAAGGTTGGAAGGATGGACACTCGATTTCTCGAAGAAACGATACGAAAACACTCGATTTTAGACTCGAAAACAGGTCACCCGCACAAGCAGTTGCTCGTACGGATGATGACTTGCACGAGGGTGATGCCCCATACAAGCCATCACTCGTACGAGTCATGGCTCGCACGAGGGTGATGCCCGTGCGAGTGGTGCTTCGTACGAACCATTTGTTGTCCCACGCAACTCATTGTTCAACCGTTCAACACTATCGAAGACTGATGCACTTCTGTTTCTTCACGCAGGCCGACCCGACGCTCTTTCCCACACCATCTTATTCACAGTTACTACTACGCACCCACTGTGAGTATATTTGACCCCTTTTCGCTTTAATGCACTTTTGGGTGTTGCATATGTTCTCTATCAAACGATCATATCACACAACTCTAAAACGCTTTCAAAACGCAAACCCACTATCGCATGACTACATGTGAAACGCTTAACAGCTATATGTTAAATGTATGCCTTGAGATTACTAACCACCCTTAAGATTCATCAAATAAAAAAAATACGATACAATATGAAAAAACATCGTCATGATAAACTTAAAAAACACTTAATATAAATAAGATAGTATTTACGAAGATAAAAACATACCTACATCTATTCCCTATGAGGTTTCATCTTTTAAAAACATTGTATTACATTCTCTGTCGAAACTTGTTGTAAGAATCCCCTTTCAATGTAGCAAACGCAAGAATCACTCATCTATCCATCACCCATCCTATCACGTAATTTTATCTTTACAAGCTTCATTGAACTCATACCTCTAGACCACTAGATCTTCCGATATCATTTTCAAAGAATATTCGAGCTGTAGGCGATAGAAGAATCTCAAAGCTTTGTGGAAAGTTACATGAGGATTGGATATTTGGGAGTTTTGGCTTGATGATAAACAATTAACATGATAAATATAAAGGGTAAAATTATCATTAAGTGAAACATCATTAAAGAAAGTTATATTTGATATTTCTAAGCTTGGTTTAGAGGCGTAAACAAACCAAGCTCGCTTGTGAGTTATTCAAAACCAAGTCTTTAAAACTTGAATAGAGCCGAACTTAAACGAACTCGAGCATGAGCCTATAAACAAGCTTAATAAACAAACACATGCTTCACGTATAAACCACAAGCCGGATCGCCAACCTAAACGAGCATGAGCTTGTAAAACTACTCATAAGCCATGCTCGAGCTCTATAAATAGAGCTCAACACTTGTATGTTAAACGGGCTCGAGCCTAATCAAGCTCAGACTTGGCTTATTTTACGCCTCTACTTTTGTTGAATATATATGAAATTTAAGAAACTTTTATAAAAATATATATGAAATTCCCTTTTTTTCAATTTAATTTTGGTCTTAAAAACAAAAGTCGAATATAAAAACATACTTATATATGAGGCTTAAAATATAATTTTATTTATCCAAAAGAAACAAGGAAAACATGAGACAAACACAATGACCTTGCTGTTAAAAAAAAAGTAAACTTAATAGCACAAAAACAAGCTGTAATATTAGGAAAACATTAATTACCTATCAACAACATTTATAACCTTGGAATATGACACTATTTCATTTGCCAACAAATCTTTTAGCCCATTATACAGTCTAGTATCTCAAACACCACACTATCCATCTAATGAATCATGTGGTCCGTATCAAGAGAAATAAAACGCAGTCACGGGAATCGAACTCGTGAAGTCAATCTTATGAACAACACGCTTTACCAGTTTCACACCCCAACCGATGGCGGAAACATCGGGGCGCGGCACTAGGCGAACCAGATTGTCTCATGAGAAATTCCATAACACTATTTAAGCAACAATATTTAAGCGTCAACATCCCATACTATCAACATATAATCCTTAAATAAGTTACAAAATACCAAGTAATCTCATAACACAATTCAAGTTCGATCTCCCCTAGATTTTATTACAATGCGTTTCTAAAAGTAAGATCCTAAATCCAATTCAGCACGAATTCATCAACCAGCCACATATGTTACAATAAAATATCAATACAATTAAGTAAAGGTGAGCATACAGGTTTGCGTACAATATAGATAATAAAGCTTTTAGAATACACCGCATGACATACGTAAGAGTTGTGAACTATGTATCTACTAGATTCAAGTAAACCAACAAACCGCGATTGATTGAGGCATGCGAACAAGCGTCCACATCCTAAAGAGAAAATAAATGCGAGCCTTAACAACCCCGGGCCTTCGGGTGGCGGGTCAACCTCTAGCTAGCTATCATGTTAAGGGTGGCGTACGAGCAATCAAGTAACACATACAATTCAGCAGATTTCACGTATAGTCATGTATAGGTGATTGCGAATAAGCGTTTGAGTTGTGTGATGTGATTTGATATAAGAACATATGTGACACCCAAAAGTGCGTTTAAGCATAAAGGGGGTTCAAGTATACTCATAGTCGGTGCAATTAGAGAGAGATACGGGATCTGAGGTAAGTTGAGGAGAGCGCCGGATCAGCCTGTAAGAGAACAGAAGTGCATCAGTCTTCCGAAAAGCTGAAACGGTTAACGGTTGAAGTAATAGTAGACAAGTTCGGGCGAACTTGACTGTTTGGAGTTACTGGAGGCACAAGTTCGGGCGAATTTGCCTGGTTTCCTAAGAAACTGGACAAGTTCGAGCGAACTTGCCCAGTTTGTTGAGGTGTGATACAAGTTCAGGCGAACTTGTCCTGATTCCTTGGAATAAGTACAAGTTTGGGCGAACTTGTGTGTTTTCTGTGTTGATCAAGTCCGGGCGAACTTGGTCACCAATCTGGTGACAAGTTCGAGCGAACTTGATGTTTTTCGAGTGAACTTGACTGTTTTGGCATCCAAATCGTGCGTTTTCGCATCGTTTGCAGAGGAAATCGAGTGTCCATCCCTCCAACCTTAAGCTACTGAGCAAAACCTAGGCTGGAGAGGTCTTTTGGAGCGAGTTTTAGCTATTTTACAGATACTCGGACTAATCCGGGCGAACTTGAATGTTCGAACGGGTTAGTCCAGTTTGTGCAAGGTGACGATTTCGTCCTTGTGCTTCCGGATCTGAGATTTTGCTTGACAACGTCTCGTTCCGCTTCAAAGTGAACGAAACATACGACATTTAGTCCGAATCTGGGTGAAAATCAATGTTTAAAGGGGTTTTACTTAGATCTAAGTATAAATCTAAGTGAAAAACAGAAGTTTTGTAGAAAAAGATGAAGATTTTCATAAAAATAAGTGTTTTGATGAATTCGAAGGTAAAACCTTGTGCAAAATCGTTGTAAAACGTTGTTGTTTGCATGAAAACAGGTTGATTCTTACTTGGAAATCAAAGGTTTTCGGTTTCAGGAGGTTTCAGGCGAACTTACAGCAAGTTCAAATGAGGAGAGGAGCTGAGTATTTATAGGTGAGGTGAAGAATGGGCTGATTGGGATCAAGTTCGGCCGAACTTGTCCCTTTTCAAGCGAACTTGGCACAAGTTCGGGCAAACTTGGCCAGTTCTGCTTGAAAATGATTAAGTTCAAGCGAACTTGGGTGATATTTGATGTGTTGAAGGTCTGAGCAAGTTCGGGCGAACTTGGTGTTACCAAGTTCGGCCGAACTTGGCCTATTGGCGAAGTTTTGTTTGATATTTTCGCGTTAGGAGTTCCTTTGGCGATTCAGTTCGTGTTAGATAGTTATATTAAGCATTTTAGCGAAACGTTAAGCGTTATATTACCATTGAAGTGAGAGAGAGCGAGGTACGTGAGTGTGCGAGCGTTTTAGAGATAATAAACCATAACATAAATAAACATAACACATGTAAAATCTAATTCCACATAATTAACTGCGTTTTGTGGTGCGATGCGATAAGCAAAGCGATGGCACAAGTGGTTATTATACAACACACTCGGCTATTAAAGTAACACACTTACTTGTGATTGCGTTGAATTAACGTTTAATAAGCGATTAGATGCGATATAGTTGTGACAAAATATAATTCCATTAAGATAAACTTTTCATAATCAAATCCCGGAATTACAATGAAAGATACAACGAAAATAAAAGGAAAAAGATAGCGGCGAATTTACGAGTTGTTACAGTCTCCCTACTTTAGGAAATTTCGCCCCGAAATTTAAGTAGTGGTCGTAACAAAGAGATGTGGATATTTAGCTTTCATATCACTTTCCAATTCCCAAGTGAATTCGGCACCGCGTTTGCCTTCTCGTCGGACTTTCATAATAGGAATGCGAGAGCGTCGAAGTTTCTTGGTCTCTCAGTCCATGATTTCTACTGGCTTTTCCACGAAATGAAGGGTCTCGTTTATTTACAAATCCTCGAGAGGTACATGAAGATTCTCTTCAGCTAGGCATTTCTTGAGGTTTGAGACGTGGAAAGTCGGATGGACGTTGTTAAGTTCTACCGGTAGTTCGAGTCGATAGGCTACTTTGCCAATTCTTTCCAGAATCTTAAAGGGACCCACGTATCGTGGCGCTAGCTTTCCCTTCTTTCCGAAGCGGATCACTCTTTTCCAAGGTGCAACCTTTAAGAGAACGTGATCTCCCACTTCGAACTGTAGGGGCTTGCGGCGTTTATCGGTATAACTCTTTTGGCGACTCCGAGCTTTCAAGAGATTGTCTCTGATTTGGAGGATCTTGTCTGTCGTTTCTTGAATTAACTCGGGACCGGTGATTTGTGCTTCTCCGATCTCGTGCCATGCAATAGGCGATCGACATTTCCTTCCATACAGTGCCTCAAAAGGAGCCATTTGAATACTAGTATGATAACTATTATTGTACGAGAATTCTATTAAAGGTAAATGCGTATCCCAATTACCACCGAAATCTATGTTGCATGCATGAAGCATGTCTTCGAGGGTGCGGATCGTGCGCTCAGTTTGACCGTCAGTTTGAGGATGAAAGCGGTACTGAGATTTAGCGTAGTACCGAGGGCGGATTGAAAAGTCTCCCAGAGACGTGAGATAAACGACCATCGCGGTCAGAGATGATGTCACGAGGCGTCCCGTGTCGACAAATGACTTCGTCGGTATAGATTCGTGCTAACCGTTCTACCTTAAAGTCTTCTCGTATGGCAATAAAGTGAGCTGATTTAGTAAGACGATCAACGATAACCCAAATGCTATCGTGACCAGAGGAGGTGCGAGGGAGTTTCGTAACGAAGTCCATGGCTATGCTCTCCCACTTCCACATCGGGATTTCAGGTTGTTCGAGCAAACCAGAGGGCCTTTGATGTTCGGCCTTTCGAGCAAGTTAAGCACTTTGAGACGTAAACGGCGATATCCTTTTTCATGCCGGGCCACCAATACTTAGGACGAAGGTCCTGGTACATTTTGTCGGCTCCGGGATGAATGGAGTATCGACATTTATGAGCTTCGGTCATTAGCAATTCATGAATATTATCATGGCTAGGAATCCAAATACGATCGAGGTAATAATAAATGCCATTGGGTTTGACGACGAGCTGAGTTTCGGCACAACCTTTCATTTCATCTTGCAGGGTATTCTCATTAAAACAAGCAAACTAGGCGGAACGAATCATAATTGTTGGAACTTTTGAGATCGTAGGTACTTGACTAAACTAGGTTTTGGATAAGTTTATGTTTGTTTACAATGCTTTAGATAGTTCAGGGACTAAAAATGTAATAGCTGAATATTTTTGTACTATGGGCGTAATTAATAGGCGTAATTATTAATTACGCCAGCAGCCCAGAACTATATATACGTGCTTAATGAAAACCATAGCTCCAAGGTTCTTGGACTAGTGATTTTGGTGATTTATTGTGTTGTGATTCTCGTGAGTATTCTTGTGCTTAATCCGTGTATCCAGGCTCGTAAATCGTTATTATCATTTGGGATTCAATATACAACACTTGTATCTTCATCCAAAACAAGAATCTTCATCTTCTTCTTTGAGTTTTCTTAACTTTAAACAATCAAACACCTAATCTATAGGTGTTTGTATGTGAACAATCAAACCACTGTGATCCGTAGTTGATTTGGGACTCACAATTCGGTATCAGAGCCTTTGTGCTCTTGATTGTTTGATTTGTGTTGAGATTTTTCAAGTTTTGAAGATTTTTTCAAAGGTTTTTCAAAGTTTCATGGTTTTTCAAATTTTTAGGCTTAAAATGAGTTGATTAGGTGTGATTAATTGTTGGGTTGTTGTTAATCAGTGTTTAGACAAACTTTTGAGTCATTTTGATACAAAAATCATGGATTCTGAGTCGTTTTTGGGTAATATGAGGGTTTTTGTTCGTGCTTAAACCCTGCTGGGCGTAATTATCTTGAAGCCAGCGTAGATATATTTGAAGATAGCGTAGATAACTTTGAATCTGGCGTAAAACTAGTTGAAGTCTGCGTAATTAATTTGTTAATCGCGTAATTGACAATTACGCTGCATATACACCAGCGAAATTATCAACTTTCAGCGATATAGTGTCAGCGTATTTAATTCGAAGGCGACTTCGAAGACCGTAATAAGGATCCTCAGCGACCTTATTACGGTGATCAACGAACTTAACAAAGTTATTGTTTGTGTTGTGTTTAATAGCGTAATTAGCATCTTCGCCAGACAAGTTCTCAGAGTCATCCGCGAAATTGCTCAGCGTCATTGCCAGCGTAATTAGCATCTGATCAAGTGACAAAATGTCTCTAAGTCAATTGACGACTGTCGCACAAGCCGAACTTGAAACTGGAACTGCAACTAGGCCTCCTAAGTTAAAAGGATCCAAGGACTTTAGCAGTTGGAAAACCCGCATCAGGGCGTTCTTTGAGTACACTGACAACACTCAGTGGACGTCTGTCACTGTTGGACCCCACATTCCAGTAATCATAGAAGATGATGTTCGGGTGGTAAATGAAGATCCTACTACTTTCACGGATGAAGATAGAGCTCTGATTCAACGTGACCGCCGTGCTCATGCTGCTCTAACCATGGCGTTGAACAAGGAGGACAACAACCTGTTCGAAGAGTACATGTCACACCCCTAATTTCCACGTGTAACCCGGTGGGCCCGGTTAGGGAATATCGTGACGTAAGTTGATATCATCATTACCAAACAATACAATACAACACAGCGAAGTCTGGATAATTACTATTACAAACGTTTGAATGTTCAAAGTTCAAAATAATAAATACAACACTTGTAACTAGATCCACAGGCGGATCGAAATGTGATTACAAAAGGAAATTTAACAGACTAAGGCCTTCTAAGCAAGGGTTGCAATTCCTCTTAAGCTTCGCCTAAGCACTTCCAGCCTAATTACGTATACTTGCCACCTGCGCTTAGTCTTTTGAAAATACGTCAGTTTTCACTGGTAAATACATTTAACCGACTCATTTTGAAAACATTTTGAAAACATTTAATGTACGCAATGGTACTTAGTTTTAATAAATAACTTGGGACAAATAATTTTCATGTTATCAGTTTTACATGCTAATAATACATTTAGAGCCCGGAAACTATGCCGGGATCATGATTAATCGACACGCCACTTAACACCTTTAATAGGTGCACCCTTAATGGGTTATAATTTAATTTAGCATCTGACGGGTGTATGCCTACACCCCGTGCTTAGGTCGTGGCCATTTACAATTAAATGAGCCGTGGATATCCAGGACACGGTCGTTTTAACCCCCCAAATGTTTAATATTGAGCAAAACGAATTAAAATGGATTATTTGAATTCCCGACTCATTGGTCTTTGATCCCATATCCAACCATGCGGTATTAGTATACCGTATCCCAAGCCCGTATAAGGGAAAATAAGTTAAAGTATTTACCTGGCTTGCAAATCTTTAGTAAATAAGAAAATAAGCAAGGCACAACCGTAATCAAATTAAACTAGCTTGGCGGCAATCTACCGGAAGTCTCTAGTCTGGAATGGATGGTATTATTAACCGATTAGTTAGCTAGCGGGTCTTTATTTAGTCAGTGACTTAGACCGGCTAACTTAAAATAAAGATAACGGCATGAAACGCTAGATTAAGCGGTGACCGAAAAAGAATATATTTTGGACCCGACAAGTACCAGGTTTGTATGACCAAAATAGGTTTATATATATATATATATATATATTACATCAGCGGGTATAAAGTTTTGGTTCATTTAAATGTTTAAAACCCATTTAAAGTGCCGAAAGGGCAGTATTGTCATTTAAGGACATAATATGCAAACTATAGCTTAAACTTAGTTTGCAACCTAAATGAACATCCCAAATAATTCTAATAATGATATTACATCAGTAGGTATTGAGTTTTGATGTCAACTTTATGTTTAAATCGTTTTATGCGCCAAAAGGGCGATTTGGTCCTTTAAAAGCATGTTTGCGATGATTAAACAATACTCAGGTTATGACCAGATTATTGACATCAAAATAAGTTAGTCATGTTTATAAATCAATACATAATTCATTCGTGTGCTCGTTTATATTAAAACAATGCTTTTGAGTATAAGGGCATTTTAGCAAAGTTTAGGCATATTTATCGGATACTTGCATAACGACTCGGATTACTACATGACCATGTCCTATAACTCCAGAGGGTTATAGTATATTATAACATGATCATAATGCAACTTAGGGACAGAAGCTAATGTTGCTAAATCGGGACAAAACTGAAAGTCAAAGTAGAAGTCAACTTTTGCGACTTTCGGTTGCGAACCGACCTTAGATCTGGGATTGACGAGCCGAACATGTTCCTACATGTTCTTATGATTGTTACCAAGTTGTTAGTGTGTCAAAACAGGTTTTATAACACCTACATTGCTAGTTATGATTTTATTTCAAAACTAAACCGTTTGACTTTTTATTAACATAACTTTGACCCGTCAATTGACCAAGCAAACGTGGTAATCAGGAGGTACCCTCTTGGGGCATTAACACCTACCTTATTACGATCACGTAGCCATGTTCGGTACGAACATTGGCTAGACCATAATGGTCTAGCTCAAAGTCAACGCTTTGACATTGGCCTAAAACTAAATAAAACTGAAAAGGAGGGCTAAGAACACTTACACATGGTCCTTAACACGAAATAAGACTAATTAGGAAGCTCCCAAGTGTTAGGAACCTCCAGATGAGATGAAAGAAGTGAAAGTAGAAATGAGCAAGTCTCTATGTTGCAACTACAAGGGTATTTATAGTTGGAGATGCATCATAAGGTTGATCCAGGTGTTGGCAAGGGCTAGGAGATGAGTACAAGTGTTTAGGTCGTGGCACAAGCAGGATGAGGGTGGCATTGGCGAGCAAGGTGGCAACACAGCAGGCTGCCATGTTTCTGTCGCTGGCAACCCCTTACGGACCGTAAGGGTCATGCCTTGCGGTCCGTAAGGACCTCTGGCGCCCACTGATTTGAATTGGTTACGGACCGTAACCATTGAGGCTTGCGGTCTGTAACCGCCTTACTGAAACAATGTTTTGGTTGCCTTATGGTCCGTAACCATTGATGGTTACGGTCCGTAAGGACCTTCCAGAAAGGAAAACTTTGGCATTTTTGCCACTTTAGTCCTTCAACTTGTCCGATGCTCGTTCAAAGGTTATTAAAATAACATGACGGGATCCCTTAGTCCTTCTCGGCTACATGTGGCCACCAAGAATTTTCGGGACACGTGTCGGAATTTTATTGGATGAAATTTTCGAGGTGTTACAGTACACTTCAGCTCATGAACTATGGTTGGCACTTATTGAGCACTACGAGGGAAATAAAGAATTGATGGACAATAAAAGAGATATGGTGCAAAAGGAATATGATATGTTAAGGAGAAAGTCTATCTGATCATATCAGTCGCTTTCTAAATGTGTTGACCAAGATGAAGAAAGTGGGAAATCCGGTTGCCAACTACGCATCGATGAAGTAACTCTTTGACTCACTTCCTAAAGAATGGAGCTTGCAATGCATGATGATCAAAAGAACCTTCTTGCACAGTACAACCCCCGTCACTCTTTCAGATCTGATTAACACTCTGAAGGCATTTGAAATGGACGTCATCAAGAGAGAAATGAATCAATCCAGTCAAAAATCGGCTGCTGTCATCATGCCCAAGAACATGGCTTTTCTTGCACCAACAAGTTCAGGAGGTTCAAGTTCTCAAAGTGCTCATGCATCCTACAACAATGCTTCCGCAGACTCTTCTACATCTTCACAGTCTAATATGAAATCCTCTGTGGTGGCGGATGCTCAAGCACTCAAGATATCAACCGAACATGTGGCGTTGTTCAATACTTTCATAAGCAGTTATGAAGCTCTTATGTCCGGGAACTGAAGCGAGACTATCTCACTGCTGAATATATGTACCAGTTGGATCCAGATGACATGGAAGAGATGGACTTGAAATGGCAAATGGCTATGATCACTCTTCGCTTGAAAAAGTTCCAGGACAAAACATGGAAAAGATTGTCTCTCGGTAAAGCTGGCTTTGACAAGTCAAAGCTACGTTGTTACAATTGCAAGGACCTTGGTCACTTCAAGAGAGATTGTCCTCTGCTAAAGAAGGATAATGCTGAAATTGCTCCTGTCCGAAGGCCGATTGCCATTGAAGGAAACTCAAATGCTACCGACAATGCTCCAAAGGCTCTAGTTGTGGAAGATTACGACTGGGCAGACGAGATAGCTGAGACAAAAGAAGAAGTAAACAAAGCGTTGATGGCTAAAATCTCAAAAGAACCAAAAGCATCAATTCAGGTCTCCGCAACCAAGATAACGAAAGAATCAGCAGCTGCTCCCACGAAATATGTTCAAAGCAAAGTTGTCGGTATCCCAAAGGAAAATTCTGTTGACAAGGGGCTGAAAAGCATTGCAAATTCATCAAAATATGAAGCTAAAAAGGAAACTCCAGAGGATGGCAAAGCAGAAAAGAAGCAAGATGGTGAGGCGTCAGCATCTGCAATGAAGACTGAGCCGGCAAAAGAGAAGGAGGATAAGGAACTGGTAAATAGCATTCCATACGAATGTAAAGCAAAATTGTGTTCGATGCCGTGTATGAACGTCGTGGCTCACTACAAATCAATCAACCGTGACCTTATTAGAGAAAAAGAAAAAGTTTTACGAGTAAATAAAGAAATGAAACTGAACGAAGCTGCATATCAGAGAAAGTTGAACTCAACTTTAACTGAAATGCAGTCTTTAAAGGAGTTGCTTCTTAAAAAGGATTTCATTATTAATGATCAAGCTAAACGTTTAGAAAATTCTGAAATCAAAAACACTAAACTGCAACTCACCATTGATAAATGGAATGTTAGCAAAAAGGTACTAGTTGATATAAAGAATAGTCAACGACCAACATACGTGAAAGATGGCATTGGGTACAAAGATAAGCTTGGAAATGAAAAAAAGATATTTCCTCCTCCCCATAGCAAGAACTATGTACCAATGCCTACTCCTCATCCTGAAAACGATTTAATTGATGAAACTGACTTAATTGCTTAAAGTGTCGATTACTTGAATGATAAAAATACTAATGTTTCTATGAGTAATGCAGATGCAAATGAGCGTAAAGGAGATGTGTGCGATGAGGATAGTGAAGGCACAAAACTAGGAATAGGATATTCAGGCGACAGTTATACTACGGTTAACTGGTTTGCCTGGAATTGTGGAAAAACAAAAGACAAATCTATTCGGGATGAATGTAATAATTTAACTAGGATGGATGATTGTGTTAAACCTAGTTTAAATATTTGGGATGACTGTAATAGGCGTATGCCTAAACCTTTGATCCAAAGCTACGAGAATGTAGTGGTTGAATGCATGGACTTGAATTTTGTCTTTTGTTATGAAAATGTTACCCGTAAATCACCTATGTTTGTTCCAGAATTGAAGAACAACAGATTCGGAAAGTTCCTTACTAAGGAAATTCCCGAGTTTGTTCCATCATGTGCAGGTGTATCGAAAGAACATCAAGACTCAAGACAAGAAAGTAGCAGTGAAGTAGACTCAAGTGATGATCAAAGATTAGATGACTCAAGTTTAAATCAAGAATCATACTCATCAGAATACGAGTCAGAAGATGAATGCATTGAAGATGAGAGTCGGATCGACAAGAAATTGAAGAAAATGATTAAATCAAGCACCGACAAAACAAGCAAAGATCCCCGAAACTCAAGAAACTCATCACATACATCATCTTCAAACGCATCATCCTCGAAATGAAAGAAACGACGTTGCATAAAATGTTTTCGTTGTGGTCATTTAGGACACACAGCGAAGCATTGCAAAAATAAGAATTTTCCTGAACCAAAAACAAATTTTGTCAAAAACTTCACAGAGCAATTTGATAGTTTTACAAAATCAGTAAAGAGTTTAGTTAATTCATCTTGTTTTTGGAAAAGAAAAGAAGATCTAAATATTCAAAATCATAAAATTGAAACAAGTTTGGGTTCCGATATCTAACTAACTTGTATATATTTTTGTTTTTTGTTGTATTATAGAATAAATCGCAAAAATGGCTCCGAATGCTCATGGAATACATTTGGCACATGGATAGCGGATGCTCAAGGCATATGACGGGATTGAAGGAGCTGTTAAAGAATTTCTGATTCATCGACGGAGACTTTGTATCATTTGCAGGAGATGAAAAGGGTGGAAAAATTGTCGGTATAGGGGATGTTGTGTCAGAGGCTCTTACTTTGGAAAACGTGAACTATGTTCCAAAGTTGTGCTACAACCTTATGAGTGTATCACAAGTCTGTGACAAAGGAATTTAATTTTTTTCAATGACGTTGAATGTCTCTTTCTCAAGCCAGAATACACAATTCCCGCCGAAATGATCATGCTAACGGCTCCTCGTCAAAAAAACACCTACGTGCTCAATATGAAGAATGCCAAAACAAATGAGAAAATGACTTGCTTAATTTCTAAAGCCTCAGAATCAGAATCACTGCTTTGGCACATGCGCCTAGGGCATGTAAACTTTAAAAATATGAACAAACTTTCAAAATTAAATCTCGTAAGAGGTTTGCCTTTAAAAGAATTTCCTTTCTCTGAAAAATGTATTGCGTCCGCCCAAGGCAAACAACACAAAAGGCCACACAAATCCAGAGCAGTGAATTCTATCACAGCACCAGTGCAATTGCTGCACATGGATCTTTTCGGTCCTATTAGTGTTAAAAGTTTAGCTAAAAGATCTTATTGCTTGGTGATTATAGATGACTTTTCTCGCTTTTCATGGGTTTACTTTCTTGAAGCAAAGAGCGAAACGGGATCTATTATTCAGACATTTATTCCTATGATCGAGAATGTCATCAAACTGAAAGTCAAATCAATTAGAAGTGATAACGGATCAGAATTCAAGAATCAATCGGTTATCTCATTCTGTGAAGAAAAAGGGATTCGACTCCAGTACAGTGCAGCAAGAACTCCTCAGCAAAATGGTGTAGCTGAACGCAAAACAGGACACTTATCGAAGCTGCTAGAACCATGCTGGTAGACTCAAAGCTTCCAATCATCTTATGGGCAGAGGCAGTCAACACAGCATGCTATGTCTTAAATCGAGTTCTTATTGTCAAACCTCATGGAAAAACAACATAAGATCTTCTTTTCTAGAGAAAGACTCTGATAGATTTCTTTAGACCGTTTGGTTGCTCGTGTACACTCCTCAACACTGAAGACAATCTTATCAAGTTCGAAGTAGTCGGTGATGTATGCTATTTCATGGGTTATTCATCTACTCAAAAGGCATATCGTGTCTACAACAAACGAACCAAAATGGTGGTTGAGTCCTACTACGTCGATTTTCAAGAAGGAAATTACACCAACACTGGAAATTGAAACCCACATCAATGCAGGATACAAGACAAATCGGAATCATCCACTTGAGAATGTTATCGGTCAAGTGGAAGATGGTATACGAACTCGTGGCCAAACTTACGTCATTAACAAAGGATTATATGCCGCCTTCCTATCATAATCAGTGCCTCACGACATAGAAGAAGCAATTCAAGACTATAGCTGGGTGCAAGCGATGCAGGAAGAATTATCTCAGTTCCGGAAACTTAAAGTGTGGGAACTAGTTGATCTACCTGAAGGGAAGTTTCCAATTGGAACAAAGTAGGTATTTCATAACAAGATGGATGACCGTGGGGTGGTTACTAAGAACAAGGCAAGACTGGTCGTCCAAGGGTTTCGACAAGAAGAAGGGATTGATTACGAAGAGGTCTTTGCACCTGTTGCATGTTTGGAAGCTATCAGAATATTCTTGGCACATGCATCATACAAGAACTTCAAGGTATTTCAAATGGACGTGAAAAGCGCCTTTCTATACGGAGATATCAAGGAAGAAGTGTATGTATGTCAGCCTCCTGGCTTCGAAGATCCACACTTTCCCAAACGATACTACAAGCTAGACAAAGTTCTCTATGGTCTTCACCAAGCTCCTTGAGCATGGTACGAGACTTTGTCAACCTATCTTCTAGAATGTGGCTACACTAGAGGCAAAATTGACATGACTCTCTTCACAAAAAGGATAGGAGATAATGTGATACTGGTTCGAATTTATGTAGATGATATCATTTTTGGGTCAACCGATGAAGCGTTATGCAAGGAGTTCGAGAAGGTTATGAAAGCAAAGTTCGAAATGAGTATGATGGGCGAACTCACATTTTTCTTAGGATTGGAAGTGAAACAGAGAGAGGACGGGATTCTAATTCATCAAGCTAAATATATCAGAGATATACTTGCCAAGTACAACTTGTCTGACTACAAGACTGCAAGTACTCCGTTCACCCCACAAACCGAACTTACTCTCGATCCCCAAGGAAAGCTGGTGAATAAGTCTTTCTACAGTTCAATGATAGGCTCTTTGATGTAGTTAACAGCAAGTAGGCCTGACATTATTTTGTCAGTCTACATCTGTGCACGCTTTCAGACGAATCCCAAAGAATCTCATGAGATAGCTGTCAAAAGAATCTTCCGCTATCTGAAAGGAACGCCCAAGCTTGGGCTTTGGTATCCTAAAGAAAGTAATTTTGATTTAATTGCTTATTCTGATAGTGATCATGCAAGTTGCAAGGTTGATCGGAAATCTGTCTCAGGTGGTTGCCAATTCCTAGGAAATCGTCTGATATCGTGGCAAAGCAAGAAGTAGACAACAGTGTCCACCTCTACTGCTCAAGCTGAATACACGGCTGCTTATAGTTGTTGCTCACAAGTCCTTTGGATACAAAATCAGTTGCTGGATTATGGAATAAACCTCATGAAGACTCCTATATTCATCGACAACGAGGCGTGTCTGGGAATTTTGAAGAATCCTATCCATCACTCGAGAACTAAACACATCGAGATTCGTATTCACGCGATTCTAGATGCGTACGAAAAGGGTTACATTCAAGTGGTACCAGTGGATACCACGCAACAGAAAGCTGACATCTTCACAAAAGCCTTTGATAAAACTCGTTTCAACCAGTTGGTAACCTGGTTGGAAATGGTTGATTTCCTTGAGTGGAAATGAACTTTGCTGGATTAACAAATTGTATATACTCTATCTTTAAAAAAAATCTTTAGTATCGTAAAATTGTGCCCAGCAAATCGATTTTCTGCACTTTAAAATTTCCTCTTTGAACAATGGACACTCGAAAATAAAATTTTAAGGGGGAAGAATATCCAGAAAATTAAATAAATGCTTCTGATCTCTGTTTGACACCTGTTTTGAGAAATGATAGAAAACTGCTAACACTTTTGTTGATTTTTGAAACAGAAAAAGCGAAATCATGATGCTACGCAAAGAAGATCGGGGTACCAAGCAACGACGTGTCAGTAGATTCAGCAACACTCTCGAGTAAACTGCGATTAGGCGACAAAAGAAAAAGTTCACACAAGAATTCTGGATACCCACAATATTGTGCTTCCTGTGAGTTACACGTTGCGGTATATGGCTTAATGGTCTTAAAGCTTGCGTTGACAGATTGCCAAAGTCTGAAATTTCGGGTCTTTATGTCGTTTATCGTTCGGGGATATCATAGTCGCTCTTCTGTTGCATCAAGAAACATGCAGACCTAGACACAATTATGATATCCTATCTAAAAGAGTCCAAGAGGCCAAAACCCTTCAATTGAAAAAGCTCAAATCAAAAGAGCAAATCAAATGTAATCACACCAAAATGAGTTATCTGCCTAACCCTGGTTAGGACTGCAACTGGTCTCTTTGACTACATGAAAGTGCATACCTGTTCACCATTGCGCTGATCTTGTATATCTCAAACGAATGAACTCGGCATACTCACCCATTATGATGAATATTCGCGCATACCTTGATCGCGGGGGTATGTCCTGATGTGGGACTCACGGGCACAGTATTCTACTCATCTAGCTGGAGTGGGCGCCATTGCAAATTTTGTCAATATTACCACAACATGATAAAATGAAAACCGAAAGCATGTTGAAAGAAGGATGCATGGATTTAAGTGGACAAACATACTGACAGTTTTTCTTGTGCCTCGATCATTCAAAATTCTAAAACATTTGACTGACAAAGTGTTAACAGTATGATCTTTTGCAGGAATGTCACGGAGTGTCAAACAAAGCTTCCCATTATTCTCGGGGTCCAAATTGGCAAAATTTTCACTGTTTAACCGCATCTTTACTAAAAAGGGGCACCATTTTCAAGAAAGTCTAAGATTTTCGAGCGTATTTGTTTTGTGTTTCTTAATCTAGAAGAATACATAGAAGATCTTTCAAACGCGGCGTAATTATCTTACCAGATATTTTTTGTGTATAAACCTTTCTTTTTAACCGTTCCCATATCCAACTTACATTTCAGAAAACAAGTAACTTCATTCCTATTGAATCAACAAAACCAATTCTCCTTTTTCAACGATTCGACATACATTTCGGTATGGTTATATGCTTGCTACGTTTTAAATTGTGTCATTATTCACAAGAAGTTTCGCTTTGTCTAAACAGGGAATCGATGTGCGTTTTGAATGGATTTGGTTGTTGGGTTTTTGAAGGGTTTATGAAGAATTTTTGAATACAACGAAATTAACTTGAATACAGCGTAATTAATATGAAGTCAGCGTTTTTGTCAGAAGATCGGAGACTAGTGAAGTTAAGTCTTGAACGCGAGTTCAAGCAATCGGCGAAATTGATTAATTACGCCGGTAGTACAACGTAGATAAGCTTTTACGCTGATCAAGAACTCAGCAAACAAAAAATTAACTACGCTATTAATCTCCAGCGCAAATAATCAGCGAATTTAAAGGCTGACCCGGCGTACATAGCAGCGTTTTTATTTGTTTTGCTTTGTGTAAATATCTCTAACACTTAACCTATATCTGTATCTCTCTGATCTCACTTGGCTCGTCTTCATGGTTACAGAAATGGTGAAAGAAGTGTTCTGGGATCCAACCATGAAACATAACCAGCCCGTGGCACTTGATGATACCATAAAGGATTATGAAGACATGATGGATTGGTTATCTCGAAGCAAGATCGGCTATGCAGTTCAAGCAAATCCTGACATCTACACTATCCATATAGAGGAATTCTGGAAGTCTGCAAAAGTCTCATTTGTTAATCAAGTCAGACGAATTACCTCTACAGTTCGAAACAAGAAAATTATTGTAACTGAAGAAAGAATTCGAAAAGTTCTGTGTCTTGGTGACTCCTAAGGAGATCCTCTAAGGTTGAGCAAAGATGACATTCTCGATGGTTTTCGAGGAATGGGTTATCAGGGAAACTTCAGAGGAAAGAACGAGATAAAAAGGAATGGGTTAACTAGAGACTGGAGATACATCCTGCACACGTTTGCAGTGAGTGTTGCTCATCGAAAAGGAGGATATGATGGTTTAAATCTTAAATGGTCAGCAACAATGCTCAATCTATGTACAAACCAACCATTCAATATCTCAGGTCTGATTTTTTGCTGCATGGTTGAAAACGTCAACAAAGGTCCATGGGCGAAGTATCCCCGTTTCGTACAACTGCTGATAAATGAGAATCACAAAGACCTGCCACATGACGGGTACCGATACATGTTTTCATTGCCAAAAGGAAGGCAATTTACGAAACTAAAGATAGAGCAATGGGTGATGCTTCACAATCACATGTATAGAGCCGAAAGACTCCCTGTGGTGCAGGCCGCCTACAACAAATACAGAGAGGAAGTAAGATTGGCGAGAGAACGACAAGAAAGACAAGTTGCCGATGAAGAAGTTGAAATTGAAGAAGAATCTTCACTGGTCCGAAAAAAGAAAAACAAAGGGAAGAAGAACCTTCCAAAAAGAAAAGTAAGAAAGACAGTTCGGGGGTGAATGTTTGATGGAAGATAGCATTAGAGCTGGAATGTCTCAAGAGGAGATAGAACAAATGCAAGCTATTCATGCAGTAAGGGAAGCTGAAAAGCGTGAACGACGATTAAAGAGAAGAGAAATGACTGAATCTGAAACTCCGGTGGTGATAACTGAGGAACAAGAAAATTTGGATTGCTTTGTTGAGAGTTTAATCAGTGATCCAACTGAGACCGGACCAAGCAAGTCCCCCGTGTAAAAGAAACGAAAAGCTGATGAAGGTTCTTCAAAAGATATGCCACCAAAACCGAGCAAACCAACTTCTGCTACTCCACTGCGAGTTCAATCTAGACCACGCCCTTTCCAGGACCTTTTCGATCGTCTCTCTAAAGACATCGGAAAGTTTCCCGCTAATGAAATATGCTTGCTAAAGAATCAAGTGAACGACACAAATTTGCTTCGTGAAAAACTAAAGGAGAAACGCAAAAAGAACAAGGAACTGAGTTTGTATGTTTCAAAGCAAACTGACTTTATCAGATTTCAACAAGAGGGATTGGAAAAGCTGCACGAGCTAATTCAAGATTTATAAAAATTGGCCAATCGAAAACCGAAATACTTAAGTGATGAAATTTTTGATTTTGATAGTTTCAGAGAAAGAGAGGAAAAACGCAAGACAGAGCTCGCTAAAAAGAAAAAGAAGCGTCTTGATTCTGCAGTGGAAGTAACTCCCGGAGAAGATAGTGATGAAGAAGAGGTCGACAGGCTTGAGATGCCTGAAAATTTTTTAGAGTGGGGGCTAGAGGATGAAGTTGTGTATGAGTCTGATGGAGGGGATGAGTTTGCACCTCAACATCCTGAATGGTTCAAGAAAGAAAGAGCTAAGTTACCAGACTTTTACCAAGTTATCACGGTAGAGAAAACTGAGGTAACAGATCGAATCATCAGCTGGAAGTATGATAATCTAACAAGGTGGTTTATTGTCAAGCGTCGAGGAGGGGTGATCCAGTATTTCCGCAACGGAAATGCCATGCAAAGCTTGCCCACATGGGATATCAAAGAACTGAGCAAGCACGACATGATCAGTCCCACCAACAGTAGCATCGGTGGAGACTTCGAAAGATTAATATTGAGAGAGTGCGCTCGTGGATTCACCATTTTCAAGCCTCAACACCCACGCCGTTGAATATCAAAAACCACCAAAGACCCTCTCACCGGAAAAGGCAGAATTACTTGGGTTGTAAATCCAGCAGATGTGGTTACCAGGGTTAAACTTCCTCCAGAACAACTCGTTATGCTCAAAGACTTCAAGAAATGGTTTTATGATGGCCAAACGGGTGAGGCCGTGACTCGATCCAACTCAAACGAAGACATTAGAATACTGGATCCCATGGAAGTGTTCAGGTTCTGTCTGTCTGACTTGAACGTTCTCTATGGCAACAAAATTCACGTTGGGGCAGGAAATGTATTCTTGGAGGAAGGAATGCTGTTTCAAAGAGCAGTTGAGCGTGCCAGAGAAAGAAAGATCGAAATGATGGAAATTCTTAGCCGAATCGAAAATCAAGTCAAGAAAAGAATACTGAGAAAGCTGCAGAGACACAACCGTCATCATCTCTTCCTCAAGGCCTTCCACCACAATCTGATCCTCAAGTCATTGTCTCACCGCCTCTGACTTCATCCACATATGAAGTCACTATGGAGGACCAACCACCAACTAGTGAAGCTATTTTTAATCAACCACAAACAACTGAAGCACCGCTAGAACAGTCCTCTGAGCAAGATGCAACAAATCCAGAACCGGAAGCTAGCAAATGAAGAACAGTCAAGTACGCAACGATCTAGGGGGTATTATTGGAACTTTTGAGATCGTTGGTACTTGACTAAACTAGGTTTTGGATAAGTTTATGTTTGTTTACAATGCTTTAGATAGTTCAGGGACTGAAAATGTAATAGGTTAATATTTTTGTACTATGGGTGTAATTAATAGGCTGGTGTAATTATTAATTACGCCAGCAGCCCAGAACTATATATATGTGCTTAATGAAAACCCTAGCTCCAAAGGTTCTTGGACTAGTGATTTTGGTGATTTATTGTGTTGTGATTCTTGTGAGTATTCTTGTGCTTAATCCATGTATCCAGGCTCGTAAATCGTTATTATCATTTGGGATTCAATATACAACACTTGTATCTTCATCCAAAACAAAAATCTTCATCTTCTTCTTTGAGTTTTCTTAACTTTAAACATTCAAACACCTAATCTATAGGTGTTTGTGTGTGAACAATCAAACCACTGTGATCCGTATTTGATTTGGGACTCACAATAATTTCGAGATCATTCAACGCTTGAGAGTCACGAACACTATACACATAGCTTCGTCGACTGAGAGCGTCGGCTACGACGTTTGCTTTGCCGGGATGGTAACGTATCTCACAATCGTAACCGTTGAGAAGTTCAACCCATCTGCGTTGGCGCATATGCAGTTTCTTTTGATTAAAGATATGTTGTAAGCTCTTATGGTCGGTGAAGACCGTACACTTAGTACCGTAAAGGTAGTGTCGCCATATCTTCAATGCAAAACCAACTACATCGAGTTCGAGATCGTGGGTTGTATAGTTCTTCTCGTGGATCTTGAGTTGTCGAGATGCATATGCGATAACCTTGTCTCGTTGCATAAGAACACAACCAAGACCAAGATTAGATGCATCGAAGTAAACAACGAAGTTGTCGTTTTCGTCGGGTAGGGCGAGTACGAGAGCGTTGCATAGCATACGCTTGAGAGTTTGAAAGGCTTCCTCTTGCTTGGAATCCCAAATGAAAGGCTTGTCCTTATGAGTTAAAGTAGTAAGCAGAACAGCGATTTTTGAAAAGTCGGCGAGGAATCGACGGTAGTAACCCGCCAATCCAAGAAAGGAATGGATTTCAGATGCAATTTTCGGCGTAATCCAACTCTTTACAGCTTCTATCTTTGCGGGGTCGACGTGAATTCCTTGACTATTAACGATGTGGCCGAGAAATTGGACTTCTTCGAGCCAGAATTCACATTTAGAGAACTTAGCATAAAGACTATTACCTTGGAGAAGTTCGAGGACTAAACAGAGATGTCGCGCGTGTTCGTCTCTCGACTTCGAGTAGATAAGGATATCGTCGATAAACACAATGATGAAACGATCTAAGAAGGCTTCACATATACGGTTCATCAAATCCAGGAAGACCGCGGGTGCATTCGTGAGACCGAAAGTCATGACCACGAATTCAAGATGGCCATAACGAGTACGGAAGGCGATTTTTGGAATATCTTCTTCGAGTACACGTAACTGATGATAACCAGATCGAAGATCGATCTTAGAAAAACAAGTAGCACCTTGAAGTTGATCAAATAAGTCGTCGATTCGGGGAAGAGGGTAGCGGTTCTTTATCGTAAGCTTATTAAGTTCACGATAATCGATGCACATTCGGAACATCCCATCTTTCTTTTTCACAAAAAGAACGGGTGCGACCCATGGCGAAGTGCTCAGGCGTATGAAGCCTTTATCAAGAAGCTCTTGAAGCTGGCTAGATAGCTTGCGCATCTCGGATGGTGCAAGGCAATAGGGAGCTTTAGCAACGGGAGTAGCACCGGGAATCAAATCGATACGGAATTCAACATCACGAGTAGGGGGTAAACCAAGTAAATCGTCAGGAAAAACTTTAGGAAATTCACAAAAAACAGGTACGTCTTTCCAGGTACTCTTTTCTTTCTTCGGGTTCACGATATGAGCTAGGAAGGCAATGCATTGCTTTCGCAAATGCTTGCTTGCTTGAGTACATGACATAAGCATCAACTTCTTTGAGGGAGTCTCGTCATAGACATGTAGTTGATCACCGTTAGGGAGAGGAAAGCGAATCATTTTATCCAAGCAAACAACTTCAGCATGATTTTCGCGAAGAAAATCCATGCCTGCTATGATATCGAAGCTACCTAACTGCATAGTAATGAGATTGATCGAGAAGATGTGGTTGTTGAGATCAAGAGTACAACCACGTAGGACAGAGTTAACGGTAATTGTTCTTCCGGTGGCGACTTCGACATCGAAAGTCTTTGGGAGTTTAGCACATTTACATTTTAAAACCTTTTCGAATTCTAACGATACAAAACAATTATCGGCACCAGTATCAAATAAACATGAAGCATAAATACCATTAACAAGGAACGTACCATTGACAACATTGTTGTCGTTCTGAGGCTGGCGATGATTGAGATTGAAGGCTCTTCCACGCGCAGCCTGTGGTTGCTGTTGTTGCGGTGGCTGTGATGGCTGTTGTCGAGGCTGCTGCTGCGGCTCTTGTTTCACGGCCCTGTTTGGGCAGACATTACTAAAGTGGTTTGGATCACCACAAGTGTAGCAAGCACGTGCCTTTGGGGTTGGTGCTTGCGGCTGAAACTGCTGCTGATTAGCCTAAGGAGTACGAGGTGGAGCTGGTAGAGCTGGTGGTGCTGCTGGAGCTTGAGGAGCTGGCTGACGGGGACCAGAATGGCAACTGACAGTGAAATGGCCGTAAATGTTGCAGTTGGTACAGAAACGGCAGTTGCCTCCAACTGCATGGTGATAAGTGCACTTTGAGCACAATGGATGAGGATCGGTATACGCACGCTTTGCTGGAGGTGCGTTTGGTGCGGCAGACTGAAGCGGCTGAGGGTTCGGTGGTGCGACTGCTGCACAGTTCTTGCTCGCGTTTTCTCTCTGGCGACCTCGGCGACTGGACTTTGACTCTCGAGACTGATCGGTAGGAGCACTCGGCTCAGTAATAGCTTGGTTCACGACTTTGCTGTTCTTGAAGTAACCAGCCTGAACCCTTTTGTCGTTGATTTCTGTGGCGAGCTGATAAGTTTCCTCAATGGTGACAGGACGCGCTGCTTGAACAAAATCAGCGACGCAATCCGGTAGAGCACGGAGGTATTTCTTGATTGCTTTCTCGATAGTGTCCACCTGACCGGGACAGATAATACTCAACTGCTTGAAGCGAGCTGTTAGACCAGCGTGGTCGGGTCCATCTTGTTTGATATCCCAAAATCCGTTCTCCAACTTTTGAACTTCATGTGGAGTACATAATTCTTTTACCATGATTTTCTTGAGTTCCTCCCAAGTGAGCCCGTAAGCTTCATCATTTCCGCGCTTGTTGCGCTCTGCTGTCCACCAATCAAGTGCCATTGATTGGAACACACCGGTAGCATTGACGGTGCGCAGAGCTTCAGGGCATCCGCTTTGGCGGAAGGTAACCTCGATAGAATCGAACCAGTGAAACATAGCACTCGATCCTTCAGTGCCGGTGAAAGTGAGAGATCCACATGCCTTGAATTGCTTAAAGCTGAAGGAAGGCTTGGGTGCGTCGGCCTTTGAATCCACTGACGTGTTGCTGTTGGCAACCTGAACCTCGCTGACGATCTGAGGAATGACTTTAGCCATTTGCTTGGCTACCAGCAAGGCAATGCGCTTGTCAGCGTTGTTGCGCTGGGTGGTTCCTTGTGTGAGATCCCATGGAAGACATCTACACAAAGGATTTGATTGAATGAGATTTGATTATAATAGGTTTATGTTCAAAAGTTTACTTATTATTATTATTATTATTCAATTAAGGCACGAAACACATAGGCACGTACACACGTAAACACATAATCACATAAGCACATAATCACATTGGCACACAATCACATATTTTGCACGTATTCATCTTCAAACTAAATCATGCGTAGCGCGTTCGAGATGTGAGATAATAGCGTAGATAGGCGAGTAAAGCTGCGTATGAGGACATTCGCGGAGAGTTGAGCGTTTTAGTTTGGTTGTTGAATTAATTAGTGTTTTAGATTGCGAGAGCTGTGCGAGTTGTGCATATATCGATGGAGCGTAAGAGCGATAAATCGAGAAATCGATAAAGCAAGAAATCGAATAAACGTAAAATCCATAAATTTAAACACATAAATAATAAATAAACTCGATGATGCGTAAAATCGACGATTGCAGGCTTAAATCAATTTGGAGCGTCCTGGGTTTTGAGACAACGACTACCCAAAGTGATTCGAAGACTCTCTGAGTTCGGACACACGATTTGGCCTAATAGACAAATGCTCTCGCCGTACAACGGTTGACGACATTTATCCTTCCAGTTACGTCGTGTTCTGAGTCATCGAAATAATCGAGACTTTGGTGAGATTGAAAATCGAGGAGTGGAACTAGATGCGGGTTTCACCCCTAACTTAACAACTTCATTCCTAGTTGTGGTTATGCTCAACGATCAAATCGGGAGTTCCACTAGATAGAAATGGAGATTTTCATCGAGGTTTGGATATCACTCCTAACTCGACGAAGGTATCTCGTGCGAGAGAATGCTTGGAACGAATGATCTTATCGAGAGTTCTTGGTTTTCACACCTATTCTCGACTTGATCACTCGTTTTGTGTGATACAAGTGTTCTTCACGTGTATTGTGGTAGCTTTAGGAAAAGCATACGTAGTTTAAAAGTCCGAGCTTCAAATGCCTTCGAAACGGACTTGTTTATGTGTTGTTAAGGGGACTTGGGCAACTTCGGGCGAACTTGATCAATTTCGAGCGAACTTAGCCTACTTCGAGCGAAGTTGTCAGTTCGTATGAGTTTTCGGGCATTTAATCGATGCGTAACAGTCTGGTTTGGTTTCCTAACTATAGACTAGGTCAAACATGGCAGTTCTACCTAATTTTCCCTATAGTTATGGCTCTGATACCAATCTTTCACACCCCAACCGATGGCGGAAATATCATGGCGTGGCACTAGACGAACCAGATTGTCTCATGAGAAATTCCATAACACTATTTAAGCGACAATATTTAAGCGTCAACATCCCATACTATCAACATATAATCCTTAAATAAGTTACAAAATACCAAGTAATCTCATAACACAATTCAAGTTCGATCTCCCCTAGATTTTATTACTTTGCGTTTCTAAAAGTAAGATCCTAAATCTAATTCAACAAGAAGTCATCAACCTGCCACATATGTTAAAATAAAACGTCGATACAATTTAGTAAAGGTGAGCATAGAGGTTTGCGTACAATATAGATAATAAAGCATTTAGAATACACCGCATGACATACGTAAGAGATGTGAACTATGTATCTACTAGATTCAAGTAAACCAACAAACCACGATTGATCGAGGCATGTGAACAAGTGTCCACATCCTAAAGAGAAAATAAATGCGAAATAAAAATGCGAGCCTTAACAACCCCGGGCCTCCGAGTGGCTGGTCAACCTCTAGCTAGCTATCATGTTAAGGGTGGCGTACGAGCAATCAAGTAACACATACAATTCAACAGATTTCACGTATAGTAATGTATAGCAGATTGCGAATAAGCGTTTGAGTTGGGTGATGTGATTTGATATAAGAACATATGTGACACCCAAAAGTGCGTTTAAGCGTAAAAGGGGTTCAAGTATATTCACAGTCGGTGCAATTAGAGAGAGATACGGGATCTGAGGTAAGTTGAGGAGAGCGCCGGATCAGCCTGTAAGCGAACCGAAGTGCATCAGTCTTCCGAAAAGTTGAAACGGTTTACGGTTGAAGGAACAGTAGACAAGTTCGGGCGAACTTGACTGTTTGGACTTACTGGAGGCACAAGTTCGGGCAAACTTGCCTGGTTTCCAGAGAAACTTGACAAGTTCGAGCGAACTTGCCTGTTTGTTGAGGTGTGATACAAGTTCGGGCGAACTTGTGTGTTTTCTGTCAATAGTTGATCAAGTTCAGGCGAACTTGGTCACCAATCTGGTGACAAGTTCGAGCGAACTTAATGTTTTCCGAGCGAACTTGACTGTTTTGGCATCCAAATCGTGCGTTTTCGCGTCGTTTGCTGAAGAAATCGAGTGTCCATCCCTCCAACCTTAAGCTACTGAGCAAAACCTAGGCTGGAGAGGTCTTTTGGAGCGAGTTTTAGCCATTTTACAGAAACTCAAACTAATCCGGGCGAACTTGAAGGTTCGAACGGGTTAGTCCAGTTTGTGCTAGGTGACGATTTCGTCCTTGTTCTTCCGGATCTGAGATTTTGCTTGACAACGCCTCGTTCCACTTCAAAGTGAACGAAACATACGTCATTTAGTCCGTATCTGTGTGAAAATCGATGTTTAAAAGGGTTTTACTTAGATCTAAGTATAGATCTAAGTGAAAAACAGAAGTTTTGTAGAAAAAGATGAAGATTTTCATAAACAGAAATGTTTTGATGAAATCGAAGGTAAAACCTTGGGCAAAATCGTTGTAAAACGTTGTTGTTTGCATGAAAAGGGTTTATTCTTACTTGGAAATCAAAGGTTTTCGGTTTCAGGAGGTTTCGGGCGAACTTGCAGCAAGTTCAAACGAGGAGAGGAGCTGAGTATTTATAGGTGATATGAAGAATGGGCTGATTTGGATCAAGTTCGGCCGAACTTGTCCTTTTCAAGCGAACTTGGCCAGTTCTGCTTGAAAATGGTTAAGTTCGAGCGAACTTGGATGATATTTGATGTGTTGAAGGTCTGAGCAAGTTTGGGCGAACTTGGTGTTACCAAGTTCGGCCGAACTTGGCCTATTGGTGAAGTTTTGTTTGATATTTTCGCGTTAGGAGTTCGTTTGGCGATTCAGTTCGTATTAGATAGTTATATTAAGCGTTTTAGCGAAACGTTAAGCGTTATATTACCATTGAAGTGAGAGAGAGCGAGGTACGTGAGTGTGCGAGCGTTTTAGAGATAATAAACCATAACATAAATAAACATAACACACGTAAAACCTAATTCCACATAATTAACTGCGTTTTGTGGTGCGATGCGATAAGCGATGCGATGGCACAAGTGGTTATTATACAACACACTCGGCTATTAAAGTAACACAATTACTTGTGATTGCGTTCAATTAGCGTTTAATAAGCGATTAGATGCGATATATTTGTGACAAAATATAATTCCATTAACATAAACTTTTCATAATCAAATCTCGGAATTACAATGAAAGTTACAACGGAAATAAAAGGAAAAAGATAACGACGAATTTACGAGTTGTTACAACCAGTAGACCACTAAATACATTTGCTTATGGGTTCCCCTACAAAATATTAAAGGGTTCCTTCAGTATTTTCTATATGGCTTTGAACCGAACGGGTTTCTCGATACCCCCTCATTGGCTCTAGATCTCTGTACCTCATAATCTATTTATGGGTTCACCTTGATTTTTTTATATGTTTTTATTAAAATTTCAAAACTCAATATGTTCATGTGAACTGATACATGGTTCCCCTGTTATGAGATAGAGGCAAGATTAAAAAATTTGAGAATAACACATAGCTTAAAGAAAGACCCCATACATAAAACTAATGTTAATGAGCTTTGTGTGAGGTTAGGGCTAGACCCAATACAAACTAATGTTTTTATTTATTTGTTTATTTATTTATTGCTTAGAGTAAACTACCATTTTGGTCCCTGAGGTTTGGTCAGTTTTGCCACTTTAGTCCAAATCTCAAACCTTTTGCATCTAGGGCCCTGTGGTTTCAATTTTATTGCCATTTTGGTCCAAATCTCAAATCAGGTCAGATTTCTAAAAAAACCCTCATATTTTGTCCTTTTCCTCAGGGGCAAAATGGTCATTTAACCCCTTTCTCCCAATTTATTCTCTATAGAACAATTAGACCCTTTTGGAAAACCTCTTTTCTTCTCAACCTTCCACAACAATTGGTTAACCGTCGACACTTCTCAACCTTCCACAACAACCGGTTAACCGCCAGCACCACCACCGGCGGCGTCGAAATCGGTGATTGAGGATGAGACGATGCTTTCGTCGCAATCGGAGACGTGGTCGTCTAATCACCTGCAACTTGATTTTCCTCCACCTTCACAACCTGCAACCACCTCCACCCCCACCACCACCTCCGCCTCCGCCATCCAGTCACCTGCAACTTCCCCATTTTATTCTCTAAAAAATACCACCACCCCAAACCACCGCTACTGTACCACCACCAGCCCGTTGTACCACCAGCCGTTGTACCGCCACCACTACCAATTAACCACCGCTGTACCACCAACACCAGCTGAACCACCATCACCGTTGTACCATCACCACGAATTGAACCACCAGCACCACTGTACCACCACCACCACAGCGATGTACCACCCACCACCATGCCGTCAGATTTCAAGAGGACCACCACTGGATCGTAGCCATTGGCTGTTGCGCAATCCTCCTGAATAACACAACTTGCCAGACATGAACAACACAATCTTCACCGGCAGTAGAGAGATGCTTCCCATCCAAACTGAACTTCATGGTCCAGATCGACCCACTGTGAGCCTGGACCGTCTCCCACCCTTTTCCGACGATGTATCTCTCTCATCACTACTCCGTCTCTCCTTATACCCTACAACCGAACTTGCTAAACTCGTCAATTGCACCAGTTGTAAACTTTGTTCATTCCAAATTGTCTATTGATCGTGTTGCAGAGTAATTAGGGTAAGGGCTATGGTATTTGCAATTAGTGCAATTGGGGAAGACTATGGGCTTTATATAGGGTCAAACAATTTTTTAGTTTTATTATTTTTAATCAATAATGAGTTATAATAATATAGAATGACTAAAAAACCCCTGAGGAAAAGGACAAAATTGTAGTTTTTTTGAGAAATCTGACCCGATTTGAGATTTGGACCAAAATAACAATAAAACTGAAACCACAGGACCCTAGATGAGAAAGATTTGAGATTTGAACTAAAGTGACAAAACTGGCCAAATCTCAGGGACCAAAATGGCAGTTTACTCTATTGTTTATTCAAGTCGGGTTTCTTTATAATGCTGCAAGTTCAAATGACGAGAGGAGCTGAGTATTTATAGGTGAGGTGAAGAATGGGCTGATTTGGATCAAGTTCGGCCGAACTTGTCCTTTTCAAGCGAACTTGGCACAAGTTCGGGCGAACGTGTTGAAGGTCTGAGCAAGTTTGGGCGAACTTGGTGTTACCAAGTTCGGCCGAACTTGGCCTATTGGCGAAGTTTTGTTTGATATTTTCGCGTTAGGAGTTCGTTTGGCGATTCAGTTCGTATTAGATAGTTATATTAAGCGTTTTAGCGAAACGTTAAGCGTTATATTACCATCGAAGTGAGAGAGAGCGAGGTACGTGAGTGTGCGAGCGTTTTAGAGATAATAAACCATAACGTTAATAAACATAACACACGTAAAACCTAATTCCACATAATTAACTGTGTTTTGTGGTGCGATGGGATAAGCGATGCGATGGCACAAGTGGTTATTATACAACACACTCGGCTATTAAAGTAACACAATTACTTGTGATTGCGTTTAATTAGCGTTTAATAAGCGATTAGATGCAATATATTTGTGACAAAATATAATTCCATTAACATAAACCTTTCATAATCAAATCTCGGAATTACAATGAAAGATATAACGGAAATAAAAGGAAAAAGATAACGGCGAATTTACGAGTTGTTACAACCAGTAGACCATTAAATACATTTGCTTATGGGTTCCCCTACAAAATATTAAAGGGTTCCTTCAGTATTTTCTATATGGCTTTGAACCGAACGGGTTTCTCGATACCCCCTCATTGGCTCTAGATCTCTGTACCTCATAATCTATTTATAGGTTCACCTTGATTTTTTTATATATGTTTTTATTGAAATTTCGAAACTCAATATGTTCATGTGAACTGATACATGGTTCCCCTGTTGTGAGATAGATGCAAGATTAAAAAAATTTGAGAATAACACATAGCTTAAAGAAAGACCCCATACATAAAACTAATGTTTTTATAAATGAGCTTTGTGTGAGGCTAGGGCTAGACCCAATACAAACTAATGTTTTTATTTATTTGTTTATTTATTTATTGCTTAGAGTAAACTAGCATTTTGGTCCCTGAGGTTTGGTCAGTTTTGCCACTTTAGTTCAAATCTCAAACCTTTTGCATCTAGGGCCCTGTGGTTTCAATTTTATTGCCATTTTGTCCAAATCTCAAATCAGGTTAGATTTCTCAAAAAAAACCCTCCTATTTTGTCCTTTCCTCAGCGACAAAATGGTCATTTAAGCATTAACCCCTCTCTCCCAATTTATTCTCTATAGAACAATTAGACCCTTTTGGAAAACCTCTTTTCTTCTCAACCTTCCACAACAATTGGTTAACCGCCGACACTTCTCAACCTTCCACAACAACCGGTCTAATCACCTGCAACTTGATTTTCCTCCACCTTCACAACCTGCAACCACCTCCACCCCCACCACCACCTCCGCCTCCGCCATCCAGTCACCTGCAACTTCCCCATTTTACTCTATAAAAAACACCACCACCCCAAACCACTGCTACTGTACCACCACCAGCCGTTGTACCACCAGCCGTTGTACCACCACCACTACCAGTTAACCACCGCTGTACCACCAACACCAGCTGAACCACCACCACCGTTGTACCATCACCACGAATTGAACGACCAACACCACTGTACCACCACCACATCGATGTACCACCCACCACCACGCCGTCAGATTTCAAGAGGACCACCACTGGATCGTAGCCATTGGCTGTTGCGCAATCCTCCTGAATAACACAACTTGCCAGACATGAATAACACAATCCTCACCGGCAGTAGCGAGATGCTTCCCATCCGAACTGAACTTCATGGTCCAGATCGACCCATTGTGAGCCTTGACCGTCTCCCACCCTTTTCCGACGATGTATCTCTCTCATCACTACCCCGTCTCTCCTTATACCCTACAACCGAACTTGCTAAACTCATCAATTGCACCAGTTGTAAACTTTGTTCCTTCCAGATTGTCTATTGATCGTGTTGCAGAGGAATTAGGGTAAGGGCTATGGTATTTGCAATTGGTGCAATTGGGGAAGACTATGGGCTTTATACAGGGTCAAACAATTTTTTAGTTTTATTATTTTTAATCAATAATGAGTTATAATAATATAGAATGACTAAAAAACCTCTGAGGAAAATGACAAAATTGCAGTTTTTTTGAGAAATATGACCTGATTTGAGATTTGGACCAAAATAACAATAAAACTGAAACCACAGGACCCTAGATGAGAAAGATTTAAGATTTGAACTAAAGTGACAAAACTGGCCAAACCTCAGGGACCAAAATGGCAGTTTACTCTATTGTTTATTCAAGTCGGGTTTTTTGTAATACCGCACCAGAGAGGCTCATCAAAATCTCGAACGGTGTCGAACCGCCGTGCACTCATCTACACATCTACTTGTTACTAAATAACAGTATCATCTTCATAATCGGACCACCTCCTGCCAGACCACTCGACGTTAGGTTAGGTTTAAGGCTTGCTCCTTGATCCCCTAACCTCTTCCGACAAAACCCTACGCCACACCCCCACCAAATCAGAGCACAAATGTCGGTTCTTATAGTCACAAGTTTGGGAGACATCGTTGTCGATTTGCACTCAGATCGTTGCCCTCTCACCTGCAAGAATTTCTTAAAACTCTGCAAGTAAAACCCTAATTCCCCCCTTCTCTACGATTCCCCTTATATTATTGTTATTATTATTGACTGCTATAAGCTTATACATATTAACCTATTTGTGGTGGTTGATGCAGGATTAAGTATTACAATGGCTGTCTGTTTCATACAGTTCAGAAGGATTTCACTGCACAGACCGGTGATCCCACCGGAACCGGTTCCGGTGGTGATTCTATCTACAAGTAAGAGAATACATTGTATTTGCTTCAATTGACTGTTTTAAATGTTAATGTCACACTTGATTGTAATAAGCAAACCGAGGCGCAAGGTGCTTATATAAACTTTTTGAAATTTCTTATAGGTTGTTAGCATCCGCTTATTTAGCTATAATTAAGCTTTATATATGATTTAATATATTACGTGTACAGCCTGCGCCTTAAGCCATTTTCTGGTGCGCCTTTTGTACAGAGGTGCCTTACCTACACAAAAGCAATGGGACCTGCGCCTGAGGTCGCCTTGCGCTTTTAAAACCAAGATGCCCCACACAATTGGTGTTTGGAAAAGTGTGTATGAGCGAAAGCCAGCTGGTATAAGATCAGATTAAACGATCACTAAATTTAGTATCAAGTTCTTGGCTCATGAAACGCATGCTAGTAAATTTAAGATTAAGTGTCAAATGTGGTCACCTTAACAATAGCTTGGTTTGAGCTTGTGCTTTATAGCCTGGATAGTTAAACGGTCAATGCGTAGTGCTAAATTAGCATTTGACGGCTTTTTATCTTTCAGATTTATGTATGGTGATCAAGCTCGCTTTTTTCAAGATGAGATTCATTTGGATCTGAAGCATGCAAAGAAGGGTACAATTGCTATGGCTAGTGCAGGAGAGAATCTTAATGCTTCACAGGTATTTTTGACATTGTTTTTACGATCTATTTAAATTTAAATCTGTACAATGTATTCATAACATCGATTCGAAATCATTTTTTTTCTGTGAAAATGATATCAGTGTAGGAAATGTTTATTCTAATCATTTTATTGTATGCTCACTATTAAATTGTATGTTTTTTCAGTTTTACATTACGCTGCGTGATGATCTTGACTACCTCGATGGCAAGAAGACTGTGAGTTTTGTGGTTTTTGATACGTTTTTTCTAATTATTAATTTCATTAGTAATAGCTTATGATATATATATATATGCTATTTAACTATTGTAGGTGTTTGGTGAGGTGGCTGAAGGGTTTGAAACTCTCGACAGGATAAACGAAGCTTATGTGGATGATAAAAACAGACCATATAAAAACATACGGTTCGTTAACCTCTTTTCCCCCTTCATCTCACATTTAATATTCTCATACTGTAATTTTATCTTTTACTAACTTGCAAATTTAATGTTTTTATCACAGCATCAAGCACACTTATGTCCTTGATGATCCGTTTGAGGATCCTGAACAGCTAACCGAGCTAGTTCCAGATGCTTCGCCTGAAGGAAAGCCAAAAGATGAGGTAATATGTGACCCCAAAGCGTTACACGTTTGATATGTTTATGGGCTCGTAATGTTTAATATTTTGTTGCAAATCCACTTATAGGTTGACGATGAGGTGCGGCTTGAAGATGATTGGGTGCCGATGGATGAAACATTAGGTACAGCGGAACTTGAAGAGGTCATTCGTGCGAAAGAAGCGCATTCTAGAGCAGTTGTGCTTGAAAGTGTATGTATCCTTTGAATGATTATTGTGAATATTGTAATTTTTTAAGAGTATTAGCTATACAAGACATTTACAATTTTTTTTGTTTTGCATGTCAGATAGGGGACATTCCCGATGCTGAGATAAAACCTCCTGATAACGTGCTCTTTGTATGCAAACTAAATCCGGTAACTGAAGTAAGTTGTTATGCTTATAAATTTTTAATTATACAATCCGGTAACTGAAGTAAGTTGTTATGCTTATAAATTTTTAATTATACTATTGTTTATTGATTTTTTTATATGTTATTTTTGTTTCTCATAGTTTCCATCTTTTCTTTTTTAACACAGGATGAGGATCTGAGTACTATCTTTTCACAGTTCGGAACAGTTACATCGTAAGTTATCACACCAGGAATTTTTCTATGTGAACGGATCTATATTTCTTCTTGTTGGATAAATAATTTTTATAACCTATGAAAACTTTTGCAGAGCTGATATAATCCGCGACTATAAAACTGGAGACAGTTTGTGCTATGCCTTTGTTGGTTAGTCTTTATGGTTCTGTCTGTAGCTATTGATATGATTTAAAGTCAGTCAGTTTCTATGCACAATTTTCTACTTGAATTTCATGGTACTTCATTAAATCTATTAAAGGAATTGGAATTTAAATAATGAACTGATGATAAATGATATATTTACTCAATGTTGTAGCTTTTGGTAATTTCTTGTTTGTTTTTAAATATATTTCTAAAGTAATAATTAGTATCTATAAAAATGCTTAAATTTGTACATTCTACTTTTCTGAGTTATATAATATATAAAAGTTTTATTGGATATACATGTATTTTTGAAAATTTTCTTTTTAAATATTATATTTAATAAATTAGATGAAATAAGTTATACCTTTATAAAAGGTTATATCGAATAAAATAATATTGACATTATACCTTCTGAAAATTGTTAAATAATAAAAAAATAATTGTACGTTTTCAGAATTATTTAAAAAAAGTAGAAGTATTTTTTTATGCCTTTTATGTCAAACTGTATGAACTATTTTGGGGCTACAGGCTCTTAAATCTTTTTTTTTTCTTATGTGTATATGTGTGTGTAATTAATTTGCTTGGTGGTAAACCTGATCTTGTCATTTATATTCCAGAGTTTGAGGACAAAGATTCTTGTGAGCGAGCATACTTCAAGGTACACAATAGTTTTCTATTTTCATGTTCGCATCCCCTTTTGTTGCATGTTTTTTTAGTCAGTTAAAGAAAATTCTAGAAAGGGTAAAGTACCGAATGGTCCCTGTGGTTTATCAAAATTTTGGATTTAGTCTCTAGCTTTCCAAAAGTACACGGATGGTTCCTATGGTTTGCACCTGGTAACGCATTTAGTCCCAACCAACAAATCTAAAGCTTTTAGCATGTCCAAGTTAGGGACTAAATGTTTTACAAAGTGCAAACCACAGGGACCATCTATGTACTTTTGGAAAAAGCTGGAGACTAAATGTGTTACAAAATGCAAATCACAGGGACCATCTGTGTACTTTTGGAAAGCTAGGGACCAAATCCAAAATTTTGATAAACCACATGGACCATCCGTGTCCTTTACTTTTTTAGAAATATGTCAATTCAAAAGTATCCCTTACAATCTTTGATGACAGATGGATAACGTATTAATAGATGATCGGAGAATACACGTGGATTTCAGTCAAAGTGTTTCAAGAATGTGGAACCAATACAGGCGTAAAGGCAATCGGTCCGGAACAGGTAAAAGTGGTTGGTAACACTTAGATTTATATATATTCAGTTCTTGCTTATCAAACATTTGTTTTTGGGTTTATTGTAGCTGGTAAAGGTTGCTTCAAATGTGGTTCCCTTGATCATATCGCAAAAGACTGTACCGGGGGCCCTGACGTGAAAGAACCTCCAAAATACGTTTTGAAGGATGATGATATCGCTAGAAAGGGTGGCAATGATAGCTCAAGGTCGGTAAACCCGTATATGTATGTAGAGGTAGCAAGATGGGCATATCTAATGGGTCGGGTAATGAGTCAAATCAAGTAGTTTTTAGTAGACCATGTTGTTTTGAGCCCCAAACACTTTTCTTTTCCTTTTTTTCAAAAACTTTCCATGTAGTTAATGAGGCATTGTTATAACTAATCAATATACTTTTGGTAATTATCCGTTTTTATAGCTTACCGAACTTTTTACAAGTTTTAGACATCCTACTATGGTAGTTAAGCAGTTAATTTTGTCCGTAGGTTTTAATTTATTTATGAGTAAAGTACACGGATGGTCACTGTGGTTGACCAACATTTGGATTTAGTCTCTTACTTTCCAAAAGTGCCTGGATCGTCCCTGTGGTTTGCACTTTATAATGCATTTGGTCCCCAACTTTTGCCAAAAGTACATGGATGGTTCATGGGGTTTGCACTTTGTAACGCATTTAGGCCCTAACCTGTACCTGCTTAAACCTTTAGATTTGTTAGCCGGAGACTAAATGCGTTACACAGGGACCATCCGTGTACTTCTGAAAAGCTAGGGACCAGATCCAAAATTTTGGTTAACCACAGGGACCATCATGTAGTTTACTCTTTATTTATTTATGTTTTTACGCTTTATTTACCAAAGTGAACTTTTAAAGAACTTGTAATTTACCAGAATGGCTTGGAAGGTTATAACTATCAAAACGGACCCTCTATAAGTATTTCGTTATATTATTACAAAAACAATATTGCTACCATAATATATAAATCTTGAATAAAATAATGTAGGGGGTGAGTTTGGATGACTTTCAACACGTCCTACTTCCTATTTAGATTTTTTTTTAATTTCGACTCATCTGACCGGTTTAAAATAAAGCAAAACCCACAATCTAAGTCGACCCATCCATAAGTAAACTGGTCAAATTGCCACCTCTCTTATAGCTCAAGGTTTGCATACTCTTAAGAGTAACACGACTTATTTTTGTAGGTATGACATGGTGTTTGATGATGACACTCATGGGAGTCCACAAAGAAAGAAGCCACCAAGACACAATGATGGGGGCACTCGTCACGAGCATCGAAAACCGAGTCATCGAGACATGGAAGACACAAAGAAAAACGACTACAAACATAAAGATTCGGTTGACGAAAGAAGAAAAGGTATAATAGGCGAGATGATAGGCACCACACATCAGGGGGAAGAAGAGATTACAAAAGAGACGAGTTGGATCACAGAACAAGTAGAAATTATGATGATAGAGACAGAAGCCGTAACGATGATAGGAGGCGTGATAGTAGAGATGACAGGAAACAATATAGTGAAGATGAGTATGATAGGAAAAAAGATAGTCGAAGAGACGAGTCGTATAGCAGAAGACCCACGCACGAAGATGATGTTGGGCATAAGAGAAGCAAGGGGGGAGATCGTGATCGCGATAGAGACCGAGATCGTGTTAAGACCAGCACAAGATATGATGATAGGGATCGTAGGAGAGATTAAATGGTTAGTTTTGATTCTATGGAGGATGAAATGAGTTGGATAATGTGTTTTTAGCCATTACCGTTTGTGTTTCCTCACTCTTGATTTTTTGTGGTTTTTTTTTTGGGTCTTTTTCTTTCTAGATTTTGGGTATGATATCTATTGAAATGTATGACTTATTAATCATTAATTCACTACCTATCGGCTCAAGTCACAAATATAGTAATATGATAGTGATCACTACTCATGTCACACATAACATAGTGATTTCCAACTCCAGTCATACTAGTAAGGTACTGATATAACACTATAGATGAATGATAGGCTACCGAACCAAAGATGTGCACACTTTGTAAATCCTCACATAAGAGAAGGGTAGTTATGTAGACTTTGTGCCATAAACACATTTGATCTACCTGATAAACACCCTTTTGCTCCAAGGCTGGAGGGTATGGGCTAGCACCCCTTCAGCTCAACCAATTTTGTGTTAATGGTGCCCCCCCCCCCCCCCCCCCCATTTCGCAAGTGCTACTGGGGGGCGCTATTGGAGGTCCACCAAGGCAATAACGAGTGGTTCATGCATCTTTTGACTGTAGACAACGGTCATTTAATAAAAAAATCAAAAATATTTATTTTACTATATATGTAAATACATACACTTTTTTACCTCATCTCTACTCTCAAATTCTCTACTCTCAAATGGCACGTTGTTAGACCGAGTAAATAGAATATAAGTTTGGCCACGAGTTAGGTGGATACGGTTGAGTTAGGGTTGCCCTTAGATTTGCATCAATGTTGGAATAGCGTTATGCCCACATTCTATCAACATTTGTGTGAAAATGTTTGTGGAAGAAATGAAATTTTAGGAAAGTTTATGCATCTACGAACAAAGTGTACACATTTTGAGATGCGTTATGTCAATGCCTTGAACCGTGAGGAACTCAAGGATGAAACGCTTGCCACCATGACACATAGCGAGTTCCGAGCACTACACCAAATTCAGTTTGCTAACATTGTGGCTGAGAGAATTTTGAAAAACTGGCTTGGAGAACATTAAATTCCATAGCTTTAGTTTTAATATCTAAAATATTAGTAGTGTATGTTTTATTGCAACCCACTAGCCTTAATCTTTACATGTTATGTTTTTATTTCAGTGTATTTTTTTTATTTAGTTTAAATGTTATCCTTTTTTTTAAATGTTGTGTTTTTTTATTTAGTTTACATGTTATATATAAAAAAACATAAAAAATAATTATTAACTAATGATTGAGAGGGCTTTATTTCATTGCATGGGTAACAAAGCCCCTGTTGAGGTGACATAATAAAACCCCCAAGAGCTTTATTCCATACCCTCTGGCCTAAAATTCTTATTTACAACAAGGAACCCAGTTACACTAAATCTTCAATGTTATGCGTGGAATTCCAATACCACGACTTAAAAGTCTGCTTCTAGTTGAACTCCAAACCTTGAAGTTATATATGGTAGATAAGGTAATGGAATGAACACCGTAAAATAAATGGGAAAGGATAATTATCGAATTTAATTCAATGATTACAATGTAGATAACACTCAATATACATCAGACAAGTGAGAAAAAACCCTATAAAAACTTATCCTGTAACATGAGTTATATACAAATAAACCCTAAAAATACAATAATAATATCTATAAGAGTTAACTGCCATTTTCATCTTTATGGTTTGTTCACTTTTGCCATTTCAATCCAATTTTAAAAAAATGGACCAGTTTCCTCCCTGACATACTAGAAACGTGCTACTTCAGTCCAAAAATTAAAACTCAGTTAAATCAGACAGGTTTAATGAAGGGTATTATTGTCTTTTCATTTGTCGAGACATAAATAAGGTGAAATACCCTTTACTAAAATCTGTCTGACTTAACTAGGTTTTAATTTTTGGACTGAAGGCACGTTTCCAGTATGTCAAGGAGAAAACTGGTGCATGTTTGAAAATTGGACTGAAATGACAAAAGTAAACAAACCAAGAGATGAAAATGACAGTTATAAATAACAAGCACACTAGTGGAACGAGTCACTTCATAATTGTTCATTCAAATGTATTGTTTGGTATGCTAATGTGTATGCATTAAAATAAAATTGGTAAGTAAAGAACATTTGTTTTTCAGTGTAAATACAATTATATGATTTTTTTTATTAATTGTTTGTACACATGTTTTTTTGGTAAAGTGTTTGTAGATATGTTTTTTACTTAACTTCTAGTTAAGGCATATTTTAAGTAAAGTGCTTAAGAATTTACTCTTATGAACATAAAATTTTGAACCAACTAAAAGATCACAAACGATAAATAAGGGTTACAAGCTAAAAAACATTTTTTTATAAAACTTGTGAAACATAAAGAATATATTTCACGGTAGAGGATTCTGTAAAAAAAAAACTAAAAGTGTGAGAAGGGTAAGAAAGACTCTGGTGATGACACATGTCTCTATCCATTTTATTAGTTTAAGGCTATAATGGTAATTTTACTAATAATCCTAATTAAAGATAAAATCTTTGTAACCATTTTTAAGGAGTTTTTTTAGGGAATTCAGTTATTTTAGGAACTCATCATCAGTTCGTATAAAACACCATACGAATTCCAGAAAACACCACAACTTGAATCGTAATACAGCCATGGTGTTCTAACATTTGTAATGATTTTTATTATTTTTGAAGGTATAAAACACCATACAGATTCCAAAAACACCATGAATTGAATGATAATACAGTCATTGTGTTTTAAACATTTAGAATGATTCTATTGTTATTCTAGATGTTAAAACACCATGACTATAATCACAATACAATGTTATATACTCTAGATGTTACACACCATGACTTGAATCATAATTCATTATTTGCAATGCTATAGTGTCTTATTTACATCATGGTGTTTTACTGTAAAACACAACGCCTTGAATCACAATACAATTAAAACACTTTTGTATGAACACTGGAAAAAACACTATGGATTAAAACATCCAATCGAAACGTAATTTTTTTCTCTACATAAGTATAAAAATATGGTACTCATATTAAAGATAAAAAACACTCGTTATTATGGTGTAACTTTTTTTTTAAAAAAGAGTTACGTATAAAAAGTTATTAACGTTTAAAAAAGATGAGGGAAACTTGCATGTGGATTGCATGTGACCTCTATAAATTTAAAAATGTTAATTTTACCTTTATACTCTTAATCTAGAAAATTAATTATTTTAATTGTTACACTGTTTACAAGATTGCTATCAAGATCTCAACCATTAGATTAAAAATCTAATGGTTTAGATTCTTTCTTACCTTCTCACAAAAAAACCTTTTTTTTACAATAACCTTACCCTGTATTTCACTGAAATATGAAAAGTATTAAAGCTTTTGGGGTTGTTAAACATGACAAAAAGACATGCTATATTATTATTATTATTATTATTATTATTATTATTATTATTATTATTAGTGTGTTTTATGTTAATTATCATGTTGTGTTTTATATTCATAGTTCTAGGATGGTGTATTTGAAGTTTTTAAGGACTGTTGGGGTTTGAATATTGTAGTTTAGTGGTATTCACTGTGCTATTTGTAGGTTTGAAGTTTGTACTATTGCTGAAATTGTGGTGTTTTATGACTTTGTACAATTTGTAGGAAGAACGTACTTTGTAGTCAAACCGCACCCGTATTATTATTATTATTATTATTATTATTATTATTATTATTATTATTATTATTATTATTATTATTATTATTATTCTTGCATACCAAAGCTACTTTAAATTAAGTTGTGTTTTATCGCAAATAAGTTAGACAAAAAATATAGTAACACAAGAACATGTAAAACAAGCTAAAATTCGTCTAAGTTGTGCTTTTAATGCATACAACCTTGGTGAACATTTTATTTAGAAAGTATGGTTAGTTTTCTAATAAGTATTTAATACATTTATTTGTTTTCTCATAAAATGACCAAGTTAAAATTACAACACAAGAAAAGAGTTAAGGATGTATTCCTTTGAAGATAAGAAAAGTTTTGATACTAACAGATTCAAGTTGTTGATGGTATCATTTATAAACTGTTTTACAGCAGTGGTTTGTTGCCAATGCTCTAATCTTTATTGATTGGGTAATTTGTTATTGCTTTTAATCAAATCACATGGTGACTTAGAAGCTAGTCAATGCCTAATGGGGATGTTAATGTTATGTCTTTCTTCCAACATTATGTCAACCATCAAATTCGTCATCAATATATATATTTTTTTGAAAAATTGACATGTGCATTATCCCATTAACTCGTATATTGTAACATTCGGTAATTTATACCAACCTTTTATCACCGCTTTGATTATAAGAAGCTCACAACTTTGTTTTTCTGTTTATTTGGGTGAAGACTTGAACTTCTCATCAAAACACACATGACTATGAATTTTGTTCTCGTCCACAATCAAAGCACCTAAAATGTGCTGCTAGCATTTAAGGTTAGACATTTCTTACGAACTGATATAGCAAACTACCTACTTTAACTTTTAATCCATTCATCCACCAACAAACACTCTTAAAATTTCTAAATCACTTACTCTAAAAGATATTATATAACCTATTGGGAAGCATTCAACCATACTATCTAAAACTTTTAATCTTCCTTTAAAAATGAAACCACTAATCAGGATAGCAAACTACCTACTTTCACTTGTAGAGCATTCATATCTAATCCTCCAAATTATGTGTTAGGAGTTTTTATTTTATGAAAAATGGTTGTAGATGGTTGTAAGTGGTTGTGAGTAGAGGAGAGGAAAATTACCGCTCATCTGTACATTTGGGGGGACATTATTCACCCTTTATAATTTTTTAATATATTTTGAAAGTGGTTGTGAATGGAACAGAGAGAAAATATAATGATAAATGTATTAAAAATATTATTTAATTGAAAAGGAGGGATAAAAGATAGTGATCTTAAGTGTAATATAGGGTAAAAAATGAAAGGTAGAATGCTCTTAAACTCCTTGTTTGGTTGAAGGAGTTTAAAGCTTTTAGGTTAGGAGCTTGAAGCTTTTGGTTGAACGCTCCCACTAGTAACGTTTAGTGCACCACTTTTTAATGTCCATTTTGATCATTTTATACATTTTATTAAAAGCTCCAGCTACTCTGCCAAACACTTAAATATATCTAAAAAGCTACAGTTACCAGCTAACAGCTTCCAGCCACCAACTACTTTTGCCAAACATACCCTAAGTGGTGCATATTTTTTTTAATGAAACTAGAGTTAAGGTTAGGTAATCCTGTGCTTTGTGACGCGCGATGATTTTTCCGCATTTCTTACGCGATGCGACGGTAATTCCGTCAGTATTGTTATTGTTACGCGTAGGAATTTTGACCAAACAGTTTGTACTTGTTATACCGAGGGGAAGGGTGGGGGGCAAATCTCAGGAAAAGAAAACGGATGCAGAGGTTGTTAGCAGGGCCGTCTCCGAAAATCACAAAAAAACTTTTGGTCCTGTACGAGATAAAAAAATTTAGGCCTTATTCGTAAATCTCAATATAATATAAACAAAAAAAAATACTTACATAATTATCAAATACAATGGGTAACATTTACTGAAGGGAGTTAAAAATAAGAGCCATAAAAAATGAAAAAAAAAATAAAGAAAGCTTCTGTGAAAAAAAGGAAGAGAATAAACTTTAAAGCATGGGCTGGTCAAAGCCCAAAAATAAGAAACAAAGGACTTAAGCAAAGCCCAAAAATAAGAAACAAAGGACTTAAGCAAAAGAAACAGAAGAAATTAATACAGAACACGTCTCGAACGCCAGTTTCTTCAATGAAAATATGGGCGTAAGCCACTAGACAACAAATCCGGTTGTTTTAAAATTTCAGCTCAAAACCATATATAAACAAAACATATATGTAAAACTTAAAAATATGGGCCCTTAGGGAGTGTGGGTCCAGTGCGGTGGCCCAACCCGCACCTGGTTGTTAGCAATGTTAGAACTTATGTATGGAAACAAATGCAAATGTCATCAGACCATTTTGTTTTTTTGTTAGATTGTTTGGCATACAATTAATATGTAATAAAAAAAAAGAATGGTAAAAAAAAAGGTAAACAACCAATTTTTTTGGAAGACCAATAGTAATAGAACTTATTTGTTTTCTATATGAAATATGATGGTGATTTGATTGTATAGTTTGGTGATTTCGTCCCCAACACATTTGTGGTAGGGCCTGAGGTGTTAACTTTTTTTATAAACTTTTTGGGACATTTGCCGACAATATTCTGTACTCAACGGCCGAAGGGTCCTGGACTACTGGTCCATAAACAGGCTTGTTATTTTACTTCCTAAAATGTTGATTGAAAAGAAGTAAAAATATATTTTGACCTTACAAATCGTACATAAAATGTTTATTATTTTTATTTTATAATAATAATAGTAAAATAATATCTTGGACCAATTAAATTCGCTGTATGTTTGACATACAACTTCTTATAAGTTCTATTTTATTAGAAATAAGTTAGGGATCCGTATGATACACGGCCGAAAAATGTAACATACTCTAAGCGGTAAGCTAATAAAATTGATAATTAATTGAGTGATTTAACAAGGATTACCACTTAAAAAAAAACAATCATATAATTCAAATATAATAATACGAAAATTATTCAGCAACATAATCCAAAGTCAATGTTTAAACAAAAACCAATGGTAAAAAAAAATCCATGATCCCGTTCAACCTCTTATAACAGCCTAAGTAAGTTTTAATAAACCTTTCGCTTGGAAAAACAGAAACTCGATTCATCAACAGATACCATCTGCAAATCTTCAACAACTTTCTTTAAACCTTGAAGATTGTACATTGGATTACCCTTTAAGATATCCATTCCAATAACAACATGCCATTGATGACCATCCTTGCCCTTCACTATTAATTGAAGCATTTTTTTCGAACCATCTTCCATAACCCACTAATTTGGTATACTCTATGTTAAAAGAAAATAGCAGTTAAAATTAGAAGTAAACAAATAAAAGTAAATGAATATAAATTATAAAAATGCAAGGAGAATGAAAATTACAAATTTGTTTATAAGTGAGAAGCTAAGGAAAACGCCAGCATCTTCTTTGTTTATATGATTATGCTAAACATCAATAGCCATAATATCATCAGAAACTTGAATTATGTTAACGACAACTTATTGCATAACCTTAGAAACTAAAACTTCTAGAGGATGAACCAAGGCCTCACCAGAACTAAAAACTGTCATCTTAAAATCTGGAAGCAGAAAGCATAACAAACACAATAAAATGCTCATCAGTTCCCGTCATCTGTTGTTTGATATGTCGCCACCCATTAGTGATATAAAATTCTTCACCATTTTTTTCAAAACGAACATAACACGTATGATTAGAAACCGAGGTTATCATCACTGGGTTAGTAGGTATGGTGTTCTTCATTTTGTCATGAACAAAAAACCTATTAATATGATGCAAGTATAAAGATTAAAATACTGTGTTCAATATAATTTAAAAAATGGTATAGAATATCATAATACATATTAAAATTAAGAAGTTAGAATAGGTAAGTTATATATACCAGATAATTGTTTTTATCAGATATTTCTTTCGTTTTGCAATAAAAAAAATCACCACGAGCAAGAGCTGAATCTTGAAAATGTAGATGATGATCGGATCATAACCGACCATCCTTCCTCGAAAAATTAGTGTGATTCTACCTTTTAATATTTATATGAAACTCTCTACCATGTAAGGTTATTATTTTTACTTAACATTTAGGGTACATGTAATCTGTAGTCCAATTATAATAATTTTAAGACAAAATCTACATATAATATTACTCGTTAGATACATGATTATTTAAAATATGAATAGAAAATTATGAAATACAAATGATTCCATTTTATTGTTCGATAACCAACGAACGAATGAATCCATAAAACATTTTCAACTTTAATGATAAACCTATGATGACAAAGTTCAAAAAGAATCACATAAAACTTAATGTCATCATATATGTTTTAATAAAAAAAAAAACTTTGTACTAAGTTTGGCAATCTATTAAGTTATAAAGTAAATTACAAATTTAAAGTATGTGTTTCGAATTCGTAAGTTTCACTATAATTCTAAAGCTAGTATAATCTATAAATTCGTATATGGCTAGAAAACATTTAAACGTTTAAAAAATACACCAATATAATTTGTATTTCGACAAATTCGATTTATATGATTTACATAAATGATAAAAATTGTAGGTTATATAAACGTTACATAATACAATGTAATGAGCGAGAGAAGAAAGATAAATATTTAAGTTTTTACATCACTCAAACTTGATTTAACATACATTAGGAATTAAGATCACAACATTGTAAATTTCACAATATAAAGGTGCTAACATTTGAACAACACCCAAAATATTTACATTCGACAAAACTGTTTCATCATAAATGAACAAAACCTATAAAACAAAACAAACGACGTATACGACCGAGGTGAAACGTACCTGTTATGGGTGGAATTTTGAACCTATATCCCGATAATATATCCTTACTTTATGTTTTTAATCTGCGACCAGGATACCGAACCAGGATATTGGTAACATCCTGCAAAAGTATCTTGTTGCTAATGGTTTTTTTTGTATACTTCAGTTGCAAGGGACCAACGTTATCAAGGATTAGGTCTACCCGAAGACTCGCTCAAAGTGGTTGAAAGGGGAAGGTTGATAGCGGAATCAGAGGTCTAACAACGGTCACAGGGGGATATTCTCTGTATCCCGGAATTGTAGGATATTCAATTAGAATTTAAAAACTATTTAAGGGGAAAGAAAAACACATATAATCACGTACACACACTAATCACTTGCTACATTCACAATCATTCACTCACATTTGACAATCATTGTAACACTTAGAGCTGATCCGTGCATTATCCTGAAGCTGTATCTTGATATTTCAATCAATAAGAAGAACAAAGGCAGCTGGCAGTTGTCAGCTCATAAGGTTTTGTGTCGGCGATCTAGATAGATCAAGGGCTTTCCTCGTACATCCCGCGTCGATCCTTACTTTTATTGCTCATTACTTGATAATAGTTTCTCATTACTAAAAACAGTCATCTCAAATTTGGAGGCAGAAAGCATAACAAATACAATAAAATGCTCATCCATTCCTTTCATCTGTTATTTGATATGTCGCCACCCATTAGTGATGTAAAATTCTTCACCATTTTTTTCAAAACGAACATAACATGTATGATTAAAAACCGAGGTTATCATCACTAGGTTAGTAGGTATCGTGTTCTTCATTTTGTCATGAACCAAAAACCTATTAATATGATGTAAGTGTAAAGATTAAAAAATACTGTGTTAAATATAATTTATAAAAAATAGGATAGAATATCATAATACATATTAAAATTAAGAAGTTAGAATAGGTAAGTTATATATACCAAATATTTGTTTTTATCAGATATTTCTTTCATTATGCAATAAAAGAAATCACCGCGAACAAGAGGTGAATCTTGAAAATGTAGATGATGATCGGATCCTAGCCGAACATCCTTCCTCGAAAAAGTAGTGTGATTCTATCATTTTAATATTTATACGAAACTCTCTACCAGGCAAGGTTATTTTGTTTACTTAACATTTAGGGTACATGTAATTCGTAGTCCAATTATGATAATTTCTAGACAAAATCTACATATAATATTACTTGTTAGAATACGTGATTATTCTAAAACATTAAATTCAAAAGATGAATAGAAAATTATGAAATACGAATGATTCCATTTTATTGTTCGATATCCAACGAACGAATGAAACCATAAACCATTTTCAACTTTAATATAAACCTATGATGGCAAATTAAAAAAAGAATCACATAAAACTTAATATCATCATATATGTTTTAATTAAAAAAAAACTTTGTACTAAATTTGGCAATTGATTAAGTTGTAAAGTAAATTACAAATTTAAAGTATGTGTTTCAAATCCGTAAGTTTCAGTATAATTCTAAAGCTATTGATAGTATAATCTATAAAGTCGTATATGGCTAGAAAACATTTAAACGTTTAAAAAGTACACCGATATAATCTGTATTTTGACAAATTCGATTTAGGGTATGTATGATTAATTGTTAAAATAAAAAATATCCGTTGTATACAAATTGTATACATCTGGCATGTACAAATCAACGATAAAAAATTGTAGGTTATATAGACGTTACATAATACAATGTAATGAGCAAGAGAAAAAAGATAAATATTCAAGTTTTTTACATCACTCAAACTTGATTTAACATACATTAGGAATTAAGATCACAACATTGTAAATTTTACAATATAAAGGTGCTAACATTTGAACAACACAAAATATTTACATTTGACAAAACTATTTCATCATAAATGAACAAAAAAAAAAAAGAACAAACGACGTATACGAACAAGGTGAAATGTACCTGTTATGGGTGGAATTTTGAACCTATATCTCGATAATATATCCTAACTTTATGTTTTTAATCTACGACCATTATACCGAACCAGGATATTGGTAACATCCTGCATAAGTATCTTGCTCGTTACTAATGGTTTATTTGTATACTTCCGTTGCAAGGGACCAATGTTAACAAGGACTAGGTCTACCCGAAGACTCGCTCAAAGTGGTTTAAGAGGAACGTTGATAGCGGAAGAAGGGGTCTACAACGGTCACAAGGGGATCTCCGTATCCCGGAATTGTAGGATATTCAGTTAGAATTTAAAAACTATTTTAGGGGATGCCAGATTATTAGAAAAACACATGTAATCTCGTACAGACACTATCACTTGCTACATTCACAATCATTCACTCACACTTGGGCTCCAACCATCGAGCTTCTCTCTCCAACTCGTCCGCAAAAGTATCCCCACACTTGTGGTTTGTCTCAATCTCAAATCTTGGACAATCTATACTCACAACTTTCTCCTCAACTTCCCTCTCATCCTTACATTCAAGCTCAATCACCATAGCAGGTGTTCCTTCAAGTTAAGCCTTTAGAATTGCAAGATCACCCTCCGGATCAAACTCACCCGTCTCTTCATACTCCGGTAATCCTACTAATTCATCTCCAAACTCCTCCTCTAAACTCATCTCTCGCTCTCGCTTCACCCTCCACCCGACTAACACCAACCGCAAAAACCGACTCTCCTCTATCACTCACAACTTTCCTAGACTTAGACACCTCAAATGTGATGGTTTCCTCTCCCACACAAAGTAAATGGTGCCCACGAAGACATCAATTAAGGCTTTGGCTGTGCAAAGGAAAGGTCTACCTAGGATTAAAGAGACATTCTCATTAGCCTCCATGTCTAGCACTACAATGTCCATGGGAAACACAAATTTGTGTACCTTGTATAAGCAAGTTTTCTATATACCCCGCGGATGCTTAACGGATTTATCGGCTAACAAAAGAGTCATACAAGTTGGGGCAAGCTCACATAGGCCTAGTTTTTCATAAAGTGAATACGGCAACAAATTAATGCTAGCACCAAGGTCCGCTAATGCGTGGTTCTGAGTATCACTACCAAAGAGACACAGAATATTGTAGATGCCCGGATCCGTGAGCTTCTCCGGTAGTTTGTTCGTCAGTTAATGGAACATTCGAGAGTTCCCCCAATTTACCTTTTCCTTTAAAGATATCTTTTAGGAATTTAGCATACTTGGGCATATGCTGGAGTGCTTCGATAAACGAGAGATTTATCTTAAGTTGTCTAAATATATTGAGAGAGTACTGATACGCCTTAGCTTATTTTTGGTGCTTGAGTCGTGCGAGATACAGGACACGAGCACGATCTATCTCCGGACTCGGTCTAACAATCTCAACCTGCTTCCTAACAACTTTCTCTAGAGGGGCGGTTTTTAACTACAACTCTTCATCCACTCGTTCCTCTTCCTCTACTTGAATCAATGCTTTCTCTATCTCTCCTAACTCTCGACCCGACCTAGTCATAACGGCTTTAACATGCGCATCCGTGTTTGTTTGGGTGCTACCTGAAAACTGACCCAGGGCTCACTCATCTAACTTTTTCACTATGTCCTCTACAATTCTTTGAAGATCTAGAATGTTGAATGTTGGTTTTTCAAGAGAATGTCATGTTCGGTTAAGGTCTATTATGTTTTCTGATCCTTGACCACTAAGTGAGACAACAAACTTTCTATATTTTCCATTCCACCACCCCCCAACTAACTCATCACTACCCACATTCTGACCACTAAAGCGACTATGCCCCTGGTTATAATTTTGATTGTGTTTGAAACTGGTGGGATGACTGGAATATCAGAAGTTGGAATTTTGATTCCTCCAACTTGAGTTATAAGAACTTCCAAATTGACTCTGACCTTCTAGAAACTCTAACTGCTCATGGTTCATCAATGGACACTCTAACGTACCGTCACCTGTATCTACATTAGACTTAATCTCTTTCATCTTTTGGGTTAGATTTTTCAAAGCAACAACCACACTAGTCTCCAATGTGACTTGGTGAACACCTCGTGTAGACGAAGTGGTAGTAGTGACAAAAATGAAATTCCTATTTGCAGACCGATGTTCGTTCTCAGAATGAGCAAAGCTCTCGAACATGTCATTGCATTTCACCATAGTTTTCTTACCCATAAGGTGGCCCCATGCAGAAGTATCACACGGAGCTCTGGTCTCCTTGGTGAGACCGTTGTAGAATTTCTCTACAAGTAGGTTTTGGAATCTCTCCCACGCTAAGTAATACGGCTCATCAGGTTCCATCCGGAACAAATGGATTTGGTCTCTAAGCCTATAAGCTTTGGTTGGTGGGAAGTGTTTGTTCAAGAATCCTTGTTACCCATGTAGTAAACGTACCAACAGGTCGCAAGTTAAGCCAAGTGGTGGGCCGTCCCGCTAAAGTAAATGGGAACAACTGAAGGAAAATTTCATCAGCAGAGGCATCTTGGAGCTTAAAAGTACCACAGATTCAGGTAGGGCGAGCTATATGGGCGGGTGCATCCTCGTCATCACGACCATGGAACTGACAAAAGTACATAATGGCGGTCATGATATACGAGGAAATTTTCCAAGATTTTCATTAACTATGGGTGGAACAATAATGGGCGAGTTGACACCGGTAAAACCTTGGGTGGACTGTTGGTGGATGGCTCTACATTCAGCCATTTGTGAACGTGGGTGGGTGTATTAGGTGGTGCAGGTGGTGTAGATGGTGGATTAGAGTCAGAAGGGGCTGAAGATGAAAGAAGAAGTACTAACCTCGAACTTTAAATCCATAAGCTTTAGAATAACGAGCGGGGGCGATGGTCCTTGCGAGCGTGTATGGGGCATTCACTACAAATACAAACACAAGACAAGTGAGAAGACTCTACACACTAAACAAGACTAATAGACACTAGCATAGATATAGCAAATAAGTGTATCAAAGCTAATAAATGCAATCGCCAAGAGTCCCCGGCAACGGCGTCAAAAACTTAATGTGGTTAATTAAAACCAATTAATTTATCCTAAACTAGGAGCGCTAAGTTTTAAATTTATAAAAACAGACTCTTTAAAACCTAGACCACACAACCGACAAGTGTACCGGTCAATGTAGTACAACTAAAGTAAGTCCGAGTATCGAACCCACGAGACTCTCTAATTACGTTTACTAGACTCGATTATTATTACTAAACTGACTTCACTAATTTTTTTTGTTGATTGGGGGGTTCTCTAACAAACTACTAAATTGAACTAAAATAACTAAAACTCACTAGACACACGAATTAAAGCTGAAGATGTTTTCAGATGATGGAAGACACGCTACCTAGGTCTGAATCCTACACTTGCATGACTCATTCTATCGGTTTTGGAACTAATGTGGGACCCGAGATCTTTAGATTCTAACTCATAGATAAACCAAACAAGACCCTCGACCCTTCTCGAGAAGACACCTATGGAAACCTAATAAGCCGTTCAACTACCGGTTTGTAGGACTCCCTCACAGGCTATCCTAGTATACTAATAAAGCACCCTTAGACACTCTACTTCACGAAGCGAAAATCTTGGGAAACTATGGTTTATACTATAACTTAGCTAGCAGACAGAGATTGTGAACTAGGGGATCTTCTCACGAAAAATCTAATCTAGAAACCTAATCACTCGAGACTAGCCAACAACCTCTCACCTCACGGCTATTGAAGATTGGTAGAAAACTTAATCCTAATCAAACCCTAATCACAGTTTCTATGGGAAATCGTATACTATTAACCTTAAATTAGCCACTAACACACAGTCGACGACCTAGCAAGCATTCGTACACGACCTAACAAGCATTCATACATGAAAGACGTCCACAAGAACGCAAATGAAACATATGATAAAGATTCAATTAAGCTTAAACATGCATATACACTAGAACGTTGAAACTAAAATTTAACACTTTACGAATTAAAACCACAATTCATGTCCAAAACCAAATAGAAACAATGTCAAACAAATGTACTCATCATATGACCTAGATAATGATTATAAAACTAGCCTAACATTGTCATGAATCCAAGAAAAATGATCAAACTAAGTTCACAAGACATGATTGAATCGATTAATATAAGGAAACAAAGAACCTAAATGATAAAATCGACGAGTCTTCACTCCTAATACTTAAAGCCCTTAGCATTTGATGTCTTTTCATGTCTTGATCTCCAAAATCACGTTCTCTTGGCTGCAAATTCCTCTAGGGTTTTCAAAGTTCTAATTTTTAGTGTTTAAATTCGTTTATATAACATAACATCGAAAACCCAAAACCCTAATCCAAAATTTGCACGATTAAACCTGGTCGCGTCACACGGCGGGGATTCTTCTTATGCTCGCGCCGCACGTGACGCGAGCATGTCTTCCATATTACTCGTTTTTCGCTTTTTTTCTCCTCTGGAACCCTGCGAAACACACAAGATTTGATAATATACAAAACCATCGATAAAACGACACAAAACGACCCAAAATATAGTACAAACTATACATGAAAACAAATGTAATTTACATCACATCAGTAACTTCGTTCAATATGAGACTGATAACACAATAAAGGATATCATATATAACCATCATAGCGTTAAAACCATTGTTAACATTGCTACATAAGCATGGTTGATATAACAACCATGAAACAAAAGCCGCCACTTATTCTTTGTCTAGAAACCGATTTACACACAATTTCATAGACTAAATATACCAGACTAAAAAGTTGATGAAACCTTATTGCGCATGATTTTAAAAGCTTCCATTAATACCGAAAGAACATAGCTGGAAAGAAATCTGAGGTCTCTCCAGCCGTTCCTAAAACTTGTGAACTTCAAACACATGACTTCCTATACATAGACATGACTCGTCCTCACCAAAGTGTCGTCCTCTCGTAAGGTGTCGTCCTCTTGAAAGTGTCATGTGTTTGTATCTCACTCTCAACTATACAATATTCAACATACACTCTATCTAGCCTATTCGTACAGTAGCGGACACACACAATAGTCACTGTTGAATTATGATCTTCAAATATGAAAGTCGTGTTTGAATATTCTGCAACTTCAATCAAGAATTTGTTGATGCCGTAGAATGGTCAACAAATTTCCCCTTGATTGATGATTCGGGATTAAATTTGCAATAGCATATTCCCCCTGAAGTGATTCCCCCTGGAATGACACTTCAGTTCTTTGTTTGCATGATTCCTGACCCAATCGTTTGATTTACAAACATGCAATCTTCACAAACCTTCACCAACATGAAACTAATTAATGCAGCGTCTCCATTTCAACATTAACCACATTCGTATTCAGTTTAACGTAAATCCCATGCTCGATCACAAATCTTCAAAAGCAACTGGAAATCTTTAATATTATGCATATCCAAGTTTGGTTTAACGCAACTCTCTTGCTTGATTAACTGATCTTCAAAACTCAACCGACAATTAATAGAAATTTCGAATACCACACTAATTATTTCCAAATCAGTGAATACCCATGAAAATCTGAAATCCCGTCTTCGGTAACCATCGTTATGTACAACCAATCTTCAAATACCGGTCAATGTAAATGGTAATCTCCACAATCAGCAAATCTTCATCGGATAACAAATCATTTGTTAACACACTTTGATCTAAGAAACATTCTTCGATAATCAAATTCACATTCTTACTCTTTAGTCACGATAGCAAATATATAGCCTTCTCCGTTAGTCCCGATAGCAACTTAATCAACAAACATCATCATTCCCCAGCGGTTAGTCCGGAAAACAAATCATTTGCTCGAACACCAAACATTTTGACACTTTAGAGATCACAAAGCTTTCATGTAAATTTTATAAAACTCTCTGAATTCTTAGAAGTATCGACAATACAAGTGCATCTTCCTAACGCTAATCCTGCTAACTGGCTTGTACGAAGACTCGGACATCAAACCCTCATGCCAGCACCGTGATCTTCCTCGGCCGTCCAGATGCTGCCATGTGGCAATTGGTTATAACCGAAAAGATGCTTGCACGATTGGGTGTTATGGCTTCTAGAAGGTTTCACAGCTGTTACCCATCTATTATTCGCCATGTGTACATTTTGTTACAACAAAAAAGATTCCCTTGCTTCTGCACCAAGTCAAGTATTTTGCTAAGAGAAAGTTTCTCAGGATTTACTGTTTCCTTGCGCGAGAAGTGCAAGTTAGTTAACTGATCTTCCTTCTTCTCCTTGCTGCTTAGCGCAACGTTTGGTGGATACTTGCTTTGATATAAATATCTGCGCAAGGTTTTTGCATGAAGCATTATCCAACGAGAATGTTCAAGTTTATCTTTGAACCTTGCGCGAGCCCGCGCAAGGTAGTTAAATGAAGCATTATCAAACGAGAATGTTCAAGGTTAACTTTGAACCTTGCGCGAGCCCGCGCAAGGTAGTTAAATGAAGCATTTACCCAAAGAGAATGTTCAAGGTTAACTTTGAACCTTGCGCGAGCCCGCGCAAGGTAGTATATGATCCTTTCCTCTCTTGGATATTTGGTGCAGAGTTCTAATAAATCTTATTTTGGCAAAGAAGTCTGCGCGCAATTTTCTTAGAAGTTATTAATGGGTATGGTTTCCTTGATTGGTGCAAGGTTTTTGGGACCATACCACTTCAAGTCCCACCAATCCAGTGTTGCTCCTATGTAGGAATAAAAAGTAGGTGGAGCACTGGACTTAAGATAAATGTGTTACGCTAAGTAAGGACTAGCTTTTTGTTGCTTTATGCATCTTGGTGACGTGTCGTAAGTGAATTTTGAAAAAGTATTTGAATTTCAAATATACTTAGACACGTGTCACTCATCCGGATGGTGTAGTTGGTGACGACGCACGTTCTTGAGACGTGGTGGTACTGTTGACAGGTTGTCAACAGTACATGTCTTACGGTATTTAATGCTATTTCGACTACACTCGCGCGCGTGGGGCGGTTACTGTTCCCCACTCGCCCCTGCGGTTACTTAGGGATACGTGATCGTCGCAAAAGTCGCTGCAGTCAAATCGTGCATTAATTGTGATTAGTATATAAAGGGATCAACGATCCATTTGCTTCCTCACCAGATTACAACTTGAGAGAAATTTGTGTTCATATCTTTCGGCGACCTTCAAAGTTTTCTAAGTATTCTTCAAAGTTTGAGTTATGGCCACCGGTGCAAGTTCTGCTGAGATGTCGTCGTCAAGTTTGCAACCGTTAAAGTGGTCGAAGAAAGATTTCGATAATCTTGCCACCAACTTTCTTTTTGCTCCGTCCTGGAAAGCGTTTTTTCCGGTGGCGAATGCCACGGCGGCTGATGCGCCGGCCGGCTACATTACATTATTTTACGATTATTTTTCCGAAGGGCACTTCCGGCTTCCGGTGACCCATTTCTTGCTGGAAATTCTTGGTTTTTACAAGATTCATATTTCTTAGTTGAGCCCGACGGGAATGGTGAGGATCCGACATTTTGAGTTTGTTTGTCGGTCGATGCAGATCGTGCCGTCGGTCGAGAAGTTTAGTGTCTTCTACCAGTTGCACTGTTCGTTGGGTTTTTATTCGTTCCAACAACGTGTGCAAGCCAAACGATTGTTGCTGGTGCCGCCCAAATCTTACCAAGACCGGAAGCAGACGTTCTTCTTCATAAAGGCGGCGGTGATCCCGATGAAGATGACATTTCGGGCCGGTGACGAGATCGAGCTGGAGACCTTCCCATACCTGCCGACGAGGTGTGGTATCAGGATATTAAGGATGTGCCCAACATTGTTTTGCCGGAGAGGGCCCTCATCGCTGCCGGGATGAGTATTTTTTGGAAGAAAGAACGCCGGGAAAAACCGGTGTATACCGAAGATGGAACTGGTACGTAACCCTTTAACTTCCTAGTAATATCTTTTAATAGATATGTAGTGATGCAAAAATGTTTGTTATGTAGCTGCGCCTCTCTACTTGGTCTCTTTCAAGAGAGAGAAAGGGAAAATGGCCGTCATGCCTATTGCTGATGGTGAGGAAACTTGGTTCTCACAAATCTTGGGGAACTTTGAGTTGCCCAAGAAGGAGGATCTGGAGGCGCAACCATCTTCGAAGACTGGTAAATAAGTTCTTACAAAGCCTAAGTTGATATTGCAATATTACTCTTGAACATTTTTTCTAAGTAATATTGCCATTATACTAATGGCGCAACCTTTGCTCAATATGATTGATTATGTAGGTGATTTGCTAAACTTGGGCGTAGGCCCTGATTCGAAGAAGAAGAAGAAACCAACTGCTGCTGCAGCTGCTGCGCCTCCCCCTTCCAACCCAGAGCAAAAAACCAAGCCATCAGCTGCTGTGAAAGCTGAGGGCAAGAAAGGTACGCGTCTCGTATCTGACTCTTGGTGCAATTATGTGGTGGTGTCGGACTCACTGGAGGGTCTTGCGCCTGTAGGTTTGAAGAAACCGAACCCTGAACCCATTGACACCTCCTCTCTTCCAGCTGCGAACCCAGATGATCCCTTGGAAGTACCTTCTAGCCCGGAAGAGGCATTGAAGCGCACTTCCAAGAAGAGGAAAGAGGCGGAAACTAAAGCTCCTGCGCCAACAAAAGTTGCGCGCCCGCGCATTGGCAAGAAGGGCAATCTGGATGCCTTTGCAAAGAAATTCTCACCTGGTACGTTTAGTTTGTTGCGCATTTCTGTCAAAAAGTTGCGCAGAATCTTATACTTGGTATTTGTTGATATGCTTTGTAGAGAAAATGGTGAAGGCTGCGCCGGCCACCTCATCTGCGATACTATCGCCGCGCATTCCTGATAACGTTGAGGAGGGAGATGCGGGGCAAGAAACTCCTGTTTTTGATGCTGACCCCATCGTCCCGGAAAATATTGAGAAAGTGGCTCCGGAAGAAGAGCCCAAAAATTTTGATGCTGAGAATCCTGCTGGCGAGCAGGTTAAAGATACAGCTACAGATGTTGGGGTGAGAGATACTGCTTCTGTAGGACAAGAAAAAATATCTTCCCCTGCGCCGGAACCATCAAAGTTGATATCCAAGGGAGCTAAACCTTCAACACAAAGCGAAGGATTTGTGTTTGTTGAGGATTCGGAGGAGGAGTCACCCATTCGCCCAGAGGAGACGCCTGGGGTCTATTATTATCGCTCTTATTCTGAGAGGCGGGCCTCTGCGAGTCATCAGCCCGTGTGGAAAGTTAAACAGGGTGATGTTTTCCCTGATTCGCACTCCCGCAGGGAGTGGTATAAGGGCATCTTCCCACCGGCCGAGGTGAAGCGCCAGGAAGAAAAAGACCACGAGGCTACCTACGAGTCATATTTGCAAGAGTCTGCCCTTGCCTCTTCCATAATAAACAGGATTGTGCGCGAATGGCGCAACATGAACAAGGAGTGGGATGAGGTTGAGCTTGAGAAGGCGAAGGCCAAACTTGAGAAAGAGAAGACGTTAAAGATGCTCGTCGATTTTGAGGCGGAAAAGGCACAATTTAAGGAGGAGAAGAAAACCGAAGAGTGGGCTGCGCTGTCATGGAAGCGCAAGTTTGAGGCCTCTGCTGTGCAATATGCAGACGAGCGCAAGCGCTTTGTGGAGGCTTGTGATCATGACAACAAAGAAAAAATATCTGTGCGCAACGAAATTGAGAAACTTAAAAAGAGAAAGCTGATGCAGTTGCGACAGCAGAAGAGGCGCGCTCACACAGAGAAAGGAGCGAGCAGAATGAGGTATCAACCAAAATGACTCTCCTTCTTAAGAATAAAGAAATTGATGATCTAACTGCTATGCTCTTTAACCAGGCGCGACTGCAAGATGAGGTTGATAGTTTGAAAAAAGATATCAACCTTCACCGAACAGAGAAAGCCGAGTTGATCCGCCATTTGACTGAAGGCGAACAAAAAATTAACGACACGGAGGTCGCTCGCGCTACAGCAGAAAGCCTGACCGAATCCCTCATGAACCAGCTTACCTGGTTGCGGGAGTACGAGATTGTGGATGTAATATTCCCTTTTCTTTATATATGTCTGTTTTGATTGTCGCAACATATTCTGATTGTAGTTGTATACAGATTGCAAATGCCATCCTTAACTCCACGGAGTTGGATGAGAGAGTGGCAGAATTGATGATGGCGGCGCGCAATGACGGGCATGCCGAGGGCTATAGAGAGTGCACTTTGCACGTGGCCCATGCGCTGAAGACCGAATAGGATACAAGCCGTGCTGCCACGCATGGGCTAAATACTGCCGCCATTTATTCTGCTGCCAAAGAAAAATATGATCAATTACAGATTCCGATAATTGTGGACCCGCGCTGCAGCAAGATGACTTTGTTGACAAACTAAAGGAGATCTTTTCTTCAATAGAGAAGCAGGTGGGAACCAAATCCATAGAATAGGAATTTTGTAATTTTTACTTTGTGATAACTTGTAACGTTGCGCTGCTGTGCAAGTATTGTGGATGTGAATATAATATATTTCAGCCTTATAATGTTTGCATGGGACCAATTACTTGTGTAGGATAGACAAATGAACAATTTCATTTCTCATGTGTGAACGTAAGTATTAAGTTAGCTTGTAGCTCATGAGTTTGTGTTTTTGTTTATCCAAAGGAATTGTATGCATTTGTAAATGAACATATACAAGACTGTAAGTAGTGGCAAAGTATTTTATTCATACTGATAAAGCGCAAAGCTATGGCTGCCACTAAGATTACATAATAAAATAAAGTAAGCAGTCTCGTTACGCAACGCTCAGAAGTTGCTTAGAGGACTGAGATTACATATAACATCGGCGTAGTTATTGGGCATTCCAGGTTCGAGGAACGCTGGATCTGTCCATACGCTTCAGAGTGTACGCGCCTTTCCCCAATACTTCATTTATCACGTACGGACCTTCCCATCGCGGGGCTAACTTCCCCGGTTTTTCGGCATTCGACGCTTCATTATCGCGAAGAACAAAGTCACCAGGCAAAAAGGAACAGATGCGCACCCTTTTGTTGTAATACTTTTCAAGCTGGGACTTGTATTTAGCTTCGCGAATTGCTGCATTTTCTCGTCGTTCTTCCAATAAGTCTAGGTCAATGCGCCTTTGTTCTTCGTTATCTCGTTTTTCGAAAGCTAGCATTCTTGGAGATGGTAACCCAATTTCGGCAGGAATCACAGCTTCCGTGCCGTACACAAGGCTAAAAGGAGTTTCTCCAGTACTAGTCTTTGGCATAGTTCGGTGTGCCCACAAGATGCTAGGCAATTTGTCAACCCACCCCCATCGTGCCGTGCCAAGGCGGGCCTTGATACCGTCGACCAACTGTATGTTTATGCTTTCAACTTGACCATTTGCTTGTGGGTGCGCAACAGAAGCGAAAACATGCTGGATTCCCATTTCGGTCATCCATGTTTGCAATTCTTCAGCCATTAAATTTGGACCGTTGTCTGTAATAATGCGCACGGGCAGACCAAAACGGCAAATAATGTATTCCCAGATGAATTTGCAAATTACCGTCGTTGTAGTAGAATCTAAAGGTTTGGCTTCAACCCATTTGGTGAAGTAATCGACCGCAACAATGATAAACTTTACTGCGCCGGGCGCATCCGGAAATGGTCCCACTAAATCAATGGCCCATTGTTGAAATGTCCAAGCTGTTGTGACGGGTACCAAAGGATTCTTTGGGCACAACGTTTGAGGGGCATGCCTTTGGCAAGACATGCATTTGCGCAAGATCTGTACCGCGTCAACGTAAATTCCGGGCCAATAATACCCTGCGCTTTTCACTTTGGCTACTACCATGCGCGGTCCAGAATGTATGCCACAAAGTCCCTCATGAACCTCCCTAATCAGGTATTGTGCATCATGTTTGTTAACACAGCGGAGCGAAGGACCCATGTAAGAGCGTCGGTGTAGAATACCGTCAATCACTTCGTAATTGAGGGCTTTGCATCGTAACTTACGTGCTTGCGCTTTATCTTCTGGTAAAGAACCATGTAATAAATACATCATTATTGGAGACATCCATGATAGATCTCCTGCTTCGACCATTGTCACTTGTCTGAGAGGGACTGATGGATTACTTAACACCTCGATGCGAACTTCTTTTGCCAAATGCTTGAAACTAGTTGCTGTGAGTTTACTTAAAGCGTCAGCATGTTTGTTTTCGCTTCGCTTGACGTGTGTGACTTTAAATTGTTGAAACTGTGCTATAAGAGCCTTGGCTTGCGCCAAGTACAAAGCCATGATATCTCACTTTGCATCGTACTTTCCAATTACTTGCTCAGCAACTAGTAATGAATCAACATGGGTTTCTAAATTTGTTGCACCCATTTTGATAGCGAGGCGTAAGCCTGCTAGGAAAGCTTCATATTTGGCCTCGTTGTTGGTGCTTTTAAATCCAACCGAATTGCATATATGAATTCTGCTCCCTCTGGACTCATTAATCGAAGTACCTGCTCCAGCCCCATCACTGTTTGATGCGCCATCTGTAAACAATATCCAGGCTCTATTGTCTATGACTGGGACTGGGTTTTGAATTGCTTGGCATTCTTTAAGTTTATCAGCGGGAATTTCAGCAATGAAATCTGTCAAAACTTGGCCTTTTATAGTTGGCCTAGGTTTATAACAGTTGTTATAACCTCCCAATTCTATTGCCCACTTCGCAAGTCATCCAGAAACATCTGGTTTGGCCAGGACTTGGCCAATGTAAAAAATTGTTAAAACTGTAATAACATGTCCTGAAAAGTATCTTTGCAGCCTGTGCGAAGCATGGACCAATGCTAAAACTAATTTCTCCATAATTGAATACCTTGTCTCTGGATTGTTCAACATCTTGCTGATATAATAAATTGGAGACTGGACCCCTGCGCGTTCTACCAACATGACGGCACCTACTGCTACCTCAGATGCAGCAAGATATAAGACAATGGGTTCTTTTTTACGAGGAGCAGTAAGTGTGGGAAGTTGAACTAAACAATCTTTCATCTGCTGTCACACCCCGACCCGCAGCGGAATAAGAGTCAGGGCATAATTGGGTTATCACCAAAGCTCATGATGTTTACTAAAATGTTTCATATTTATTAAATTCGAATTACAACTTCAATATTCAAAACAAGTTCATACATTTACAAGGAAAAAGAAACTAAGTAATATCCAAAGCCTAAACTGATTTATTCTTCTAGGCCGTCCTATATGTTTCTTGCTTCAACTGGATCACCTGTATCATGTGTAAAAATGGGGGATTTTGGGTCAACAAAAGTTGGCGAGTGAACCTTGTTAAAAAAACATTTGTTATTGATTTCTTGTTGTATTTCATATGGAAAAATTGTGCAATAATCATATGAGAGCAAACGTATATAAACAAACAAACACAAAACACCTTGAATGAGTATATGACATGAATGATAATGTATATGTTGGCAACGTCACGTTCCGCTCATAGGTAATGGGGAACGGATGAGCCTATGATGATGTATGTGAGATCAAGGCTCAATCAAACGGAGCTGATCGAAATGAGGCACCTGTACTCAACCTGTCTCCCTCGGGGAGATGTTGGGCCTGATGAAATATATGTACTGAAAATGATAACTTTAAACTAAACATAATCCACACAACAACTGATACATATTTGATACTCATTTGATCATGGATATGATGGATGCACAAGTGTTTAAATATAATAAATAATTAAGCGACACATGATGCACCCCAAAATGTGATTAAAACGGGGAATTGGTAGAGATTCACTCACATTGGGTGCGTTCTTTTGGTGATGTTGAATGCGCACGAGTTTTGGGATTTGATCGACGAGGAAAGACTAACCTAAAATAATAACGAAATGGTACGGTAAATAAGTGGATTTTATTAACTATTTTAATAGGATTTTTAGATTTATTATTTTGTGAGTTTAAGGTCATTTTCTATCTTTAAAAATATTATTTTTAAGTATTTTTAATTGATTTTTAAATTACATAAATAATTAAAAAAATTGACTTTTTGGTTGACCGTTGACCGGTCCGTTGACCGGACCGTTGACCGGTCGGACAGTGGTAATTGACGCGCTGAGTGAGGTTCGAACCCGGGACCTCTCGTACCCCTGCACGCAGCTCTACCAACTGAGCTACGTGTCTAACCCGAAATATTCTATGTTTTAATTATATATATATATACTAATTAAATGTTAATTTATTTGGTTTATATTAAAAGGATTTAAACTGGTTGAACCGGTTGCAGGGAAACCGGATCGAACTCGGGTCCTTTGGTTTGTAAGCGCACAGCCCAACCAGTTGGGCTGTGTGTCTTATCTGTTTAACTTACGTTTTATATTAATCTTATAAACATACTGGGACCTATTCTGATTCTGTTTTAAAAAAAACTGGTTTTAATTCGGGAAGTCGGTGCGTTTGTAAGGTTTGAACTCATGACGTGCGCTATGTGTTTGCACACAGTCCACCGCTGGACGGTGTGTCTAACCCGGTTTAATAAGTTGTTTTAATTATACTTATACACAATGTTTGACTTCGTCTTCTTCATTCATGAACACAGACAACCGATATTCGACTGTTCTGGTTTAAATCATTCGTCGGACATATAAGTGGTTGAAATGTAATGGATAAAAAGAGTTAAGGAATCGAATGTACCGAACAGAAACGCTTCCCTCAGAATTCCGGTAATGGTCGTCGGCTCTGATTTGTGAATTCCGTCTGATTGAATCAATTAACAGTTTTGATCGATGAGTTGTGAAATTGAGTTACTAAACAAGGATTATCAGAGGGTTTAGATGTTTGTACCGATTCACAGCGTGATTTCGGAAATTTTCAGAGATTTCTCGGCGAGTGCAGATTATCCGACAACGTCGTCTGGGACCGATTCTGGTTTAAGGATTGAAGTTAGTATAAGTCTAACAATGGATTGAAAACAAAAGAATCAAGAAATTTACCGATTTGATGTATGTCTCGGTTTTCCGGCGAAAGTCCGGCAATACCAGAATATCTCCGGCGAGTGTAATTTCTTCGAGAATTTGTGCGATTTTGAGCGAAAAGATTACCAGAGACTTGGGTGTGTATTTATAGGGAAAAATCATGATGAATTGAGTCCGAACTTAGTCTTGATTCATGGTCAAGGTTTTCTCCGGCGGTTATGACTGAGATCGCGGGATTAGACATCAGTTATAACCGATGTCGAAGTTAATATTCGCGTTAAGTCAAAGGAAACCGTCGATAATTGGCGAATTCGTCGGTATTTCCGGCGACTGCGAATTGGGCGCGCTGATGACTGAATTCGATTTCGAGTTTTATTATAAATGTTATTTGTTTTAATAGATATCACCAATGAGTCAAGTGGCGGAGTGGTTGGGTGTTGCTTGTTTCTTCCGGCTGACCCGGGCTCGAAACCCGGCAGCCTCTTTTCTTTTTTTTTTTACTTTATTTTTACTTCTTAATAATTATAGTTTCTAAATTCTAAAATGTTTATTAATTATGTATTGTTTAAAATTAAAATTAATCATAAATACGCAACGAAATTTTTAACTTGATATTCGATTAATAAACGAAGCGGGTTTTGGAAACCCGTTTTTCGACGGATGTTACAGTATCCCCTAGTTTTAGAAATTTCGTCCCGAAATTTAAGTAGTAGTGGTAACAGGAAAAAGATGTGGGTATTTCTCGCGCATTGAGTCTTCACGTTCCCAAGTAAACTCAGGTCCTCGTTTCGACTCCCAGCGTACCCTGACAATTGGAATACGACTCCGTCTTAAACACTTCTCTCCGAAGTCCATAATTTCTACTGGTCTTTCAATGAAATGCATAGATTCATCGACTTGAATGTCTTCTAGAGGAATATGGAGGTTTTCATCGGCGAGGCACTTCTTCAAGTTTGATACGTGAAATGTGGGATGAATTCTGTTGAGTTCTTCTGGTAGATGAAGCTTGTATGCTACAGGTCCTACTCTTTCGAGTATCTTGAAAGGTCCTACGTAGCGTGGTGCTAGCTTGCCCTTCTGGCCAAAACGAACCACTCCCTTCCACGGTGATACTTTTAAAAGTACTTGGTCACCAATGTTAAACTCCAAGGGCTTTCGTCGTTTGTCTGCATAACTCTTTTGACGACTTTGTGCCGCTAGAAGATTGTTTCGAATTTGATGGATCTTGTCTGTTGTTTCTTGAATTAATTCTGGACCGGTGATTTGTGCTTCTCCAATTTCGTGCCAACATATCGGTGATCGGCACTTAAGACCATATAAAGCTTCGAAAGGTGCCATGCTGATACTTTAATGATAGCTGTTGCTGTATGAAAATTCAACTAATGGTAGATGAGCGTCCCAATTCCCCTTGAAGTCTATGACACATGCCCGAAGCATGTCTTCAAGAGTTTGGATGGTGCGTTCAGATTGTCCATCAGTTTGAGGATGAAAAGCGGTACTGAGGTCTAATCGAGTACCCAAGGCGGCTTGTACGGCTTGCCATGTTCGTGAAGTGAAACGACCATCACGGTCTGAAATGATGCTTAAAGGTACACCATGACGGCTTACAATCTCGCTGATGTAGATACGTGCTAACTTCTCGTTCTTGAAGTCCTCGCGAATTGGAATGAAGTGAGCTGATTTTGTAAGACGATCAACGATTACCCATATTGTGTCATACCCACTGGAGGTGCGAGGTAACCCGGTAATGAAGTCCATAGTTATGTTTTCCCACTTCCATACAGGTATTTCAGGTTGGGTTAGGAGTCCTGAAGGTCTCTGATGTTCAGCTTTTACTTTGGAACAGGTAAGGCACTTGGATACAAAAACAACAATATCCTTTTTCATTCCAGGCCACCAGTAGGTGTATCGAAGGTCTTGATACATCTTGTCGGCTCCTGGGTGTATAGAGTATCGTGTTTTGTGCGCCTCATTCATAAGGAAATCACGAAGGTTATTGTGATCGGGAATCCATATGCGATCTAGATAGTACAGAATACCGTCGGATTTGGTTTCGATTTTAAGTTCTACTCCACAAGACAGCTCATTGCGTACGTCGTTTTCTGTTACAGAAACATGTTGAGCTTCTCGGATTTGATCTTTGATGTCGGTTATGATTTGCGAACATAGAAGACGAATGGAGTTCGCATAACCCTTTCGACTGAGCGCATCGGCCACCACGTTTGCCTTGCCAGGATGATACCGAATTTCACAGTCGTAGTCATTAAGAAGTTCGACCCATCTTCGTTGCCTCATATTCAACTCCTTTTGGTTAAAGATATGTTGGAGGCTCTTGTGGTCAGTGTATATTTCACACTTGGTACCGTAGAGGTAATGTCTCCATATCTTGAGAGCGAACACAACGGCTCCAAGTTCCAGGTCGTGGGTAGTGTAGTTCTTCTCATGAACTTTGAGTTGCCTAGAAGCATAGGCTATCACTTTTCCCCTTTGCATTAATACACAGCCTAGTCCTTGCCCTGATGCATCACAATATACTACAAAGTCATCGCAACCTTCGGGGAGTGTGAGGATAGGCGCGTCACAAAGCTTTTGCTTAAGGGTTTGGAAGGCTTCTTCTTGTTTAGGTCCCCATATGAAGGGTTTTCCTTTATGAGTCAAAGCCGTCAGTGGTACAGCAATACGGGAGAAATTTGCAATGAAGCGGCGATAGTAACCAGCCAAACCAAGAAATGATCATACTTCGGTAGGGGTACGTGGCGCTTGCCATTCTTGTATTGCTTTTATCTTTGAGGGGTCGACATGTATTCCCTTGTCATTGACGACATGTCCAAGGAATTGTACCTCTTTTAACCAGAATTCGCATTTGGAGAATTTGGCGTAGAGCTTTTCATTCCTTAAGAGTGTAAGGATGAGTCGAAGGTGTCGTTCATGATCAGATTTAGACTTTGAGTAGATGTGGATGTCGTCGATGAAGACTATGACAAAGCGGTCGAGATAGGGTTTGCATACCCTATTCATTAAATCCATAAATACTGCTGGAGCATTGGTTAAACCAAATGGCATGACCATGAATTCGTAATGACCATATCGAGTTCGGAAGGAGGTCTTTGGAACGTCTTCTTCATGTACTCTGAGTTGATGATATCCAGAACGAAGGTCGATTTTTGAAAAACAGGTGGCGCCCTGAAGTTGATCTAGAAGGTCATCGATGCGAGGTAATGGGTAGCGGTTCTTGACCGTTAATTTGTTGAGTTCTCTGTAGTCGATACACATGCGAAACGTTCCATCTTTCTTCTTCACAAACAGAGCAGGTGCACCCATGGCGATGAGCTAGGACGTATGAATCCTTTGTCAGTCAGCTCTTGCAGGTGACTGGCCAGCTCCTGCATTTCTGATGGGGCTAACCTGTAAGGAGATTTTGCGACTGTTGTAGCGCCAGGTATAAGATCAATGCGGAATTTGACTTCCCTCATGGGAGGAAGTCCTGAGATGTCATCGGGAAAGACTTGTGGGAATTCTTTCACTACAGGTATATCTTCTAGTTTCTTCTCCTTGCTTCCCTTCTTGACAACGTGAGTTAGGAATGCGACATAGTTCTTACGGAGATACTTTTGGGCTTGAAGGCAGGACATCAATTTGAGTCCTTTCGAAGGGGTTTCTCCAAAGATTCGTAGGGTTTGACCGTCTGCAAGAGGAATGCGAATGAACTTTTCGCGGCATACTACTTCAGCATGATGTTGGCTGAGCCAGTCCATACCGATTATAATGTCGAAACTTCCCAACTTCATAGGAATGAGGTCAACCGGAAAATCGTGATCGTTTAAAGTGAGGGTACAATTTCGTATAATAGCGTGTAATGAGACCGGTTTTCCGTCAGCGACTTCCACCGTTATGGATTCCATGAGATTATCACGAGTTTGGTTGAGGATGGGTTCAAATTCTAAGGACACAAAACTCTTATCCGCGCCAGTATCAAATAATATGGATGCATAACTGCCATTGATGAGAAACGTACCGCTAACCACGTTGTTGTCAGCCCTAGCTTGATTGACGTTGATGTTGAAAGCTCTTCCTCTAGCAGGTGGAGGAGCTTGGTTAGCTTGGTTCACCGGATTTGCTTGAGCTTGGGCATGAATGATGTTCACCAAGCGTGGACAAGTGTTTCTAAAATGGTTTGGGTCTCCACAGTTGTAACAAGCCCCCATGGGTTGCATCATGGGGTAGTGGGGTTGGTAGTAGGATTGGGCCGTATGTTGTGTAGGTGGTAGAAGTAAGGGTTGTTGGGCTTGACCCACTATCTGATGGTGGGTTTGGGTTGAGGGTTGGTTACGGTTCATTCGCTGAAGTGTGCGACAGGTTTGGATGGTGTGACCTGCACGGCCACAGCTGGTGCAATGTTGGCAGGGGTGTTCAGGAAAGTGATGGTATTGGCAACGGTTGCATTTTGGGTATGGGCCGGAGTATGGCTTTTTATATGGTGCAGATGAGGGGGCAATTTGGGTGATGGGTGCAGCAGTAATAGGGGGGTTTGTTTGTGTGACAGCAAAGTTTCTGTTGTTTCGCTTCCTTTTACCAGTAAACTTCGAAGAGGAGACAAAATGGTTTGAAGTTTGAGCCTCAATGGGGGCTTTCTTTTTCTCCTCCTTGAATTTACCGTTTCGGATGCGATTTTCGGTAATTTCGGTAGCTAGTTCCATTGCAGCTTCAAGTGTCGCAGGCGAAGTGCTTAGAACTGAGTCTTGAATTTTCGAGGGGAGGCCTCGAATGTAGTGTTCAACCAAGCGATACACTGGGGTGAACAAGTTGGGAATCATTTGGTTCAACTCTAGAAACCTTTTGTTGTAGGAAGTATGATCTCCTTCCTTTTGCTTTAATGAGTGGAATTCATCTTCTAACTTTTTGATTTCGCTTCTTGGACAGAAGCGTCTTGTCATTATTTCCCTTAACTCTTCCCATGTTAAGGCCATTGCATCTTCGATTCCTCTCTTGCCCTTCTCTGTGTTCCACCAGGTCAGGGCTACCCCAAACAGTCTCCCAGTTGCGTAACGTACCTTGCGATCCTCGGGACAATCGCAATTGAGGAAGGTGTTCTCCATTTCCTCAAACCAGTGGAGGAGAGCAGTGACACCTTCGGTCCCTTCATACTTTGGGGGATCGCAAGACTTGAAGTGTTTGTAGGAGAACTTTTTGGAGGGAGGGTTGTCGATGTCACACCCCGACCCGCAGCGGAATAAGAGTCGGGGCATAATTGGGTTATCACCAAAGCTCATGATATTTACTAATATGTTTCATATTTATTAAAGTTAAAATTACATTCCCAAATATCCAAACATGTCCATACAATACAAAGAAAATAAACCAAACAAAAGAATTCCAAACTCTAAATCATTTTATTCTTCTAGTCCAATCCTAAGTGTTTCTTGCTGCAACTGGTTCACCTGTATCATGTGTAAAAATGGGGGTTTTGGGGTCAACATAAGTTGGCGAGTGAACCTTGTTAGATAAACATTTATTATTGATTTTCTTGTTAGTTTATCAATGAAAAATTGTGCATAATCATGAATGAGCGAATGTAAATAATCAGGCAGTAGCAATTGCAATCACAACTATAACATACAGTAACATATGATAGCATACATTAACATACCAACATCATACAATAAATAACATGAATGAAACTGTGCGATCAAGGCTCAATCAAACGGAGCCGATCGTATTGCATGTACTGAAAATGATAAATGTCTGTGCGATCAAGGCTCAATCAAACGGAGCCGATCGTATGTTGGCACGCCAGGTTCACGCTCATAATGTAATGGGGAACATGCTCAACGCTCATAATGTAATGGGGAGCGGCGGCCTATGAAATTGCATGTACTGAAATAATAAATTGAATCTAACAATAACCACACAAACAGTTGGTGAGATGCGCACGAGTTAATATTCGCGTTCAGTCAAAGGAAACCGTCGATAATTGGCGAATTCGTTGGTATTTCCGGCGACTGCGAATTGGGCGCGCTGATGACTGAATTCGATCTCGAGTTTTATTATAAATGTTATTTGTTTTAATAGATATCACCAATGAGTCAAGTGGCGGAGTGGTTGGGTGTTGCTTGTTTCTTCCGGCTGACCCGGGTTCGAAACCCGGCAGCCTCTTTTCTTTTTTCTTTTTTACTTTTTTTTTACTTCTTAATAATTGTAGTTTCTAAATTCTAAAATGTTTATTAATTATGTATTGTTTAAAATTAAAATTAATCATAAATACGCAACGAAATTTTATAACTTGATATTCGATTAATAAACGAAGCGGGTTTTGGAAACCCGTTTTTCGACGGATGTTACATCTGCTGGAAAGCTTGATCAGCTTCAGGAGTCTATGCGAACTCTTTGTTTTTCGTACAATTGCGCAAGGTTCGAATAAATGGATAAGACTTTGCAGCATGATTGGCGAGGAAGCGGTTTAGCGCAGCTAACCTTCCAGCCAAACGTTGCATCTCTTTGACGGTAGTAGGAGAAGACATTTTTGTATTGCCTCGACCTTCTCGGGATTAACTTTGAAACCGTCTTTGGTGACGATGAAACCCAAAAATTTGCCCTCCTCCATGCCGAAGGAGCATTTGCTTGGATTTAACTTTAGATTTACCTCTCGCAGAGAATCAAAAGTTCGTTGGATGTTGTCTAACATAGTGTCTTCTGAATTACTCATAATGACTAAATCATCGATGTAGACTTCCACAGTTTTCCCGATGTCATCTCCAAACACTGTATCCATCAATCTTTGATAAGTAGCTCCCGCATTGCGGAGACCAAAAGGTATCTTGGTATAACAAAAAATGCCCTTCTCCGTGCGAAAAGCGGTTTTATCTTCGTCCTCTTTTTTCATCAAGACTTGATGATAGCCTTTATAACAATCTAGAAAACATTTCCAGCGAAAGGAAGCTAATGAGTCAACCTTTTTGTCAATCTCAGGAAGAGAATAACAATCTTTTGGACACGCCTTGTTTAGATCTTTAAAATCTACGCACATCCGCCATCCGCCATTATGTTTCTTTACCATGACTGGGTTTGCCACCCAGGTCTGGTATTTGACTTCGCGCAGAATACCAACATTTAATAACTCGGTGACTTGTTCGTTCATCGCCTCTGTCTTTTCTGACCCGAGGCTGCGCTTTTTCTGCACAACTGGTTCTGCTGACGGAAATACGTTTAGACAATGTTCCGCAACGTTGCGCGGGACACCGACCATGTCGGCAGGTGTCCAGGCAAAAATGTCCTTGTTGCGAAACAATAGTAGTTTAAGCTTTGCGCGAATTTCAATACTGACTGAAGGCCCTAATAAGATCGTTTACTCAGGATACTTATTGTTGAGTACCCACTTTTCTGGTTCGTTACTTGGCAATGCCTTGACAACCTTCATAACTGGTTCTTCAATTGACATGATTTCTTTCCGCGCGTAAAGTATAGCTATACCGTTTGGTGTCGGAAAACCACAAGCAGTATGCAGAGCGGAAGTAATCATACTAAAATCACGTTACGCGCGGCGTCCCAATAGTACATCGTGAAGGGAATTTGCCGGCATCACCATGAAGTTGACGTTACTCGTTCGAGAACACCTCCCATCAGATAAGGTAACAGGAAAAAGGATTTGTCCTAAAGGAAAGACAACCTCATTGCAGAATCCAGTTAATGGAAAATCAACTGGTTCCAAGCGTGCCTTATCCTTAGGATCTAGCTGCTTGAAGCACTGCTCATACATAATATCCATGGAACTACCAGGATCTATAAACATATAGTCTGTTTGGTAGTGCCCAAAGATACCGGTGATAACTACTGGCCGGTCTTCTTGAGGACCTCCTGGAACGATAGGGAAATGACTTGCTGTTCGCGCCAAGTGTTGTTTTGAAAATGTTGAAGGCTACGCTTGCGCGATGATCCGCCTTGAATCATGGAAACATGCTGTTTCATTTTCTTGTTTCTAGGCCCTTCGTTCTCGCACGTAATCTGTTTAATCTCTTTGCGCACATTCTGGACTAGATGTGTAAGCTTCCCACTTTTTAATGCTTTTTCAATCTCCGTGCGCAGACTGATGCAGTTATCTATTGTGTGGCATGTGTCTCTATGATAGTCAAAGAACAAATTTTGGTCTTGCCCTTTTTTGTTTTTCATTGGTTGCGGCTGTTTGAACTGATAATTCTCAGTGCTGAGAACCTCAGCCGGCGATTTCGTTAAGGGAGTCCACTGACGTTCCCTATTCTCCTGCTTAATCGCTTTTTGAGCTGTTATCTCGTTGATTGTTGCTCGCGCATCAATTGGTGAATAAGGAGAATACGAATTCTGACTTGACTCTTTCCAATTTCTCTTATACTTGCGACTATCTCTACTCAGGTCTTGCGGACGGTTCTGAGGTAGAGGTGGCCTGTTAGAACTTAAGTTGTGCTCAGTCTGGGCGTAGACCTTGCCTACCGCCATGAGTTTATCCCAGTTTTTTGGAAGGCCAGTTGTACCGGACAACTCCAATCTCAAACACCTCTTTATTGTAACGCGTTATAAAATCTTCGAGGCTTTTATCGTCCCTCCGCCAGGTGTTATTACATCTGAGGAATCGCGCACGTATCGCCGTTGCTCACTAAAGTGTGTAAGAAAATTTTCTTTTAAGTCATTCCAAGAGGAAAGTTTACCTGCCGGCAAATTATCAAACCAAAGGCGCGCAGCGCCGGTAAGGGTCTGTACAAATAGGTGACACCACATTGGCAATGTCCAACACCCAAATAACCCTGCACCGGTAAAGAGGCGCATATGATCATCAGGATCGGTCAAACCATTAAACTTTCCAACGTTGGATGGTAATTTGCTCACTCCAACGGAGCCAGTGATCTCTCTGGTAAACTTTGATTGCTCAGCTGCTTCGGTTGGGCGATACACCAAATTGTAATCATGCTCAGCTTCTGGATTGTATACTGCACATACTTTTGGCCTGTAACTAGCATGATCTGCAGATATTCGATTGAAAATACTTGCACTATCCCCTTCGTCATAGGTTCTATCGAGCTCATCGTGTTGGGTGTCCCGTTTCTGTGAAGATCGCGGGCCCAAACGAGAGTGGACAGATGCGCGACGCTGAACATTGTCTTCTTGCCTTCTATTAACAGAATGAACAGGATCATTCCTGGTTTTAGAATACATTTCTGTTCCATCTTCAGGCATGCGCGAAGGGGAACGAGCATGACTTTGAGTATTATAACTCAAAACTCGAGGTGCCGGCGAAACACGGACCTGAGGAGCGTTAACCGGAGCTTGAAAAGCTGGAGTTCCGGTTTGAGCACATAACTGAGCATACATAGCGTTTAGAGTCGCTTGAGATTTGATTAACCACGATAATGGAGTCTCTCCAGGTGGTAAATCGACGTAACATCAACCTGAGGAGCCACCGGTGTTACTGGAATACACGCATGATTAGGGTCATACTGAGCATTAGCTTCGCCGGAAGAATCCTCAATTATTTGTCCGTCGACCTGAGGCCCGACAACAATGCGTCGAATCACTTCGAGGACCTTGAAAAGATGATCCGTCAGCCATGATGCTGCAGATCTAAGTGAAACGAAACGAAAGGTGAGAAAGAATTGAAATCGGTGGGCACCAATGAAGAAACCCTAGATCAACTAGACTGGAATCTAAGTAGATCTATGGAATGGGATCTGCATAAAAGGGTTAACCCTCCGTTTGGTTTCACGATGGATGATGAATAGAACAATATTCCGGCTGGACCTGCAAAACAGAACACTGTTAGCTCGCCACGGGGAGAAAGGGGGGTTCTCTCCGTGACCACCCTCCTGCGTGAGAATAAGTACATGTAGTCGGAAGTAAGTATTGTAAGAGAGAGAGTAGTTGAGAGTGAATACCTTTCCTTGAACTTTATTTATAGCCGGTGTTTGGCGCCAAAAAGAAAGATTGTTAACTTTAACGGAATCTTTTGCTATTCCGTTAATGTTTGTTGACAATCCGTTAGTGCACACGGATCGTGAGCTCATCAGCGGTTAGGGAGGTGCCACGTGTCAACATGAGATCACTACATCTTATAAATGTGAGCATGCCATCACCGTGATCTTTCTCGGCCGTCGAGATGCTGCCATGTGGCAATTGGTTATAACCGAAAAGATGCTTGCACGATTGGGTGTTAATGGCTTCTAGAAGGTTTCACAGCTGTTACCCATCTATTATTCACCACGTGTACATTTTGTTACAACAGAAAGATTCCCTTGCTTCTGCACCAAGTCAAGGATTTTGCTAAGGGAAAGTTTCTCAGGATTTACTGTTTCCTTGCACGAGAAGCGCAAGTTAGTTAACTGATCTTTCTTCTTCTCCTTGCTGCTTAGCGCAACGTTTGGTGGATACTTGCTTTGATATAAATATCTGCGCAAGGTTTGTGCATGAAGCATTATCCAACGAGAATGTTCAAGTTTATCTTTGAACCTTGCGCGAGCCCGCGCAAGGTAGTTAAATGAAGCATTATCAAACGAGAATGTTCAAGGTTAACTTTGAACCTTGCGCGAGCCCGCACAAGGTAGTTAAATGGAGCATTTATCCAAAGAGAATGTTCAAGGTTAACTTTGAACCTTGCACGAGCCCGCGCAAGGTAGTTTATGATTCTTTCCTCTCTTGGATATTTGGAGCAGAGTTCTAATAAATCTTATTTTGGCAAAGAAGTCTGCGCGCAATTTTCTTATCTTGTTTAAAATTGTTATAAGAAAAATAAATATTTAATCTTATCTAGTTTTGTTTAAAATTATTATTATTATTATTATTATTATTATTATGTTGTTGTTGTTGTTGTTATTGTTTAATATGAGAGATAACTATGAAAATAAAATAAGAAAACAACATGTTCTAAAATGGTTTTTATTTTTTAGTATAGAAAGATTTGATATAAACTTTTATGTAACATCAAATCTAATTTACTCATCTATCGCATGACTTAAATCCTTTGACCTTTTAAAAAGAAAGGTGACACCATTTTACACGACTCATAATGCTATATCAAAGTCGCTTTGTCATTAGGTATAAATAATCATAAGATTTCATAATAAAATATAGGGAAAATGTTACAGAATAGTAACCAAGTTTCAAAAGTATTCTAATTAGGTCACTCGTATCGTTTTTATCCCAATTAGATAACTTAACATTCAAATCGAGTCATGTCCTTTTTTCCACGTGTCAAGAGAAAAATGGAGCATAAGATGCTAGGGCCGGATTATATTAATATATGAAATTTTATTTATTAAAAATAAAAACACTTTAATTACATTAAAAGTTAAAAAAAAACAAGTTAAAATTCACGTAATCACTGGACGTTAGCATCAAATGAACGGGAAAAAATAAACAAAAATTCACATCATCATGGTTACCTATGAAATAGATGAAAAACCCTTAATTTTAATAAAAAATAAATGTTGAGTGACCTGATTGGAACACTTTTGAAACTTGAGTGACCTAATTAGAACAATTTTAAAACTTGATTACTATTCTATAAAATTACCCCTAAAATATACTTATAAATTTAAAGCCGATTTTTTTCTTGATTTTCTTCTTACTCTTTTTTCTCAAGAATAAAAGACTTTTTTCTCAAGAATAAAAGATACAATAACGTAGGACTCAAAATATTTTTTTTAGGAAAAAAAAAAGTAAGATAGCATGTTATCATCGTAAATTTTACAAATAGAACCCTCATCTTCTTCAAACATCCACATCACACCCACTTTATTATTCACATCTTCACACACTACCCATCCCCTTTTAAGTGTGACAAGTTTTATTTTATAATATTAAATTCATGATGACTTAAAGGGTCATGATTATTTAATTTTTTTTTATTTTTAGTGTATTTTAGGCATATAAAGAACTATAAAACTATATAATTTTTATATTTATAGGGGAAAAATCATTTAAGAAGAAACTTAGTAATGTGAGAAGAAAAAGAAAAAGATGATAGTAAAACATTAAATATATATATATATATATGCTTTCATTAATTATTTTATCTCTCATTAATTAAGAAAAAATATTTCATCTTAAGTACTTCATAATTTATCCTACATTAATCTACACATGACGAAATAAATATTACACTTATCAAAATTTTAACCCACACATTTCGAAATTTATCTTACGCGCATCGGAAATTGTTGTTCACCATAAATTAGATTGTCTTGAAAAAATATATTTTAAAATAAGTTATAAATTTAACTTTTTTTTTGAAAAGTAAACTTCATTAACAACCAGCCGACCCAAACCGGGCCAACCCAAAAACTACAGAAAAATTACATATTTACAAAGGAAACTCATTCTTCCCAACTAATCCCTTTGTATTTAGATCTATTCGAAAACCAAAGGAAACCTAAAGTTATAAATTTAACTAGTTAGCTAGTTTAGGGGACTACAATCAACTAATTAAAATAATAAATTTATCTATAAGCCTTTAATAACATTAAATACACATATTAAATAAAACATTTTCTATTAATTTAAATATTATTATTTTTGTTGTTACAAATTTTTTCTTGTTTAACCTTTCACTTTATGTATTTCAGGAGATAGAACCAAAAATTGTATCACAACCATTTTTTTCTACCTTTTTATAGAAGTTTAAGATTAAAAAAATAATAATAATTTATTTTGTTTTTCATGTTCTCGTAAAAAAACTATTTTGCATATATATATATGCATCATATCACCATCTAAACCTAGTTCTCTGCAACATTCTTTATTCTACACCAATCATGAAGAAGAAGATCAATCTCATGCTAACAAAGTGCATGACACTATCACGCCACCTCATAACCTCCTCCTCCTCCACCACCGCTAACATCCAAATCCACCACCACCACCACTGAAGACGATAATGCTAGTGCGGTCGTCGGAGAAGAATATCATAAAACAATTTTCGTTGGAAGCAACAGAAAACCATACCTGATCGATTCCAAGTATTTAACCCATCCACTCTTGAATGCTATAATCCAAAAAGCAGGTTCTGATCATGATGATGATGATGATGTTATTAATTGTGAAGTAGTATTGTTTGATCATTTGTTATGGATGCTTGAAAATTCTGATTTGGATCTTGCTTCGGATTCGGTGGATGAGTTATCGGATCTATAATTTTTGTTTTTTAGATTTTGGTTTAATTGTTAATATATCTCAAGAAATGAGATGATTATTTTATGGAACAACTTTTATTTTATTTTATTGTTGTTTGTGTATTTATACCAGGATCGTGATGGTTGGATCAATATTTTATCATCTTTTCGAGATAATCATTTACTCGATTAAAAACATTTATTTTTTTAACGGCCAACGAATCCTTCAAATGGCGAAATTCATCACACTAGGATAAACTCGCCTCCGAACCGGGGAAAAACCTCACCTAGGGCCGAAGCCCGTAAACACTCCCTTGAAGGCGCAACAGTGCAGTGAGGTAAAATCCGCTCAGTTCAAGTATCGAACTAGCTATCGCTGCCTACTCGCCTAGTCTCCTATCATCATCAGGTGCCGCCAAAACTAAATGGTGCAGCAGGAATCAAACTTGAGTCAATTGAAACACAAGGTCTCTCTTTTATCACTCCACTAGGAGCTCATTGCTTGAATTAAAACATTCTACATCACTATTTTAGTCCATATATAAAAACAATATAAAAACTGATACCTTTTATCATAATTTATTGAGGTTTTTATATCAATACTTCATACGTTACAAAAGAGCTTATAGTCTATCAGTATCAATGTTACCTTTCGGACACATTCATAAGCCTATATAGAGTCTCGTCTTTGCATTGTATGTTGTAACCAGGGGCGGACCCAGGTTAAGCCCAGTGTGGGCAGACGCACCCCTTGAAAATAAAAAAATTAGTGTATTTTTTAGGCAAAAAACCGGACTGCACCCCCTGAAAATATGCTTGAACCACTCATCCGCACCCCCAGCAAATAATTTCTGGGTCCGCCACTGGTTGTAACAGATGGATTTACCAAACTATACTACAAGGTTACATTTGAAATATCTTGTTAAACATGAAATATTTAATCTTAGTTATCCATCCGTTTACTTCTTATAAACTTTGTTTTAACTTCCATGATTGTGAATTTCTTGGTTAAAAAAGAAATTTGATACATATAGAAAACCGACCTGAACCAGGCTCCATCTAGACCGAACCGGTCTGGTTTTCAGTCTCAACATTGGTCTTGTTTCGATCCGGTCTTCCGCACATGTTGGACCTTACCAACAAGTTCAGGGTCATCAGTTGTATAATGGTTTCTCATGAAGATTGTACGTTGATGAACCAAATTGACCTTTTTAGTGACCCAATATTTGTCCATGACCTTTCTGATCATAAAAGCCAATCAAGTGAAATATAATAAACATTTTCTTTGCCCAATTGATCATGAAAGTAAAGTTTTTGAAAAAACCTGTCATATTTTTATCATGTAAAATGATTAATTTGTGATGGTTATTAATTATTCTAGTCATACACTATGAAACCTATAACACTTTTATATACTAGAAAAAAATTTGCTGTAATTGCATTTTTGTCTCTTTATAATAATAAATTTACCTTATACAAGTATAGTGGTGTGTCTTTGGTGGGTTTGAGTAGATGAGTTCGTGAAATTAAGGATCAAGTATATATTTATAGAGAGAGGTTATTGTATAATAGGAAATAATTATACGAAGTATAGTAGACAAGTTTGGCCCTTGATTTACAAGACTAATGGTTGGGATTAAGTGGTCCCCAAATATATAATTCACATAACTAAAAACAAGGAAAACAAGTGGGTAAAGAGTAAAATATGAAAATCCAATATTGTTTACTTATAAACCCACTTCTCCTTTATTTTCAAATGGCTATAATTTTTTCATACGTTAATTTTTTTTATAAAAATTACACCGTATTAACGAGCATTTCATTCTCTTTAATTCGAGCAGCATATTGCTATATTTTCCTTAAAAAAGTTACAGGATTTTGAATAGCCATTACGTGATTACGCGATTTTGAATACCCAGTAAGTGATTACATAACTATGTAACAGTAGTTGACTATGTATTATTACGTGACTACATGATTTTTAATACTTATTTCGTACGCGATTTCATTATAGTATTTATATGAAACCCTATTGATTGATTGCGTAATTACAATACATAATATTTCATATGGAATACCTAATATTACATATTTAATAACGTATTCAAGATAAATTATATACAAAACAAAGTCAAAAATCAACCTATAATAACCATATAATGCCATATATTATGAATTTAATAACGTAATAAAGCATAAACAATCAAGCTCTTATTATTTGAATGTGTAATCACGTAATACGCATAATTGTAATAACATTAGTTATAACAAATTATATTGAATGTGTAATCACGTAATACGCATAATTGTAATAACATTAGTTATAACAAATTATATTGAATGTGTAATCACGTAATGGTTTATGTTGAATGTGTAATCACGTAATGAGTATTCAAAATCACGTAGTCATATGTTGGGTATTCAAAATCACGTAATCACGTAATGGATTGATGGGTATTCAAAATCTTGTAACTTTTTTTAAGAAAACTATAATAATAGGCTGCTCGAATTAAAGAGAATGAAATACTCGTTAATACGGTGTAATTTATTTTAAAAATATTAACGTATGAAAAAGTTATAGCCCTTTGAAAGTGGGGGAAGTTGTTTCAAATGAGAAAAGACTAAATTACCTCTCAAGCCAATGCCACTTGTCATTCTCTCCATATCTCCTACACTTCGTATGAAAGTTTTGTCATGTACATGATCCGCATACTATATTTATATTTTTATTTCTGTTAAATGCTTTATAACCTTGAACACAATTAAAATCAAGTAACTCGAATACGGCATGTGAAACTCGTTTATCTAAAGAATATTGGATTTTAATAATCTCAACTATTCGTCAATTGCCACCAACAGTCTCAATTTCAAAGAAATCCATTGACAAGCCCAACTATTAACACATTGACTTTCAATTGCCACCAACAGTCAGGGTCCATTGGAGGCCAATATGTTAATAGTTGGGACTGTCAGTGATTATTTTTGAGGTTGAGACTGTTGTCGGCCAACGGCGAATAGTTGAGATTATTAAATTCCAATATTCCTTTATCTAAATAGATTGGCAAGATAAAACTGACCGACGAGTTATAAACGAGATGTAATCAAGCTGTAAATTGCTTAAATAAGCCATAAAAAGGTTGAGATATTGTAATAAATCAGTAAAAACGTTAACCTGTAAATGCAGTAGCCGACGACTGAAGATTACCAGTGCCACACAGAACTGACAGCAACAGTTAAGGGGAAGTCTGTAAGTGCAATTCCCGTCAAGTAACTGTAGCTTTATCAGGTCTCTGAAATACCAAGTCCAATCCAAAGCAGAAGTCCAAGTCAAAGTCAAAGAATAAGAGAAAAAGTTCTGGATTATTGTAATACTCGGAACTATTGTGTTCCGAGTTAGTGTTTCATCTGTACTGGTAGTCTGGAACATATGTTGTTCCGTATTACTTGTATTATATCCTGGATACTGTGTTTTGTCCGGGTTTGTGCTCTAGTCTATATATACGTGTTGTCTAGGTTAGAATGGGGCAGGCTTTTGAGAGACTTGGAGTAAAAGTTTCTCTAGAGAGAGAAAGCTAGAGTTTAGGTCTTTGTGATCTAAACCAGCTTGTAGGAGATGTATACTCATTCGTTATTGTAAATCTGTGTTTTAGGGTTTCATGTCATATTCAAGTGCAATGGATGGTGTATGTCATCGATCCAAAAAGCTCAATGCTTTCACAGTGGAATCAGAGCATGGTTACCGATTCGAAATGGTCTAACCGCCTTCCGAATGACCATTGCTCTTGATTTGATGTTTGTTTCCACCAAACATCATGGAGACGTGAAATTTCAGTGAGATTTTGATATTTTCGGAGCGTGTTTCTGTATGTTGGTTCAAAAATCAAGTAGATCTGGTGTGGTCGAATGGTTTTCTGCAGAAAAGTTAACGAAATTTGGGTGATTTTGGTTCAGATCTGTGAATTTTGGATCTGATTCTACTGGTTTTTGGAGTGTTCAACAAATTTTGGTGTGTCCGAAGAACAGAGGTCGAAGACTGTAAGTTCTGGATTTCTTGTTAACTTCCGGATTTCTTATTCAGTACTAAATGTTCCGAGTTTATCCTTCCAGAGTATCAGTGACCTTAATGTGAAGTCACGTTTTGGTAAATAATCCGGAAGAGAATTGTATAATTCGGATTACTTAGTGTTTCGGGGTTATTTGTTCTGGATTTTGGGTGTTCCGGATTATTGTTAAGGGTTTATGTAAGTCCGAATATGGTTTAGGGTTTATCGTTCCAAATATGTTCATGGTTTATAGTCTAGAATATGTTCAGGGTTTATAGTCCGGATATGTCCGGATATGTTTCAGGATTTATAGTCCAGAATATGTTTCAGGGTTTATAGTTCTGAATATGTTCAGGATTTATAGTCCGGAATATGTTCAAGGTTTATAGTCCGGAATATGTTCAGGGTTTATAGTTCGGAATATCTTTAGGGTTTATGTAACTCCGGAAGATATGTTCAGGGTTTATAGTATCTTGCTCATGTATGTATTATTAGGAGAAATGAAGTGAAGTGGCTTGGACTGTGAAAGTTTACAAAGAAAGAGGGGGTAAAATTTAAAAAACCCTATTTCCTTTGTAAATTTCACAATGCTCACGGTGCGTTAAGGACTTAAAAGTCATGTTGCAAATTTTAAGATTAGCTAGGGGTTGATCTTACTAGTGGCGAAATGTATAAAGCACGATGCACTTATGAGCTCATGTTTTATTGAAGTTTCTTCAAGTATGTTCGCGATTTAATCAAGTGTTGACATGATGAAGTTGATTTCTCATTTGACGACTTGTTGAAGGTTGAACCTTTATCATATGCCAGTTAGAGTAGAGAAGATTAGTCTTCTTGGTCCCTCTTTCGAGTAGGTGACTAGTTGGATCCTCGAAATAATTTGGAGATTCTTACATTGAAGGGGAGATCGGAGACGAAAGTCATCGGGTAATTGATGGATTCGTGAAGATACGAGCTTGGATCTTTAAGATTCGAGATGAAATGATTTCAGACACTCGATTGAAGACTTTCATCAAGATGGTGGATGTACGGTGGAGTTTAGTTTGTTATTAACTTATGGAACTAAACTTCATGTCTTTGTGAAATTTGAAGTGTTCGATGTTGGGCATTGGAAATCTGACTTTTGGTTCTTCTGTCGGTTAAGTTTGATGATCAAGGATCGAGCAATGTTCTTACATTTGGTTGTAGGTCGGCTCGCGTTAACTTGATTCGAGAGTAGTTTGAGGGGAAGGATCGACAATGCTTGATGTTGGATTCTTCAGGTTTCTTAAAGCGGCCATTTAAGTGATCATTAGCAAGTCTTTTATTAGAAGGGTTAAAGATCGTTGTGCTATTCTGGAGAGATCAAGTCTCTGTAAATGCAGTAGCTGGTGACTGGAGATTATCAGTGCCACACAGAACTGATAGCAACAGCTAAGGGGAAGTCTGTAAGTGCAGTTCATCGGCGAGTAACTGTGGCTTTATCAGTTCTGTGAAATATCAAGTCCAATCCAAAGCAGAAGTCCAAGTCAAAGTCAAAGAACAGGAGAAGAACTTTCGAATTATTGTAATACCTCTGAACTATGGGTTCCGAGTAATTAGTCTGAACTATTTGTAATACCTTGAAACTATTGTGTTCCGAGTTAGTGTTTCATTTGTACTGGTAGTCCGGAACATCTGTTGTTCCGTATTTACTTGTATTGTATCTCGGACATTATGTTTTGTCCGAGTTTGTGCTCTAGTCTATATATATTTGTTGTATAGGTTAGAACAGGGCAAACTTTTGAGAGACTTGGAGAAAAAGTTTCTCTAGAGAGAGAAAGTTAGAGAGAGAAAGCTAGGGTTTAGATCTTTGTGATCTAAACCAGCTTGTAGGAGATGTATACTCATTTGGTATTATAATCTGCGTTGATTGAATGAATTGACTGAGTTTTTCCTATATCTTCTACTCCATCTTCTATGTTTTAGGGTTTTATGTCTTGTTCAAGTGCAATGGATGTTGTATGTCATCGATTCAGCAAGCTCATGCTTTCACAAAGTTATAAATGAGATGTAATCGAGTTGTAAATTACTTAAATAAGCCTTAAAAAGGTTGACATATTGTAATAAAGCAGTAAAAAAAAGTTAACCGGACTATAAACAAGTTGGTGCACAAATTGGGGGTTTCACCTAAACCGCTTGGGGTTGAAACCGGGTCGCGTTGGGTCAAAGAAAGTTAAACCCGCTTTTTGATGAAATCGATTCGGGTTCCGACCCGGTTTACAAGGTGAAAAGGCTCCGGTTTGACCCGTTTGAAACTGATTTTTAACCAGTAGAAGTCAGTTTGACCGTGTTCAGCCAATTTCAAGGTATAGGGTTACAACCCGATTACAAAACTTCAGTTCAGGTAGGGTCCAAACTGGGTTCTCTCAATCTGTTTCAAGATCAGGTTCGGTTTGGGTTCAAAATTGGGCTCGCCTTGTGCACCTCTAAGTGATGTATTGAATTAGGGATGAGATGAGTATTGTATCGCTACCGAAAACACATTCAGAAGCCAGAAAAAGTATCTATCTGATATGCCGTATTCTCACAACTCCTCCACTTGGCCCAGTGCCCAATAAAGTAACCAGATAATCGAATCAAATCTCAAAAGCCAGCCCAGCCCAGCCTAGATTATCATAATCAGAGGAAGTACATCGTTGTAATCATGTTCCTCCCGTACTAGATCAGTCCAACACTCCATTTATTTAACCCTTCACAAAATTTATGACATATGTACATGATCATGTATGTATAGTCACCAAATCTTTCAAGATTACAAATGAAATTCGCCAATTGGCCGATCACATATCCATATTGTTCACCAAACCAACTCTTTTTACCAATCAGTGAGTTCAAGTCTCTTACTTGATCATAATTCATACTATTTGTTCTTGTTTATTCTGTTTAGTTTTCTGGGGTTTTGCTTGTTAATTGTTCTGATTCGTCTGCTACTGTTCTTGCTGTAAATTCTGGTTATTTAATTTGTATAATTATGTCATATATGCTTCATGTTTTGATTTTTACTCTGTTTTAGGTAATTGAAAAGCTAAAGTTGGTTTTTTATGATTGCCCATAAGGTGTTTGTATAAATGCCTCACTGAAGTTATTATCATGTGAACATATGTGTGTGTGTATTGAACCCCTTTCATATATAGCCTGAGAACTAACAACCAGTAGGTGTTTGTTTAAATGCCTCACTGAAATCATTGTCATATGAACCTGTGTATGTGTGTGTGTTGAACTCTTTTGATATGTAGGTTGAGAACTAACTAACAACCAATACTCCAGGGGTGTAATCTTGGTTAAGCTCACATGGATCAAAACCCAACACGAGTAAACATGCGAGTTCGTTCTTCCGGATCAACACCATCTGAAGAATCAGCGCTAGATTTAGAAAAGGCATGTTACAGTCAGTCTAATAATCTCCCATCACTTACTCCACCAACACTTCAACCATGCGCATCAGGTGGACAACACTCGGAGAGCAACGCTGCATACTTTTCATGGCCCACATCCAGCCGACTAAGTGACGCTGCCGAAGAAAGAACAAACTATTTCGTAAACCTACAAAAAGGGGTTTTACCTGAATCTATAGGTAGATTACCTAGAGGGCACCAAGCAACCACGTTGCTCGAGCTAATGACTATACGTGCATCGCACAGTAAGCTCTTGCGTTCGTACAGTCTCGGTACCGCGATCGGGTTTCGTATTCGTAGGGGTGTGTTGACGGATATACCCGCAATTCTAGTGTTTGTTTCCCGTAAAGTTCACAAACAATGGCTTAGTCCCATTCAGTGTCTACCCACTATTTTGGAGGTAAGAAAGAATATCCTATTGCATTACTTTTGCATCGTTAATAAAAAAATCGTTATGATTCTTTAAACGTTCATTTCTGTCGGTGGGTTTCTTTGTAACCCGACAGGGACCTGGGAGCGTGTGGTGTGATGTGGATGTTGTCGAATTTTCGTACTTTGGTGCACCGGAACCGACAAGCAAGGAACAGTTGTACACTGAGATTGTGGATGATCTTCGTGGAAGTGGTTCATGTATCGGGTCCGGTTCTCAGGTATAATTAGATACTATCTAATCTTTTACTTATTTGGATATGATTTAAAGTTGCATCGGCCACCGTTATTGACCCCTTTATGATGAAATTATTGATCAAGTAGTTAGCTTTATATGAAATTGACTGGTTAAGAACTTAAGGAATAGTGGTTTAATTTAGATATGATAGGTAAAAAGTTGTTGCTTTTTTTTTTCTTTTTGTTTTCTGAAAGGCATCTGATGATAAAAAAAGTTAAAGAGTAAAATGCCATTTCCGTCCCTGAGGTTTGGTCAGTTTTGCGACTTTCGTCCAAAGGTTTGTTTTTTCCGCATCTGGATCCAAAAGGTTTGAAATCTTGCCATTTTCATCCGGCTTGTTAACTCCATCCCTTTTCTCCGTTAAGTCAGAGGTATTTCCGCCTTTTTTGCTAACTTAAAAGGGCAATTCGGTCTTTTTCACTTTATGTAAAAAGACCGAATTGCCCTTTAAGTTAACAAAAAAGATGGATATACCCCTGACTTAAAGGAGAAAAATGGATGGAGTTAACAAGCCGGATGAAAATGGCAAGATTTTAAAACCTTTTGGATCCAGATGCAAAAAACAAACCTTTGGACGAAAGTCGCAAAGCTGGCCGAACCTCAGGGACGAAAATGGCATTTTACTCTAAGTTAAGTAATCAACTTATACCAAGACATGTCACATTTTCTGTATGTTAGGTAGCAAGTCAAGAGACATATGGAACATTGGGCGCTATTGTGAGAAGCCAAACAGGCAACCAGCAAGTTGGTTTTCTCACAAACCGCCATGTGGCGGTTAATTTAGATTATCCGAATCAGAAGATGTTCCATCCTTTACCACCAACACTTGGACCGGGGATATATCTCGGTGCGGTGGAGAGAGCTACTTCGTTTATCACAGATGACCTTTGGTATGGCATCTTTGCCGGCATTAACCCAGGTGAGCCTTTTATAAACGTTGTCATCCTATACTTCCCAACTTTTGCCGTTGTTGATATGGATGTAAGAAGCATCAACACTAGGGGTGGTAGTTTCTGGCACAACCCTAAACACGTCATGAAAATAATCAGGTTGTGCGTTGTCATATCTAACTAGGGCTGTAATTGATTCGAGCCAAGCCAGGTTGAGCTCGAGCTCAAACTTAAACGAGCTTGCTTGGCTTGGCTCGTTTATTTATCGAGCTGAAAAGTTGCCAACTCGTTAATTTTTTTATTATATATTTATTTTTTTACACATATTAATAACATAAAAAACAAATATAAAAATTACTTATATATCTATATCTATATGTATTATTTTTATTTTTCTAATATTTTAAAGATTGAAAGGCATATTAAAAGTATTATATGTATATTTTTTGTTTATTTTCTCATATTTTTATATGTTATTGATTAACTAAACTTAAAATGTTAACACTTCAACCTCCTCTTACATATACTTTATTTTAATACATTTAAAATTAAAATTAATAATTACTAAATGAAAGAATTCAAGCCAGCTCATGAGCTCACGATCCGAGCCAGGCCTAGCTCAAGCTCGACTCGTTTACAAATCGAGCCGAGCCAAGCAGAGCCAGCTCGTTTACAACCGAGCTTTTTTCGAGTCGATCTTTTTTCAAGCTTTTCCCGAGAGAGCTTCGAGCAATTCGCAAGCTGTGAGCTTTTTGAACACCCCATATGTATAACCCGTTTATTAAATGGATTGTGTTTCCATTGATCTATTTTAATTAAACGGACCATGTTTAGGTTGACCTGCTTAACCCGTTTTTAGTCAAACAGGTAGGCATGCTAACCTGTTTGATTAAACAGGTCGGTCTATCCATTTAACCCATTTATTACCACCCACCAACTTATTAACACGTTTACAACTTGATTAATGATTACTACCTGCTAACCCATTTGACTTGTTTAGATATATGGGTCGTGTTGGGGTTACACAATTTAGAGTGTGCCTGGGCTCGGGTTGATGTTCTTGACACGAATAAATATAAGGGTCATATTCGGGTTGAACAATTCAACCGGTCAACCCACTAGCCCGACACAACTGACACCCCCCGACACAACTGACACCCCTAAACTCCGCGCATTTAGTTTATAAAATGTGATTTTGAAAAGTAGGACTTGAATGAAACAATAATTTCTGTAATAAAAATTTGGAATCTGGTGGTCATGCAGAGACATTTGTGAGAGCAGATGGGGCGTTCATCCCATTTAGCGATGATTTCGACATGTCCACCGTGACCACATCTGTAAAAGATGTTGGAGAAATCGGAGATGTCAATATCATAGATTTGCAGGCTCCTATCAACACTCTTATTGGCAAGAAAGTGATGAAAGTTGGCAGAAGCTCAGGGTTGACTAAAGGAACCGTCTTGGCTTATGCGCTTGAATATAATGACGAAAAGGGAATTTGTTTTTTCACCGATTTTCTTGTTGTCGGAGAAAACCAACAAACGTTTGACCTTGAAGGCGATAGTGGAAGCCTCATCATCTTAAAAGGCGAAGAAGAGGAGAAACCGAGACCCATTGGGATAATATGGGGTGGGACCGCGAATCGGGGTCGGCTTAAACTTAAAGTTGGTCAACCACCGGAAAACTGGACGAGTGGCGTTGATCTTGGTCGCCTACTTAATCTTCTTGAGCTTGATCTTATTACAACTAGTGATGCACTAAAAGGTTTGGCAGTTGTTATGAGTAAAATGCCATTTCCCTGACATTTCACTAATTTTTCGACTTTCGTTCAAAGGTTTGTTTTTTCGCATTTAGATCCATAAGGTTCTAAATCTCGCCTTTTTTATCCGACTCGTTAACTCCATCCATTTTTCTCCATTAAATTAGGGGTATTTCCCTCTTTTTAGACATTTTTTATTAAAAAAAAACACTATTAAGAAACAAAGATACACCTCTATTTACTTTCTAGTTATGACTTTTTTTATAAACATTAACAAATAGCTAAAAGAACGAAAATACCCCTGACTTAACGTTAAAAATGGATGGAGTTAATGAGTCAGATAAAATGGCAAGATTTTAAATCTTTTGGATCCAGATGTGGAAAAGCAAACCTTTGGACAAAAGTCATAAAAGTGGTCAAACCTCAGGGACAAAAATGACATTTTACTTGGTTTTTTTATTATTATATGTGGCAGGTGCGGTCCACGAACAAAGAGCTGTATCCGCAACGGTGGTCGGGTCAACGGGCGACGATTCTTCACCGCCGGAGATAGTGCTACCTAAAGACAATTCGGAACCGTTAGGGCTTCACATCCAACAACATATCCCTTTAGAAGATGGAGCATCTGGTGGTGGTCCCGATATTAATCTTTCGCCTACTGAAAATGCAGCCAATTTAGAAGATGGGCCTAATGTGGGCCCGAGTATCGAGCATCAGTTCATTCCAAGTTTCAACGGGAACTCGCTGTTCCATAAAAATGAGCGGCCGTGTAGGGTGGTGTCTGAGAATTTAAGTGCGTTGAAAGGTGGGAGCGATGAGGATCTCGGGTTTGCACTTCAGTTGGGGGATAATGAATCCAAGAGAAGGAAGTCTGATCCTTTGTTACCTAGTTTGGATGAAGAAGCTAATTGAGGGGTAAACCACGGGTGTGGTGGACCGCATCCCCCCCCCCCCCCAACCACGTATCTTTGAAACAAGTCGATGTTTATACAACTGTCTTATCGTGGTCATCTTTGTATCATAAAACTTGGGAAAAAAAGAAAGCATGCTTGATGTATATATAGTTTGACTTAAATAACTTGATAAGAATGACTCATTTACAACACTAAATTACGTAAATGTGAGTTGAGAAGTCGACTAGTTAATATCTTTTTCAATGTATGGAGTCCCAAAATCCGCTACCTTTGATTCGGAGGATGCATTCATGGCTCAAATTTGTCTAGCCCTACGTCAAAGTTTTAACATAACCAATGCACAAAGTAGTCTCGGGTCACAACCAGTGTCAAATTATAAGCTAGATGAAGCACGCCTCTTACGAGTTCTTTAAAAGATCAATGATAATGCAATAACTTGTAGCATATATCTACAAAAACTAACCGTACACATTATTATTATTATTATTATTATTATTATTATTATTATTATTATATATTAATTAACATCTTCTTAGCTACAAACAAGTTTTAGTGTTTTTATTTTTTTTTACCACAAAGTTTTGATATTTTTATTTTTACTGATGAAAGTGCATCACAAGTGATGTAGCATCAAGTACAAGTAGATTATACATATGTTCTACAATGTTCTTTTCAACTTTGAGGTTCATCTTCATCTTCATCATTCCTCATCTTCATCATTATTCCCGCTCGCCGTTTTCTTCATCAAGGTAATATTTTTGTTTCTTATTGTTAAATAGAATGGTCCACAACTTGAATCAAGTTTGGAAGATTCTTTAAAACGGATCATTCTTAATTAGCACAAGTTTATTTTTAATATGTATTACAATGATAATAGCTTGAAGAATTAGTTTAACCAATTGGTTCATTCCGGATTCTCTGTCGTAACGCGCGACGGGAAAATCCTAGTATATGTCTTTTTGTTTTTGCAATTTGGCCACAATGTTTTTTTCCATTTTCTTTCTAAGCAAAGGATAAGTATTAAGTATAGGATAGGTGTAGTGATTTTTCATGCAAATAAGTCAAACAATTAATAATTAAAATATTCAAAAGTGGAAAGAAACATTCAATCTCTGCATCACAAATCGTGCTTCTAAAAATTATTATTAATATAATATAACAAATAAGGATGTTTAGAAATAATAATTAGAGTTAAATGTCATTTTAGTCAAATGAATTTAAATATTATATTATATTATAATTATAATTATATTATAATTATATTATATTATAATATATATAATTCACATCTTTAACTACATGGAACTTTTGATGTTTTTTACTTTTACCCATTCTTTTTTTAGGTTTTTAATTTTGAGAAGACAAGAGTTTTCTCTTTTGTTTTGTTTTTTTTAATGTTTTGATCATTAAATGTTTTAATTTTATACTATTGCCCCCTCCACTTTTGTTAATTTTTTTAAACCATCTCTCAAGATATCTTTTATTTTGTTTTACATTTTGGCCACCAAGGTTTTATTTCTTACACTTTTAGCGGCTACAGTTCCTTTTTTTAAGTTTCAAATTAGCCCTATACAATATAATAAATTACGTCTTTTCCAACAGTTTAAAGTTTTATTTTTCTTTAATGACTTTCATACGTTAGTTTTTTTTACAAAAAAAAACTAAATACGTTGGAAACGGCTCAAAACCACGTCACCACCACCATTTTTTTCGTTCGTTTGTTCGGGTCGCAACACTACGTCATAGGTACCATGTCACCATTTTTTCTTCCATATGTTACATTTTATTTCAACTTTAGTTTTTCACGCATTTAAATTTTGCATCTTCATGTCGGTTTTTATCGTTTAGTTTGTACGCTGATTCCCCGCCGCAACGCGGGTGGGGAAATCCTAGTTTGTTTTATTTTAAAACTTTATTATCAAATTGTTGTTACAGTTCTTCAAGTTGGAATTCATGTTCAAAATAGATTGCCAAGTAACATTTAACTATCATTGTAAGCTATTAAATACCATTTCTTTTCCTCTTTTAAACAACTTTTAATACCAAACTCGATATAGAACCAGTTTTTCTACCAGTTCACTGGTTGAACCGGTGTTTATATTTGTTAAACATTAGTTATTGATAGCAACAATTCTCGTAATCATCTTGGATACATATAACAATTTTCTTGAAGTGGTCTTTGTATGCTTGCAACAATTTTCATGATATTTTGTTTACATGTATTTGAACTTTCGTGTTCAAAAGACATACGTTTTCTAACTAATTAGTAATTACGGCACTTGACCACGGTAGTATGACCTACATGAAGGTTCACCAATTGAGAAGTCATAATTTTGCTATATAGTGACAACACTAATAAAAGTGAAGTGGATAATAATTATGAAAATGCATATACACATATTTGCTTTAACTGTGATACATAAGACGATTATGTAACTACATATCCACCTCTCTTTCTCTCTCCCATCAGGTTTAAGTAGGTAAATCACATAAAATCAACAAGTTGTGATTTCGACATACTCATCTAGGTACCCATCTTCGATATTAAAACTTGAACTTTTGATGCGCGTGTTAAAAGTAGAAAAGGCTTTATACGACATCCTTGGTACTGTCGAAGTGTGTCGTGTATTATTTTTTAAGCACACGCGATGCTTCATACAATGCTGCCAAACTCATGTCCGTGTATTTTCAACTTTAAAACTTTTATTGCATCAAAATAATAATAATTTGGATTAACTTTTCGTTTTCGTGTAGGACAATTTGGTTTCTGTTACCACAGAAAATATTAACATATCTATGCAGAACAGGAGCATATGCCCCATCACTACAGTTTTAAATCTTTATTTATTTCTGTGATCTTTCATTGAAGTTACGTAGAGAAAGAGGACAAACATTTTGATAGATATGTACCTCAAGATTGGGCCCCTAGCTCATTGGACGGATACATGCTTGTATGTATATATTATATATCTGTTGACATTATTATATTAAATTAAAATATATTTAATTTGTAAATTTGATTATTATGTAGACTATTAGCTAGGGTCTATGGAGGTCCATATAATGTTGTTCTATTCTTGCTATAGAAAATAAATTTTGGCTCAAGGAAATTCAAACGAAATCAAATTATATAGATAGATAATACTATTAATTTAAGATCAGTATTAAAGAGTCTCCTTTTGGCAATCATGTCTGCTTATGAAAGAAAAAACCTAAAAGAAAATAAGGAGTGACATTTTCATAATCAGGGGCGGACCTGCGTTATAGGCTAGGGTGGGCGGGCGCACCTTTTGAAAAAAAATTATGTATTTTTATAGGTAAAAATCTCAACCGCACCCCTTAAAATGTTGGTTAAGACCCACATTCGCACACCCAGTCCGATACTATAATCATAATTAATGTAAAAAAACATGTTAGCATTTGTAAGTTTCTTTTGGAATGAAAAGAAAGCTAAGCTTTCTACTTTAATTTATATTTTGATAAACACAAAAAATTTCAAAGTTTTAGGTGTGATCTAACGAGTTCATGTCCGGCTCCCCGTCAGTACAACTACTACCATTATTTGTTATATAGTGGTAAACACTTTTTTAAGAAAACGTGATGTTTTGTTAAAATACTAATTTTGTTAAAATACGTTTTGCAAAACGTGGTGTTGAGCGTTTCGACTAATTTTGTAAACATTTTGCAAACATCATACCTCTTCCTTTGTTCTAAACTTTTATTATTTATTCCATATGTAATACGTCTCTACTCTAGTTTTATATATTTATTTTCATTTTTCATATTGTATTTGTTTTATTATTAGCAACATTATTTTTAAAAATTAAATGTTAAAATTCAACTATGTCAAAAATATAAGGTGAAGTTATACATTGAATGATTCTTAAAGAGGCAACCCTGAGGGTGGGTGGGGAGGAGCAGCGGTCAAGACCCGGCTTTCCAAGGGACACATTTTTTCTTAAAAAGTTTGATATATCTAAGATGACATTTATTGACACTCTAACCTTCAAATATCGCCCTAATTGCAAGAATAATAGAAGATAGAGGGCGTTGTGAGCATAACTTATTTCTCCGACAAGGAAGGCAGCAGTTCAACGGCTCTGCTAGAGGTTATTAGGTTTTGATGATGAAGATGAAAGAGATAAAAAGATATTTTTTTGAACGGAAAATTAGGATCACTAATGGACCACTGGAGTATCATCGTGCCATCAGCGGAATTGCCAGATCATATCCATCTCCACTAGGCATAATGTCTATACACCAATTCAGGAGGAAACCCAATAAATATGGTAAAACCCCTATTATGGGAATCAAAACCAATCTATTGGTCCTAAAGTCTTCTCCCACACCCAAAATGTCACTAGGCTATAAAGCCATGGGCGATAAGAAAAATATTACCTGGGCTTTTTTAAGTTTAATTGTGGCCATGATAAAAGAACTATTAGTTTGTTAAAAGTTGTAGGGGTTGGAATTTTAGACATCAATAATTCAAGATGACAAATGAGTGCACCCAACCATCCGTTATTACTTACGGAGTTACGGTGGTTAATGGAAATATAAAAATAAGAGTTAATTACTATTTTTATCACTGTGGTTTGTCAAAAATCATTATTTCAGTCCATTAGTTTAAAAATTGTGATTTCAGTCCATGTGGTTTCACTTTCGTAACCATTTCAGTCCCTGTGGTTTCACTTTCATAATCACTTCAATCCATTTATTTTGTAAGTATAGGGACTTGAATGGTTGCGAGGTGGACTGAAATGGTTACGAAAGTGAAACCACAGGGACTGAAATCGCAATTTTCAAACTAATGGACTGAAACAGTAATTTTTGACAAACCAAAGGGACGAAAACAGTAATTAAATCTAAAAATAAAAATAAGTTTCAACTGTTATTTATTTATTTGTTAATTGTTTGATTTAGTATAATTGTATAAACATAAATTATTGTCTGTTTATTGTATGTATTGTATTTAGTTATTTTATTACATTATTTGTTTATGGTCTTATGGTTTAGTAACTAATGGTACATGTGACTCTTCTCACAAATATGATGTTGGTTCAAATTTTGGCAAGTTCAAGCTGATTAGGTGATATCTATAACTAAAAAATTGTTGTTAAAAAATTAATATGTTATTTAATGTAATGTAAATGTATTTTTTATATTAACCTTTCATTAAAAACACTCAAAACACATAATTTTTACGTAAAAATGTTTAACCTACTGTAGCAACTTAAAATCGTTTTGTTGGTCATAGTACATCAACCGAAAAGAAAATGATTAAAATATGTTTGGGTGTGTAAAAATTACACTACGAATAGTTATTTAGTTTGGTGTTCTTTGCTGTTAAGTGTTGATTATTTAGGTGTTATTTGGCATTGTTTGTTGATTATGTAGACGTTAACTTAGGTGGTGCTTGTTTTTCTAAAAAAGATCGGCGCAACCTCTGCTGTCTGCGCCGCGCATACCACGCGCAGACATTGTTATCTGCAGTCTGTTTGTTTTTCCGAAGACATTTCATTAAAAAACGTCTGCGCGAGCTCTTCTTGGTGTTATTTGGCGTGTGTTCACGTGCTTCGGCCCTATGTGAGGGTTTTCCCCGGTTCGGAGGCGTGTGTATCCCGATATGGTGAATTTCGCCAGTAGCCCATTTGAAGGATTCGTTGGCCGTTCAAAAAAATTGCAAGAAAAATGGAAGAGAGAGGGTGTGGTGAGCATAACTTATTTCTCCGGCAAGGAAGGCGGCAGTTCAACGGCTCTACTAAAGGTAGTGGTGCACAAATCAGGTTTTTTGAATACCCGGTTCCGGGTATGGAACCAGGTTCGGGTATAACCGGGTTCTACAAAATCGGGTATTGACAAAACCTGGGTCGGGTTTGGGTCCGGGTTTTATACAAAAAATGTATACCCTATATACCCGGGTTCGGGTAGGGTCCGGGTCGGATTTTCTAATACCCGGGTATTATAATACCCTATTTTCGGGTTCGGGTAGGGTCGGGTATGGATCGGGTTGGGTTCGGGTATGGATCGGGTTTGGTTCAGGTATGCCTCGAGTATTATTTTTTTGCATAAAATATAGAAATATAAAATAAAAAATCTTTTTATTTCATAAAACATAGAAATACATGATGAACATAGATAGCTTCGAATAAACTTGATCGTTTTCGTTTATTGTTCGTCTCGAGAATAACACTTGCTGTTAAACCAAATAGCAAAGACCCTTTTTATAGGGTATAGAGATATAATGTAAACAAAAAAGGTCAAAATACTTTTTCTAATGGTTATATAGCCGTTACAAAGGTACAAAACTCGAAAAAACACAAAAAAAGGAAAAAACCTGAACAGGGTATTGGAAAACCCGGATCGGGTATTGAAAAAACCCGGTTTCGGGTTCGGGTTGAAGCCGGGTATTCGTAAAACGCGGGTTGAAAACGGGTATAAAAAACCCGGTTCCGGGTTCGGGTTTTATAACATAAATGCATACCCGGCCCTACCCTACGGGTAGGGTTGGGTTCGAGTTCGGGTATAAAAACCCGGTTTTATGATACCCGATTCCGGGCTTTTTTTCAGGTCCGGATTCGGGTTTTTTTTTTTCACCACTAACTAAAGGTTATTAGGTTTTGATGACGAAGATGAAAGAGACAGAAAGATGTTACCTGGGCTTTTTTAAGTTTAGTTGTGGTCATGCTCATAGCCTGGAACTATTAATTCTTAACAGTTGTTCGGCTTGGAATTGTAGACATTAATAATAATTCAATATGACAATTGTTATTTACGTAAGGAGTTACGGTGGTGAATCTATACTATATGATAAAAGAAACTATGTTCCGGATACTTGTCATCATATTAGGCCATGTACTCTGGTGTGTGCTAAGCGTACTATATTTTTATTGTCATTTTTAGTCCATTTTACGCATAGTCAAGTTTTAAATTTATAAACACGATATTCTACTAACACTAAACACACACTTGGGCAAGTGCACCCATCGTGAGTGTAGTATAGCATTGGTAAGATACCGAGATCGTCCAAGAACACAAGAGCTTTTAATACCGGTTTATCGTCAACGTCTAATCAATCTAAATTTTTTTATAAAAGTTTTAAAACGTAAAGATAAGTAAAAAGATAAATAAAATACAAATGAAATACAAATAGACAAGATAGAATCACTTGGATCCAACTTCTCTTTTATGTATCATTTGATAGTTTTCGCACTTTCGGACTTTTTAAGAGATTATCTTAGTTATAGTAGTAGGCCCCTGTTTTGAAGGTGACGTTACCCTCAACCCAGTGGTTTGAGTCAGCAAGATACAATCCCAAAAAGGTCGGAATATTGGAAGACAATTAAGTAAGTTATTAATGCGAAAAGTGGTAGGCCCCTCTTTTGAAGGTGACGTTACCCTCGGCTAAGTGGTTTGAGTCAGCAGGGATACAATCCCAAGTAGGCGTTTTAAAGTATTAATAGTAGTTTACATATGAGGGGTTCAAGTCATTCGCGCCCCTGCCATCCAATACCCGTTAGCATTGAAGGAGGCCCTAATAGGCTTGAACCAAGTCCTCGCAGTTCCAAGTAGTTAACGCGCTTTATATAGACCGTAAAGACACGAATGAGCAAATCAATGGCATCATGAAGAAATGGTTAAGAAAATTCACTTTCAACATAAGAAACTAGTTATTAAAGTCATTAATACAAACCCAAATAAAAAGTGCCGAAAGATTAAAAACTAAAAGTAATACATAAAAGATTAGTCTTCACCAAGTGATGTAAGGAATTTAGCCAAGCATGACCTTCGTTTGACAAGAACCCTTACAATCTATCTTGGATCCCGAGACTACTACACATTCTAAAGATGGAAGATGGATGATGGTGGTGGGTGTTGGTGTTGTAGTGGTGGTGGAGTGGTGGCAAAGTGAGAGAGAAGTGGTTTGCCAATGGATGCCTTTGTGGGTAACCAAGCACCCCTATTAATAGCTTGAATAGAAGCCCGGCCAGGGTCCGTGGCCAACATCCTTCTCTTTCTTCATTAATTTCATTTGTTAGCAGAGGGCCCCACACGACCCGTGGCCTCTGGGCACGGCCCCGTGGTCAATTGTTCGCTGTACTATCTAGCTTCTGGAAATCTTATAGTTGACCACGGCCCGTGTTACTCTGGACACGGCCCGTGGTGGGCGTGGAAGCTTCTGAATGTTTTGTCTTGTAGTGCAGGGCTTGACCACGCCCCGTGCTTGGTGAACAGGGCCCGTGCTCATCTTCTGTGATCTGGTTTTTTTTGTCTTTTGTGGTGTTGCTGAGGGGTCGGGCATGGCTTGTTATTGCTTCTTTCCGTATTTATGTTGGTTTTAGCTGCTTATTTGCTTCTTTTGTTCGTGTGAGCTCTTTTTATCGTGAAAATACAAATGGAACAAAGAAACGTGTTTTTTCCAACTTTAGTACTAAAAAATGGTTAGTTTTATGCCTCATTTGATGTAATTTATATGTTGCATTTTGTGTACATCAAATATCCCACACTTGAATCTTTGCTTGTCCTCAAGCAAAACTCTTTAAATGTGGCTTACACACCCAAATGGAATAGGTACCTCACAAGGGATCACTCAACACTCGGCCGAAGGTGTATTTTTGTGATATCACTCGATTCTGGTTTGGAACTTACTTCTACCATATGCTTGCCAAGTGATCAAACCTCCTCCTTTTTAACTATAAACCTTTGCGAGTATCAAGAGGACTTTGAAGGGTTTAGGCTTGGGCTAGAGGTAGGTGATTTTTTTGGTTAGTGGTTAGTAGTATGGCAAAAGATGTAAATAGCGTCGGATATCGTAAAAGCTTCCGTATTTATTTTATCCAAGCGTTTTTAAAACAAGATTTTTCTGAAGGAACTTGTTTGGTTATTCGAAGAGCTATATACACATTTTTTTCACAAGCTATCCGAGCTTTTTACTAAAAGAAATGGGTTTGAAAAGAAAATGGTTTTTCGTGGGTAATAGGTGTTTGTCTTTGTGGGTTTTTGAAATGAAAAAGTTTTAGGCTCAAAAGGGTTGACTAGGGGGATTTTTGGTGATGGGTGAAAAGGTTTTGAGAAAAAATGGTTAAGTCCTAATGCCTCCATCATTTACTTACTTGGGTTTTAAGCTGGTAAGGACCGGGAATGCATCGTTTTGGCAAGTTCTAGTGTTGTAAGGACCAAGCGGCTATTCACACAAGAAACGAAAATGAGCATTTAGCTTAAAGATGTGTGTATGTGTGCTCGATAAAGGCTCAAAACTCACTTAATGTGAAAATGGGTTTATAAATGTGAACAAGTATATATAATCAAATTTTAAAAAGGTTTGTTATGCCCCTTTTTATAATTTTCTTATTTGGTTCTTTTTATCACGCGCTATCGGTTGTAAATTTGTAAAAACATATTTATTAGAACTTGTTATCCCCAAATTAAACCAAGACAAGAAAAAAATGAAAAATTTTAAAAAAGATTTGGGGTGATTAGCGGTTCCAATAGAGTTTTATGTAAGGCTTGTTATTAGGACTTGCTAAATTCAAAGTGTTAGTTACCCCCCCCCCCACTTAAATTACACATTGTCCTCAATGTGTCCAAAAATAATTTTTTCGGTTGATTCGAATGCGTAAAAGTGCGTTTAAAACAAATTTTTGTGTTACTGGGCATCTGGCCACGGCCCCGTGGTCATATGCCCAGTATCAAAACTTACAGAAAAGTCACCACGGGTCGTGCCTGGTGAACAAGACCCGTGTCAGAGAATAGTAGTTAATCCGCAGGTTTAATTCATGGGCACGAGGCGTGTTGGCTGAACACGGCCCCTTGCTAACAGTCTGCATTTCAGGTTTTTGGTTTCTGCGTCTGGCTTCCAGGCTTGTTTAGCACTAATCCTTAGTGCATCTAGCCTCCTGTACCTGTTTTATCAATTTCACACTACCCAAAGCACACTTAAATACCAAATCCTAACTTACGATCGTTTATCATCCATCACATCACAAAGATACAAGTAAAAATGCAGAAAAATAAAAATTGTTCAGAAGAGTAAATTGTTTAAACCATGGCACGCAGGCCGGCAAATAGTTCAAAAGGTAGAGAGATAAACCTGATTCTGCATTCGTCACCCACCACCTCACCGCCATCGTCACCACTCAGTCCATGTCCTCGTCCTCCTCGTCCCCCTCATCACGGTATACCATGTGGCCCCACATGTATGCGATGTCTCCTTGCATACTAGTGATGGAACATTCCATCACTCCAACTCGGGTGTTGACGTTGTTTGCCAAGCTGTACGTGTTGCGAGAGCATAGAAGGTTTTCCTGCAAAAGATCAGTCAAACTTTGAAGGTTAGGAAAACCGCCTCCTTGAGAGGAGGAACCTGTTTGGTAACCATGGTATTGAGGAGGAGGATGGTTGGGATCGTCAGCGAGGGCTAAAACTTCTTCTGGGCCCCATGTATTTCCTTGAGCATTCTGGAATTGGATAGTCCCATCCCTCATATCTTGGATGAATCCCACGGACCGGCATAGGTCGATATCAACCTTCTTGTACTTTGCACCATGAGTCAATGAATTTGGAATACGATTGACATAGTTCTTGAATAGCTTATAGATCCATCCCCCAAAGAAGATCAGTGTGGGTGGATTAGCCAGTTGGTTCAGGTGCATGTTCTTGAGGAGCAAGAAAGTGACATCGAGCGGTTTACGGTTGTGGATGCAGTGGAGGCAGGTGAGGTCACGATGGTTTACAACTCCTGTGTTGTCACGCCGTTGATTCAAGGAGTTGCTTAAGACCCGGTGGATGTATCGGTAGAGTGGATCTTGCAACTGCGAGCTCTTGGTGATGCTTGGGTTGTAAGCTCCATCTCCAATCTCGGCCCATGCAGTCTGCCTCATGTTCACCGGGACTTCACGGAAGCCATCCGTGACATGTTCATCGGTTGATTCACTTTCATTGTATAGCCCGATGTTAACCCCAAACTAGGCCATAGAGATTGAGAAAAGCTGCCCGGCACATCTGAATTCAACTGCGTCTGAATCGAACGGATCTGCCTTAGCGTCGAACTTGAAAGTGCTATAAAACTCCATGTTAAACTCGTATATGGAGTGGAGTTTCTTCTCTAGAACGACTCGAAGTGGACCCGTGACAAGCATGTCATATCTACCTCTTTGTCCTACAGCATCCAGGGTGTCATAACACGTTTGTTTCGGTGCTTCTTCTCGCCTTGTTTAGAGGATGTCGCATCGATTTTGGTACTCCCATTCAGATGTTTTGAACTTGAGAAACTTGTTTGCCATTGCTGCATAAAAGACTAATATACAATTAGTGCATCACGGTTCTTATTTTTGGGAAAAACTTGAAAACAGACAATTGAACACGGCCCCGTGGCCAGTACATACACTAACCACCCCCGTGGTGGCTGACCACGGCCCCGTTGTCAGGCCACTATTACAACAAAAATTCAATTTTCGTCCCGGTTCCAAAAAGTTGAAAATTTTTGGTAGAGTAGGGGCGGTTTTCCCCGAAAATGAAACCCTAAGTCCTGTTTTTTCAAAAACACTTGTTTACCCTATCAATTTTAACTTTTTCGGTTCAAAAACAAGGGTTCGTGATTTGTACTTGAAATCGAGTGTCTTTATGGTTGATTTTGGTTAATTTACTCTTCATAACATAAATTTATGCTTCTAATACTAGATCTATACAGAAATTAGTGGATTAATAGTGTTCTACTTCAAGAACCCTAGATTTTCCCCAAATTTCTTGATGCTATAATACATGCAAATCGTTAATCTAACTAGAAAAAGTGTAAAGATCATACCTTGCGGATGTTAAATGATAAGAAGACGTGAAATGGGGCAGAAAATCGTCGGAGAACCAGAGAGTTTTCGGGGAAACGGGTCGTGCGAAATGAAGAACAGTTTAAAGAAAATGGGGTTTATACCCGTCTGCACACCGAACACAGCCCTGTGGTCAGGTCCAATTTTTTTATGCGAGCGACGTTTTCCCGAAAAGTGTTCTCCAAATTTTCTTACCTATTTTTGAAGTTCTTCCGATGTTTTTACCACCTACAGGACATGACGTTATATACACTAATCATACCTCGCTTGCTTGAAGAGAAATTTCTTCCTCCTCATCCTCAAGAAGCCTCGATAAAGTTTAAGCCTTTGCCCGTTAACTTTAAATGGAATACCATTTTGAGTTTTAATTTCAACTGCACCGTGTGGGAGGATATGGGTGACGGAAAAAGGTCCTGACCACCTAGATTTTAGTTTTCCGGGAAATAATCGAAGTCGTGAATTAAACAATAGCACTTGGTCCCCTTCTCGAAATTCACAAGGTTTAATGTGTTTGTCATGTAAGTTCTTTATTCGCTCCTTATAAATTTCAGAGTTAGAGTATGCTTGAATTCTCAATTCGTCTAATTCGTTCAATTGATAAAATCGATTTTTACCAGTTGTTCTTGGTCTAAGTTTACGTTTTTTAATGCCCAGTAGGCTTTATGTGCTATTTCTACTGGCAAGTGGCAACTTTTTCCATAGACTAGCTTATATGGAGTGGTTTCTATTGTTGTTTTAAAAGCAGTTCAAAAGGCCCATAAAGCATCGTCTAATTTTTCGGCCCATTCTTTTCTATTTAACACTACGGTTTTTTCAAGTATTCTTTTTAAACCTATATTGGTTACTTCGGCTTGTCCGTTTGTTTGAGGATGATAAGCGGTCGAAATTCGGTGATGGACCCCATATCGTGTCAAAAAAATTTCGAGTTGTTGATTACAAAATGGGTGCCTCTATCACTTATTAAAGCTTTTGGGGTGCCGAAACGGGCGAATAATGGCTTCAAGAATATTACCACAACCCTTCTATCGTTTGTTGGAAGAGCTTCGGCTTCGGCCCATTTTGACAAGTAATCCACAGCCACAAGTATATATTTATTTCCTTTTGATTGTGGGAAAGGACCCATGAAGTCTAACCCCCATACATCAAAAATTTCACAAACAAGAATACCATTTTGTGGAATTTCATTTTTGGAAGAAATATTACCTGATCGTTGGCATGCATCACACTTCTTGATAAGATTTTGTGCATCTTTATAAATGGTTGGCCAATAGAATCCTGAATCAAATACCTTTCGAGCAGTACTTGTGGCTCCGTGATGTCCTCCGTATGGTCCTTCATGACAATGGCGGAGAATTTTTCTTGCTTCATCACCATATACGCATCGCCGAATAAGTTGGCCAGCATAGATTTTGAAAAGATAAGGATCTCCCCAAAAATAGTGTTTTACATCGGCAAAGAATTTCTTTCTTTGATAATGCGATCATCCTTTCATAACTATTCCGCTGGCCAGGTAGTTGGCGTAGTCGGCGTACCATGGTTCTTATCGATATTCCACTATCTCCAAGGATTCTGTTGGGAATTTTTCATTGATGAGCTCGTCCCTAGTTGTCTCCAAAGCTGGATCTTCCAGGCGAAAGTGATCTGATGCAGTGTTTTCAGCTCCATTTTTGTCTTTTATTTCGATGTCGAATTCTTGGAGGAGTAGAATCCACCAGATTAAACGTGGTTTGGCATCCTGTTTTTTAAACAAATAACGAATAGCTGCATGGCCTGTATAAACTTACGTTTTAGAAAGAACTAGGTAAGAACGAAATTTATCAAAAGCAAATACTACAGCTAGTAACTCTTTTTCCGTTGTGGTGTAGTTTTCTTGTATTAAGAGTTTTACTAGCATAGTATATTGGATGAAAATGCCTTTCTTTTCGTTGTCCCAAAACTGCTCCAACTGCAAAGTCGCTAGCATCACACATGATTTCAAAAGGTAATTTCCAATCGGGTGCTATCATAATTGGTGCATTGACTAGCATTTATTTTAGTGTTAAAAATGCATGGTTGCAATCCTTGTCAAAGATGATTGGTGCATCTTTTTCAAGTAATTTAGTTAGAGGCCTTGAGATTTTTGAAAAGTCTTTGATAAATCGTCTATAAAATACGGCATGTCCTAAGAAACTTCTTATGGCTCTAACGGAGGATGGGGGTGGTAATCGAGAGATAGTGTCGATTTTTGCTCGATCTACCTCCATTCCTTCACTTGATATTTTGTGACCGAGTAGTATTCCTTCCGTAACCATGAAATGGCATTTTTCCCAATTAAGGGCGAGGTTAGTTTCCTCACTTCGGGGTAGCATTCGTTCAAGGTTATCGAGGCATTGGTCATATGAATCTCCAAAGATGGAAAAATCATCCATGAAGACTTCCATGGTTTTTCTATCATATCATGGAAATGGTCACCATGCAACGTTGGAATGTTGCGGGGGCATTACATAGACCAAAAGGCATGCGTCGATAAGCAAAAGTTCCATAGGGGCATGTGAAGGTTGTTTTTTCTTGGTCTTCCGGGGCTATTGGTATTTGAAAATAACCAGAATAACCATCTAAAAAACAATAAAATTTGTGACCGGACAGTCTTTCCAACATTTGTTCAATAAAAGGCAAAGGGAAGGATCTTTCCTTGTTGCCTCATTTAATCTACGATAGTCTATGCAAACTCTCCATCCAGTGATGGTTCTTGTGGGTATCAATTCATTTTTTTCATTGGTTACTACCGTCATTCCTCCTTTTTTGGGAACTACTTGAATGGGACTTACCCATGGGCTATCAGAAATTGGGTAGATGAGCCCAGCATCAAGTAGTTTGATGACTTCATTTTTAACCACTTCTTGAACATTTGGATTAACTCTATGTTGTGGTTGTATTACCGAGTTGTAGTCATCTTCCATTAAAATTTCGTGTGTGCACATGGAAGGATTTATCCCTTTTATATCTACAAGTTTCCATGCAATTGCATTTTTATGTTTCTTTAAAAGTGAAATTAATTTTTCTTTTTCTAAACTAGTTAATTTTGAGGAAATAATTACGGGTAGTGTACCATGCTTGTCTAGAAAAGCGTATTCCAAACCTTCTGGGAGATCTTTGAGCTCGAGTGGTGGGTCTTTAGGAGACTCCTTATTTGGTTGATCTTGGTCAAGGACCAGAAAAGTTTGTTCAATGGCGTCTTCTTCTTGGACAAGTTGGTTGAACTCTTCTTCTGCATCGGGTGGCTCATCTTCATCTTCAATTAGGGGGTCGTCGTTGCCAAACGGGTATTTTATGGCTTGGTCAAGATTGACATACCTTTTGCCGGCCCCTAATTGAATTGGTAAATTATTTTGCTCCCGGTTGATCAACGCTTGATGGGTTTTTACGAAAGGTCGCCTTAATACAAGCGGAGCATCATCAAGGATGATGAAGTCGATGTGGACTACCGCTTGGTTTGTTTGAACTAACACATCCTCAACTACTCCCGTTGTTTTTATCATCTTTCGATTAGATAGAAAAATGGGGATTTAAAGTGGAGAAAAATCACTAGTATTTAATTTTTCGATAATGTAGTTAGGCATTATGTTAACACAAAGATCCTTGTCGATGGTGATATTGCTAATAAAGTTATTTTGAAAAAAAACATGGAACCGATGTTATGTTATCGTCAATTTGTTCATCTCTTATTAGCGTAGCTTGATCATTTGTTAATTTAATGCTAACTATTTCATCAATTTTAGCGCTAGTGTTTAACTCTTTTAAAAACTTAGCATGAGTGGATACCAAGCAATGGTTCTCGAAAGAAGGTGGTAAAATGTTAATTTCTTGAAAATTTGCTTTTCTTTCGAAATTTTTGATTGTTGACTTACTTGACTCATTGCTTGACTAATGCATAGGTTTTTCACTTACTTGTTCTTTCATTTTTACTTCTTCGATTATTACCTACTTGGTACAAACAGCCTCTTCCCTTGCTCTAGATTCTTTTAGTAACCGCTCAAGGGTTTTAAGATGTTCTATTATTTGTTTGGCTTCAGGAAGGATAGTTGGTGGTGTGTCAAACTGAGTGGGATAAATGTTCCAATCAACGCTTGATTTTGGAGGCTAAAAACAAGGTTCCTCATAAAAATATGAGGCGGATGGTTGAAATAAGTCACAATATTGTACCGAGTGGGGATTACCGCAAATTGTACAATATTATTCCTCATAATAATCATCCTCTAAGTAGTAGTGAGTGTAATCTCCTGAATATTGTTCCATAAGAAAATATTCAGTAGTTTACAAAGTCTCGGAACCCATAAAACAACAAGTTGAGAACAGAAACAGAGGCTCACCACGGCCCCGTGCCTAGTGAACACAGCCCTGTGGTCAGACTTTGTATCTGGGCGTTTTAAAAAGAAATTGTTTTAGTAATCTGCAGCACGGGGCGTGTCCAATGGGCACGACCCGTGTTCAGCTTACTGTAAAAATTAAAATTACCTAAAAATAAGAAAACAAGCGCGGAGTTTTGAAAACGGTTTTGAAAAATGAGTAGGTCGTCGATTTTAAACTTTCTAAAAATCCTTGTGTCCCCAGCAACGGCGCCAAAAACTTGGTGTGTGCTAGCGTACTATATTTTTATTGTCATTTTTAGTTACGCATAGTCAAGTTTTAAATTTATAAACACGATATTCTACTAACACTAAACACACACTTGGGCAAGTGCACCCATCGTGAGCGTAGTATAGCGTTTGTAGGATACCGAGATCGTCCAAGGAGAGCTTTTAATACCGGTTTATCGTCAACGTCGAATCAATCTAAATTTTTATAAAAGTTTTAAAACATAAAGATAAGTAAAAAGATAAATAAAATAAAATGAAATACAAATAGACAAGATAGAATCACTTGGATCCAACTTCTCTTTTATGTATCATTTGATAGTTTTCGCACTTTCGGACTTTTTAAGAGATTATCTTAGTTATAGTAGTAGGCCCCTGTTTTGAAGGTGACGTTACCCTCAACCCAGTGATTTGAGTCAGCAGGGATACAATCCCAAAAAGGTCGGAATATTGGAAGACAATTAAGTAAGTTATTAATGCGAAAAGTGGAAGGCCCCTCTTTTGAAGGTGACGTTACCCTCGGCTAAGTGGTTTGAGTCAGCAGGGATACAATCCCAAGTAGCCGGTTTAAAGTATTAATAGTAGTTTACATATGAGGGGTTTAAGCCATTCGCGCCCCCGCCATCCAATACCCGTTGAGCATTGAAGGAGGCCCTAATAGGCTTGAACCAAGTCCTCGCAGGATCTATACACTGAACGAGACAAGAACTTTACCAAACCACCCTTCTAACCCCCTTCCAAGTAGTTAACACGCTTTATATAGACCGTAAAGACACGAATGAGCAAATAAATGACATCATGAAGAAATGGTTAAGAAAATTCACTTTCAACATAAGAAACTAGTTATTAAAGTCAATAATACAAACCCAAATAAAAAGTGCCGAAAGATTAAAAACTAAAAGTAATACATAAAATATTAGTCTTCACCAAGTGATGTAAGGATTTTAGCCAAGCATGGCCTTCGTTTGACAAGAACCATTACAATCTATCTTGGATCCCGAGACTACACACTCTAAAGATGGAAGATGGATGATGGTGGTGGGTGTTGGCGTTGTAGTGGTGGTGGAGTGGTGGCAAAGTGAGAGAGAAGTGGTTTGCCAAGGGATGCCTTTGTGGGTAACCAAGAACCCCTATTTATAGCCTGAACAGAAGCCCGGCCACGGCCCCGTGTCCAGCCGACACGGCCCGTGGCCAACATTCTTCTTTTTGTTCATTAATTGCATTAGTCAGTTGAGGGCCCCATACGACCCGGGCCTCTGGGCACGGCCCCGTGGTCAACTGTTCGCTGTACTATCCAGATTATGCAAATCTTATAGTTGAACCGAAACAGGAATGAAAACCCATGGTGACTGTTTGTCTGGGTTTGGTTGAACCCTCAACGAAACCGAGCCTGAACCGGGATTCGCGACTGAGCCATCTTGAAGCCATGACTGAAACCCAACCAAACCAAGGCTTAGCCAACCAACCCGAAGCAAGACTGGCCTGTTTCGGAACAAACCGAACTAAGACCAATTCTGACTCAAACTAGGGCCGCACCGACCCGAAGGTCTTCACAATGTCGCAACCTGCAGCTGGGGCCGTTGTCGTCGCTCCTCGGCGCTTCTGTCGCCGCCGTGACTTACCTTCCAACTCTATATCTCTCTCTCTATATATATATCTCTCTCTCTGCCGTGCTCCGCCACCACAATGGTGGCCGAGTTTTCGAATAGTTTGGTGAGAGGGAGATGGTGGAGTGGTGAGGGTGGCCAGAAACCTAGCGATGGAGCTTCGTCGGAAGAGAACCGAGGGCCAGATGGGGTTGTAGGGTTGTCGCAGATGGTTGGGCGGGAGAACCGTCGCCGGCAGCCGGCCGGAGAGGCGGCGCCGGTGATCGAGGTGAGAGGGTGGCAGGGTTTCTGTTTGGTGCTAGGGTTTCTTATGAGAGTGAAATGGGGTTTAAAAGGTTTATAAAAACCTTGGGTTTGAGTGTATTGGACCTAAAACCCGTTACGTTTCCAAGGCCCGCTTTCGCACCCGCGCTTCGTAATTTGTCGAATAATATTAGTTTAGGGTTGAAGTATGGAAAGTTAATGTCAGTGGTCGGTATCGGCGTATTTGCCTAAAATCGTGCAATGCGTCGTTTGTCATTTCTAGATTATTTTCCGATCCGATTTCGACTACAAGTATTAAATTTTAATTACGAAGCTAGATTTATCATAATATTTTGGAGTTTTCGGTATTATGTCTGGTTCAGTTTGTTATCGTAACTTACAACCCGAAGAGTATTGGTTTGCGTATAAATACGTATTTAAATTGCCGGTCGTACGAGTAACGAATATGCACTTAAAATACGAATTTTCATTGTGATTAACGCCTCGAACTAGAATACGGATATAAATTTTTATAAATTAGAGATATTAAAATACGAGGCGTTACACTCTCCACTACTTTGGGAAATTTCGTCCCGAAATTTATTTCAAGATGAGGTCTTTAGGAAAAGTTAGCATTTCAAAGTATGCTTGTATATAACCGAGAAGTAGATTGCGAGTAAATATAATTTGTATTTAAATATAGCAGTGAAACACCGAATTTCTCATGACACTTTTTACAAAACCTTAGTAATAGGGTAGTAACACTTATATATAGGAAGTATCAGCGGCGTATCCACCATGTTCATACCATATTACGTTTGTTTCGCTAATCGATCTCATGTTACGTTCCGTGTCACGATCATGGTTCATTAACGTATTACAAGTAAAAATGATAGTGTATAGAATTCCAAGTATATAAGTATGGTTGTATTTAAGTATGAAAGTGTATACCGTATGAGTATGAGTATATGTGTGTGTATATGCACATTCTTGTACAATACACATGATATATTTTAGTTAACCAAGATTAACGGATTACTAACATGTGAATAAACAGGTTAAACCATCGTGTACCGCAATGTAGACTACCCATCATCGTTAAAACGAAGAGGGTGTAAAATAGTTTACTTAACATGACCCAAAAATACGGGCGGGCGTCACTCCTATAGCGCTACACAAGCGCTATACATATTAAGGTGTGGCTTGATCAAAGTTAATGACGAGTCTACCACATCAACATGTGAATAAACAAGTCAAACCATCGTGTACGCAATGTTGACTAGTCAATATTGTCCAAATGAAGAGTGTGTAAAATAGTTTACTTAGCATAAAATAGTTTACTTAACATGACCTCAAGTATACGGGCGGGCGCTACTCCTATAGCACCACACAAGCGCTATACATGTTAAGGTGTGGTTTTATAACGAGTTTATCACATAAGAATGTTCCAGTAATCCCTAATTAAATATAATGTTTAGTAGGCACCTATAGAATCATTGAGTAATAGATTTTGCATAAATGAGAAGTTGTTGTGTATAAATTCGATTCTAGTACAATGTGACATTGAAATGAATGAGGGAATAACAATTATATTGCATAAAATTTAAGATAGTGTAAAAGAGAGGCTCGATAAAATATTGGAGTGTTTCGGGTTTTAGAAATTTCGACTATTCCAAAGTGACTCATAAGTCCTTTCGAATTAGGGAGACACGATTTGGCCTAATAGGTATCATACTCTCGTCGCCAAGCGATTAACAGTATTTTACCCTTCCAGTTAGTACATGTCCCTAATTTAATCGAAAAATACGAAACTTTGGCAAGATTGAAAATTGAAGAGCGGGACCAGTAATCAAGGTGTGGATGTCAATCCTGGCTTGACAATTGTGTCCCCAAATTGTGGTTTATTGAACGTATCAAGATATAATCTCGAATCGTCAATAAAGATCCACTAGATTAGGAAATGGAAACTCCCATCAAGATATGGATATCACTGCTGACTTGATCGCGAATTTCGCGCAAAATAACATTTAAAGTGGATTGAAATTCGTCACCAATGGCGGGAATCACCCCCTGTTTTGATGAGTTATTTCGATTGTGGAACAAGAATGTTCTCAAAAATGTGTATTGTGTTTTGTGTCTTAGGAAAGACATATTGTAAGTTTTAAGACAAAAGGGGGGAGAGAAACACTATAGGAAGAATAATAATTTAGACAATTATCAAGAATGGTCAAGAGTATGGTACTTAAACTATAGACTAGGTCGAACATGGCAATTCTACCTAATTCACTATAGTTATGGCTCTGATACCAATCTGTCATACCCTAACCGATGGCGGAAACATCGGGATGAGGCGAAAACTAGATTGCAAGATGCTTCATAACGCTATTTGTGACAAGTGTTTAATAATTACATTTTTCATCGTTTTAAATCAGATAATACGGAGTTGAATCACGTCACATATAAAGGAAATACAATTCCATTTCATTAATAACAGTTAATACAAGGTTTCGAAACAAAATACAACATGTTTGAAATGAGATAAGATACAACAAGTATTTAAAGTCTAAATGCGTTTCTAGGCAATCCTATTAGATTTCTTGCATCATCATAATTCCTGCAATATGTATTAAAAACGCAGATCAATACAAAAGTATTGGCGAGCATACAAGTTTGAAAAGAAGTATAAATGTATAAGTTTGTTTTAATCACAACATGGCAAGTTGTATCCAAGCTGAATCGTACATTTAAATACAATTTTCACAAAACATTAGCATTTAATGGAAATCCTCAACTAGCATGCATAACATCCCGAGCATAACAATGTAATGAGAATACAAGTTAAAACAGGCACGTATAACTAACATAAACGTAACAGATGTTATGTGTAAACAAGTACAAACTAACACGCAAATCTCCCATAGGCAAAACTAGTAACACGTTTGGTAATTTGAACACATTTAGTTTCATATAATATAACTTTGTTAATTGATACATGTTGCACCCCAAAATGCGTTAAAGTGTCAAAAGGGGTCGAGTATGCTCACAATTTACAATTTCTCTTGGAAATCCCTGTAACATTCGTCGAAAAACGGGTTTCAAAACCTGCTTCATTTAATAACCAAGTATTCAGTTATAAATTTTCGTTGCGTATTTATTGTTCAGATTATTTTAAATAATACATAATTAATAAACATTTTAGAATTTAAAAACCATAATTAATGAATAATAAAAATAAGTGAATAGAAAATAAAATGGAGCCGTCGGGTCTCGAACCCGGGTCTCCCACAAACATAAACACATACCACACCCCTCTGCCACACACTTTCTTTGTGACAAATACTGAAACAAATAATACTTAAAGTAAAACCCGAAATCAAAACCGGAAATCAAGACTCCGCTAATGTTGCCTTTTCCCCTTGACTGAAACGCGTAAACTGATTTCGACATCAGTTATAACCGTCGCATAACACCCAATTTGGTCAAAACCGTTACCCTTGAAAATTGAAATCTTGACCGCGAAATCATGGCTTATAATTTCGAACCAATTGGCCTGTTTCCACTACAAATACCCACCCAAACACCTTGTAAACTTTTCGCTCAGAATCACGCTCACTCCTGAAGCTTTAGTCCACTCAGAACACGTCGCCGGAAATTCTCGCACTCGCCGGAATATCACCGGAGAACCGAAGCCTTACTCCTAATCGGTACAATCATCTAAACCTTTCTTGCTATCTCTTGATTATTAATCTAATTGCTCAACACAATAATCGAAACTGTTAAACAGTTCACTCAGCCGAAATCCGCAAATCAGAGCCGACGAAATCTTGCCGGAAATCGGAAGCAAACTCGCTGTTTTGGTATACCATATCACTTAATTTTCTTTCCATTTCAATCAAGTATAAGTTATGATCGATTAAACAGAACAGTCGGATTTCACTGTTCTGTATTTTTAAGCGAAGAAGATGAAGATGAAAATGTGTATTAGTATAATTAAAAACGGATATTTAACCGGGTTAGACACACAGTCCAGCGGTGGACTGTGTGCAAATACAATACACACGTCCCGAGTTCGAATCGCACATGTTACCGACTTTCAGAAATAAAACCAACATTTTTAAAAAACCTAACCAGATCAAGTCACAGTATATACATAAGAGGAATATAATCCAGTAGTTAAACAGATTAGACATACAGCCCAACGGGTTGGGCTGTGCGCACTCGAACCGAAGGTCCCGAGTTCGACTCCGGGTCTCTGCAACCGGTTCGGCCATATAAATCATTTTTAATAAAAACTAAATACGGTTAAAGTGAATTAGTATATATATATATAATTAAAACAGAGAATATTTCGGGTTAGACACGTAGTTCAGTTGGTAGAGCTGCGTGCACACAAACGAAAGGTCCCGAGTTCGAACCCGCGCGCCGCATAGAATAAACACAGTCTGACCGGTCAGACCCGGTCAACTGTCAGAAAGACGACCCATTTTTTATGATTTTTATTTATTTATTTAATTGGAAAATTAATTAAAAATACTTAAAAATAGGATTTTTAAAGTTAGAAAATTTCCTTAAACTCACAAAAATAAATCTAAAAATCACATTAAGTGCACTAATTAAAATATTAATCTCAAATAAAATTTATTTGAGACGAAATTCCTAAAAGTAGGGGATACTGTAACATTCGTCGAAAAACGGGTTTTCCAAACCCGCTTCGTTTAATAATCAAGTATTCAGTTATAAGATTTCGTTGCATATTTATTGTTCATATTATTTTAAATAGTACATAATTAATAAACATTTTAGAATTTAAAAACTATAATTGATAAATAATAATAAAATGTGAATAAAAAATAAATTGGAGCTGCTTCGAACCCGGGTCTCCCGCAAAGTCAAACACACACCACACCACTCCGCCACACACTTTCTTTGTGACAAATATTGAAACAAATAATACTTAAAGTAAAACCCGAAATCAAAACCGGAAATCAACGCGAGCTCAGAACGCGAAATCGCCGGAGAAAAACCAAGACTCCGCTAATGTTGCCTTTTTCCTTTGACTGAAACGCACAAACTGAATTCGACATCAGTTATAACCGTTGCCGGCAATCAATTTAGTCAAAAACCGTCGGAAATCATTGACCGTGGACTTTGACTTAATTCAAACCCAAATCAGTTGTTCCTCCTTATAAATACCCACTTGAACTTCCTGAAAACCTTTCGCTCAGAACGACGTTCGATCCGAAGCTTTATTCCTTCCAAAACACGTCGCCGGAGATTTTCGCATTCGCCGGAATTTCACCGGAAAACCGAGGCTTTACTCCTAATCGGTATAATTCTCAACTCTTTTTTTTTTGTAATCCATTATTCGGCATGTATTAACCTTGATCGGTCAACCAGAGTCTGTCTCAGACAACGTCGCCGGAAATTCTCGCACTCGCCGGAATATCACTGGAGAACCGAAGCCTCACTGCCGATCGGTATAATCATCTAAACCTTCTTGCTATCTCTTGCTTAGTAATCTAATTGCTCAACACAATAATCGAAACTGTTATCAGTTCGTTCAGCCGGAATCACTGTCGGAAATTTTTAAGTGAAGAAGATGAAGTTGAATATGTGTATTAATATAATTAAAATCAGATATTTAACCGGGTTAGACACACAGTCCAGCGGTGGACTGTGTGCAAATATAATACACACGTCCCGGGTTCGAATCGCACACGTTACCGACTTTCAGAAATAAAACCAACATTTTAAAAATCTAATCAGATCAAGTCACAGTATATACATAAGAGGAATATAATCCAGTAGTTAAACAGATTAGACACACAGCCCAACTGGTTGGGCTGTGCGCACTCGAACCGAAGGTCCCGAGTTCGACTCCGGGTCTCTGCAACCGGTTCGGCCATATAAATCATTTTTAATAAAAACCAAATAAGGTTAAGGTTAATTAGTATATATATATATAATTAAAACAGAGAATATTTCAGGTTAGACACGTAGCTCAGTTGGTAGAGCTGCGTGCACGTATACGAGAGGTCCCGAGTTCGAACTTCACTAGCCGCATAGAATAAACACAGTCTGACCGGTCAGTCCCGGTCAACTGTCAGAAAGTCAACCCAATTTTATTATTTTTATTTATTTATTTAATTGGAAAATTAATTAAAAATACTTAAAAATATGATTTTTAAAGCTAGAAAATTTCCTTAAACTCACAAAAATAAATCGAAAAATCCCATTAAGAGCACTAATTAAAAATATTAATCTCAAATAAAATTTATTTATTTATCGAATCATTTTGTTATTATCTAAGTTAGTTTTTCCCTCGTCGATTGAATCATAAATTCGTGCGCCTTCATCGTCATCAAAGAACGCACCCATTGTGAGTGAATCTCTACCAATTCCCCGTTTTAATCATGTTTTGGGGTGTATCATGTGTCGTATAATTCTTTTATTTTATTTAAACACTTGTGCATGCATCATATCCGTGATCAAATGTATATCAAATGTGTATCAATTGTTGTGTGAATTATATGTAGATTGGATTTATCATTTTCAGTGCACGCATTTCATTAGGCCCATCAGTTCCCCGTGGGATACGGGTTGAGCATCAGGAGCCTCATTAGATCGGCTCCGTTTGATTGAGCCTTGATCTCACATACATCATCATTCATGTCATATACTCATCCAAAGTGGTTTGTGATTGTTTATCTATATATGTTTGCCCACATGTGACTATTGCACGAATTTTCTTTATTAAATAAAACAAGAAATTAGTAAAAATGTTTTATCAAGGTTCACTCGCCAACTTTTGTTGACCCAAAATCTCCCCCGTTTTACACATGATACAGGTGATCCAGCTGAGACAGGAAACACTTAGGAAGGCCTAGAAGAATAAACAATTTTATGCTTTGGAATAATTATGTAGTTTCATTTTCTTGTAATTGTATTAATTTTGTTTTGGATATTTAAGTTGTAATTTGTATTTCATAAATATGAAACATCTTAGTAAACATCATGAGCTTTGGTGATAACCCAATTATGCCCCGACTTTTATTCCGCTGCGGGTCGGGGTGTGACAGGTAGTTATGCATCCATATTATTCGATACTGGTGCGGATAAGAGCTTTGTGTCCTTAGAATTTGAACCTATCCTCAACCAAACTCGTGTTAATCTCATGGAATCTCTAACGGTGGAAGTTGCTAACGGAAAACCCGTTTCATTAAATTCTATTATACGCAATTGTACCCTCACTCTAAACGATTACGATTTTCCAATTGACCTCATTCCTATGAAGTTGGGAAGTTTCGATGTTATAATCGGTATGGATTGGCTCAGCCAGCATCACGCTGAAGTAGTGTGCCGCGAAAAGTTCATTCGCATTCCTCTTGCAGACGGTCAGACCCTACGTATTTTTGGGGAAACCCCTTCGAAAGGACTCAAACTAATGTCCTGCCTTCAAGCCCGAAGATATCTCCGCAAGAACTATGTCGCATTCCTAACTCACGTCGTCAAAAAGGGAAACAAGGAGAGGAAACTCGAAGATATCCCAGTTGTGAAAGAATTCCCACAAGTCTTTCCCGACGACATTTCAGGACTTCCTCCTGTGAGAGAAGTCGAATTCCGCATCGATCTTGTACCTGGCGCTACACCAGTCGCAAAATCTCCTTATAGGTTAGCCCCATCCGAAATGCAAGAGCTGGCCAGTCAACTGCAAGAGCTGACTGACAAAGGATTCATACGTCCTAGCTCCTCGCCTTGGGGTGAACCTGTTCTCTTTATGAAGAAGAAAGATGGAACGTTTCGCATGTGCATTGATTATAGAGAACTCAACAAGTTAATGGTTAAAAATCGCTATCCACTACCTCGCATCGATGACCTCCTAAACCAACTTCATGGCGCCACCTGCTTTTCAAAAATCGACCTTCGTTCTGGTTATCATCAGCTCAGAGTGCACGAAGAAGATATCCCAAAAACCGCTTTCCGGACTCGTTATGGTCATTACGAGTTCATGGTCATGCCTTTCGGTTTAACCAACGCCCCCGCTGTCTTCATGGATCTAATGAATAGGGTATGCAAACCCTACCTCGACCGTTTCGTCATAGTCTTCATCGACGACATCCTTATCTACTCCAAGTCTAAATCCGATCATGAACGACACCTTCGACTCATCCTTACACTCTTAAGGACTGAAAAGCTCTACGCTAAGTTCTCAAAATGCGAATTCTGGTTAGGAGAAGTACAATTCCTTCGACATGTCGTCAATGAGAAGGGAATTCATGTTGATCCTTCAAAAATCAAGGCAGTGCAGGAATGGCAAGCGCCACGTACCCTACCGAGGTAAGGTCATTTCTTGGTTTGGCTGGTTACTATCGACGCTTCATTGCCAATTTTTCCCGTATTGCTGTACCACTCACGGCTTTGACCCATAAAGGAAAACCCTTCATATGGGGACTTAAACAAGAGGAAGCCTTCCAAACTCTAAAGCAAAAACTTTGTGACGCACCTATCCTCACACTCCCTGAGGGTTGGGATGACTTTGTGGTATATTGCAACGCATCGGGGCAAGGGCTAGGCTGTGTATTGATGCAAAGAGGAAAAGTGATAGCCTATGCTTCTAGGCAACTCAAAGTTCATGAGAAGAATTACACCACCCACGACCTAGAACTTGGAGCCATTGTGTTCGCTCTCAAGATATGGAGACATTACCTCTACGGTACTAAGTGTGAAATATACACTGACCACAAGAGTCTCCAACATATCTTCAACCAAAAGGAGTTGAATATGAGGCAACGAAGATGGGTCGAACTTCTCAACGACTACGACTGTGAAATTCGGTATCATCGTGGCAAGGCAAACGTGGTGGCTGATGCGCTCAGTCGAAAAGGTTATGCGAACTCCATTCGTCTTCTATGTTCGCAAATCATAACCGACATCAAAGATCGAATCCGAGCAGCTCAACATGTTTCTGTAACAGAAAATGACGTACGCGATGAGCTGTCATGTGGAGCTGAACTCAAAATCGAAACCAAATCCGACGGTATTCTATACTATTTAAATCGCATATGGATTCCTGATCGCGATAGCCTTCGTGATTTCCTCATGAATGAGGCGTACAAAACACGATACTCTGTACACCCAGGAGCCGACAAGATGTATCAAGACCTATGATACACCTACTGGTGGCCTGGCATGAAAAAGGATATCGCTGTTTTTGTTTCCAAGTGCCTTACCTGTTCCAAAGTAAAAGCTGAACATCAAAGACCTTCAGGACTTCTAGTCCAACCCGAAATACCTGTATGGAAGTGGGAAAACATAACCATGGATTTCATTACCGGGTTACCTCGCACCTCCAGTGGGTATGACACCATATGGGTAATAATCGATCGTCTTACAAAGTCATCTCACTTCATCCCGATTCGCGAGGACTTCAAGAACGAGAAGTTAGCTCGTATCTACATCTGTGAGATCGTAAGCCGTCATGGTGTACCATTAAGCATCATTTCAGACCGTAATGGTCGTTTCACTTCACGAACATGGCGAGCCGTACAAACCTCCTTGGGTACACGATTAGACCTCAGTACCGCTTTTCATCCTCAAACTGATGGTCAATCTGAACGCACCATCCAAACCCTTGAAGACATGCTGCGAGCATGCGTCATAGACTTCAAAGGGAATTGGGACGCTCACCTACCATTAGTGGAATTTTCGTACAACAATAGCTATCATTCAAGTATCGGCATGGCTCCTTTCGAAGCTTTATATGGTCGTAAGTTCCGATCTCCAGTATGTTGGCACGAAATTGGGGAAGCGCAAATCACCGGTCCAGAATTAATTCAAGAAACAACCGACAAGGTCCTTCATATTCGAAACAATTTCTAGCGGCTCAAAGTCGTCAAAAGAGTTATGCAGACAAACGACGAAAGCCCTTGGAGTTTGACATTGGTGATCAAGTACTTTTAAAAGTATCACCATGGAAGGGAGTGGTTTGTTTTGGCCAGAAGGGCAAGCTAGCACCACGTTATGTAGGACCTTTCAAGATACTCGAAAGAGTAGGTCCTGTAGCATACAAGCTTGATCTACCAGAAGAGCTCACATAATTCATCCCACATTCCACGTATCAAACTTGAAAAAGTGCCTCGCCGATGAAAACCTCCATATTCCTCTAGAAGACATTCAAGTCGATGAATCGATGCACTTCGTTGAAAGACCGGTAGAAATCATGTACTTCGGAGAGAAGCGTTTAAGGCGAAGTCGTATTCCAATTGTCAAGGTACGTTGGGAGTCGAAACGAGGACCCGAGTTTACTTGGGAACGTGAAGACTCAATGCGCGAAAAATACCCGCATCTCTTTCCAGTTACCACTACTACTTAAATTTCCGGACGAAATTCCTAAAAGTAGGGGATACTGTAACATTCGTCGAAAAACGGGTTTCAAAACCCGCTTCGTTTAATAACCAAGTATTCAGTTATAAATTTTCGTTGCGTATTTATTGTTCAGATTATTTTAAATAATACATAATTAATAAACATTTTAGAATTTAAAAACCATAATTAATGAATAATAAAAATAAGTGAATAGAAAATAAAATGGAGCCGCCGGGTCTCGAACGCGGGTCTCCCACAAACACAAACACACACCACACCACTCCGCCACACACTTTCTTTGTGACAAATACTGAAACAAATATTACTTAAAGTAAAACCCGAAATCAAAACCGGAAATCAACGCGCACTCAGAACGCGAAATCGCCGGAGAAAAACCAAGACTCCGCTAATGTTGCCTTTTCCCCTTGACTGAAACGCGTAAACTGATTTCGACATCAGTTATCACCGTCGCATAACACCCAATTTGGTCAAAACCGTTACCCTTGAAAATTGAAATCTTGACCGCGAAATCATGGCTTCTAATTTCGAACCAATTGGCCTGTTTCCACTACAAATACCCACCCAAACACCTTGTAAACTTTTCGCTCAGAATCACGCTCACTCCTGAAGCTTTAGTCCACTCAGAACACGCCGGAAATTCTCGCACTCGCCGGAATATCACCGGAGAACCGAAGCCTTACTCCTAATCGGTACAATCATATAAACCTTTCTTGCTATCTCTTGATTAGTAATCTAATTGCTCAACACAATAATCGAAACTGTTAAACAGTTCACTCAGCCGGAATCCGCAAATCAGAACCGACGAAATCTTGGCCGAAATCGGAAGCAAACTCGCTGTTTTTGTATACCATATCACTTAATTTTCTTTCCATTTCAATCAAGTATAAGTTGTGATCGATTAAACAGAACAGTCGGATTTCACTGTTCTGTATTTTTAAGCGAAGAAGATGAAGATGAAAATGTGTATTAGTATAATTAAAAACGGATATTTAACCGGGTTAGACACACAGTCCAGCGGTGGACTGTGTACAAATACAATACACACGTCCCGAGTTCGAATCGCACATATTACCGACTTTCAGAAATAAAACCAACATTTTTAAAAAACCTAACCAGATCAAGTCACAGTATATACATAAGAGGAATATAATCCAGTAGTTAAACAGATTAGACACACAGCCCAACTGGTTGGGCTGTGCGCACTCGAACCGAAGGTCCCGAGTTCGACTCCGGGTCTCTGCAACCGGTTCGGCCATATAAATTATTTTTAATAAAAACTAAATACGGTTAAAGTGAATTAGTATATATATATAATTAAAACAGAGAATATTTCGGGTTAGACACGTAGTTCAGTTGGTAGAGCTGCGTGCACACAAACGAAAGGTCCCGAGTTCGAACCCGCGCGCCGCATAGAATAAACACAGTCTGACCGGTCAGACCCGGTCAACTGTCAGAAAGTCAACCCATTTTTTATGATTTTTATTTATTTATTTAATTGAAAAATTAATTAAAAATACTTAAAAATAGGATTTTTAAAGTTAGAAAATTTCCTTAAACTCACAAAAATAAATCTAAAAATCACATTAAGAGCACTAATTAAAAATATTAATCTCAAATAAAATTTATTTATTTATCGAATCATTTTGTTATTATCTAGGTTAGTTTTTCCCTCGTCGATTGAATCATAAATTCGTGCGCATTCATCGTCATCAAAGAACGCACCCATTGTGAGTGAATCTCTACCAATTCTCCGTTTTAATCATGTTTTGGGGTGTATCATGTGTCGTATAATTCTTTTATTTTATTTAAACACTTGTGCATACATCATATCCGTGATCAAATGTATATCAAATGTGTATCAATTGTTGTGTGAATTATATGTAGATTGGATTTATCATTTTCAGTGCACGCATTTCATTAGGCCCATCAGTTCCCCGTGGGATACGGGTTGAGCATCAGGAGCCTCATTAGATCGGCTCCGTTTGATTGAGCCTTGATCTCACATACATCATCATTCATGTCATATACTCATCCAAAGTGGTTTGTGATTGTTTAGTCATATATGTTTGCTCACATGTGACTATTGCACGAATTTTCTTTATTAAATAAAACAAGAAATTAGTAAAAATGTTTTATCAAGGTTCACTCGCCAACTTTTGTTGACCCAAAATCTCCCCCGTTTTACACATGATACAGGTGATCCAGCTGAGACAGGAAACACTTAGGAAGGCCTAGAAGAATAAACAAGTTTATGCTTTGGAATAATTATGTAGTTTCATTTACTTGTAATTGTATGAATTTTGTTTTGAATATTTAAGTTTGTAATTTGAATTTAATAAATATGAAACACTTAGTAAACATCATGAGCTTTGGTGATAACCCAATTATGCCCCGACTTTTATTCCGCCGCGGGTCGGGGTGTGACAATCCCGATAGGAGTTGATGAGCTAGGGAACGGGACACCGAGGTAACCTTATAATCCTTGAAGGCTTCGAGTAGTATCTCGCATTGTAAGGTATTAAAATGTTTAGTAATCTCAGAAGTATTGTTAAAATGCTAAATTTTAATATTTATTTGTAAACTTCATTTTAGTATTGTTACGCATATTAACCTATCAGATATAAGGTATATATATTTATCGGTACAATTTTGACAAGAGAGCATGGTTAATTTATCTATACATATTTGTTTTTGGCGAAAAGCTTATTAGATGTATATGTATATACATTTGGCGAAAGGCGCAATAGATATTTCCGTATATGCTTTTATAAACATCCTGGCGAAAAACGGGGAGAGTTTCCCCTGTTCTAGGGCGATCCCGACATTACACGTTTGTCGATATATTGTCAAAACTCAACAAATTAATCACATTGTACATAATATCTTATACACAAAATATAAATAATTACTATTATATCGCTCCGACGTTTAAAGCTACAAATGTATACACAAACATATATAAAACAATAACCAATCAGCGTTGTTTAAATTGTACCAAGTTTCAAATGAGTCGAGGACCCGTTAGTTGACCGGGCTGGATGGCTTTGACTGCAGCTGACTGCGGTTTGACCGAACCCGAACACGAACCCGTCGAACTGAACCATAGCAGACCCGATTCTGGACCATGACTCGGAGCTTGAACCGAAACAGGAATGAAAACCCATGGTGACTGTTTGTCCGGGTTTGATTGAACCCTCAACGAAACCGAGCCTGAACCGAGATTCGCGACTGAGCCATCTTGAAGCCATGACTGAAACCCAACCAAACCAAGGCTTAGCCAACCAACCCGAAGCAAGACTGGCCTGGATCGTAACAAACCGAACTAAGACCAATTCTGACTCGAACTAGGGCCGCACCGACCCGAAGGTCTTCACAATGTCGTAACCTGCAGCTGGGGCCGCTGCCGTCGCACCTCGCCGCTGCTGTCGCCGCCGCGACTTACCTTCCAGCTCTAAAAGAATGATGATAAGCGTGGATTAATTTATTCCTTTATATCTTAAATCAGACAGATTATATGTTTATTTAAAAATAAAATTTTGATAAAGAGGAGTTAGCTAAATCAAATTGGGATATATGGGAAAATATGTGGTTTTAAAGATATAATTTTATATTATTTGGTATATAAATTACATTTATTTAACCCGTACAATACACATGGTTCTTATATATACAACTTAATATATAAAATTATATTTATTTAACCCGTATAATACACGGGGTTATAACCTAGTGATAATATAAACATAAAAATAAGTTTCAACTGTTATTATTTATTTGTTAATTATTTGATTTAGTATAAATATAAATTATTGTTTGTTTACTGTATGTATTATGTTTAGTTATTTTATTATATTATTTGTTTATGGTCTTATGGTGTAGTGACTAAAGGTGACTCCTCTCACAAAGATATGTTGGTTCAAATTTTGGCAAGTTCAAACTGATTAGGTGATATCTATAACTAAAAAAATATTGTTACAAACTAGTGTTAGACTCCCGCGCGTTGCGGCGCGCTAAGCCGTTAGAAAACTAATGTGCAAAACTAATGCGCACATGCAAATTTAACGTTCCGTTCTCAAAACCCGTACGTCATTACAATACATATAATTCGTTAAATATTTAAGTTATGTATCAAATATCTAATTCAACAAACATGTATGGTCCATTCAGTCATAGTTTTTAAGTTGCAACATAATCTGTAGTGAAAACCATTTTACAGTGTACTTTTTGTATTGTAATTTTGTTTCTATATCTATAGCCTTATTTATTCATTCTTTTATACAAAAGATAAAAGAGATAGGCATGTGCAATTGAGTTTATCCTAAGCATTGAGAATGGTTGGTTTTCAGTATTCATTTTTCTCTCACCTCTCTTTTCTTAGTTTCTTTACAGCAGTCCTCAACTTTAACACAAACACCACCAGCGCTACATTACATCACTGCCACCACGCATCCACACACACATACTTCCTCTCACCGTTTTCACTGATCTCAACAGTTTGTCTTCCCGGCGCCCCGGCGCGGCGGCCGTACTCGGATGTGGGTTCTGACCGACCACAAAAGACCCCTCTTAAAACCATTCATTCATGTATACATTCTCAGCTAAGATAAAGAGAGGGATGTGTGGTCTGCCGGCCACCTCACGACGACGCCGACAACACAACTCAACCATCTGTAAAATCCACCCCCTTTCCTTCCCCTATTATTTGTACTTTCCGATTCCGGTAACGACATAGCCAACCCTAACGTCCTCGCCGCTGTGCTCTGATTGCGATTGTCGTTGTCACCGTGTGAGGAGGGTTGTGTCGGAAATCGGCAGACCACTCCCTCTCTTTTTCTAGATCTATGATGAGTAATTGTGTAAATTAATATTTTGATAAGAGAATGGATATATATTATAGGGCATTAAGAGAGTATGAAATGTAAAGAAAAATTACAGATGTCAACAAAGTATGAACTACAAATAGCTACAATAACTGGAAGACACAGCCAACATATTCCAATTTAATATATATATTAATTAATACGTTTTTTAATGTGATGTAAATGTATTTTTTATATTAACCTTTTATTAAAAACAGTCAAAACAAATAATTTTTACGTAAAAATGTCTAACCTAGCTATTGTTAGCAACTTAAAATCGTTTTGTTGGTCATAGTACATCAACCGAAAAGAAAATGATTAATATATGTTTGGGTGTGTAAAAATTACATTGTGAATAGTTATTTAGTTGGGTGTTCTTTGCCGTTAAGTGTTGATGATTTAGGTGTTATTTGGCATTGTTTGTCGATTATTTAGGCGTTAACTTAATTTGTTAGAAACTTTATTGATTATTTTGGCGTTAATAGTTTATATTATATACTGCGTTAAGGTTTTAAGGCACATTTTTTCTAAGGGTCACTTTTGGATTGTTAAACATATCTTGGTATAATTATAACACAAATATCCAACTTACCTACATCTAATCATTCATTAGCTTGAAACTCAAGAACATGTGTTCAAAGTCAAGATTTAAAAGTCACTTTTACATGTAATTTAAAGAAAACACGGTTTGGCATTTGTTTATGTTAATAATAATAATAATAATAATAATAATAGTAATTAAATATGCATTAATAGGAATTGGTGGAAGGAACGAGGCACCAATAACACCATACCATTCCAATTTCCATGAAGTTGTGAGTTGTGACCCACCCGACCTTTCTTATAATCAAATTTAACATCCCACTACACACATTTCTCAATTAATCAGTCTTCATTATCGTTGACCAAAAGTCAACTCATCATTTTTAACTTTACTATATGTAACAAAACAATATTTAATTATTAACTTTGTTTTGTTGTGAACAGATTTAACTATTAACTCATCCATAAAACTAATATATAGTTTATTTGAAGCAATGCTTAATATACACATGGGTGACACGACCAAGAATACTTCAATACAAAATTACTACATGCAATTGAAGATGAATCCAAAAGCCACCAAAATTTAAACTATATACAATTCCGGGCACAGTGAAATGGAACGTGAAACGCGTATATATTGATTATTTTTAAATAACCGTGTCAACTTATCACTTATCAAAACTATATCAATTTTATAAAATATTTATAGATTACTTTTACTAACTTTACCCATGCAAAACAGAATTTCTTTTCTTCACATCATCATCATCATTATGCTCACTAAATCTCACTAATATCAAAGTTAAGGTAGGGTCTGAGAAGGATAAGATGTAGACAGCCTTATCTATCTACCCTATAGGAATAGAGAGGTGGTTTCCAATGAAAATTATAAAGACATTTTCATGCTTCTGTGATGTTGATTAGACATTTTCAACCGATGGTTTTTTTTAAGTCACAGATTGCATATGCCGATGAGAGAGAATGAGCGTTTGGTCCTTGGTAACGAACATTTCGAAGAAGATGAAAAAACGTGAGAGGAGAAGAGATAGAATATGAAGTGGTCCATGACTTTCGAAAAAGAATGTGATGGTTTTTGAGGGGCAAAGATAATGTAAAAAGATTTTGACTTTCCACATCAAAATCTCCTCCCATTGCTAATGATACTTTCAAGTCCTTGAAACAATTTGAAGAAAAGAAGTTTTGATGTCGAATATTAAATTAGGAAAGCAGTTTTCATGTATTTGACTAAAATGTCATAGTTTGGATCTAAATGAACTAAATGAAGTTGTTGATGTACTCTTTAGAGTTTTCACATTAAAGTTTAGATATATGACCATACAGTGTTCAATTTTCTTTATAATTCTAATACGCATCTTCCATGAAATATCCATGTTATAAATAACACTATTAAACATTTAAAAGTATTAATTATGTCGGTAGAAATCTGCTAACACCAAAATGAACTTTCATATAATTAAATTTTAAGAAAGAATGAAATAAATTATTAGCACGTACCCAAACAAAACCTCTACACGAAAAACACTATCTAACTTTCTACGTACAAATATTTGAACTCATACCATCTTTGTGGGAGCAGTAACCATACCACTAAATCGTTGGGTCATCACTCATGAGTTTATACTATTATACAAACAACTCGAACTGAATAACCATACCACTAAACCACTGCTAACATGTTTATTAATTTTTTTCGTTCAAGTTATATGTATTTCTATAATAGAGTAAATTGTCATTTTAGTCCCTGAGTTTTGACTAAAAATGTCACTTTAGTCAAATAGTTTTTTTTCTATCATTTTAGTCCCTGACTTTTATAATTTTTTGTCATTTTCATGGTGGTGGGGTGGGTGGGTGGTGACAGTGCAGACAGATGGTGGCGATGATAGAAGATTTTGATGAGATGGGTTGTGATAGAAGATTGTGATGGGATTAAGATGACAAAAAAAACTATTTAGGCTAAAATGTCAAGAAAAAAACTGTTTGAAATAAAATGACATTTTGTGTCAAATCTCAGATATTAAAATGAAAATTTACTCTTTATAATATTTACATTTAAAATTTTTAAGTTTTATTTTCCTACTTTCTATTAAGTTTTGGAGAAGGTGTATGGAAAGTCTTTCTCTATTTCGGGTGACTTTAACACACGCTTTCTTTGACAGTCATCTTGACATTACTTTCACTCCGGTTAATGATGTTGGTTACAGTGGGGACTGAGTAGAGACACACCTTTAATGGGCCGTATGGCCCAGTTCCCATTACGACAAACACTGGGCCCACCTGGCGATTTTAACGTGATGGACTGGTCATCACATCATAATGATTCCTTATAAACAGACTCAATTCAAAACATAAAACAAAAAGCCTCGAATTTTGCTTCTATCACGGACTTCCCCATTCCTTTAGTCGGTGGATTTCAATGGCTGTTGAAGCTTCGCATAGGTAAATTCTAATACATTTGTTCGTGGAGATCAGTGGGTCATGCATAGTAATTTTTCTGACGCACCTAAGACCCAATACTTTACTTTAAGTAGGATTGGTTTTTCTATCCAGAAAGAGGTTGCAGCGCTTGTTGTCTGTTTACCTGTCACTTTGTTGAAAAAGTTGATTTGTGTATTGATTTGCACCTTTGCATTTGATTTGTTGATATATTGTAATAATACGTTGATGAAATAAATTGTGTTTATGTAGGGAGATGTTTTATCAAGGTGATGCAAGTAGATTCGATAATCAAATTCATACTGCGTGTGGAAATAAGACGGATGAGATTATTCCTGGTTCCGGAATGACGGATTTGTTTCCGACGAATGTTTTCAAGGCGGAAAGCGGAGTTACACTCGCATCTAGCGGTCCGTTTTCGAGAAAACGGTTACGTGATTCATCATTCTTTGATCCGGATAAACAGCAGTTTGCCGCGTTTGAGTTTTTTAACGATGGTATCGCGTCGCAGATTTATCAACAACAATTGGAGATCGATCGTTTTGTTGCCCATCATGTAAGTATATGAACGTGTATATCAGATTAGAGTTTGTAGTATTGAGCCTACGGGCCCCATTGCCTTATATGATATACATCCCAAATAACATTTTATTATTTGTAAGTATATGGTTTTTTGTACATGTTTCTGTATTAAACTTGTAACGAATTACAGACGGAGAAGGTGAGAATACAAATCGAAGAAATGCAAAGGCGAAACGCGATGAGATTAACCGCAGCATACGAACTAATAAACAAAAGATTGAAAACAAAAGAAGACGAAATTCATAAAATCGTACAGATAAACCAATCGCTAGAAGAGAAGGTAAAATCCATGACAGTAGAGAACCAAATATGGCGAGAATTGGCTCAAACAAACGAAGCAACCGCAAACGCGTTACGAAACAATCTCCAACAAGTACTAGCAGATATTCATTTCCAACAACAAAACCATTTCAGAACCAGTGGCAATGATGAAGATGCTCAATCACAATGCGGAAGCAATTTCGATGAAGATGACGGCAGTAGTAGAGGAGAGAGAAAAGATGATAATGAAATTCAATGCTATAATGAAAATAGATCCGGTAGGTGGTGCCGAAAATGTGGGAAGGAAGAGTCATGCGTGTTGTTGCTACCTTGTAGGCATCTGTGCGTGTGTAGCCTGTGTGTCTCCTCCGTCAACAATTGCCCCGTCTGCAACTGTGTAAAGTCTGCCGGGGTTCAGGTTAACATGGGTTAATATTTGACTGATTTAATATTAATATCTTTTGGCTTTGGGATATGTAATTAAATTCTTTTTTTATTATTAGGAAAAAGGAAAATTTTAGTTGTTTTTTTTTGGTTACTTTCTCACGGCTTTTAATGAGTGAAGGGAGTAGAGCGTATTTTGTGGCATCATTACGTATCTCACACGGAGTCAGTCTCCCTTTTTTAGGGTGGTGACTGGTGAGTAAAAAGGTAAGTGGGTCCAGTTTATTATTTGTACCTTTTGATTGGGTAGATGTGCACAAGCTGAACGGGGTGGGTGTGGGCAATCATGCGGTGATTCCGTTTGCCGAGCGGCAACACCACCGCCATCACTAGCCAACCATACATTTTTCTTTAAAAAAAAAAATGGTTTGGGTGAAACTATCCACTGTGATTAAGTGTTTGAGGGGAGTTGACATAGACGAATTTGATTGGCTTTGGTGAGAGTTTACCACTCACCTATAGGGAAGCACCCCTCTCACCCTTAAGCAATTAAGCAAGTAGCCCTTGGTGCAATATGGAATAGAGAGGCCGGTGAGAAAAGGTTAAGAGATGGAGCTTAAGTATAAGCGAGCGTAGGATGTGAGAGAGTGTGTCGTCTGTGAAGAGGAGGATAGACATTAAGGCATACATCCACTTCCCGCTTGCCCATGGTCTAATAGATGGAGTCCCTCTCACCATTTGCTAAGTTTGAAAAGAAATCGAATTTATGGAGAGGTGTTATGGGTAGGGATGTTCAGAATTCGTTTCGAATTCAGTAAATTCGAAATTCGATAAATTCGATTCCATTATCAATAATTCGTTTCGATTATAAGAATTCGAATTCGATTCAATTCAAGTAAAGTCAAGTAAATCGAATACGAATTTATAATTTCAAATTCGATTCGATTTGAAATTCGAATAAAAATTATACATTTTATTAATTATTTTTATATATACGACATATATAACTTTTATTGGGCTATATATTATAAATTAATTTCAAAATTCATTACAAGTATTAAAATTACCCATTACCAAACCCACTACATGACCCATAACTCAAACCTAAGTAGCAAAATCTATCAATAGATTTCTAACCCTAAAAATATTGCAATATGGAGTCGTAATTCACGACTTCTCGTTTTGAATGTTAGACTTATGGTACTTTATTTGTAACTTTTTAATATGATATCGTGTTTTATGGCTTCTTTAAAATTTATGTTTCATTTTGATAGTTGTTTACATGTTTAAAAAAATTTGAATCAAATCGAAGTTATTCGAATTCGATTCGAATTTGAATTTTTAATCGAATACGAATTGGGTTTTTTTATTCGAATACGAATTCGAATCGAATTGGGTAGGTTTTAATCGAATTCGAATTCAAGGAAAAATAAAAATAATTCAAACATTTGAATAATTCAAAAATTCGATATTCGATTCGATGAACACCCCTAGTTAGGGGTATGCATAGGTCGGTTTGGTTGGGGTTTTACCATTAATCATAACCATAACTGTTTGTTCGGTTATGGGATTCTCTTAACCATAATCATAACCAAACTTCGGTTATGGTTAATCGGTTATGAAACCTGTTATGGTTTGGTTTTGATTAACTTTGAGCTAAAGTTCAAAAATAATAAACCAATTAGCCTACAAATTAAAATTAAACCACAATGTTGGATTTAGCTTTTTTTATAAGACAACCAAGACTACACTTTTTTTATTAAACTATCGATATGAAATCCCTTTTAATAAAGTATTTTTCAACAAAATGAAATAAAATAAATACTTAAGTCTTCGATGTGGGATGGTAAACAAAACCTCTACACGGTTAAGGTAAAAAATAAATCCATTATATACACTTAACATTATAAGTAAGGTTCGGTTTTGGGTATATCTGTTAACCAAAGATTCATAACCATAACCAATTGGTTGGTTAAGCAAAATTTCATAACCATAACTATCGGTTATCGGTTAAAATCGGTTCGGTTATGTTGGTTATGGTTTGATTATCGGTTATGGCAGTTAATTTGCTCACCCGTAGGTGGTGTGAGTCTAGCTAGGGCTATAAACGAATGGAATATTCAATGAACTGTTTGGCGAAAAGTTCGTTTGTGTTCGTTGGTTTAATTAATGAACGAACACGAACGTGAAATTTCATTCATTTACTTAAAAATATGAACAGAGGTCGTGTTCGTTCGTTTACGTTCATAAATGTTCAGTGACATGTTCATTTATGTTTTGTAATTCACTTGGGTTTTAAATTTTATATATTATTTAATCATACATTACAAAATCCAATTGATAAAATATATAATAAATATTAGTCTATTGTATATCACATACCTTTTAATAATTTAGGGTTCACAACCTTCACAAATCGCAGACTTCAGAAATTTCTCATCGCCACCTACATCGTAGACGTCGTCTTCTCAAGAACCACAGACTACTTCTCGATTTATCAATTAATTAATCATTGATCAATCAATATGAACTTTAGTTGCAAGATTGTTTTTTTTCGTTGATTATGAAACCTTGAATAAGAAGGGGAAGTTAATTAGGTTAGTATTTTCTGAACAGATCTACGTAATGTTTGTGATGATAGATGTCGATTTTACTCAAAATTCTTTTGTGCTTGAATATGCCCGTGAACACTTGTAAGTATTGGTTTGTGTTCATAAATGTTTGTTTGATTCCGTTTGTGTTCATAAATGTTTGTTTGATTTCATTTGTGTTCGATTTTGTTCGTTATAAATTTTTTAACAAATGAACACGTTCATTTCTTTAATGAATGGACACGAACTAGAAAATCTTGTTAGCCAAGTGTTCATGAATATTTCTTGAAACAATTTATTTTGTTAACAAAACGGATACAAACATGCAGCCTAAGAGTGACGTGGTGTTTGGCTTTATTGAACTAGTGTTTGATTTTCGGAATTTGTTAAAAAAGAAATTTAAATAATTTAAAAGATAACATGCATAGCATGAGATAAACGAGACAAAGGTATCTAGTTTTACATTGAGAGAAGCACTCAGGCTTCATAGATGAAATCAGATAAGAAGATGAGCTGAATTGTTACGACTTGAAATAGTATCGGTTCAGTTCTTTTCCGTATTGATACAATAGATGTAGCAATAAATATATGTTTTATATTGATTGAAAATCATAAAAATATATGTAAAAATAAATGATAAATTAAATATTATTAATAATTCTTAAAACAAATACCCAAAAGAAATTGGTTTACTATTCATGACAGTTCTTATTTAATATATTTTTTCTTATACTGTTATTATTATTATTATTATATTTAAGATATTTGATTTGATAATGATAATAATAATATCTAATAATAATACTCAATTAAATGATAAATTAAGTATTATTAAAAAATGAAAATAAATATTAAAAAAAATCCCATTTACCATGAGAGTTTCTATTTAATATATATAAATATCATGGTGGTGTTGGTAAACAATCAACCAAATTATAGAGATTTGATTTTTAAGGGTTGTGATTGTGATGTGCAACTTTTTTTTGAAAGGAAAACTTCAATAACAACACCGAACTTGAAAACCGGGACAGCCGAACAAAACAAAACTTATATATTCACAAATTTACACCAATCTCTTCAATCGAATTTGCCTTTCTTAGCTCTATACTTAAACCAAAAGAAAGAGACTATCATAACTTCGCTAAACACCTCTTCAACACTACTTCTTTTGCCATTAAACCTCAAATTGTTTCTAGTCTTCCATAAGGTCCAAGACGTTGTTATAACGATGCCATGAATAGCACTCCTTTCTGCCATCCTCCTAACCCTACCTTATAAATTTCTAAAAGATCTCTGAAGGAAAAATAAAGAACTTTGGAATTTTGCACCAAAAGCTAATTTTCTCCCAAACACCCATAGCTAACGGACATGCGAAGAAAATGTGTGCTACCGAATCCAAGTCTTCATTACAAAACTTACAACCGTTATCAATCACTACCATACCTCTATTTTCAAGCGCCTCAACCGTAGGAATTCGATTCATGTCAGCACGCCAAGCTAAAATATTGCATTTTTTTTTGGAACCCATTTGCTCCACTCCATCACGAAATGACTGCTGAAATCACGGCTCGACACGATGAGCTGTTTAACCGTTGCCACCGAAAAGCCCCTAGATCCGTTCCCCAGCCACTCCCACTTATCCGAACCATCCGATAAGTTGACTGACTCCAACACTAACCTCAACGATAACCATTCAGCCATTTCCTCGGGGGAGTCCAAGTTGTTCCTCCAAAGCCAAAGACCGGGACCTTCCAATCGATCTCTCACACTACAAGTTTTCACAATTTCCATTGAGTAAAGAGCAGGAAATCTATCTTTAAGGGGACGTCCAGCAACCACGGGTCCAACAAAAACAAAACATCATCTCCCCTCCTCACCACTCCCTTTAAAAGACTCCGCATATGGACGTTATCGAATAACGGACGATTGAGGACCGAAACAATATTATTCCAGGCCCCACCATATGCCTTTTTCACGGGAAGGAAATCCCATTCCGAGTTTCCGATGTGTATAGCGTTCACGACCTTGACCCAAAGACTACTTTGCTCATTTTTATACCTCCACCCCCACTTTGACAACAGGGCCGAGTTAACATCTTTGAGATGTTGAGCCCCCCTATCCCAGGCGACCCAATGAATCTTTTTCACCTTCGAATTTCCTCCCCACATAATTTTTTTGATGAGGGATTCCAAATCCTGAATCACCTTCACGGGAGCACGATACAAAGAGAAGTAATAACATGGGAGACTTTCAAGCACAGAACGGATTAAAGTGACTCTACCTCCGATCGAGAGGAGCGAAGCTTTCCAAAGAGAGAGGCTTTTTCAAAAACATCAAAAACCGGGCGCCAGTTAGACAACCGGTTCATATTCGAACCCACATTAAAGCCAAGAAACTTAAAAGGGAACGAACCCGCTTTACATCCAACAATACCAGCCATCTCATCAACTTCTCCTAGGTGCACACCAATTCCCAGCAAGTTCGACTTGCACAAGTTAATCCTGAGACCCGAGCAAACATGAAAACATTTCAGAATTCTAACCATATTAAGAATATTATCTTTGCTCCAAGCACCCATAATAATCGCGTCGTTGGCATAGAAAAGGTGCGAGACTGACGGGCCCCCGTTCGAGAGAGAAACTCCCTCAAAAATCCCCAAATTGCACGCTTTATTAATCATACACGTTAGAGCTTCCATAACAACAACGAAGAGGAAAGGATAAATAGGGTCTCCCTGCCTCATACCTTTATTACATTTAAACTCAGAGGTCGGAGAACCGTTAACCAGAACCGAAGCCCTAGCAGGGGACAAAACACCTTTAATCCACGAACACCACTTGCTGGAGAAACCCATTTGATCAAGAATATCCAACACAAAATTCCAGTTTATATTATCGTATGCCTTCTCAAAGTCGATCTTAAAAAAGAAAACCTTTTTCCTAGCTTTACGACTCCAATTCTGAATCTCGTTGATGATTAGCGGGCCATCCAAAATAAGGCGGCCACTAATAAAAGCAGACTGAGATGTCGAGATAACCGAATCCAGCACATTCTTGAGTCTACATGCCAAAATTTTCGACATAACCTTGTTGACGATTCCCACCAAACTGATGGGGCGGTAATCTTTCAACCCGATAGGGTCGATAACTTTGGGGATCAAAGCGATGAAAGAGGAACCACAACCCATGTTTATCACCCCGTTCGAAAAAAAATCTGCTTCAAAAAAACTCCCGAAAGTCTTGATGAATCGGAAGCTAATACCATCCGGGCCCGGGGCCCGATCATCACCGCAACTAAAAACTGCACTTTTAATCTCTTCAATGCTAAACTGAGCATCAAGAAATAACGACTCCTCACCCGTAATCATTCTTATATCGGACCAAACAAGCCGAGGGCGGCTGACCCATTCTTCAACGAACTTGGCTCTGAAAAAATTAAAAAGCTCCTTCTTAATAAGCGATGGTATCGACACCCAAGTACCATTAACAACCAAACCATGAGTTCGAGGATTTCCTACAATTAACCAAAGCATGAAAGAACTTAGAGTTTTCGTCACCATCCTTTGCCCACTTAATCCTCGACCTCTGTATCAAGTCACTGCTTTTCCGTTCTTCTTCCTCCTTTAGGATTTTCTTGCTTTCTATAAGGATCCACTCCTCTTCTTCAGTAAGGTTCCGAACTGCTAGGATATCCTCGATATTTTCGAGGTCCGACAAGGCCGCCGACACGTCTTCCGAGTTTTTCTTCAGCATCTCATATGTCCACTTCTTTAACTCAGCCCTGAGAAAGCCCATCTTTTTTAACAGACAAATATCAAGAGGGCCATTAACTCCGGGATCCTTGCTCAAGGCCGAAATAACGGTATCATAAAAACCCGGTTTATCATACCAAGAGTTGAAGATTCGGAACGGCTTGGGACCAAAATTAGTCAATTCCGTCTTTAAAATTATCGAACAGTGATCGGACAAAAACGTCGAAACCGCTTCAACATTCGCATCAGGCCAGACATTAAAAAAAACCCAAATTAACGAGGAATCTGTCGAGTTTACTTTGTTTCCTGCCATCAGAAGAAGAGAATGTGAATTTTGAGCCTCTCATGTTATACTCCATCAGCCCAGCATCAAAAATAAAATTATTAAAGTTTGTTGCACAAGACATTTTGAACGAGCAATTCTTCCTCTCCTCGCAAAATCTGACCGCGTTAAAATCGCCCCCACCACACATAACCCATCCGAAGCCGAGATAACCTGAATCAACTCCTCCCACAGAGCTTTTTTGGCCACAACACTCTGAGGAGCATACACATTTATAAAGCAAAAGGCCAAGCCACTTCCGACCAAATGACCTGAAACCTGGAGAAAATTTCTATTCTTGACCACATTGGAAAGCCGAAACACAGACAAGTCCCATACACTAATAAGCCCCCCGGACAACCCGACCGAATCGATGCTCTCAAAACCCAAAATTCTTGTTGCCCCAGTAACCCGCTATCACCTCTGCCTTCACCGAGACGGATTTCGTCTCTTGAAGAGCCAAAAAACTAACACCATGTTTAGATCTAAGAGATTTAACCCAACGCTGTTTCTCCAAACCCCCAATACCACGAGCATTAAACGAAAGGAAATTCATAATTCCACTCCATTGTTACCTGACAAACCGATAATTTTGCTGACCTGCTCCACATCTTGCCCAAAATTGATACCAACTTTAGCACCAATACTGATGATATTAACGACCTCCTCCTCAGCGCCCAATCGATGCCTCTGCTCATCTCCCTTCGAACCCTTGATTTGACCCTCGGGATCAGCCGAAACTCCATCCACAGGCTCCGATGAGGGAGCTCTTGTGTTAAGGTCCAGAGGAGTCAAACGGTCAGAGGTGAAACCGACAAAACCAAAGCCAGGTGAATTATTCTCCATAAGACCCCTAGATCTTTTTTTGGGCCGCAATTCTTCCGGAGAATTATTAACACTGGGATGGACATGGGCTCTCGATTTTCTTTGTCCCAAATTACACCTCCTCTTGGGCCGGCCCACCTTCTCTCCTGACCCACTCTTAAAACCTCCATCAAACATCAGCCCCACACCCTTAGATCCCAGCTGGACACCTTGAGAACCAAAAAGACTGCCTTCTCTCTCTTCATCAATTTTGTCAGTGCGAGACGAATTTTCCCCATGCACGAGAAGATGATCTGCATGGGAACTAGAACCGGTAATCACCGGCGACTTCTCGTCTTCCCATCGCCTCCCGCCCCCTCAGCTACCACGAACTCTTCATCACCCGACACCTGCATACCATCAACCGCCGGCTACTCCAATAACGAGGCACCCTCCGATTCTGATTTGAAAACCCGACTAAAACAATCTAGAACCCAGTCATCCGGGTCCTCCTCCATCCAGATTCTAAACGACTTATCCATCCACTTGACTGCAACTTCTTCATTAATCCTCCTCGGCTAACCAACGAGAACCCCTACCCTTGCAATGGACAAGTCATGATCTTCCTCGAACGACTTTGGCACAAAAAGGACCTACCCAAACGATTCTCCAACCTGGGATAGGACATCTCCATCGAAAAGATGTAAAGGAGTTCCACTAAGTTTCAACCAAGCAACCCGCTCAAGGGGAAGCGTTTGACCGTTCCACGGGTCCAGTTTGGAAAACCACAGGTTCCAAATGTCCTTCAGGACCATAAACCGTCTTAACGAATCTTCATCATGAAACGAATTAAGCAATGACAGGCCACCAAGGTATTGAAAATTGGTAACACTAATATTGGCAATTCTAAGAAGCTTGTCGAAATCAACCAAAGTCTCTAGATTCTTCGTTCTGCCTACTAGAGCCAACCCATACAGATTCTTAAACGCCCCCAATCTGTCAGGCCCACAATAACTCTCTCTTTCAACCTCTGATCAATCTCCTGTCTTCCGGCATGCAGCTCTTCAGGGCCACCCCCCAACTTGGACGACCCTACAACCTCTTTGTAGCTTCTAACATCTCTAATATTCAAAATACCTCCGTTGAAGCTCTGACCAGCTTGCCTGAGATTATTAACTGTGCCTTCCTTCTCGATATTAACTTCGGAGTTCTCCACTGCAAACCTTGCCACATTGATCTTCAGCTTATAATCACCCATCCTGACACCTCCTAGCCTCTTCAATAACTCCTGACTATCTCTTACTCCTTACTCCTGAGAACGAGACAAAACCAAACCTGTTGCCTTGTTTATCTCTTTTCCTTGCGACATACTTCCCGGAGATGTCCCCATAACATTCCAAACTCATCCTGAGTTCCCAAGGAGTACAACCTTCGAGAAGATTAGTGACGAAGAACTTGATGACGTTACCGGCCATAGGACCGAACCACAGCACACCGGCCGGAGCACGACTCGAGGAAGTGTTAACGGGATTCGAACCAGTCAAGCAAGACCAAAGAAGAGAAGATGCGACCGGTATCAGACCCGCTAAGCCAACCGGAGAAGAGCCAGCCGGAGTTGGACAAAGTTAGTTGATTGCAGACATTGTTTTTTCTTTGTGATGTGCACTTAAAGTCTTAAACTAAAGAAAATATGTCATCTAATGTTAATCAATGGTTAAACTCTTTAACAACAATAGTTACTCAGTTTGCTATTATTATGATTTAGTAACCGAATTTTACAATTCTTTCATTTATGCCATTAACTTTAATTATTTCTATAAAACTTTGCATGAATTGATGTTAAAGATATGAGACTTTCATAATTAAATAAAAATAACAAAGTTTAGACAAAAAGCATTCAAACTTAAGTATAATTTCATCCATTAAATTTCGTAACTCGCAGACCATTTTAACCTACTCGCAATTATACGGAAATGGCTATCATTATGCTAGAACCGTAAACCACTTAAAAGAGACTAATGCTACACTACAAAACATTTATGTAGTATTTATTTCATGGATTGTAATGAAATTAGAATTGAATGAGAATTCACGTAGAAAATGAAATTTGATTAGTAGTTTAGGTGTGTTTGTAGTGCAAAATGGAATGAAATTTGGATGGAATTAGAATGTAGATTCTCTTCCGTGTGTTGTTGTTCAATTCCAATTCATTTTCTTTTTGAAAGCAACAAAATATGAAGTGAAATTAACATTACAATTCCCTCAAGATTCCATTCCATTATGTGAAACTAAGGAGGCGTTTGGTTCGCGGAATATTTTGGAATTGGAATTTGTGTAGGAATTAGAATTTGAAGGAATTGGATTTGGAATTTAAACATTCCAATTGGAATTGAAAATTGTTGTAGTTGGAATCTCAATTCCATTTTTGTTGCGTTGTCAAATGAATTGGAATCCATCACCCCGTCACCCACAACCGCAAAACGGTTCGATTCGAAACAGTACGGGTCAAAACGGTTTGCGCCAGAACGGTTCGCACGGTTCGATTCAAAACGGTTCGCGGCGAAACAGTATGCACGGTTCAATTCGAACTGTTCGCGTCGAAACGGTTCGGGTCGAAACGATACGGGCCGAAACGGTTCGGGTCGAAACGGTACGGGCCGAAACGGTTCGCGTCGTAACGGTAAGGGTCGAAACGGTTCGCGTCGTAACGGTACGGGCCGAACGGTTCGCGCCGAAACGGTTCGCGTCGAAACGGTTCGCGTCGTAACGGTACGGGTCGAAACGGTTTGCGTCGTTACGGTACAGGTCGAAATGGTTCGCATCGAAATGGTACGGGTCGAAAGGGTTCGCGTCGAAACGGTTCGCGTCGAAATGGTACTCGTTGAAACGGTTCGCGTCGAAACGGTATGGGTCGAAACAGTTCAGATCAAAACGGTACGGTTTGAAATGGTGTGGGTCGAAACCGTCGAAGATTCCAATGAATTTTCTTTAATTCCATCACATATAGGAAGGATTTTGAATTCCTTTAGTTAAAGAAATTTAAAGGAATTCATGTCTAATTCCAATTCAAATTCCATTGTCAACCAAACACATGAAGATTGGAATTGAGATTCCAGTTCCATCAAATTCTGTTAACCAAACATCTTAAGAGAAGAAATTCAGATTTCAATTCCCTTAAATATCATTGAATTCCGGTGAACCGAACGCCCCCAACACTACCTTAGTGTCGCTTAAATAAATGATCAATTTTTTTATAGTTTATCAGTTTACTTTAAAGCATGTAAAATAGAATCTTACAAGTACTATAAAAGAAACAAATATTACTGCAAAGGTGATGGAAACGGGTGAGCATTGATTATATTATTGTCATGTCACGAGATGAGCACTTGGAAAATATCAGAGGTTGTCTTTTAATTAGTTAACTAATCAATTGATTAGTGTCTTTCACATTATAGTTAATCAATTGTTTGTTGCACATCTACTTTTCTCATTTATTGCAAACAAAATTAACCCGTTAAGTTTTTAGCATTTTTTTTGAACGGCAAATTTGAATCACTGACGGACCACTAGAGTATCATCGTGTCACGAGCGGAACCACCCGATCATATCCATCTTCACTAGGCATAATGTCTATACACCAAGTCAGGAGGAAACCTAATAAATATGAGAAAAACCCTCCTTGTGGGAATCGAACTCAGGACCTATCGGTCCCAAAGCCTTATCTCACTCCAGAATGCCACTAGGCTATAAAGCCATGGACAAGTTTTTAGCATTGTGATCGTAAATTTCGTATTTCTCATAAACCACGACTGTTAGGTGAGAAGAGACAAGATGCATTCCAAAAGATATACTCAAAATTTGGATAAACCACCTAACATATCAATTTTTAGTGCCTCCCTAACAATATTGTCTAATTAATAGGAATTTCTAAATAGACACGATTCTCAAATAAAATGGAAAAAGAATACAAACGAAAATCTTGAAAATTAGGGAAATATGTAATTATAGCGTTTAAATGAAGAAATTTGTGGCCTTAGAGATAGACAAACATTTGTCGGTTGTACAATAAAATTTAGTTCATTCAAGTGGCTTATGACTCATAGCATACTTGTCGGTTCATATAAACTAGCTCATTAAAAACTCAAGCGGGTTTGGCTTGAGCTCGTTGGATTGTATAAAAAAGTTATAAATAGCTCATTTCTTTGTATTTTGACAGTTTAAAATTGTTTTATTTAGTCTTATCCGTAACTTATTGTATCAAACTTTTATAAAAGAAACAAGCAAAATCATCAAAACTATGAAAGATAAGCGAACTTGTCGAGCCTTAGCTGACTCAAGTCATAGACGAGCCGAATACTAGCTCAATCCGTGATTCGGTTGAAATAGCATGTCAAGCTTGTTCGACTCTTGTTATTACTGTCTAATGGCTAGTTGAAACCCTAGTCGTAGCATTGGGCCCACCACATTCTACTCCGTGAATACAAAACTACATCCGCTAACTTTAAACGAATAAAAAATTGGATTATTATAAATTTATTTTTACAAACACATTCACCTTTCACCTATTGTTCCATGTGATAGTCCTCAAATATTTATATATGCTCTACATCACATACCGATGTGGACTAAACAAAGTTTTGTTCTATATTGATCATTAAAGTTAGTTGCACGAAATTATAAGTTAATAAGAAAACACCGAGGCTAATAGGTCAGTAAACGAATCTAACAAACATGAACGAAGGTATGTTTGTGTTCGTTCATTCAACATTAACCAAATATGAACAGAAACATATACTCAAACCGTTTTTTATGTTCATGCTCGTTCATTAAGAAAAAGGGTGTGCTCATGTTTATTCGTTTAAAACCTAAACGAACAGTTCACGAACATAAATAAACATACTTAAACGAGCATAATTGAACAAAAATACACGAACGCAAATCAATATAATTGAACAAACATAAAAAATGAAACAAATGAACATAATAAACGAAGATAAGCGAAAGTTTACGAACATAATTGAGCGAACAAAATGTGTTTATGATCATTCGTTCGTTAATTTATTAAAATAAACGAAATTCTCACCGAACTGTTTGTAAACGTTAGGTTCAGGTTTAAGGCGAAGACATCATATATGCAATCATAGGCTTCAACTTAAAACATTTAGCAAAGTTATAAGTAGCAAGTAAATGGCATGTTCATTTTGTAGAGGCAAAACCGGAAAAGTGTTTGGGTGGGCTTTAGCTCTTTAGGCCCAGCCCATACAATGTCATTAGTATACATTCTGTTAAGTTCCTAAACTTCTTTTATTAAAGAGCAAATTATAACTTTTGTTCAATTCGTTTAAGTTCCTAAACTTCTTCTACTAAAGAGCAAATTATTTTTTCTTTTGAACGGCAAATTCGGATCACTGACGGGCCACTGGAGTATCATCGTGCCACCAGCAGAACCACCCGATCATATCCATCTCCACTTAGGCATAATGCATATACACAAATTCAGGAGGAAACCCACTAAATATGGAAAACCCCCTTGTGGGAATCAAACCCAGGACCTATTAGTCTCAAAGCTTTATCCCACCACCAAGATGTCACTAGGCTATAAAGTCATGAGCATTAAAGAGCAAATTATAACTTTTGTTCAATTCGTTTAAGTTCCTAAACTTTTTTTCCCTTTATGACCGCTTTTGGTTTTTGTTTCTTACCATTTACACTTACTACGTTAGATTTTGCTATTACCGTTTATTTTAATTGATCAAAATACCTTTGTTATAAAAAATGAAAAGGAATTAAACTACTCATGACAGAGTCCTTCCCATTCTGCCAAACCCAAATTGAAGTTCATTTAATGCAGTTGGTGGTACTTGATAGTAGTCCAAATTTTGTTAGATATTTAGTTTAAGCGGAGAATGTTAGTTGTGGTCATTGATTTGAGTTTTGATGATAAGAAGACGGAACAGTGACGGACGTAGGAACTATTTCTGAGAGTGTGAACAAGGGATTCAACCACATTTTCAAGGAATTCGATCTAGATTTTTGCTTATACAATGCACTAACTTTTTTTAAGGAGCGCGCCTGTCCACCCAGGCCATAGCTTGGGTCCGCTCCCGAGACAGAATCGATTCTCTTCATGGTGATTACAGACAAGAAATGAAAATCACATAGGGTCAGAGACTAAGAAATTTAAAATTGAAGTCATAACTTTTGCCAAACACTCGGAACCAAACTACTTTTCTCTAACTAAAGTGACTAGGTTAATAATTTATATTTACAAATCATAAAACTATATTTTGTTATAAGATATGATTGAAATTACGGATAAGTTACATATTTAAAATAAACAAGAGAAACAAGAAAAAGATCTTATGCTGAATAAATTTTGATACATGACACAACCAATTATGTAACTATTAGCTATAGATACTTGTTGGTAAGATTGTGATTATAGACTTTAAACAATAAGATTGTAATTATAGACTTTAAACAATAAATAAAGGATCTTGCTAATTAAACACGCTCCACCTTATTTTCACACACCAAAGCGTCTCGCTTTGGCCAAAGCGGGGCGTTTAGGGTAACTTTACAAGACAAAAGGTGAAGTGACTGATGTCTAAGTGACATAAAGGTGATACGAGGTTTGACCAGGTACGATGTTGTCCCGTGAACCCTAAGTGGCGCGCTTTGGGCAAAGCGCATCGCTTCGACCCCAAATGTTTGCCTTTAAAGCTTGTCCGGCAGAAGAGTTAATGCATTCGATTTCTAAAACTCATTATATTGTTTCTAGACATACGGAGGGTTTTCTGTTTTACTTGTGTTTCTTCAAAATAACACACGGTTATGTTGTATTAGTGCAGAGGGTTCAAAAACGATGTCGTGGTTAAGCAACTATCTTTCCGATGAATATTCTAACGAGTCAGTTGTTCCTGATTCTTACAAGGGGACCGCTATTTCTGACTCGTATGAGAAACCGGTCTTGTCCAACTTGAGGGAGGAGAAGGTTGTATCTGGCATTTGTTATCGGGATAACACGGTGGAGCTGGATTTGAATATCCTTGTGGAGGACCCGTACGCACAACAAGGTTATTCGAATTACGAATACAGAGGCGAAGCGTATCCTCAGGCTGAATATTCGTACGGTCTTCCAAACTATCCCGACTTCGGTTACGGTTGTGAGCAGAGCTTTGAACATCAAGTCTATTCGGAACTGGGTGACGATGGTGAGCAGGAGGATGTGTCAGTTGACGAGGAAGGCTGTTACCCGGTTACATTTTCGTTTGATACAACGCAGAAGTTTTCGTCACGTAAAGAGTTGGTGCGTTGGATACAACGATGTCGTTTGTTACCCGGTTACCTCATTGTGATCAAGAGGTTGAATAAAAGAGGAGAGAATTACAAGATTTGGTTTCAATGCACTCTTGGTGGGGAGCATAAGAGTATAGCTACACAGAGGAAAACGGGTAGCAAGAAAAGGCTGCCCGTTCGAGATGGTCGAGTTTTCGGAATCAAACGGAAGTGTTTGGAGGATCGAGGTGACGAAGGCGAAGCACAACCACACTCCTATCAAAAACCTAGAAGGTCACGCGTATGCGAGAAGGCTTTCTTCGGATGATAAAAGAATGGTTGAGCAGCTGGCGGAGCAAGATATTCCCAACCGCGGTATCTGGCGAACGCTGACGAAAAACAATCCGGATAGAAAGCTTATTCTGAAAGATATACACAACGCTGTTCAGAAGATCAATGTCAGAAAAAATGTCGGTAAGTCTCCGATGCAAAAACTTGAAAACATTCTTCGCGAAAAAGGTTACACTTATTACATGCGCACGAATGAGATATCAAACGCAGTTGAAGATGTCTTCTTTGTTCACAAAAAATCATTCACTATGTGGTATGCCTTCCCGCATGTGCTAATGATTGACGCCACCTACAAAACGAACATGTACAACCTGCCGTTTGTTCAGGTCGTAGGCATGACGTCGACAAACAAATCGTTTACGGCTGCTGGTGCAGTAATTTCCACTGAGAAGTTAGAGAACTACCTATGGGTGCTGTAGAGGATCAAGTCTATGTTGGTAGGCTGGAGCCGCGCGTGATTTTAACAGATAGGGAGTTGCGCTAATTAACGCGTGTTAACATGTTTTTCAAAAGCGCAGAAATATCTTTGTCGGTTCCATATTCAACAAAATATTAACAAGAATAGCAAGACGAAATTCTCTGACAAGCAGTGGAAAGAAATCATACTTCATTTTGGACATTGTGCGAGTCTACGACCGAGGAAATATACAAGTATACTTGGAAAACCTTGAAGCACAGCTGAAAGAAGATGGTCGTGAACGTGAGTATTTCTTACATAATTATGTTCAACCGACTATTTACGTTTTTATATAATAACAAAAACTCACTATTTATGTTTTTTAATTTCAGAGGTTTTTGATTATTTGAGGAAATCCTGGTTGGATCCATACCGTGAAAAGTTTGTATCTTGCTGGACTAACAAAACTATTAACTTTCACCAAACTACGACCAACAGGGTTGAGGGCATGCATGCAAGACTAAAAAGTCACTTTCCAAGTCATCACAAACACCTGGATAAACTTGTATTGTATGTTGATCATGTTGTTCACATATAATACGCCGAGATTAGAAGTAGCTTTGAAACAAGCCTCCGAAAAGTGATGAACCACCACAAGGATCATCCCATGCTTGAAAATATTCTCAGAAAGGTTTCAATATTTGTCATTGAGCTTTTGAATATGGAGCTAAAACGTAAGGAAGACGGGTTGAGAGCCTACGGTTCAAGCTGTGGTTGCCAACTTTTTACCAGTTGTGGTTTGCCATGTGCATGTCGCTTGGAAAAGTTGGAAAATAACGGTAATTAATATTTTTGCCATTTGCCGGTATGATTATGCCACCAAATTTTTGTTTCCGTCCACAGGTCAACAAATCTGTATCAATTCGATAGACGTGTTCTGGAAGAAGCTTGACTTCAAGCCGACAAGGAATAAGATAGAGGATATCGATGTAGACGCATAATTTGAAAAATTGAAACAACAGATCGATCCAACACCTCCTCAAGTAAAAAGGAGCTTCTTTGAAAAGTTTCAGCAAATCCTCAATCCAGGCAACAGTAATAAAAAACCTCCTGTTGTTTTGAAGAAAACTCGCGGTCGCCCAACATTGAAAACGCAGGAACAAAGAAAGGTTGAAGCTGCTAGAAAAACTCGTATATTCCGTCAGAAGAAACTTGCCTCGAGGCCTCAGACGACCTCCCCCATCACAGATCATACGTATCATCCCAAGACTCTGGAAGACAAAAGAAAACCCAACCGCTGAAGATGATTAAGCTCGGTCCTAAGACGGATATAGCGATCCACAACTACGCATCTCAGATTCCTGAAGTGATCCATCCATACATCATGAGAATAAAGGACGTGAGACCAGATGGTCATTGTGGGTTTCGATTGGTAGCTGTTGGGTTAGGAATGAAACAATCAAAGTATTTGACTATCCGGAAACAACTTATAATGGAGTTACGTATGAATGAATCCCTTTGGAGGCAGGTTTTCGATCCGGAAAACATAGGACATTATGATGCGCTAGTCAGACGGATCGATTTCGAAGGGGTGGGATGAGCAGGTACCAAAATTTACATGACAATGCATGAGACGAGGTTTCTTATTGCCCAACGATACGGTGTGATTGTTCACACCTTCGACAATCGTGGGAACGATACAATTTTCCCTCTATTGGGGGGCCAGATGAATCCGAGCAACCTCACCAGGTGGTTGCAGTTGTGTTCGTCGACGGTGGGCAGTTCATCCATGTAGAGCTTGGAGGATGGTATCTAATGCCACCCCCAAAGAAGCTCTTTTTCACTTGAGGAGGTGTTAGACGAGCAGGTACCGAAAATTACATGACAATGCATGAGACGAGGTTTCTTATTGCCCAACGATACGGTGTGATTGTTCACACCTTCGACAATCGTGGGAACGATACAAATATCCCACTATTGGGCGGGCCAGACGAATCCGAGCAACCTCACCAGGTGGTTGCAGTTGTGTTCGTTGACGGTGGGCATTTCATCCATGTAGAGCTTGGAGGATGGTATCCAATGTCACCCCCAAACCCCCCAGTGGACAGCGAACAGATCAGAGAGCGCAACAACTTGGCATACATTATATAGGGATCAGATCAGCACGTACGAAATGTTTACGTACAAACCCTCGGACCTTAATGTAACGCCATATGTTCAAGATGTATTTTAAATGGGTGTAACAATAATCATGTTAATTCATTTATAATCCAAGAGTACGTTTATGTTTGTTTAATTACATGCGTTGAAAATGAAATCAATAATACGTGATATAACCGAATGTCTCCGACACGAACTGTACGACTAACATACGCGACAAAACCGAATAATACAGATTGTAAACGTTATAATACAACTTTTAACGACAAAATACGATAAGCACTGATCGGTATGGTGCGAATACATGCAATACCGCACGTCGGACTACAAGTGAAATCAAAAAAGAATCACACGAAATCATGAATACAGCACCCGAGATGACCGAACTTATCCGGAATTTGACGTATAGACCATAAACTCCCCAAAAATAGATGAAATGGAAAAGTACGTCACGTTACGACATGTATAGGTATGTTTTTGAATTAAACCTAAATTAAAAAAAATAAAAAAAAAGCCAAAAGCGCCCCGCTTTGACCTAAGTGGGGCGTTTTGGTTTAAAAATTTTCAATTTTAACCCAAAACGCAGGCGTTTGGGGTTAAAAATAAAAATTTTTAAACCAAAACGCCACGTTTTAGCCTAAGCGTGGCGTTTTGGTCCCACTCTTTAAACCAAAGCACAGCAGCTCACCCCCAAACTCACAAAAATTCAAAAAACACACACTCAAGGTGCGATTTACACACAATTGGCTCGTTTGATCTCGTTTGAAGGCCATTTACGACGATTCGAGTCTCGTTAGGTAATATCCTTACTACCCTATGCATACAAACCCTTAATTTCATCTTAATGTTGATTATTGATTCGGTTTGGATGTGATTTGGCGACCTGGTGTCACTGTTGTAAAAAACAACCAGGCAAAGCGCGGCGCTGGCCCAAAGCGCCCCGCTTTGCTATCTTTTTTTTTCTTAATTATTAGTTAAATTTATTAATTGTTTGTTTATTGTTTAGTTATTATTGTTATTAATAATTGTTTAATAATAGTTTAGTTATTATAATAGTTATTTGTTTATTATTAGTTATTATTGTTATTAATAATTGTTTAATAGTTTAGTTATTATTAATAGTTATTTGTTTATTATTTGTTATTGTTATTAATAATTGTTTAATAATAGTTTAGTTATTTTTATTAATTTTTTGTTTATTGTTTAATTATTATTAATAGTTATTATTATTTGTTTATTAATTGTTATTGTTAATAATTTTTGTTAATAATAGTTTAGTTATTTTTATTAATTGTTTGTTTATTATTATTAATATTTGTTGTTATTAATATTTCTATATTAATGATTGTTAAAAAGCAGATATGGATATGGATGATTTGGATATTGACATGGACATGGATGCGGGTTTGGATGATCAAGTCGCCGATCCAACCCCGAACCACCCGTATCTCGCGTTCCCGGCAGATGACGATAGGCATGAGAGGTGCGCGAACTTGCACGTCATGTCGGTAGGGGCGCATGTCGGGATTGACTGGGGCTTGTTGGAGACAGTCAAGGAGGCCGCTAGGGAGAGGGAGATTATAGGGTTGGATTCCCCATGGGCGCGCTTGTTCCAGGGGGCGGCGGTGGACTGTACCGTGAGCTTACGGTCGAGTTTATCGCATCATTCGTATTCCAGCCGCATCCAGCGGATTACGTGGAGGACCCGGCCCATCCTCAGCACGAGGTGTCACACCCCAACCGATGGCGGAAACATCGGGATGAGACGAAAACTAGATTGCAAGAGGCTTCATAATGCTAATTGTGTCAAGTGTTTAATAATTACCTTTTTACATAGTTTAAATCAAATAATACAAAATTTAGATCCCGACACGTAACAAATATAATTTCATTTCATTGATAACGATTTAATACAAGATATTGAAACGAAATACATGTTTGAAACAAATACAATACAATAAGTATTTAAAGTTTAAATGCGTTTCTAGGCAATCCTAATAGATTCCACGTGTCATCAAAATTCCTGCAACATGTATTAAAAGCATAGATCAATACAAAAGTTTTGGCGAGCATACAAGTTTGAAATTAATTATAAGTATAAAAGTTGGTTTTGATTGTGAAAAGTATATATTCAAGTCGAATCGCATGAATATGTAGACCACTTTCGCATAACAATAGCATATAATCGAATTCCTTAACTAGCATGCATAGTATTCTATGCATAACGATATCATGAGAATACAAGTCAAAACTAATAAGCATAAACAAACTCAAGCATAACAAGTAGCATGTATAGACGAGTTTAAACTAACACATATAACTCACATAAGCGTTACTGATGGCACATTTGGTATTATGAACACATTTAATTTTGTTTAAAATGAATTTTGTAATTTATACATTTTGCACCCCAAAATGCATTAAAGTGTAAAAAGGAGGTCGAGTATGCTCACAGTTTTGCAAAGCTTCCTTTGGTGATTCCGTGAAGAGTTGGAGGTTGGAGCTTCAAGCTTCCTTTAAAACACTTAGTGTTTTCTTTTAGAACTCTTAGAGTTCTCTTCCTTGCTTGGAAGATTTGAGAGAAGTAGAGAGGTTGAGAGAATAATGGTTGGAACACTTAGTATCTTTTTAAAATTCTTAGAATTCTTGATTTAGAGATATTGAGAGAATTAGAGAGATGGAGAGAAGAATGGTGTGAATAAAATGGTAGAAGGAGGTTGGTATTTATAGGTAGAGAAAGTGGAAAAAGGGTGAAATATGATTGGTTAGAAAAGGTGGAAGATGAATGAAAAGATTATTGGTGGAGAAAGGAGGTGGAAAAGGGTGAAATATGATTGGTTAAAAAATATGGAAGAGTATTGAAAAGATGATTGGTGGAGAAAGGAGGTGGAAAAGGGTGAAATATGATTGGTTAAAGAAGGTGAAAGAGGATTGATGAGGTGGAAAGACGATTGGTATATTTCTTGGTATTTCTTGAGTATATATTATGTAATTGAGTATATATAAAAAAGTATAAAAGTATAATTCAAGTATTGAGGATGTGCGTATAAGTATTTATACGTATAATTGTGTCGGTTTGCGTATAAATACGTATTTAAATGATCGGTCGTGTGATTAATGAATATGTAATAAGAGATATATGCATATATATATATATATATATATATATATATATATTATGAGTAACGCCTCGAATTACGATATAAAAAATAAGGATACTAAAATACGAGGCGTTACAGTCTCCCCTAATTTAAGAAATTTCGTCCCGAATTTATTCAAGAGGAAGTCTTTAGGAAAAAAGAAGATGGTATTTCGTAGTATGTGTGGGTAGTAGACGAGTATTAGGTCTTGAGCGATCAAAGTTTGTATTCAATAGTAGAGAACCACCGAATTTCTCATGGCACGTTTTTACGAAAGTTCGGTAATATGGTAGGAACACTTATATATAGGAAGTACCGGCGGCGTATCCACCATGTTCATACCATATTACGTTCGTTTCGCTAATCGATGCCATGTTACGTTCCGTGTCACGATCAGGGTTTATTAGCATATTACGAGTGAGAATGATAGCGTATATGGAGTCTCAAGTATATAAGTATAATTGCATTTAAGTATGAGAGAGGGTATAGTGTATAAGTATGAGTATAAGTGTAAGTGTACGTATATGCGCATTCGTGTACAATACAAATGATATATTTTAGTTAACCAAGATTAACGGATTACTGGCATGTGAATAAACAGGTCAAACCATCGTGTACCGCAATGTAGACTACCCATCATCGTTAAAACGAAGAGGGTGTAAAATAGTTTACTTAACATGACCTCAAGAATACGGGCGGGCGCCACTCCTATAGGGCTACACAGGCGCTATACATGTTAAGGTGTGGCTTGATCAAAGTTATGACGAGTCTACCACATAAACATATGAAATAACAAGTCAAACCATCGTGTACGCAATGTTGACTAGTCAATATTGTCGAAACATAGTGTAAAATAATTTACTTAGTATGAAATAGTTTACTTAACATGACCCCAAGTCTCAAGGGCGGTGCGCTACTCCTATAGCACTATACATGTTAAGGTGTGGTTTTATAACGAGTTTATCACATATAATGTTCCAGTAATCCCAAATCAAGTATGATGTTTAGTATGCACCTATAGAATCGATTTAGTATAAATGCGAAGTTTGTCGTGCATAAATTCGATTTTAGTATAGTGTGACATTGAAAAAAATGAAGGAATAAGAATTATATAGCATAAAATGTAAGATAGCATAAAAGAGAGGCTTGTTAAAATGTTGGAGTGTTTCAGTTTTAGAAACTTCGACTATTCCAAAGTGACTCATAAGTCCTTTCGAATTAGGGAGACATGATTTGGCCTAATAGGTATAATACTCTCGTCGCCAAGCGATTAACAGTACTTTACCCTTCCAGTTAGTACATGTCCCTAATTTGAAAAATACGAAACTTTGGCGAGATTGAAAATTGAGGAGCGGAACCAGTCATCAAGGTGTGGATGTCAATCCTGGCTTGAAAATTTCGTCCCCAAATTGTGGTTTATTGAACGTATCAAGATATAATCTCGAATCGTCAATAAGCATCCACTAGATTATGAAATGAAACTCCCATCAAGATATGGATATCACTCCTGACTTGATGGTGAATTTCGTGCGAAATAACATGTAAAACGGATTGAAACTCGTCACCAATGGCGGGAATCACCCCTGTATTGATGAGTTATTTCGATTGTGGAACAAGAATATACTCAAAAGCGTGTGTTGTGTTTCATATCTTAGGAAAGACATATTGTAAGTTTTAAAATCAAAGTGGGAGAGGAGAAGCACAGTAGACAGAATAATAATTTAGATAATCATAAAAAATGGTCAAGAGTATGGTACTAACTATAGACTAGGTCGAACATGACAATTCTACCTAATTCCCTATAGTTATGGCTCTGATACCAATCTGTCACACCCCAACCGATGGCGGAAACATCGGGATGAGACGAAAACTAGATTGCAAGAGGCTTCATAACGCTAATTGTGTCAAGTGTTTAATAATTACCTTTTTACATAGTTTAAATCAAATAATACAAAATTTAGATCCCGACACGTAACAAATATAATTTCATTTCATTGATAACGATTTAATACAAGATATTGAAACGAAATACATGTTTGAAACAAATACAATACAATAAGTATTTAAAGTTTAAATGCGTTTCTAGGCAATCCTAATAGATTCCACGTGTCATCAAAATTCCTGCAACATGTATTAAAAGCATAGATCAATACAAAAGTATTGGCGAATATACAAGTTTGAAATTAATTATAAGTATAAAAGTTGGTTTTGATTGTGACAAGTATATATTCAAGTCGAATCGCACGAATATGTAGACCACTTTCGCATAACAACAGCATATAATCGAATTCCTTAACTAGCATGCATAGTATTCTAAGCATAACGATATCATGAGAATACAAGTCAAAACTCATAAGCATAAACAAACTCAAGCATAACAAGTAGCATGCATAGATGAGTTTAAACTAACACATATAACTCACATAAGCGTAACTGATGGCACATTTGGTATTGTGAACACATTTAATTTTGTTTAAAATAAATTTTGTAATTTATACATATTGCACCCCAAAATACATTAAAGTGTAAAAAGGGGTCGAGTATGCTCACAGTTTTGCAAAGCTTCCTTTGGTGATTCCGTGAAGAGTTGGAGGTTGGAGCTTCAAGCTTCCTTTAAAACACTTAGTGTTTTCTTTTAGAACTCTTAGAGTTCTCTTCCTTGCTTGGAAGATTTGAGAGAAGTAGAGACGTTGAGAGAATAATGGTTGGAACACTTAGTATCCTTTTAAAATTCTTAGAATTCGTGATTTAGAGATATTGGGAGAATTAGTGAGATGGAGAGAAGAATGGTGTGAATAAAATGGTAGAAGGAGGTTGGTATTTATAGGTAGAGAAAGTGGAAAAGGGTGAAATATGATTGGTTAGAAAAGGTGGAAGAGGATTGAAAAGATGATTGGTGGAGAAAGGAGGTGGAAAAGGGTGAAATATGATTGGTTAAAAAATGTGGAAGAGGATTGAAAAGATGATTAGTGGAGAAAGGAGGTGGAAAAGGGTGAAATATGATTGGTTAAAGAAGGTGAAAGACCATTGATGAGGTGGAAAGAAAAGATGATTGGTATATTAATTAAGTATATATTATGTAATTGAGTATATATAAAAAAGTATAAAGTATAATTCAAGTATTGAGGATGTGCGTATAAGTATTTATACGTATAATTGTGTCGGTTTGCGTATAAATACGTATTTAAATGATCGGTCGTGTGATTAATGAATATTTAATAAGAGATATATGCATATATATATATATATATATATATATATATATATATATATATATATATATTATGATTAACGCCTCGAGTTACGATATAAAAAAATAAGGATACTAAAATACGAGGCGTTACACGAGGTTACCTTCCGCCTCGCCAACCAGGAGTTTGAGATGAGTCTTAGGCAGTTCGTCGTCCATGCATGTTTGTACACCGACCCTGAGCTTGATACAGATTTATATACGCAGGGGGTTAGAGCCTTGGACATGCAGACTCTTATTAGTTTATGGAGGCTTATGTGAGGGCTCCCTTTGGGAAATCCTCGCAAAAGGTCTCCACCATCAGAGACCCCCTGTACAGATACCGGCATCGCATTATTGCGTCCTCGATCGTGCCCGGTTTCACAGCCGGGACAAGGTCAACAAGGGGGGACCTTTTTTCATGTACTGCCTGCTACGGCATCACCCGTGCGCGCTGGCTCACTGCTTGGCGGAGTACTATGCTTCTGCTTATCATAAGCAGGAGCGCGACAGGCTTTTTGGCGGCTGCTACGTCACCGTCATCGCCCGATCTTTAGGGCTCGTGCCCGAGAGTGATCCGCTTCTGGCCCCGCCCATTCCGTCGACTACATTAGGTCGGGCGTCAGCGTCGTCCATGGGCATACTGCACCCGTTTGATGTTGGCTACCGGTTTCGGTGCCGCGATGGGGTTGTTTGAGTGCCGGAGCCGCCGTTGCTGGAGGTGATCCCCGTCGTTATCGAGATCAGGGAGGGCATACTGGCGCCTCCGGATGTTCAGGCGGCGGCTTACCTGGCTTAGCTTGAGGCTCCGGGTCTGCCACCGCCTCAGGATGACCAGCCACCGCCGCAGCCACCGCCTCACGATCAGGAGCAGCAGCCTCAGGGTGACCCGCCACCACCGCCTCCAGACCCGCCGCAGTACCCACAGCACGTCATCGCCGACCTGCCTCCAGCTGCGCAGGCAGTGGCGAGGGACTTCGACAGGCGTCTCCGACGGTCTGAGCGATAACAGGCGTGGATTATCCAGACGCTCACGGCTATCAGTGCACATTTGGGACTGCCGGAGATTCCACTGCTACCGTCTCCACCGCCGGAGGATCAGCCGGAGGATCAGTAGATTTACTTTGTATTGTTTTTTTCCTGTATTAGACATTTTGTTTTGATTTGTATGTACAAACCGACTTTTTATGTATATATACAGTTGATCTTTTATGTATGCTTGTGTGGATTGTTTGCGCTTATTTCATACGTCTCATTCGCGACATATCGTACGGTGTTTTAATTAAACATGTTCGTGTAATTCATTAAAAATTAAATCGGATAACATTTAAACAAACAACTTTAAATTATATACGTTTGTAAGAAATAAAACGATTGAATGCGCTTATTTCATACGTCTCGTTCGCGACATATCTTACGGTGTTTTAATTAAATATGTTCGGGTAATTTATTAAAATAAAATGGAATAACATTTATAAAAACAACTTTAAATAATATACTTTTGTAAGAAATAAAACAACTTTGTAATATAAATGTTTTGTAAACATAAAACAGAAATCAATAACTTTTCAAAAAAATAACACAACCAAATACAACAAAAACAATCAACTAACAACCCATTTTTCACCAAAACCTAACCCATTCCATCAAATTAAGTCTGGCAGCACAAAGCGTCCCGTTTTAATCATAGCGGGGCATTTACTAGGGTCAACGGACAAGGACTGACAGGCTCAGTCTTTGTCTGTTGACTTTACATTGAAACGCCTCGCTTTGCCCATAGCGAGACGCTTTGATGTGTGTATATAGATTTTGTTCGTGTGTGAATAAATCAGGCCTAAATAAAACTAACATGAGATCTTGTTATACGTGAGTATTGATCAATCACATCAACATTGACAAAACCACTTAATCTTTATGTTCCTTTCCATCTTTACTTTTACATAAATACAAAACCAACTATTTTGACAAGATCCCCCATAAAAAAAACCAAAACTAATTAAAACATGATAATATTCAATAAATAAAGCAAAATTACTTTTTGCCAAAAAAAAAAAACTAGTGCCAAAATGATGTATGCAAAACATGGTATAGTTCAGTTGGATATAAGGTTTTTCATTAAATGGGTTCTTTTGAGGAGGTCTCAGGTTTAGTTTCTACTAAGTGCAAATTATGTAAATATAGAAGAGTACCTCTGAAAGAGATTCGAACTTAGATTGAGTAGTTTAAACAGCATATGCTGGTTTAGCTGGAAATCCAGTTGATCTACGGTTTAAAAAAATGATTTATGCATGGATGCAAGAGCAACACTCCCAATCAAGGGGCATATTTGGTAATATATATTTATATACACTAACAAACAAAATCATGTGTCCCCCCAACCACCTCTATTTGTATGCAACTCATATGGCCGTTGAAGCTTGCTCATCCAGCCAGCCCTCCTTCAATATTCTTATTAGCAACCACACGATGATGATTGACGCCATAACAACGGCAGATGCTGTTATTCCGATGTATCACACCGTTTTCGCTAATCCAGAAAGTGACCTAACTTATAGTCTTCCAGTTTCTAGAAAGCGATCTAGAGATTTTTATTCTGGCGATCTCAACGGAAACTGGAATCCGGTTGACAGTTGCACCACGTACTCGTATCTCAGAGAAGATATTTCGTCTCAGATTCAGCAACAACAGTTTGAGATTGATCAGTTTGTTGCTCGTCATGTAATAATCTCATCTCTATTATTGAGTTATTGCAATTTGTCGGTTTAAATGTTGAATTACAGTTTGTTTTTCAAGGGTTGTTTTCTGAAGAGTTAAATGCCATTTTAGTCCATGCGGGTTGGGTCATTTGATAGTTTAGTCTAAATATTTTATTTTAGTCCTCTGGTTAACTTCATCCATTTTTTCTGTTAACAAGAAGGGTAATTCGGTCATTTTATACGGCCGAATTGCCCTTCTAGCTAAATTACATATAAAATGACTGAATTTTTATTCTCGTTAACAGACAAAATGGATAATGTTAATTCACTGGACTAAAATGGCAACGATGAAACCTTTTTGGACCCAATGCGAAAAATGAAACCTTTGTACTGAACTGACAAATGACCTAAACCACATGGACTAAAAAAAGCGTTTAACTCTTTTCTGAATTTTATTAAGTTGATCAATTAGTCACTCTGCAGGGAGTGGGCGTCGTCCCTTGGCGTGGGAATTATGCCTGGTGTGGGGGGTTGGGTGACATGGTTGGCTAGGTGAAAATTTTAAATAGTTTAAAAAAAAAAAATCCACATGGCTGGCCACGGCGCCCCACACCCGAAGTTTTCAAGAAATGTCTCATGGTCCCCACCTCGGTCACTTATCGACCCAAGGTCCCAACCCAAGCCCCCGCACCCCGCAGTCTGAGAATCATTCAGTTATAATGACAGCTGATGTCATCGCTATTATTGCGATTTGTCGATTTTAATAAATTTTGTTATGTTGTTGAATGATTCAGAACGAGAAAGTAAGACGTGAAATCGAACAGAAACGACGGAGAAATTCGATGAAACTGATATCAGCAATGGAGGAAGGTGTAACACATAGATTAAGAGCAAAAGAAGAAGAAATTGCAAACATGAGGAAGATAAATCACGCGTTAGAAGATAAAGTAAAATCTCTGTGTATAGAAAACCAGATCTGGCGTGAATTAGCGCAAACAAACGAAGCAACAGCGAACGCGTTACGTAACAATCTGAAGCAAGTTCTGGATCAGGTTGTTCACGGCGGTTACGGACGGTATAACACTACGGCCGGAGAAGAATCCGTCGCTACCATGGCGGTTGTTGACGATGCTCTTTCGTGTTGCGAAAGTAATAATGAGAACGAGCTCATGTTAGCGGAGCAGGATAGCGGTAACAGTAACGGTAACGGTATCAGGTTGTGCAAAAGGTGTGGTGAAGCGGAGTCATGTGTGTTGCTGCTTCCTTGTAGGCATCTATGCCTTTGTACAGTATGTGTTTCTTGTGTTGATATTTGCCCTATTTGTAAATCTGCTAAGAACATTAGTGTTCATGTTCAATTGTCATGATCCCATTATTTCTTTATTCTTTCTAAACATCTTCTCTTCATTTGAGTATTAGAAACAAAACCATGATTATGCATGACTCTTTGTTTATGATTTATATCGTTAATTTTGTTATAACGTCCAATAACAAAGTACGACGGTCCGGGTACATCATAGGTGAAAGGTCACCCATGTCCGCAATTGCAGAAAGTGCTAGTGGTCCAACCCGTCATCAATTCCAGGGGAAATCCACTGCCTAAATAGCTACTGTGGTAAAACATCTAACTCACGCATGACCATTGGCGCAGGATAGTGGGGCGGGAGGGGCGGCCGACCCTACGAACTTTTCGCTCAATAGTGGAGAGTATGTAGTTTTTGTATATAAATTTTTTGGTATATACGTTTTCGACCCACGGTCAGAAATCTTAAGTTTCGCCACTGCGCATGACATTTTGTTACGAACAAGACGCTGATTGGTGACCGCCCCTGGTAAAAATCACTGGATACCACTATTGTGCCTTTGATAGTATAATAACTTTAAAAAGAAAAATTCAATAATAAAGTGGTATTATTTGAGTACATGTACGTAAAAAACAGTTAGGTCCACACGGGATTCTTACTATCTACTTTATTTTCTTGTTCAGGTTTTGATCGATGTATTTTACTTTATTCGTGCTAAAATTCATGTGAGTTTGTTGTTCGTATTCGTTTGGATTTGATTTTCTTTTTATTATACTTGTTTTTAAGTTTTTTGTTTTAGTTTTTTATCTTTAAAATTTATATAACATATTGTTTACAAAAACAAGGAGTTATCGACTAAACTTTATTTATAAGCTAAAATCACACTCGCACCCCTTACAGCGGTCGGGGCACCGCGTTGTGGAGCTTCGACAACGCGTTATAACACGTGATCGACCACCGCCGCCGACTTCCATCACGCGTGGACTTCACAACGCGTGTCCACTATCACGCGTTGAAGTGTTAAATTTTGTACCGTTGGTGATGATGATGACCGTCTGGGGGAGGATGATGTTCCAATCCATGTTTTCCAGGCACCGTTTCCACCACCTTCCTCCTCCTTTCTACCACCATGCAAAGTTGTTGTCACCATCACCGGAACACTTCCACCACCTTCCTCCTCCTTTCCACCACCATGCAAACCTGTTGTTGATTGTGGGAAAAAGAAACAGAAACATATAATGAAGATGAGTTGCCGGTGATCGACATGATGATGAAGATGGTGGTGAAAGTTGCCGGTGATCGATGATGGAGAAGATGATCGGAGATGGAGGGTGGTCGTCGGAGAAGATGATCGGAGATTGTGATGAAGATGGCCAGAGATTGTAACCCATCACTAGTGATGGGCACCCCTAGTAAAATCCATCACTAGTGATGGAATTTGACTTGATAACGTGGCGTATGGTGATTGGATGTTGTTAGTGATGGGTGGTTGGTGAGTGATGGACACCCCAAACACCCTTAAAATTTTAGTAAACTCCTTATTCATACTCTCTAAAAATAAATTCTGGATCAGCCACGGTAAAAACCTTCAACTCAACCAAGCTATTTTCATATTAGTCAAATAAAGTAGAATCCCAATAGGTTACATGAGCACAAGTGTGAATTAAAAACTTAAAAGAATATTTCAGATATGTCAAATTAATACTAGTTTATGAGAAATAGTTATAGATATAATTTTAAAATCCATGATTGCCGTTCTTGACGGTTGATATATGTTTTAAAACAAAACAATGGAAAGTAACTACTTTAGCCTATAATAATCAATTGTTTCACAATAAACAAATGAAGAGAGTTGAGTTAAAAGAATTGATTGTCTGTCGAGTTGTCAACAGGAGAAAGCGACACGTGCAGAGAGGAAAGAAACACGTAGGGTGTGGGTCCACGTGTAATACGTGGGGCCCACTATGGGAAATGTAAAGCCGTAAATTCTGAAAACAAATACGAGAGACGTAAAGGATCTGTTTGTGGATGATGGGATCATGGATGTAAACTTCAAACAAACTTACAACTCATTTAATATTTTTTTATTTTTAAATACATACAAATTAGCCAATGAGCTAGTGGTGAAATGGTAAGAGAGAGACTTGGTGTCTCAAGTGACTCAAGTTAAATTCCTTGCCCCAGCATTTAGTTTCTGCGGCACCTGATGATGGGAGACTAGACGAGTAGGTGGCGATCGCTAGTTCGATCCTTGAACTGAGCGGGTTTTAGCTCACCGCATGCCTTCGGGCGAGTGTTCACGGGCTTTGGCCCTAGGTGAGGGTTTTCCCCGATTCGGAGGCGAGTGTATCCCGATGAGGTGAATTTAGTAGCCCATTTGAAGGATTCGTTGGACGTTAAAAAAAAATACATACAAATTAAATACTTTATTATTATTTTCAAAAAGTATACATCATTTTCCCTTTTAATAAAGATTTTACTATTCATCTTTTTATCATCTTAATTAGATATACACTATATTCTTTTTAAGCAAATTATTTGCGACATTTTCACTATATTATGGCAACTTAATACGAGTTTAAACGTGTCTAGCTGGGTTTCAACTCGTCTAAGCTTGGACAAGCTTATGGTTACAAAGAGTTTAAATCCGGGTTTAAAGCTTGAGTTTGCATATTTATTTTAATAGTTTTAGACACATAATCATAGTTGTATATAATATGGCATGTATTAATTAGTTTCATTATGATAATAATATTTCGTATTTAAATAGTAAGCATTGGCATACCTACTCTATGCACCGAGGGCCTGCAACCTCTCTTAAAAGATAGTATAACGTTTAGGCAAAAATTTCAATCATCCTCCTTAAAAGTTTGATTAAACTCTCTAGTCACCCCTTAAAAAATAAATTTTGAATTCATTACTAATAACATATATATATATATATTTAAGGTTGCGAGCCTAATCAAACTATATGCATCTAGCTCAAGCTAGAACTAGGCTTTTTTTTTCTTTCTAATAAAGGCTACTCGGTAGAGGTGATGGCCCTCCTTGGAGGATGACCCTTTACGACAATGCCACGTAAGATGGATGTGAGAATGAGCCTAAAGAGGATGAACCTAGAAAATGGAGGATGTGACTATATATATATATATATATATATATATATATATGGGAGGGTTATCTTAAGAACGTTAAATATTGCGAGAACCATGAGAACAAATGAAAAAACCAATAAAATCAATTTTTCAATACAACCTCATTGTAATTAAAATACAACATCAAAATAAGAATTTACAACATCAAATAATTCATTTATCTCCTCAAAATCACTCTTATTAGATTTTTTACACATGTGTAAATATTACAAATTTACACATGTATACATGACAAACTTACACATGTGTAAAAAAAATTATTTAAGAATTCATGTAAATTTAAACGTGTAAATTAAATTTCTAACATTATATTCGAATAATAATGATAAGTGTAAAAGGAAATTTTGAATTTGAATTTTTTTTGAACTAAGTTTTCGTGGTTTTTTCATTTGTTCTCACGGTTCTCGCGATATTTAGCGTTCTCATTTAAACCCTCTCCTATATATATATATATGTATAGGTGTGTGTATATAGAAAAAGAGAGAGAGGCCGTCCTCAAAGTCCTGGGGAGGACATCGAAGACGACGCGGGGCCTGATGGAAATGTTTGGGCGTCACCGGGATGACCCCAGACCGAGTAGCTTAAGTTTATATTGGGTAGATCTTGCATAGCTCACATGAGTCATTCGAGTCGACACTACGTGTCTAGTCAAATACAAGAATGTCAGTGTATAGGCCATCTTTGTCTCATATCTATTTATTTGAATATTTATGTTTGGTGGAGCAATTCAGACTAGTATATAGGACCATAAGTGCATGTCTAGAAATATTAGATGGTCCCGGCATTGGGATCTATATCTATTGCATGTGGTCTACGTAATATACATATAATTATATTGGTGGATCTTAAAACGGGAGGAATGTACAGAGTGGTTATATTATTTATATTTATATTAAATAAATATATAAAATAGAAAAGTTATAGTATACTTGTGTGATATAATAATACACCTGGACAACTAATCTTAAAATTGATGTTGAATTGTTTCATATTATCTAATCTAATCTATAACTTATAATAAAAGACTCCAATAATATCACATGATAATTTCTATTTCAATTTAGTAACAATATTTTTATTAATATCTAATCTAATATCTAATATTATTAAACTATATTAGTACCCCGTGCATTAGACCATGTGTAGTGGGCGTAAACTTACATATTTTTCACCCCAATCATGCCCCACCCCACCCCCAAGGCGCTATTCGGCGTTTTTTTTTTGCAAGAAAACCACCCCCAGAGTGATTTCATCCACGCCCAACACATCTTTGTTTGGCCATTCACATGCAGTTTTCCATTATTCACCCAATACCATTTTTTTGATGTTTTTCTTCATTTAATTGTTTATCATCCCTTTTTAATATAATGTCGACACATCCACTACAGCCATTTTAGAAAAAAAAAACGCTCAATAATGCCCCTTGCTGACTGTACTGCCACATGGCGGAAAACGCCCAAGGGTAGGGGCTTTATTCACCCAAACCACTACACATGGTCTTACACGGGTTGAATAAATATAATTTGATATACTAAGTAATAAAAAAGTTATATCTTTATAAACTCGTGCATTGCACAGATTTAATAAACACGTGTATTATACAGGTTGAATATATATAATGTAATTAGTTAACACACATAGTCGTCAATATATATTTTTGAAAAAATGAATTTTGATGTACTGTATACTTTTTATTACATATTAATGTGCTTTTTTTATTTATTATTAGGTTAAAACTTGTGTATTACATAAGTGATAACATTTTATTTTGTTTTTTTTAATTTATGAATAGGTTAGAACTTGAGTGTTACACGTAGTTGAATCAATAAAATATTAAATAGTTATTGATAAGTAGAAAAACAAAAGAAATAATTAAGAAATGAAATATTAAATAATAATCGAAAAAGAGAAAAATAGAAAAATAAAAATAAATAATTGTATATCAATAGTCATTGAAATTAATATTAATAAATTACTCGTTATACTAAACAATATATATTGATTCTATTATCTGACAAAACGATCCATTTGTATTTATTATATGGATATATTATTGGTATAATAATTGTATAATCCTTTATCCTGTAAAATCTAATCTAATTTAATACGCATAAAAAAAATACATGATCATTTAGATGTTTCGTAGCTAAAAGAATACACAAAAATATGCAATAATAGCATATGTAAATGTTAAATCATGATGAGATGTATACATGCAGACTAATTTATATAAAGTTATAGATATTTAAATTAACCATTTTGATGTATAAAGAATATTGATAATAAAATGAATTTATTTAAATAATCAGAAAGGATTGGCGGCGTAGCTTGTTGCCCGGCTACCTTCTGTTTTGATGTAACTTGGCAAGTTTTCTGGCTTAAAAAAATTGTTATTTTTATAGAAACTTAATTAATAGATTATACTTTGTTTTCACATAACAATGGTTAAAGGGTGTAGGGGTCATGGTTGGGACATGATTCGCCACATGGGAACATTAATGGAAGGCTATATCATCCTCTTGTTTGATCCACCATGGTTTGCATGGATTAAACCATGGTAACCATGGTCCTCCTTTCCATTTTTAAAGAAATCAATTTCTTTTTCTTTAGACAAAGATAACTTAAAATAAATAAGGGAATAGTGGTTTAGGTCATGACCACATCTTTAGGGTAGTGGTTTTGGATTGTGGATTAGAGATGGGTGACATAACACTAAGGTGGAGGGTCATGGTGGTCATACGGATAATGATCACAACCTGTAGCCTTAGAGGGTATGATAACACTTGATATGAATAATTAAATAAAAATCAACGTACCTTTTTAATTAAAATTATCTAAGGGACAATTTTTCACTTAGGTATATCTCGTTACAACTTACATTATCTTAAAGTTAGTATTATTTTTTTTAGTTTGGTTAACCTATAATAAATGAAACTTTATTATTAGTAGAATGATAAAATTACCTTTTAAATTTGTTATATATATTCTTATCATTATTTAATATTCGTATATAACTAATATATTTATAAAAATAGTATATAACTAATATATTTAAATTTGTTATATATCGAATTCACATAAATTGAACGTGTAAATCAAATTTCTAACATTGTATTCAAATAATAATGATAAATGTAATTAATGAATTTGAATTTTTTTTGATGAAGTTCTCACAGTTTTTTCATTTGTACTTACGTGTTTTTTATTTGTTCTTATGGTTCTCACAATATTTAGTATTCTCATTCAAACCTTACCATATATGTTGGGATTCTGAAGTATTTTGACAATAGAAGTTACATGATTTAAAAAGCATCTTATATATTCACTACCAAGAATAAGGTGTTGAAATATTACAACCCTTTAGCATATTTGTAGAACTGAGATGATGTTGCGAACAAAGGAACTAGGAACTTTCCTATACTAAGTATTCACACAAAGAATTTCCCTCACAATTGTAGCTAGCCAACCAACTTCAAAAACCGCCATGACGATATATAAAACTCAAAGAACACTTTCATTAAAATCCATTGGTGTGGCTATAATATGGGGGGGGGGGGGGGGTTAGTAGACTCAAAAATATTAATGTCGCGCTTTTAGTGAAATGAAGGTGGCATTATAAAGTAGAGATGAAGAACTTAGGGAGAAAGGGGTTGATGTCACACCGAACCGATGGTGGAAACATCAAAGTGAGACGGAAACGAAATTATTACAGACTTCATAACTTGCTAATTACGACAATATCTAAATAATTCGAATTTCATTTCATGATAGAAGAAATACATTGTTCAAAAAAGAAATACAACAACTAGAACATAACAACTAAACAACAAAACATAAATTAAAATAAGGTCGTTTCTAGTCCATCCTACTAGATTTCTTTTCAACGCATCATCATCATCATATTCCTGTAATCTATATTAAAGTAATGGTCAAGCATTGGAAAGCATACAAGTTTGGTTTACTAGCATAAGTATAAGTATAACAAAATCCACATGGCAAAATCGTATACTAATGCATAACTTAACATAGGCTAGCATGCACCGCATAAATGTCAAACCAAAGTTTCCACTAGCGTAATCTCGTCACCAAAACGATGCGACAATTTACGATTGAATACTTAACAATAACCCATCACCGGGCGGTATGCTACCCCTATAGTGCTATACATTTTAAGGTTTGCTCATAAAGTTAATAACAATTATTTGTGCAAGAAAGGCTTCTAGTATGCAAGAATCCTAGTGTATAACGTATGAAACATGTATGTATGGACTTGTTTGTTTGAATCATGTGAATATTGTGTGTATGTGTAAGTCTGATATGCATATATATTGCACCCCAAAAGTGTATTTAAAATAAAAGGGGGTCATGTATACTCACGGTTTGCGGGAGCTTCAAAAAACGTGAGCGAAGAGTCTTGAGAGTTTAGGAACACTGAGGTTATCCTACATGGATGAACGAGGCATATGAGTTATGGAGTTCGGTTTTGAGTTAGATTAGGGTTTCAAGATAGTATGAAAGTATGTTTATTTCAAGAAAATATATCTTGTCTAAAAGCACTCATTATGGACACTATTTTGGCAGTGTTTTCATGGGTACCGATTAACACATTAGAATCAATAGTTTGAAGAACTTTGATCAAGATGGAAATGACGCTAATACATCACATTCAACCAAGAGTTTCTTTGGTGTTATGATTCGGTTTTAGTGTATAATTATATATATATATATATATATATATATAAGTATATATATATATAAGTATATAGTCCAAGTCATATATTGTCACGCACGGAGACAGGATGAATTCCATCCATTTAACCTCATTGTATGGATTCAATAAAGGACAAAATCATCAACTTGGTTGGTCATGAATAGGAAAAATGAAAGTGTATCATCTAAATCATCAAGTATGTAATACCCAGACGGCGTATAAAACAACCCGCGGCAGAAACGTCGGGGGTCACGTTACAAATTGTTTCACACACATGTTACTTAAAGTTTTATTTTATTGATTTTTTAGAATTACATTGTCTTTGGAATATAAACAAAACACAAACAAATACAAACAACTTGTTCTTTATTTTAAGCAAACTAAGGCCCGAGTCCAGATCCTAAGTATAGCATACTTGATCATGCATTAGTACCTGAAACATATGTGAAAATAAAGTCAACAAAGAATGTTGGTGAGTAACATAGGTTTTGTAGCCATGAATATGGCAAAAATTTTAGTATTGCAATACTTTGGTCAACCCCAAGAGTTGATGTGTAAATTAGTGTTGTAACTCAGTATGTCGCGAAAAGTTAGTATTGCAATACCTTGGTTTCGGTAATAAAATTTGTTGCATACAATAAGTATACTTTGGTTTTGTGAAAACTAAACATTTAGTGTCAACAAGAGATAAATTGTATGGCTAATTTGAAAAACTTTGTATAAACAAGTATGGTCGTTTGGTAATACATTCAAGCCTTTTGCTGGTGTTTTTTTAGATTAACCACGAAGGTATATCTCTTTGAGTAACTCGGTTTCTGTCATTCCCTAATCAAATTTCCAAACAGACCTAGGAAGCGAGAATGGGGTGTTAAATCGTATAGCGTTGTATCATACTCCCGATCGGCTAATCACCTAGGAAGCGGGAATGGGGTGTTAAATCCTATAGCGTTGTATCATACTACCGATCGGCTAATCAAATTTAATGAATGTATTTTAGACATGAATACAAATACACACCAACAAGTTTCATACATATATAGAAAATCATTGCGTTTAAGCCAGATATAGTAGTTTTAAATTTAATAGATAAGGTACTATGTATATAAATTATATTGTTTTGAAATCTTGAAAATAGTGATAGGCACATATGAATTGTAACACTTCGCTTTTCGCAACTTTCTATTTTTAGAAAGGACGAATCGGAATCCTATTTTCCGAAATTTGTCGTCTTATAATTGTATCTCATTTTCGAATCGTTGTAAATCCGAGACTTGATTGTAATGAAATTTATATTTTATGCGAGATAGACATTATATATACACTGATTCGTGCATACATTCCTTACAAGATTTCTAAACATGAATTAAATCGTAAATCCTTATTGTGTATTCGTAATTCGTACACGCTTCACTCACATGAGACACTTGATTATTCGATCACAAACAGTATAATTATGAAATCTCCACTTGTTACCATCTTAGGAATTTTAAAACCTTAAAACCCGCTCTTTTCGCTAAAAAAACTCTCACTTATGAGGTTCATACTCCCGAAATAACTTGTTACACGATAATACATGTTATGTACATAATACATAACATCTATTAACCTAATATATAACATTAATAACAACAAATAAGAAAAAAAATGGCAGCCCCTATTATTCAGCTTTGGGCTGGGTTTAGTGGACTAGTTTCAAGTTTAAACTCCCCCAAATCTTGTCCAAAGCCCAACCCACTTAAACCCTAATCCCTTCCCTATATAATAAACACTTCCTCGCTCCTTATTCCACTTTTGCAAGCCGCCAAACACTTCAAAAACTCTCCCAAACTCAGCTGAGTTTCAGCCACGTTTTTTAGAGTTCCAACCATAAAAAGTGAGTTTTAACTCACTTCCACGTCAATTTTATTCTTGTTTCTTCTTCTATAACACTTGTATAACCTCTAAGAAGGTTCTCACAAGTTTGCTTGGGAAAATTAAGGTGAAACCTCACCATTTTTGAGGTCAAAAGTGCACCTAAAATTCTTCTCATTTTCATCTTTTTGATTCTTCATGTGTTGGAAGAAAACTCATGTTTTCTTCATACATTCCTATGTCCTAATGCTCATAATCACTTGTATGGTTAGTTGGGCTTAAAAACAAGGGTGTGACATTCAAATTTAGAGGATTTATCCTCATAAACTTTCTGTTTTCATGGAGCTTTAAGCTCACAAGTGATGCAAGTCTTGAACTTGTTCATGTGTGTCTACCTTGGGTAGCTTGGGCTTTCCTAACTCTAAGACCACACATCACTTGATGATTTTCATCATTATCCCAAGTTAGTTTGCTAGCTTGAAAGTGTCACAACCCCGTCTAGCCTTTGATGTGTGTCAAAGTGTGCTCACTGGGTTGTATTTCACTTGGTTACTTGGTATCATGGTGACACATTTTTCATTCTTGTCATTTACATTCTTGTTCATATTATTGTTCTAAGACCCTCCTTGTTACCTATGGTAACTTGTGTAGTGGTGAACTTCATACGAGGTTCCAAAGTGGATGCTTAATCCTCCCACCTCCTACTTGACTTACATGACACCAAGAGGTACCAAAGTGGATGGTTAATCCTCCCACATCCTACATGATTATATAACTATATATGTATCTATGGACTATAATATAATACTTAAAACTGAACCCTTGATAGTGACTAAGTAATCACCTATCAAGTTGATAAGTTTATCACTAATGTGTATAGTTCCTTGTCACGATTCTAATAGGTCTTGAACCTATGAAAACACACTCAATCCTTATGGATTACTATAGTGTCAAAGACAAGTGCTAATACCTTAGTGATTATTTTCGTATTATATACTTTGTCATATTTTGAATCTTAAATCTGAATGTTCCATCATCATCCCAAAATACTCATACGCCTTTGTTTTCATCTTGTAGGATAACTCGGCGTTCATCCCATCAAAACAACTACCTTCACGGACTTGTCAAGTTAGAATACTTAGCAAAACCGTGAGTACACTCGAGCCACTTTCGTTTATAACACTTATGGGTGTAAGATGTTTTCCATATACAAAATCACAATGCATAAACTTTATGAAATGCACAAACAATCCTATATCTATGAATACTTGAACATTGATGCTTATATCTTGGACATTCTTTATGTAATACCTTAGTCATTAACTAATTTAGCCTTCGTTTGACATGTATAGCGCTATAGGAAGTAACGCATCCCCCTCCTCATGTAATCTAGAGGCCATGTTAAAATATCGTGTTTGCGTTAAGGGTTTGACTAGTAGTATTGCATGCCTTGTATAAGCACTTGTAAAATCATAGTTTCCATGAGGATTTGATTAAACTTTATTCATATACGTATGCTATGCTTAAACTTGTGTACTCGCCTTTGCTTTTGCATTGAATTGTTATTTTAAAACATGTTACAGGTTGATGCAGATGATGCTATGAAATCAAAATAGCAAGGACGATAGATACACACTTAGACGTTTAGGTTTAATATTGTTGTATCAAATTTTGTCACATTAATATTGTTATTTGAATTTCCCTTGTATTGTAATGACTTTTGCTAGGAAATGAAATTTGGATTTAATTAATTATTGTCACGTTTAGTTTTATGAGCAATGAACAATCTATTTCGTCCCGCCTCGATGTTTCCGCCATCAGTTGGGGTGTGACAGATTGGTATCAGAGCCATAACTATAGGGAATTAGGTAGAATTGCCATGTTCGACCTAGTCTATAGTTTAAGTGTCTATTTTTGACCATTCTTATATCATGCTTAAAACTTTATTCTTCCTCATTGCTTTTTCCTTATCTTTTGGTCTTAAAATTTACATAATGTATTTCCTAAGACATTTTACATAATACACTTGAAGACACTCATGATGCAAACGAGATGATTTGCACCAAAATAGGTCCAATGACTTACAATTTTCGGTGAAATCCCTCAATCCGCGTATTTGATTTTTCATGAAGTTGTACCATCAAGCTGGGAGTGATATCCACATCTTGATGGAAACTTCCATTTCATACTCTAGTGGATCTTACAAACGAGTTGGAATATGCTCATCGTTTAGTAAGAAACAACCACACTTAGGGTACGAAATCGTCAAGTTAGGGGTGAAACCAACACCTTGTCGATTAAATCCCATTCCTCGATTTTCAATCTCGTCAAAGTCTCGAATTTTCGATCGACTAGGGACATGTAGTAACTAGAAGGGTAAAATGCCGTTAATCGCTTCTCGACGAGAGCGTTTTACCTATTAGGCCAAAGCATGTTCCCTAAATTGAAAGATCTTACGAATCACTTTGGAATAGTCGACGTTTCTCTACCCGAAACAATCCCATGTTTTATTGAGCCAATCTTGTATGTTATCTCAATTTTTATGTGATTTATACTTGTTACCTTATTCGTTTCGAACCGTTACACACCTCGCACGTTTATCGCAATCAAAAAACAATACTAATTCTCGTGAACACACTAAATTTATACTCCTTATTCGCATTCGTACGTGATTATACATGTCATACTTGATAAATTCACGCAAACCATACTTGAACTTTATACATGCTTATACATGCAGTACTTATTTTCTTTATTATGATCAAGTCTCATCCCCTTTTCTTCTATGTTGAACCTCTAGATGAACTCCCCAATCTCTAACAATAAGTTCAAGAGGTCCAACAACAACAACAACAATGATGACTCTATCTCCAAACAAGACCTTGTTGGTCTTGTCGCCGAACAAATGGCCGACCAAATGGCCCGTGTTATCCCTGATATTGTTAGCCAACTCCAAACCATCCATACCGAAGGCACACCTAAAACGTCTTAACAGTTCAAGCATTTCATGGCTTGTAAACCCGTCGAGTTCACTGGCATGGACGGGGCCACGACCATGATAAACTGGTTCGACGCGATGGAGCTTACCTTTCTTCAGGGTGGGTGCCCTGATGAACTTCGAACCCTCAACGCTACCGGGGTCTTTCGCCAGAGAGCCCTCGAGTGGTGGACTACTGAACGCAACAAGCGTGGCAAAGAAGCAGCCCACGCTCTACCTTATGACGAGCTTAAGCAGCTCATGAGGGATCAGTTCTGTCCTCCTCACGAGAGACCCAGTAGCTCGAAAACGAATTCTGGAATCTCACGCAACAGGTGAGCGACGCCGAAGGATTGATCGCCCGCTTCAAACAACTTAGTATCATCTGTCCTGGACAGGTTGATACCGTTCCCAAGGCTATCGCTGTAACACCCCAAATCGCGTAAAACAACACGCGGCGGAAACACTTGGGGATTCACGTTAACAGATTTTCTCAACAACACATGGTATTTGAATTTTCATTTTATTTGAATATTGAACATAGATTACATTGTCATAAATGTCTTAGAAATTTTTAAACAACGAAACAACAAGCATGCATAATTATTGTCTTTCTTGTTATTAAGGTACTAGGTCCAAGTCCAATCCTACATGAGCACGCATCAGTATCATCTAGCAACTTTCCCTGAAACATATGTGAAAACGAGTCAGCAAAAATATGTCGGCGAGTACATAGGTTTTGTGAACATGTCAAGTCCATGGCTTTGTATATATTGCAATATAAATAACCCGACTACAGAGTCGTAAGTGAAACCTTGTTTTGAAAGCATTTGATATTGCAATAGTTATTCAACTAAAACAAATTGTTAAAATTTATAAAATCTACCAGCCATGAACCTTGACTCGAAAACATTTGTTTTGTAAATCCAACTTGTAAATCATCTTGAAATAACTTATATGGTTTATATCTTTAATCGAAAATCATTGTGTGACATTGTTTGAAATCATTTGTTCGTCGTTCATCGTTCCTCGTAATAAACATTTGTTCATCGTTCATTGTTCATTGTTCATCATTCTTTGTTTCTTGTTATAAACCAATCTTTCCTTGTTATAGTTGTGAAAACTTTTGGTCGTTCTTTAATGAGCACATTCAAACCTTTGTTGACTCGACTATACCCCAAGGGTATCTTTAATAGATCCTAAAATATCTCTTTAACAAGACTAGCAAATCAACGAATGATTTGTTAGTCATAAACAGTTTATGTCGTTCCCCAAACTACCCACCAAATCCAATGAATAGCCTAGTAACGGGATCGTCAATCCTATGGTACCATAACTTACTACTGGGCGGCATAACAATGTTAATGAATGTCATTCGTATCTTGGATAACACACCAACAAGTTGTATCACATTATTGAAACCATATTGTTATATAAACCAATATTTGTACTTTGAAAACTTGAAAACAATTAGCACATATGAATCACCCTAAAACATTTGTAAACATAAAAGAGGGGAGCGATGTACTCGCTTGGGATTTGCGGATAAGCCTTGTACAAGTGTAAGATCAAAGTCCAAAGATCAAGGAATCATGTGTGTGTCCTAAAAATGGATAATAATGTAAATATCAAAACTTGAATTCAGAGGATTTGGATAGAATGATACCTTATAAAGCAAATGAGTATTGGAACTCATATGACATGGTTTAATAAGTTAACATTCTGAGTTGGAAAGATTTTTATGTGCTTTCGACCCGTTATGACCCGTTAAGGTAGTTTAAGTCACTTTAACACGTCATTTGCATAACTATGCATTCAGATGGTTAGATATGTGTTATGATAAGTCCTTAATGATTAAATGTGTTTGAAAATATTATTTGATCAGAATACACATCAAATTTTATGTTACATATGCTTAAAGTTGATTTATTAGCGAAAAGGACATTTTGGTCACTTTTAAGGAATATGACAATCAATTATCATAACACTATCCAAAGGACATGACCATAAGGTATAACCTCAGAGGGTTATCCATATATATTTATGGTCACAAATATGCATTTGGTCGGGTCCTGAGATCCATCAAACGGGTCAGATTCGAAAGTCAAAGCGGTGGTCAAACCGTTCAACTTACGACTCTAAACAAGCACAATAATTATGAGTGACAATTTAAACATGTTTTGACATGTCTAATTAAGTTTATAAAAGTATTTTGGCATCAAAATAACCTGTTTTGATACCCAAAAATAGATCCGTTGCAAAATGCATAAAAATTGCATTTTGACCGAGACTTTGATTTGTCAAAATGATTAGGAAAGATGGAAATCAGTAGGTATGATCAATAGGGATCATAACCATCTTGATTATGATCATATTGCAAGGTTCAATTGGATTTTAAGTTGATCATTTCATGATCAATTCTGGAAGTCAAACAAAAGTCAAACTTTGTGACTTTTAATCCACTTAAACTACAAGAATTGAACAAAAGCATGATAGAGAACACTTACAACACCAAAGGCATGTCAAGAAAACTCAGAGATTGATCATCAAGGTGTTCCAACTTCAGTTGATAGCAGAAATGAGTGATCAAAAGTTTCAAAATAGAAGGACACATGGGTATTTATAGAATTCTTGATGATCTAGGAGCAAGACAAGTGTCCATGAGTCACCATAGAGTTGGATTAGTGTCCCCCCCCCTTTACATGTCAAATGCAGAAACAAGGGTGGCAAGTTCGTTTGGTGAGTCAAAAATGAAGTTATTCAGCTGCTGCCACATTTCTGGTGAGCTGGGCACCCCTTACGCACCGTAAGAGCTTTGGGCTTACGGTCCGTAAGCCCTTTAGCTGGCAGAAACTTTCAAAAATTGGCAAAACTGGCCCCTGAAGTTGTTTTTGACACGTTTTGGCACTTTTAACACCCGTTAACCTCATTTCAAAGCTTTATAAGGACAATAAAGTATATGGAACTTGAAATATGTCCAAAAATGTTCCAGAGCTCGGTTCGTTTGGTCGTACGGTTGCGGTTTTCGGTTAATTACAACGAAAAGCGTAACTAACGTGTGTATGACCGAAAATGCGTAACGAATGACATTTTTGCATCCCAATCACTAAAATATGATGTTTTTAATTACAAAATTTTTTTGGATGTCCGAATATGTTCCGGATGGTGTTATACGCAAAAAGGCATAGTTTCGTAGAATTTGCAAAATAGCCCCTGAAGTTACAAAAGTGTGTTTTTTCCATACCGAAGCCCTCAAAACTTATTTCTGAGCTATGTAAAGGGTATTTATGGTATGTTAAGCTTGTGAACTTGTTCCGGAGCATACGTCGCTGCGAGAATCGGCAGACTTTCACAGTTTGTCGTAAATAGTCCCTGTTATCGAATAAACTTGTTTTTGACATACCAAACCCTACAAAACTTATTTCTAAGTTATGTAAAGGATATTTAAGGTATGTTTAGCTTATGTCACTAATCCGAAATATACATTGCGTTAAATTGGTTTCGTTCGCGTAACAGTTTGCATATAACTTCCATAGAAGCTTTAAGGAGTCGAAATTGTACATGGACTAAAATGTATGAATGTCACATGTAATTATAAAATTCTCGGGAATAAAACACAAGATTTCATTAGAGTCGGAATTTTTTGATATTGTTTGATGCTTGAAAAGGCTCAGATGTCACAATCGCCAAGCTCATCCGTTGCCTCTCGCTTGTGATTATGAACCATGTAACCGTCGCACGCCCCAAAACCCTCGAAGAAGCCTATAACACTATCATAGAGCTTAACCACAATTGCATCCTTCAAGGGGCCTACAACAAGGTTCCTACGAAGCATGTGCACCAAGCCATCACCGATACCACCACCACTACCGAATCTCCTCCCTCCCAAACCAAGAAGAACAACAACAACCGGAACAAGAAGCGGAAGGATTCTGTTCAAAATAATGCGGTCGTCACTCCATAAAACCCTCAACCTATCCAAATCGTTGCAGCCATCACCCCCGCTACCACCAAACAGCCCAAGCGTGGCTACACTGGACCTAATCCCCAGTGTACTAACTGCTCCTACCACCACCCCGTTGGCACGTCGTGTCGCAAGTGTGCCCAATGTCAAAGGTTAGGACATTTTGCTAACCGTTGCCGAAACTTTCCTCCACCGCAAAACCAGCAAGCCCAAGCCATCATGCCAAATCCTAACCCTAACCCGAACTAAGCTCAACCGCAACGTCAAAATGCTCCTGTGCGAGCGTGTTTCAAATGTGGCGATTTAAACCATCTCGCCAATGTTTGCCCCCTTCTCAACCAAACACGCTAACAACAGCAGCAGAAGCCTGAACCTGCTAAAGGACGAGCTTTCATGCTTACCTCCGCTTAAGCCCAAAGCTCTAACGACGTCATTACTGGTACATTCCTTGTGAACCATATTTATGCTACATATTTATTTGATACTGGTGCCGATAGAAGCTTTGTGTCCTTAGAATTTGAACCCTTGCTTAAGTGCGAACGAACTAAAATGCCTAATCCTTTCGCTGTCGAAGTCGCAAATGGCAAGACCATTTCTGTTGATTCCATTCTTTCTGGTTGCTCTTTGGTCCTTAATGATCATAATTTCTCCATCGATCTCATCCCCATGCAAATGGGTAGTTTTGATATCGTAGTAGGCTTGGATTGGCTTAGGTGAGTTCATTCCGAAGTTGTCTGTTCTGAAAAGTTCATCCGTCTTCCTCTTCCTCAAGGTGATTCTCTACACGTCTATGGCGAGAAACCTTATAAAGGTCTCAAACTGATGTCGTGCATCAAAGCGAACAAGTACTTGTGTAAGGAGTACTTTACCATTCTCGTCCACGTTGTGGAAAAGAAAGACAAAGGTCTGAGTATAAGTGATGTTCCTGTCGTTTGTGAGTTTCCTTCTGTTTTCCCTGAGGATCTTTCTGGTCCTCCGCCTCCTCGAGCTGTCGATTTTCGTATTGATCTCATTCCCGGCGCAACTCCTGTTGCGAAGGCTCCCTATCGATTAGCACCCTCGGAAATGCAAGAGCTATCGAGCCAGCTTCAAGAACTTCTTGATAAAGGCTTTATACGCCCTAGTACTTCTCCTTGGGGAGCTCCCGTTCTTTTCGTCAAAAATAAAGATGGATCATTCCGCATGTGTATTGACTATCGTGAGCTCAACAAGCTCATAGTCAAAAACCGCTATCCACTGTGCTTCTCAAAGATCGATCTTCGTTCTGGTTATCATCAACTTCGAGTTCACGAAGAAGATGTGCCTAAAACCGCTTTTCGCACTCGATATGGACATTACGAGTTCGTGGTCATGCCTTTTGGTTTGACTAACGCGCTTGCCGTGTTCATGGATCTCATGAATCGGGTGTGTAAACCTTTTCTCGATCATTTCGTCATTGTATTCATCGACGATATCCTAATCTACTCCAAGACGAAAGAAGAGCATGGACGACATTTGCGTCTCATTCTTCAGCTTTTGCAAACCGAACGTCTTTATGCCAAATTCTCCAATTCTGAATTTTGGCTAAAAGAGGTTCATTTCTTAGGTCACACCGTCAATGAACTGGGTATTCATGTTGAACCTGCAAAGATAGAAGCTGTGAAGAATTGGATTGCACCTAAGTCGCCCTTTGAAATTCGTTCGTTTTTTGGCCTAGCGGGGCATTATCGCCGCTTCATCTCGAACTTCTCAAAAATTGCCGTTCCTTTGACTTCGTTGACTCAAAAAGATAAAACTTTTGTTTGGGGTCCCGAACAAGAGGACTCCTTCCAAACACTCAAGGACATGCTCTGTTATGCTCCTATCCTTACTCTCCCCGATAGGAACGAAGACTTTGTCGTGCACTACGATGCCTCTAACCTGGGTCTTGGTTGCGTTCTCATTCAACGAGACAAAGTTATCGCTTACGCGTCAAGGCAACTCAAAATTCATGAGAAAAACTATACTACTCACGACCTTGAACTTGGTGCAATTGTTTTTGCATTAAAGATTTGGCGACACTACCTTTATGGTACAAAGTGTACGGTCTTTACCGACCATAAGAGCCTCCAACATATCTTTGATCAAAAGGAACTCAACATGCGTCAACGTCGTTGGGTAGAATTGTTAAACGACTACGACTGTGATATCCGCTACCACAATGGTAAGGCGAATGTCGTGGCCGATGCACTTTGTCGTAAGACTCATGTTAAGAGTGCTCGTTGCTACCAAATCGTGGGAAAACTCAACAAGTTGATTCAACAAGCACAATTTGTCATCATTAACGAGGGTAACCTCGATAACGAGTTCAATTGTGGAGTCGAAAACCCACTCGAAGCTAAGCCCGATGGTATTCTTTACTACCATAGTCGCATTTGGATTCCCGATCGTCTCAATCTTCGAAACACCTTGATAGACGAAGCTCACAAATTCCGATACTCCATTCATCCTGGAGCCGATAAGATGTACCATGATTTGTGTGCATCCTATTAGTGGCCTGGAATGAAACGTGATATCGCTCTTTACGTGTCCAAATGCCTTACGTGTTCCAAAGTCAAGTCAGAACATCAATGTCCCTCTGGTTTGCTCGAACAACCAGAAATTCCTGTCTGGAAATGGGAGAGCATAGCCATTGATTTCATCACAAAATTGCCTCGTACTCCTTCTGGTCATGACAGCATTTGGGTTATCATTGATCGTCTGACGAAATCCGCTCACTTCCTCGCCATTCGTGAAGATTACAAAGTCGAGAAATTGGATCGTATCTACACGAGTGAGATATTTAGTCGTCATGGTACACCTCTTGATAATATCTCTGATCGCGACGCTCGTTTCGCCTCTCGCCTTTGGCAAACTTTTCAATCCGCCCTTGGCACTCAACTTAATTTTATCACCGCTTTTCATCCTCAGTCTGATGGTCAAACCGAGCGTACTATCCAAACCTTGGAGGATATGCTTCGGTCATGCGTAATCGATTTTGGCGGCAATTGGCTTCGTGCTTACCCTTGGTTAAATTCTCGTACAACAATAGTTATCACGCTAGTATTCAAATGGCTCCATTTGAAGCATTGTATGGTCGCAAGTGCCGTTCGCCTATTTGTTGGCACGAGATCGGAGACGTACAACTCACCGGTCCCGAACTAATAAAAGAGATGACGGACAAGATCCTGCAAATATGTGACAACTTACTCAAAGCACGAAGCCGACAAAAGAGTTATGCTGATAGAAGACGTAAGCCCTTGGAATTCAATGTTGGTGATCAAGTACTCCTCAAGGTATCACATTGGAAAGGAGTTGTTCGTTTTGGTAAGAAAGGTAAGCTCGATCCTCGCTATGTAGGTTCATTCAAGATTCTCGAAAGGATTGGCAAGAAAATATATCTTGTCTAAAAGTACTCATTATGGACACTATTTTGGCCGTGTTTTCATGTGTACCGATTAACAATTAGAATCAACAGTTTGAAGAACTTTGATCAAGATGAAATGACCCTAATACTTAACATTCAACCAAGAGTTTAGTTGGTGTTATGATTCGGTTTTAGTGTATAATTATATATATATATATACATAAGTATATAGTCCAAGTCATATATTGTCATGCATGGAGGCATGATGAATTCTATCCATTTAACCTCATTGTATGGATTCACCAAAGCACAAAATCATCAACTTCCGTTGATGATTTTGGTTGGTCATGAATAGGAAAAATGAAAGTGTATCATCTAAATCATCAAGTATGTAACACCTCGACCGCGTATAAAACAACCCGCGACAGAAACGTTGGGGGTCACGTTACAAATTGTTTCAAACAGATGTTACTTAAAGTTTTATTTTATTGATTTATTAGAATTACATTGTCTTTGGAATATAAACAAAACACAAACAAATACAAACAACTTGTTCTTTATTTTAAGCAAACTAAGGCCTGAGTCCAGATCCTAAGTGTAGCATACTTGATCATGCATTAGTACCTGAAACATATGTGAAAATAAAGTCAACAAAGAATGTTGGTGAGCAACATAGGTTTTTGTAGCCATGAATATGGCAAAAAAATTTAGTATTGCAATACTTTGGTCAACCCCAAGAGTTGATGTGTAAATTAGTTGTAACCCAGTATGTCGCGAAAATAGTTAGTATTGCAATACCTTGGTTTCGCTAATAAAATTTGTTGCATACAATAAGTATACTTTGGTTTTGTGAAAACTAAACATTTAGTGTCAACAAGAGATAATTGTATGGCTAATTTGAAAAACTTTGTATAACAAGTATGGTCGTTTGGTAATACATTCAAGCCTTTTGCTGGTGTTTTTTAGATTAACCACGAAGGTATATCTCTTTGAGTAACTCGGTTTCTGTCATTCCCTAATCAAATTTCCAAACAGACCTAGGAAGCGGGAATAGGGTGTTAAATCCTATAGCGTTGTATGATACTACCGATCGGCTAATCAAATTTAATGAATGTATTTTAGACATGAATACAAATACACACCAACAAGTTTCATACAAATATAGAAAATCATTGTGTTTAAGTCATATATAGTAGTTTTGAAATTTAATTGATAAGGTACTATGTATATAAATCATTTTTTTTTTGAAATCTTGAAAATGGTGATAGACACATATGAATTGTAACACTTCGCTTTTCGCAACTTTCTATTTTTAGAAAGGACGAATCGGAATCCTATTTTCCGAAATTTGTCGTCTTATAATTGTATCTCATTTTCGAATCGTTGTAAATCCGAGACTTGATTGTAATGAAATTTATATTTTATGTGAGATAGACATTATATATACACTGATTCGTGCATACATTCCTTACATGATTTCTAAACATGAATTAAATCGTAAATCCTTATTGTGTATTCGTAATTCGTACACGCTTCATTCACACGAGACACTTGATTATTCGATCGCAAAAAGTATAATTATGAAATCTACACTTGTTACCATCTTAGGAATTTTAAAACTTTAAAACCCGCTTTTTTCGCTAATAAAACTCTAACTTATGAGGTTCATACTCCCGAAATAACTTGTCACATGATAATACATGTTATGTACATAATACATAACATCTATTAACCTAATATATAACATTAATAACAAAAAAAATAGAAAAAAATAAAAAATGGTAGCCCCTATTATTCAGCTTTGGGCTGGGTTTAGTGGACTAGTTTCAAGTCTAAACTCCCCCAAATCTTGTCCAAAGCCCAACCCACTTAAACCCTAATCCCTTCCCTATATAATAAACAATTCCCCACTCCTTATTCCATTTTTGCAAGCCTCCAAACACTTCAAAAACTCTCCCAAACTCAGCTGAGTTTCAGCCACGTTCTTTAGAGTTCCAGCTATAAAAAGTGAGTTTTAACTCACTTCCACTTCAATATTCTTCTTGTTTCTTCTTCTATAACACTTGTATAATCTCTAGGAAGGTTCTCACAAGTTTGCTTGGGAAATTAAGGTGAAACCTCACCATTTTTGAGGTCAAAAGTGCACCTAAAATTCTTCCCATTTTCATCTTTTTGATTCTTCATGTGTTGGAAGAAAACTCATGTTTTCTTCATACATTCCTATGTCCTAATGCTCATAATAACGTGTATGGTTAGTTGGGCTTAAAAACAAGGGTGTGACATTCAAATTTAGAGGATTTATCCTTGTAAACTTTCTGTTTCCATGGAGCTTTAAGCTCACAAGTGATGCAAGTCTTGAACTTGTTCATGTGTGTCTACCTTGGGTAGCTTGGGCTTTCCTAACTCTAAGACCACACATCACTTGATGATTTTCATCATTATCCCAAGTTAGTTTGCTAGCTTGAAAGTGTCACAACCCCGTCTAGCCTTTGATGTGTGTCAAAGTGTGCTCACCGGGTTGTATTTCACTTGGTTACTTGGTATCATGGTGACACATTTTTCATTCTTGTCATTTACATTCTTGTTCATATTATTGTTCTAAGACCCTCCTTGTTACCTATGGTAACTTGTGTAGTGGTGAACTTCATACGAGGTTCCAAAGTGGATGCTTAATCCTCCCACCTCCTACTTGACTTACATGTCACCAAGAGGTACCATAGTGGATGGTTAATCCTCCCACCTCCTACTATATATGTATCTATGGACTATAATATATTCCTTAAAACCGAACCCTTGATAGTGACTAAGTAATCACCTATCAAGTTGATAAGTTTATCACTAATGTGTATAGTTCCTTGTCACGATTATAATAGGTCTTGAACCTATGAAAACACACTCAATCCTTATGGATTACTATAGTGTCAAAGACAAGTGCTAATACCTTAGTGATTATTTTCGTATTATATACTTCGTCATATTTTGAATCTAAAATCCGAATGTTCCATCATCATCCCAAAATACTCATACGCCTTTGTTTTCATCTTGTAGGATAACTCGGCGTTCATCCCATCAAAACAACTAACTTCACGGACTTGTCAAGTTAGAAGACTTAGCAAAACCGTGAGCACACTCGACCCACTTTCGTTTATAACACTTACGGGTGTAACATGTTTTCCATATACAAAATCACAACGCATAAACTTTATGAAATGCACAAACAATCCTATATCCATGAATATTTGAATCGTTTACATTGATGCTTATATATTGGACATTCTTTATGTAATACCTTAGTCATTAACTAATTTAGCCTTCGTTTGACATGTATAGCGCTATAGGAAGTAACGCATCCCCCTCCTCATAAAATATAGAGGCCATGTTAAATATCGTGTTTGCGTTAAGGGTTTGACTAGTAGTATTGCATGCCTTGTATATGCACTTGTAAAATCATAGTTGCCATGAGGATTTGTTTAAACTTTATTCATATACGTATGCTATGCCTTGTATATGCACTTGTAAAATCACGTTTAGTTTTATGAGCAATGAGCAATCTATTTCGTCCCGCCTCGATGTTTCCGCCATCGGTTGGGGTGTGACATGAATCACCCTAAAACATTTGGATAACGTAAAAGATAGGACTATTTACTCATTTGGTTGATGATAACTTGATTAATCGTGCTAGCAAAGCTCAGGTGCTTCCTAATATTTCGGACAATTATATAGTTAGTGTGTATGGCAGTTTAAACAGAAGAACGGATAGAATGAGGTTTAAAAATCTAACGAGTGAAGGATCTCGTGTAATATGATTTATTAAATCTTACGTTCTGATTGGAAAGTGTCTAGAAGTGTTTTGACCCGTAACAACTTGTTAAAGTGGTTTACGCCACTTTAACGGGTCGTATGCGTGATTACGGTCTGCATGGTTACCTAAAATAAAAACTTTCAAATTATATAATTTTTATAACTAACAGAAAACACATGTTTTCAAACCACCTTATCATTTAAAATTTTATACTGAAGCTGAATTAGATATTATCCATGATAGAGTTGAACACATTATCAAGTAATCAACGACTTAAAACCTAACTCTGACGATACAAACATAACCAATTAAAAGTATTGGATATCATTTACTATAATATAACCATAATGTAGTTTTGCAATACATGAAAACACAAATACCTGATATCTAGAGAATTATTGAACACATTATCAACTAATCAATGACTAAAACCCTAAATGATAAGAAAGAAACAAAACCGCTCAAAAGTATTGGAATTCAATTACTGTAATATAAATATAATGTAATTTCATACCTTGATGATTAAGAAGATGATGATTGAAAACCAAAAAATGTAAACGATATGATGAAGAGGTGTAGAGAAGAGAATCGTATTCAATACGTTTGGCATGTTTAAAATGGTAGGGTTTCACAAATAATCTAATACACGGTTTATAAAGGACCCAAAAATGATCCATATACTATCTAAACAGGTTAGGCAAGCCTGATTAAAAAAGAACGGATACTTCACATACTATGCGCCACGTGTACAAATAAATGTTAAAAAACCAATAGAATGAGTTGCCACATGTCAAGATAAATGGGAGAGTTGTTTGTATGGATGACACATAGGATGGGTGGGGTTTACTTTATTAGTATAGATAGAAGATTTATTATATAACTAAATATTACCGTATTGTATAAAATGTTTATACATCTTTTAAACAATATGGTTGTTTAGATTAATGAGCCTAATCAAAATCGTATTTACTTCACGCTAAGTTTTATTTAATTAAATAAGCTTTAACTTAGACTCAAGATCATTTAAACAAATTCAGTTCATGCTTTTAGCGTGCAATGCTAGTAGTTTACAAATCCATCATCTCATTTTACCAACACCTATTGATGCCATTTTTAATCATATGAAACTAGACTAACTTTGATGTTAAAGCTTATGACATGATTATTATCCCAATTCTTAAGGTAGATAAAGTTGGGCCACTTGTATTAACAATGGATTAGTTGGGCTTTATCACTTTCTTGATTTAACCACTCTAATCCACATTACAAAAAGATATTACAATCTTTTCCTCCAAAAAAAATATGAAAATTAAAACATGTCTTTTCATCCATCTTCCAACCAATTAATACAATTTTCAAGGCCACAATCAAAGAAATGGTATTTTAAATGTATTACATCATATGACAATGACGTTGATGATAACAAGTCGAACCAGTATTGAATCATTTATTAACATACGACTAGAACTCAAGAAGTTTCAAGTTTTTCTCCCCAGATTTCATTATCTTTTTTTTATAAATTCCAAAAGACGTTTTGGTATATACAAAATGTCAAATCAAATACATAATTATTTTCAAGAAAAGAGAGGATTATGTAGAATTAAAACAAATAAAAGCGCTCTTTTTCATCCTTGCAAAATCTATATATATTTTTATTAAGTTTTGATTAAATTATTGACCTGATTATTAAAGAAATATTTTCAGAAAAGAAACAATACCAATACTAGACATATCTACCATTTTTGCACAAACCCAAATCATTTATCACAAGATACTGCTAACCTTTTATTTGACGTAAATATTGTCACGCATCTTGTTGTGATTTGGTTTTCTTATAAATATCTAAAGAAAGCGTTTAAATTAATAACCTAAAAATCAAGTCATTGTAATTTTGGTAAACACATTTTATCAAATGTTCATTTTAGTGATTTTCCCAACATCACAAAATTAGTCATTTTTTTAGTATGTTTATACCGAATATTTAAGTATTCGGATGATTTAGTCTCAATTCTTTTTTACAAATAACTTACAATTTTGGGTTAAAATAACCCAGACAAATACATAACTGATTATTACACATAACTGATGGCTTAAAGACATTTAAGTTTTAAACTCTAAAGCTTTGTCATGCATTCCCATGGATGTTTCCAGGAAGATATTGATTTAATAGTGTTCGGTTCTTCGCGCATTTAGTCGTCTGTCTGATTTCCGCATTTGAGTAAGCCTATCATAAACACTAAAAACAACTAGTGTTTAAGTTAAACGGTCAAACACGATTAGAAAATAACAAAGATAACACTCTTCTTGATTCGAGATGTCCCTGCGTCCTCTCGCGTGGAGCGGGGGAGACCTTTTTCCATAAACTTTTGTGAACTGACAGTTTTTCGTCCTTAGCCGAATTTTTGTCAAATTTTCACAATTTTTCACCCAACTTGACCCAACTTCAAATTTACCATTTTTAGGGTTTTCTGTGATATTTATATGTTCAATTTCTTGATTCAAACCTGAATCCTTTAGTTTTTCAATCCAACTTTTTCGGTTTGGAGTTTATTACCCAACTGACCCGTTATGAGACATTATGCATTCTAGTTCATGGGGTTCCATCTTAACAATTCTTCGTTTGTCACCAAAATTAGTTTGTCACAATTTTACTCTTTTTGACCCATTTCATGGTTTACACCATGGGGCCTGGTCCTAAAATATAACAGCTAACCGCATCCGGTTCTTTGTTAACCCTTATGATTAACCAAAATATTTTCTAGCACATAGTTAATGGTTCTATTGTAGGAGGTTTAAGCTTTACTTACCTTGCGTCCGTTCAAGCTTCCTCGCGCCTTTGACCCGTTTGACCTATTCCTTTCCAAGACCCCACCTAGGTTTTCAAGAGTTAAACTATCACATAATATCCATAAGACGATTAGGTTAGTCATCAATACCATGACCATCGCCCTTATGGATGTTTATACCTCATTTATTATTCCATTCTATTTTAGGTCGATTTGACTTTTAAAAAATCCAAATGCCAATTGGCATACATAGATACACTAACAATTTGATAAAACTCATTTAGGCCTTTTATCAAACACTTGGTGGGCATCATTTTTAGGCCATTATATTAGTTTAATTTGCCATCCGAAATTACCATGTATCCATTAGAGAACACATTTCCAGTCATTTATCTACCTTCACTCTTTATCAATTCATGTCAAATGACTAACATTTCCAATTCAACCTAAATTGCTCAAGTTCTGTAATTTTGTTCAAAACCCACTTTATCTTTTATGAGGGTTTTAATCTAGAGCAACGATACATACGATTTCTACCCGTCAATGTAACATTTGTAAAAATCGGGTCTCCAAAACCCGCTCTGTTTTGTAATCAAGTACCAAGTTATAAAAGTGCATTAATTATTTATGGTTATTTTGAGTTAAAACGATACATAATTAATAAATAAACTAAACTATAAAAATTATATTTGATAAAAAGTTAAAATAAAATAAATAAAAAATATATGAAGCTGTCGGGACTCGAACCCGGGTCAGCCGAGTCGCTGCAACAACTTAACACTCATTCCCTAAACCACTCCGCCACAATGTGTTTTCTGTTAACTCTAGGAACATAAATGAAACTTATACACAAACTCAATTGAACCGATGGCGCCATCTGAAAAACGGTAATCGGCAAACCAATCGTCAAATCGTTGTTAAATTCACTTTCTCAGCTTATAACCGATGTATGACGGTTAAGTCACCGGAAAACCGGGACTCACATCCACACGGTATTTCCTCCGACTCTTTCTGTTTAAATCATGTGATTAATCAGTCCCTAACACAACTCCTCCATCAGAATCGATCCTAGTCAACGTTTATCGGAAATCTTATCTTCGCCGGAAAACTTCTGGAATTGCCGGAAACTAGTTAACTACCGGTATGCACATTCCAACATACTGATAATCAATACTCACTAGTTCAATTTCATATCTAATCCCTTAAACCTGTTGATAGATTCTCTCAGCCGAAGGTTCAAAAACAGAGCCGACAAGTTTCGCCGGACTCTCTGAAGAAGACAACCTGTTCGGTATCTTCTTTCCCCAAACTGTTCGGTTTAATGCATTCAAGCTAGACATCATGTTTATTAACTAATTTAATCACGAATCGGATTGTTGATTGATGTCTGCGTTTCGTAATGAAGAAGACGAGTTCAGTAATAAGTTAAGATTAATTAAAATCGGAAGTTTAAACAGGTTAGACACACAATCCAGCGGTGGACTGTGTGCAAACAAAAATTATACACGTCCCGAGTTCGATCCTTGCTATACGCACGCCTTGTGTAATAACATGCCTTTTTGATCAAGAACTAAACCGGGTTAAAACAGATAGTTGTTAAGTATAATAAAAACCAAGATAATAACCGGGTTAGACACACAGTCCAGCGGTGGACTGTGTGCAACATGAACTACACGTCGCGCGTTCGAAACTCGTAACGAGCACCGGTCCAATTGAATTAAAACGTTTTTGCAAATAAAGGAATTTTCGGTTAATTCAAATAAGTGTATAAATATAATTAAAAATGAGTTTATTTCGGGTTAGACACGTAGCTCAGTTGGTAGAGCTGCGTGCACGCGAACGGGAGGTCGCCGGTTCGAATCCCACCCGGCGCAGGTTTATCCGCTGACCGAACCGGTCAACGGTCAGCGCTTAAAAAATAATATATTTTTTTATATTTTTATTTATTTAATTTAATTTAAAAATCAATTAAAAATACTTAAAAATAATTTTTTTAAAGATAGAAAATAGCCATAAACTCACAAAAATATATCTAAAAATTTCATTAAAATCCTTAATAAAATCCATCCATTTAATATATTTTTCCATTATTATTTAGGTTAGTATTCCTCGTCGATCCGCTCATCTAAATCGTGCGCATCTCACCATCTCCAATTCAACGCACCCAATGTGAGTGAATCTTACAAATTCCCCGTTTTAATCACGTTTTTTGGGTGTATCATGTGTCTTTGTTTATATACATATTATAACTAAACCATTGTGCATACCTCATATCATGAACATGTGTATTTAGTTTGTTGCTGTTAAGTAGTTATTATTGGATGCAATTTATTATTTCAGTACATGCAATTGCCGAGGCCGCCGCTCCCCATTTATGAGTGTTGAGCCTGTTCCCCATTTTATTATGTGGTTGAACCTGGCGTGCCCGCATACGATCGGCTCCGTTTGATTTAGCCTTGATCGCACAGTTCATTTTACATTTTCAGTACATGCAATACGATCGGCTCCGTTTGATTGAGCCTTGATCGCACAATTCATTTTACATTTCAGTACATGCAATACGATCGGCTCCGTTTGATTGAGCCTTGATCGCACAGTTCAGTTATGTTAGTTATCGTATGATATTGGTATGTTCCTGTATGCTGCCATGTGTTATTGTATGTTATAGTTGAGACTGCTATTTGCCATTACTTGATTATTTACATTTGCTCATCTATGATTATGCACAATATTTCATTGATAAACTAACCATAAAATCTTTATCAAATGTTTATCTAATAAGGTTCACTCGCCAACTTATGTTGACCCAAAAACTCTAATTTTACACATGATACAGGTGAACCAGCAGCAGCTAGGAACACATAGGACCTGGATTAGAAGAATAAAAAGATTTAGTATTGGGATTGTTATGTTTGGTTATTTCCTTTGTATTGAATGAACATGTTTGGATGTTTGAAAATGTAACTTTGACTTTATTAATTATGAAACATAATAGTAAATGTCATGTGCTTTGGTGATAACCCAATTATGCCCCGACTCTTATTTCCGCTGCGGGTCGGGGTGTGACAGTCAAGGCCAATATATCACAATCATCATATAAGAATTTGGGGTTTTCGTCACTATGTAAAAACCCATTATCCAAACATCCAAATTATTCAAGTTCTTCACACAAACTAGTAAACATGATTTAATTTTCTTTGGATAACTTTCTTTCGCTAATATCCTTTGTAAAAAATTAATTTGCCGTGTTTGAAAACTTTGTAAAATATCATCTTGACTTCCTCGAGTTTCTAAAGTTTTGAGTTTACCACTTTTGTTCATTTACTTAAAAAAACTAATTTTTACGAGTGTATTTTTATGTACGTGTTGGCATAAATTCGAGTTGGTATACGTTTCGACGTAAACTTTTTTTTAGAAACAAGTAAGGTCAAATATAAAACATTTTTTTTTGCTTATTTTATGTACATTTCTAGTTGGTGTACGTTTCAACGTAAATTTTGTTCTGAATCGAGTGGAGTCGAACATAATATGTTTTATTTAGACGGTATAAATTAAAGTTACTCTACGTTTCGACCCCGTCGCAACGTGCGCCGGGTAAAATTAGTATTATATTGTATATCTATACTAAAATCTAAAATTGTTAGCGTTCACGCCTCTTGACCTTTCACTTTGTAAAACACTCATGTTTATTGCATATGTCTTCTTTTGTCAATTTGTATTTTTTTTAAGCTCTAACTAATCTTGTTTCATTACGCGTGCCAGTTTCCTTTTACACACGTTTTATGCCTTTTTTTTGTATATTTCCTACATATGAGTCAAGTCATATATTAATATGTTATGTTTGTACGATTTAAATTCGATTTACACAATACTTATGTATGTTACATTGAGTTAAGATTGAGTTAACATTGAAACACACATTATCATAAGGTTACCATATGATATAATGCTTGGAATAACACATATGATGTTTTGCAACTGACAAATGAAAGTCGGTGCCTCTCATAGAACTCTATTCATGCCATCAAATCAAGTGTTACAAGTGCTAGAAGCAATTTGTACAAGTAATTTTATCCTGACTTTGATTCAAGTTACAATGTAATACTCTCATTTTTTTAATCTCGCCGTTTAATCAGTATATTTTTCACTTTTCACTTTGTTTTTGTTGTTTATTTGCCAAACTGGATTATGCTAATTGTGACTCACATTTTTCTTTTTCTTTTTTTTTTTTGTTTGTGCTTTTGTAATTTTAAAATATTGAATTAACTTGTGTGAAGTGTGTGTTTTTGTCTACGGTTTGATGTAAGTTTCATTCGAAACCATGTTTGTTTAATAATATACAAGTAATCAAAACAAGAACGTATAAGCCGTCAAAGCTGACTCAAGGTTTTACTTTTTATAGTCTTTTTGTATTCCTCTTAGAGCATTCACAATGAAATCCTTATATATATCCATATATTTTTACTAAAAACAATTACTTTTTCTCTCTCATTTTCAAATAAATAAAATTTTTTTATACTTTTATCATTAACTTTTCTCTCTCCTTCACTCACAACCATTTTCTAAAAATATTAAAAAATTTATACAGTTTTCTCTCTCCAGATTTTTTTCCATATATTTACAGATGAACAGTAACTTTTTCATATATTTTCTCTCTCCTATACTCACAACCACTAAAAACACTACCAACCATTCCTTATAATATAACTAAACATTCTCACATATTTTTAAGGGTTTCATTGCGAATGCTCTTTTACAACCTTTAAATTTGACTTTTAATAAAGTTTTGAATTTGCTATGGGTTATTTGGTTTCGGCTACTAAAGCGAGTGAGGTAGTGTAACAAACCGGCCGACCGAATTCCAACAACATAGCTATTTGATTTCATCTTACAACCTTTAAAATATGTCGTTTTAAAAAATTTGGATTTGTTGTTTCTACGTGCCTACTTTTATAAGCTTTCTTCTCATTCGGTTATTAAAGCGAGTGTAACTGCTATAACGAACAAACCTATACCAATCGAATTTTCACCGCATCACGTGGAGAAATCTCACTAGATTTATTACTTTTATGATAGGTATAAACAATATAACCATGAGCAACACTTTTACATATTTCACTAGAAGTTGTTTATATAAAGTAGTGTAAATATATAAATTGTTCTCTTTATTTTCTCATAATCTATTGATTGATCGCAACCCTATAATGTCATTGACATAAATGTTTTCACATAATGACAAATTAAATGGTGCATGTTTGATCATAATGGGCAATCTAGTATGTAATATGTAAAGACTGAGTTCTCTGGAACCCACTCAAATTGAAATTATTAGTTAGAATCTTTATGTTCATGTTTGATCATATGAAATTAAAGCATCTACCAAAAGGAACTTACTAGAAAAATTCTGTATCCGCCATTGTGTATTAGGAAGTAGTTTCAATGGTGAAGTCGAGTTGTATCTCCTTTGCATGACACAAATATTGTTGCAAACATCAATACCTGTAAAAAGGTGCTAGAGCCCTAGTGACGCTACAACGGTCATATCAGACAGGGGCGGATATAGCTAATAAATAGGGGTAGCCTCCACTACCTCTTAACGCTCCACCGGTAGTGTAAATTTTGAGAACAAAAAATTGACGTTTTTTCGACCTTTTTTCGCTTTCATTACCCCTTTTTTTAACGTTGCACATATAAGAATTTTCTAGATTCGCTATGTATGTAAAAGAATGTTAATGTGAGTAAAGCTATAAACGGAGTATCAATTTTCTTCGTTAAAGGAAGATGTCATTCTACAAAGAATGAGAATCAAGGTTTGGGAGGAGAAGGATTCTGAATCTAGTATGTTAAGTCCCTTGTACAAATGACAAATCTATCAAAACCTAATCGGTTTGGTTTATCTGGTGGGTAACGGAGATCATTGAACAAACAACAGGTATATTCTACGGTATACTCAGTAAAAGTTACACCAGTGGATGTTTACAATATACTAGTTAATGTAAACTTATTTCTTAAATCAACAATTTGACCATTATACATATTTCTATTACAATGAAAACCAATAATACGCCAAGTGACATTTGCACATGAATGATTTGGTTGTGTAAAATGGTCCATTATATCTAGTATTGACTGTGTTTCTTTTATTGAAAGACTGATAATTGATAATTTAGAAAAAAGAAAATCAATACCCATCTTGAGAATACACGTAGCCGATAGCAAAATCATGGTCTTTATTTTATAGAAGTGAACAGTAAAAAAAAAAGTAGAAATTAGCGGGTAGCAAGAAGTATGTCAAGATCAGACAAAACATTAATGAAGTCATAATTGGAAATATGAAGTGGTCCTTGTACTTTTTTGAAAAGATATAAAATCTTACCACCTTTCTTTCTTATGTGTAAAACGATAAAATGAATCCCCACAATATGCCGAGGATGATGATGATGGTGACCCAATGACATATAATTGCGACCACCAGTCTGCCCATCTTTGTCTGCCTTCCGATGTGTCACTATACCGAAAGGTGCCACCAAACGCATTTTGTTTTGTTACGGTTTATTACTCTTACATTCATTTTTAGTTTGAGACACTATATTATATCATCGGTGGTAAATCTAGAAAAAAAAATTATGCATGTATCAATTTTCTTTTATTGTACATTCATGAGTAATTTGCACTTCGTTAAAATAGTTAAGGGTCACTTATCTCCTGAAGGCCTGTATATTATTATTATTATTATTATTATAACACATACTTTTAAAAATATACACTTCTAAAATTTATCTATTACCTTTTTGTGGGATTCAAACTCGAGTCATTTTGATGTGGATAAACACATGATATTATTAGGCAAAAGAGACCATTAACAATTATTATTTTATATTCAACTTGATGTAGATAGGATATATTCATGAGTAAATTATAAAAAAAAATCGTCTTTTATGTTAACACCATATTGTAAACTATGTCATTTGTCTTAAAAAAGTACAAAAATCGTACGCGATGTTTGCAAACCTTTGCACGTTGTGTCCTTTAGCCATAACTTAGTTTTCATAGTTAAATTTGACAAAATGGATCCCATGTGAAGGCAAATTAGACTTTTAACCCATTTATTTATATAAAACATATTATTAAAACATAAAACAAAAAGAATTTTAAAAACAAAAACAATATAAAACCATCGTCCATTCTACAACCATCATCACTATCATCCCTTCTACAACCATCATCACCATCAATCGCCGACGCCATTCATCTTAGCCTGTTGGAAACCTTATTTAAACCCGCTTGAACACAATCAATACTGTTGTAGATGCTTGAAAATACCACATCCCTACTTGTTGAGGACCTTGGATTAGCCTGAACACCGTTTACAAGTTGCCACCGCCGCCAGACCTTAAAACCCTAGATCCCAAGTCGTCTTGGGAGATGCGACTATTTCAATTGCTGACTCCAAACGCTGCCTTCAATCGCTAAATAGAACCTAAAAAAACCTTTGGATTACCACCAGACGACGCCTTCGATCACTGAAAAAATCCCCTCATCATCGGTCTGCCAGATCCAAGCCGTCACCGTTGTTCTGCTCGTTTTCTACCACCAAACCATCAATTTTTCAGCCACATCTTGAAACTCGAACATGTTAGATGTAATGTAATTACAAATGTTTCCATTGGTATTGTGGTAGGAGGTGGTGGTGGTGGTAGGTGGGTGGTTGATGTAATGTAAATTACATATGTTTCCAGTATAATTTGTATAATAATTTGAGTCATTTTGTGTCATTTTACCATTGGTATTATGTTTTATATTGTCTTGTGTGTTTGCAGGGTTCCGGAAGTAAAAACGAGCTGAAATGTTAAAGAACACGGGAGGATGTTTCGGCTTAGTAAAGGATTCTCATGGAATGGAAATAGATATTTAAGATGATGAGAAGATAGAGAATTGAATTACGATTCCGTATGCAAAAACGGTGAAGAAAACAAAGTTGAAACGAAGAAGTTAGGGACGAAACAGTTTTCACAGTTCGCATGCCGGACACGTCACGCGGCCAGAAGGCTTCAAGAGCCAGCGCAACGCAGCGTGTTCCTTGATTAGCGCGTAAAACTTCACTATTAAGCTCTAATTGTAACCAGACAACCCTAGACGAATTAAGAAGCTGAAAACGAGATTTTAAAGATCAAGAGAGCTCGGGAGTGAAGAATTGAAACATGGGATCGAATCTTTCAGGTGTTAATCATCTTATTACTCGGTTCTTTCATTTATATTCTTTTTACCATGTTTGCTAAACTCTTGGAGATGATTGTTCTTGATTTCATGACAATGTTAGGCTAGTTTTATTATCGCTATCTAGGTCGAATGATGAATACACTAGTTTGATTTGTTTCTTTTCGGTTTTTGGATAATTATGTGGATTTGATTAATAAAGTATTGAACTTTGGTTTCAATGTTTTAGTGTATATACATGCTTCGTCTTGTTTAAATCTTCTTCATATGTGTCACTTGTGTTCTTGTGGATGTCTTTCATGTATGAATGCTAGTTAAGTCGTGGACTGTGTGTTAGAGGCTAGTTTAAGGTTAAAAGTTACAATTTCCCTTTCCCGTAGAAACTGTGATTAAGGTTTGAATAGGATTGAGTGTCTACTAATCTTAATAGTTGTGAGGTGAGAGGTTGTCGGTTTGTCTTTAGTGCTAGATTGCAAGGGTTAGATACTTGTCAGAAGATCCACTAGTTTCTCTTCCACTACTTGCTAATCGAGTTAGAATATAAACCATAGTTTCCCTTGACTTTCATGCCGTGAGGTAGATTGTTCAAGGTTGCTTTATTATTACATTAGGATAGCCTATGAGGGGGTCCTATAAACCGATATTATAACAGGCTTAGTAGGTTGTCGTAGGTGTCTTCTCGAGAAGGGTCAAGGGTCCTGTTCTGTTATCCTTTAAGTTTAGCATCTTAAGATCTTGGTTTCCACATTAGTTTCAAATCCGTTAGAACGCGTCATTCAAGTGTAGGTTTCAGACCTAGGTAGTGTGTTTTCCATTATCTGATCACATCTCCCGTTTAGTTAGTGTCTAGTTAGTTTTATTTAATTTTAGTAGTTTATTAAAAACCCCCAAACAACAAAACAAATAAGCATAGTCAGTTTAGTAGTTAGTTAGTCAAGTCTAGTAAACGTAATCAAAGAGTCTCATAGGTTCGATACTCGGACTTACTTAGGCTATACTGCATTGACCGATACATTTTCCGGTTGTGTGGTTTAGGTTTTTAGAGATTCTTAGTTTTATAAAATTAAAACTTAGCGTGTCTAGGTTAGGGTTAAAATTAATTAGTTTTTAGTTGACCACTTCAAGCACATCAGTGGTAGTGGTGGTGGCAGGGTAGAGTAGTTTTAGTGACAGAGAGAGAGAGAATGGTGGTGGTGGTGGTCGGAGGTAGTGGTGTGTGATATACATACATACATACATACATATAGGGTAAATGTCCAAAATTACCCTCATTTGGGGTTTACTTGGTCAGATTTAACCATGCAAACTAACTAAATTTGGGCTAAATGACATATATCGTGTAAGGGTTTGCAAACATCAAGTACGTTTTTTTGTACTTTTTGAAAACGAAAGACATAGTTTGCAATCTGATGTCAACACAAATGACAATTTTTGTAATTTACTCTATATTCATTTAGCATTTAGCTTTGGCTAATAAACTAATAACTAATTTGTTAGGAGATCTAAGGTTTGTACATTTGATACTCTTGCTTGAATGATGTATGTACTTGGGACCAATTGATTTATGAGTGGTTCTTTTGTGTTGGACGCTAACACCACATGAGGTATGGACAAGAGGAGTTTTGCCTTTTACTTAACTAAGTTTGATAAAGTTAAAATGTTATCATAGATGTGCAATAACCCATTTAGGGTGAAAATATTTCCACACCTACATGCCCTAAAGTTTGTTAAGGTGGGGTTGCTTGAAAAAGTCTCTAAGCCTTTGCACATGCTCTTGATCGAAGACGTGATTCGAGCTTATCTGGTGTATTCTATATAGATTAATTTGATGGGCCATGCACCAAAAAGATGTTGTGGTTTAGGTAATGGCCGACCTATAAATTTTTTTCATGAGAGACAATCAGGGAGCTTAACCAAACGTTTATTAGGGAGACCGAGACTTTGCGTAAAAATAACAATAATTTTTTTATGGGCCAGGCGCGGTTGCACCCTATGGTTTCTTACTAGGTCCGCTAATGATCTTAGGTGGTATTTTCCACTTGGTGGAGGATTTGGACTCCTTCTATTGGTACTTGTGAGTTTCTGTGCATGAACTCATACCTATCTATAGTTGACTAGGGTGGTGACTAGACAACTTGAAGGTTTCTAAGTTCTTCATGAATAGAAGAGATATTTTGCAGGCTCACATCAGTTGCGTGGTGTCGACGAAAAAGGCCTAAATCATATTGCACTCACAATTTGATTTTGTTGGGCCATTTTGCAACCCATCTTCGGCATAAACACTTACACAACGATGATAAGCCCTAAGGTGAGGTAGAACACCATTGTCCCTGTTTAGATGTTAGATGTCCCCCATTAGACTAGCGTTGGTCAACACCACCAACGATACATTAAGAGATATCTTAGCCCCACATAGCGAATTAGCGATGATTCTATGAACATGATCATTTCATCATTTTAGTTTGTTATGCACATTTAATTCTATTTAATGGACGTCTCTTTAAACCTAACCACATGCTCAAATATTGTTTCTATTTTAAAACTTAAACTCTTTATCACTTTCGCCAATACTTATGTCACAAATTCAAAGTTCTTTCTATTCACCAAATTAAGTTCCATTGGTTTAAAAATATTTCAACTACTTGAAAGTCTCCAAATTATTGGTTGGCTAGTTTGACCACAAATTCTCATGTTTGTCATTTTGAGGTTAATCAAGGGCTAAATCTCATTTTTTTTCATTTAGTGGCATACATGCACAATTTCACTTGGATTTTCTTTCGAACACACTTGATTGGTGATATTAGTCTTTTGTAAGTTTAAAAAAAGTTAAGATTGAAAACTTCATCATGCACAAAAACTTACAATAGGTAAGGATGACCACATCTTATCTCAAATATATATATATATATATATATATATATATATATATATATATATATTGACATGCAATTTAACCAAGCATTTTCAACACCAAACCAATGAGGCATGTTAGAATTAAATGTATATATTATATATATATATATATACATGCAATTTAACCAAGCATTTTCAACACCAAACCAATGAGGCATGTTAGAATTAAATGTATATATTGTCACATAATGAAATTGTTTCATTATATAAATGTGTTCCTTTTATAAAATTGTTGCAAGAATTAAATACACACACGTAAATACATGTAAAATAAAAGACAAATGAGTACCTAAAAAGTTTTTATTTAACAATTGGGAAGTCCCTATCTTTTCCATCTCACGGCCATAAAGGTCCTTGTGAGGTAGTTGCTTTGCTTAAGCAAGTAGCCATGCCTATGGTACACTTATTACATGTGTTCATTTAGTACAAGAAAAATATGAGTGAGGAGGACCATACTTTTACTTGGTCTTCATCCTTTTATTTCTTTTATTTGCTTAAGGTAGTAAACTACCATATGGTTGGTACACATTGCAATTGTGTTTCAATGTGAAAATAAAGAAAAAAAATGTCTCTAAAAAGGACTTCTACAATTCTCTAATTTGATAGAGGTGTTTTTCTTCTTTTAATGTTTATCCTTCTAATACTTGTGTAATACATATTAGCGTAAGATGGGACGACTGTCAAGTGGCAGTCGGCGGTATGATTTCCCAGGGAAATGCCCAAAAAAATCAAACTTTGAAGCCAGCGTGGGCCTGGTTAAGATAACCTAGCCTGACCAGAGTGAGGTAATACGAGGTTCTTCGATTTAGAGAGTGTGGTAACCTTATACATGAAATTCACCGTTAAAAAAATCCACTTCTTCAAACTATTCAAAGCATGCAATACATTTCGTTTCGCCGTCGCAACACTAATTACAACAACCCATAGTGGTGAAAAAAAACCTTTAAAAAGTAAAAGTTATTAGCAAATATTTGAATGCATATGATAATTGATAGAAGGTAGAAAATTGATAGATGGTGACGTTACGGCCATAAGAGTACGTACGTGTTAGGAAATTGGACTTGATAAATAATGGTGGATTTTGTCAAGAATTGGGTCCATGTGATTATTAATTTGTATATAAATCTCAACTTGCATCATTTTGTATCTTATAATTATTATTCATTTGACGTTGATGCACCATCACATATACCCAATTTAGGCACGGTACAACACAACCATGTGGCCTTTGTAATGGTAGGTGATTCTCACTATTTAATAGCGACTTCATTGTATTCTATCTCACACCTACTAAAATCCAAAAAGAAAAATGACTTCTCTTTTAATATAATTTTATTAAGAAAAAATGCGTAAGCCATATTTTAAAAATAACTTGTTTTTTTTTATAAAATGTTAAGATAAAGAATGAACGAGCTTAGTCCAACGAGATGTCTATGTCATGTCAATTGTCATCTATAGAGAATCACCAATGTCACGCATTTTCTTCTTTTCTAGCACGCAGCATCGATATCGATCAAGCTTGAAAACAAACACTAGCAATAAAGTTGTGTAAGAAAATAGACTTTACATCAAAATCATATTCTTAAAACATTGTCTTTTTATATATCATGTTATGTCAAGGCGCGTTAACGCGTGCATGTCAACTTTAAGCACGTCTTTACGTCATTTTCTTTTCACCATTTGCATAAGACCATGGGGTGTGGATCCCCTTCCCCATCTCCATATCACCTCCACCTCACCACCTTCCCTTTCATCCCCTCCATAATCAAGGGAGAGAGATGGAGAATCAAGAGAGATATAGAGATGTGCCAAAGAATTGGAGCTCGAGGAAATTTCGCCAATGACATTGAAGAACACTTGGGGGGGGGGGGGGTGGTTCCCCGTCAGGGCGAAGGACATGTCAGCTCCCCGACCCCTTCCCACACCCCATGGCGTAACAAGCCTTTATCTAATATGTTTGTGTGATTTAGTCTATTTTTTAAAAGATTTTTATATCTGCATCGTATCATGTTTCTAAACCACATGATGGATCTTCCCCTAATAGATAAAAACGAATTTAGTTAAGACCATATGCTTATGTTAAACCATCCGGGGGAACAGAGTACAACCAACTAGTGAAGGATCACAAAAGAATTGTGCCTTCGTTAGTCATCATCACATGGACATCAACCGTGGATGTACTTCATGTGTATGATCCTGTCTGTATTTTTAATATTGGTGACAAGATACCACTCGTAAGGTGTTTGTGTGCGCCAATACTCTTTTGCCACATGATACAATCGTATCAAATTATGGGTCCAATGTAATTGATTGCTTGTTTATTGTCCATACATTCCATAGGTTTTTTTTCTTTATATTCCTTATCATGTGTCCCCCCTATCATCCGCGTTTCTTACTGTAGGGGTCAAGTGTCAACTAGCTCATTTCATGCATCATATGGGTCATATAAAAACATGGTAGGGCATACTAGTCACTAGATCATAAAAAAATATATATACTAGCCCCATTAAGCATAGTTACATATGAAAACAACTTAATCTACCCAACGTGAATCATGACTATCATTTATACAAGTAATAAGAGTTACATTTATCTGAGGACATAGTCCAAGATAAGAGTTTATAAAACGTAGGTCCAACACTTCTTTTATTATTTAGTAACTCTCTGTTTCTAGATTTGTTTAGTTTCTCGCTTGTCTACTATTTGTCTTTGGTGTTGGGGGTCTCTCTGAAGTAGTCTCTCTATCCTTATGGATAGAGGTAATGTGTGCCTACATCTCACCCTCCCCAGATCCTACCAATAGCTTTGCTATTTGTGGGATGTACTAGGTACGATTGATTGGCTGATACAAGTAATAAGGAGCTATTGTATTGTAAGCTAGAGACGCCAGAAGCTTGGACAATTTTGATGCATACATGGTTTTTCCGTTAATATTATCATACCTGACGTCCTACTAGGGAAAACATGCCTCACACTCATCGTGAAATTATTCTACAAGATTGATCAAAGTCTTAAATATCATATACTTTGGGATCCTAGGTGATTTGTCAAATTACTATAAATTTCGACACAAAAAAAGTCTATATATGAGTGTAACGCTTATTTTTAAGAAAGGAAAACCATTCTAATGGTCATTACATGGCAGACCATCTCTATAAATAGAATAGTGCATGATCACATTGCGAGATCATCACTTGACAAACCAATTTTAGGGGAAGACCATAGCTTTATGGAAGACAGTCACATGAGACAGTATTCACGTTGGAAGTTCTATCTCCATCTATATAATTCAACTAAAAACATATTTTTCTCTATATTTTGTTTTTTTTTTTCACGAAACCTCTCACATACAACTCTTTATCTCTATCATACTCACAAACATTGTATTATTACTATTTTCTCTTTCTTACACTCACAATAAAAATATAGAGGGTTGATTCTAAATGTAGATGTTCTACTTTGCTTTCTATAAATCTTTATCTATTATAGAGATTCTAATGTAGTAGTGTTTTTGTTGTGTTCTCTATTTCTTTACTCGATATTATACAGGGACGGATCTAATGCATGGTAAAGGGCAACTCCCGCTACCGCTTGGCGCTCCGGCGGTAGTGTAAAATTTGGAAAAATTTGACGTTCTTTCAATTTCGTTACCGTTTTTTTATAAAACGTTACCGCTACGAACGAATCCTAGATCCACCACTGATATTATATAGAATATATGAATAAAGAGAGTCTCTAATGTGAATGCTTTAAGGAGTAAATGTATGACGTGACACAAACCTAAACAAGTTCGTATCAGTTCTAGTCAATTTCGTAGTCCGGTTCGAGTCAATCTAGCAGTCTGCTAGCTGATTTGTTGATTTTATACGTTTACTAGAAATGTATTTTAATTAATACCACAACTTAAGCAATTCTGTATTCTATGTTAAAATTTTAAATGCCAAAGAAAAAATGGTTCAAACTTTGTATAGTTTGAAAACAATAAACATTTTATGTTCTTTTTCCCTTATCTCTAAATTCATACTAATTATAATAACTAGTGGATTTCTTCCCCCGCTCCACGGCAGAAACTCAATCGGTATCAGTTCACTTGCATATCAAGACACAGGGGAAAAACACGTTGTGATGTCATATTTTCGGAAATCACCAAAAAGTTACATCGTCAAATTTTCGGAAATCACCAAAAAGTTACATCGCCATTTAAAACAAATAGAATCAATTAAAAGAATGATTGTTTCCAAATTTGAAATGAATAATTAAAAAAAATTAGTTGGGTATTAACATAAAAGTAAAACTAACAAATAAAAAAAATTGATCATGTTTATGTATAAGTACCTCTGCAAAATAATATGTTAAAAATAATAAAATATATATATGTTTTACTTAATTGTTCATCACTTGTTAATAATAAATAAAGAAATCAAGTTTACTATTCATGTATAATTGCTAATTATATGTATAATTATATGTATAATATATGTATAATAGAGCAAGACGTTTTTGTTTTCTTTTTCCTTTTCTCTACATTCATATTAATAACAGTAAAAATAATCAGGTAAAACATGAATCACGTCTGGTAAAATTTTCAGATCTCTCTATGGATAACAATGACACGAGTTTAAGACAAGTATTGATAAACAAGTCTCATATTTCATCGTAAAATCTTATCTCATACCCACCTCGATACCCACCAAGCATGTGTGTCAGTTAAAATACAAGTATGGTTCACGCAAATACCTATGTAAGTTTCAGGTGTAACAGGACCAATACCAGCAAGATTTTTGAATTAATCCCCTACCGAGTCTCAAACCCCCAAATATAATATTTCGGGTTTTCAGGTTCGGGTTCAGGTCCAGGTTTGTCTGCCATTCTTAGGTATCCCCGATTCCGAGTTGCTAAAACTTTTTGAAGACCTTCCTATACTCAAGCACATGTTTTGCCTAACCAGACCTTCCTATCTTTTCTTTGTTCGTTAACCAGACCTAACGAAAATACTCAAAATATTTTCTGAACTTCTAAATCTAAACACCAATAAAATAACTTGGTAACTACAATTCCAATTAAAGTCTATCACTCAAATATCCAAACATAATATCCAAAGCCTTTAAAAGCACAATGACCAACAATAAAATAAAACCAGACTAAAATCCCAAAACTAAAATAAAGCATAGCAAAGTTGTAAAACCAAAACAAACAAGAATTCTCTTGTTACTCACAGCTTGTCCTCAAATTCCGAAAGCGGTGTCATCTGCTCCTTCAAACCCTTCCTCTTACGAATCTGCGTCACGAGTGTACTCGCCTGTGACCCGACTTCTAACGGGTCAGATGACATCATGTCCCAATGATCAAACACACATTGCGGGAAAGCTTGACCAGAAGTGGATGCCCTCAATGCGCCCGAAAACCCAAAAGACTCAACCACAGGCAAGTAAGCCTTGATGTTGTACAGTGGTGTGCCAGGCCTCTGCATTTCTTCGAACACGTGCCCACGCCTCTGGTTCAGCACGCTGTAGATTCCACCAAGAGCTTGTTCCGGCGCCTGAATCTCAACCAAATACACCGGCTCAAGCAGTCGGGGTTTAGCGGTCAGCTGCGACGCGTAGATGACACGCCTAGCGGTTGGGATCACTTGACCCCCACCACGGTGAATGGCGTCAGCGTGGAGGACAACATCACACACTTCAAAACAAATGCCTCGCATGTTCTCTTCTGCTAACGCACCTTCCTTTGACGCCCATTGGAAACCCGCAACGACCGAATCTTTAATTTCGTTCAAGTACTGAACTCCCTTACACATATCAACCACCATGTTCGGACCCGTGGTTTCCGGCCCAAAACACCAGATTTTCTTAGCAAGATCCTTATCCCAACCGAACTCCTCAGACAAGATTTTACCGCGAACTTTCGGGTCATCTCGTGGACCGACCCGACCCTCGTCTATAGCCTCCGCTAGCCCTTCCTCCATCGGCCTAGCTTCCATGTACAAACGGTTGTGTTTGTTCGGGGACTTGCTCATAACAGTTCGGGATGATTTTTCTAACACAGTCTCACGGAAGGAGACGACGGGATCGGAAACAACGATCTCGGCACCACCCATGAAATCGTCTTGCAGATCTTTCAAACAGATTTCGAGATGAAGCTCACCGGCACCTGCGATGATGTGTTCACCGGACTCCTCAATGGTGCAAACAACCATAGGGTCGGATTTAGCTAACCGTTTCAAACCTTCGACGAGTTTTGGTAAGTCGGATGCAACCTTACACTGAACCGCAACACGAACGACTGGAGAAACAGAGAATTTCATGGCTCGAATCGGGTGTGCGTCGACTTCCTTCTCGTTAGTTAGCGTTGCGTTTTTGGTAATAAACTGATCCAAACCAACCATTGCAACTGTGTTTCCACAAGGAACATCTTCAACAGTTTCTTGTTTCTTTCCCATCCAAATAACGGTCCTTTGAACACTTTTAACGTACAGATCTTTCTTCTCACCGGGAACATAATTCGGACCCATGATTCTAACCTTCAAACCGGTCGAAACTTTTCCAGCAAACACACGACCAAAAGCGAAAAACCTTCCTTTATCAGAAGCGGGAATCATCTTCGACACGTATAGCATAAGCGGGCCATCAGGATCGCAGTTTCTAATAGCGTTGGCATACATGTCATCCAATGGACCTTCATACAAATTCTCAACACGGTATTTCTGGGCGGTATGAGGAGATGGTAAATGAAATATCATCATTTCAAGTAAAGCAGTAGCAGCCGGAAGCCAGTTTTGCATAACACGTTTCATCAACGCTTTGCCCATTAACTCCTTTTCTTCAGACTTCATGGTGACACCAAGTTTGGTCAACATAGGCCAGAGCTTGTCTTTCTGGTCATTCATGCATGTGTTGATAATCATCTTAATGGGCTCGTAACAGAACTGAACGAAACCACGTTGACATGAAGCAGAACCCGTATTCTTAGTCGTCCACTTTTTGGTTTTTGGGTCGAAGAAGTTCTCACCCCAGAGCCTTTCCATCATCTTCGCCTCGTCAACACCAAACTTTGAAGCGTACATTTTCGCGAAGTTGGTCAGCGTAAAAGCCCAACCGTGTAGCCCAGCGGAGAAAGCAACGGTACCTTTCTCGGGGTAAACCATGACATCACCAAGAAGTGGGTCCTCATAAGTAGCCATAATGACATTAGCATTTTCAATAACCCTTTGAAACGTCTGGTATGCTTCTTCTCCGTCAACTTGAAGCTCAAGGAAACAACGGTCCATTTTGTTGACGGTCAACACGGGTCGAATCCTTTCACCAAGGGCTTGACGAAGGACAGTTTCGGTCTGGACGCAGACACCTTCGATACAATCAACAACCACCAATGCACCGTCGGTGATACGGAGTGCAGCAGTAACTTCAGAAGAAAAGTCAACGTGCCCGGGTGAGTCAATGAGATTGATGAGGTACTCGTTCCCATTACGTTCTCCTTTAAAGCTCTTGAGAGCCTCATCAGACATTTCATAGTAAAGTGAGATCCCAGTTGACTTGATTGTGATACCACGTTCTGCTTCATCAGCACGTGTATCAGTCATCCGCACATCACCAGCAACTTCTTGTGCGATAATACCAGCAGCAGCCACAAGAGAGTCGGTCAACGTTGACTTCCCTGTTATTATAAAAAGGAAACCAGTGATCAGATATATTACAACTAACAAGTCTAAATGTTAGGTATGAGCATAAAGACGTAAACAGAACAATAAATAAAAAAACACATACCGTGATCAACATGAGCAATAACAGACATGTTACGGATGTTATGCTTGTAGTCCATGATCCTACGAAGCTCCTCCGCCGTAAACTTCACCTGTTGATTAATTAGAAAAGCAATAAAACATCAAACAATTGTAAATAACCGAATACACAAATAAAACAAATGTTTCAGAATATGTGAAATAGCTTCAAAGTTCAAACATGTTACCATTTTGACTCGCTTTAAGAGTCAACAACAAACAAACTATCCTGCGAAAGAAAAACAACTGCATATTAGCTAAAAGATCACAATATTCAGTTATTCACAAAATAAATATAAAAACTGCAACAACACTAATTCAATAATCATGTATTCTCGTTCTTACTAAGTTCGATAAGTTATTACTGAAACAAATATCAAAATTCTCAAGTTATTGGTAAATTCAATAAAATTACTGAAACAAATATCAAATTTCCTATAAACATAAATTTAGAACACAAGTTACTAGAACAGTAAACAGTACTAAATAACAAATCAATCAAAAATTATAATCGCATGTTTCACAACATAAATACAAAAACTGCAAAAATTATAATTCAATCATCATGTATCATCCTTCTTACTGAATAAATTACTGAAACAAATATTAAAATCTCTATAAACATACAGTTAAATCATAACAGATCAATAATATTTATAACAGCATGCTTCACAGTATATATTCCAACGATAAATCAGAGACTTCAATACAACAAATACAAATATATATATATATATATATATATATATATATATATATATATATATATATATAATATATATAATATATATAATATATATATATATAATATATATAAATCATCTTCGTTGACTTTTGAAACATTAAGTTAAACCGATCAGATAATAACAACGAGTATGTGTCACCGATCAAACACATATCTAATGTATGTAACTATAGATGAAAATAATTAAAACTAATCGCATGAAAAACAGAACAAGTAGGTTATAAATCGCACTACATCACGAAAAAAACTCAAATAACAGTTAAACTACAGATCAAACACAGTTCTAAAGTGATTAAAATCAAAACAATTAAACCTAATCGCATGAAAAACAGAAATAGGTTATAAATCGCACTACATCACGAAAAATAACAAACAACAGTTAAACTAGCGATCAAACACAGTTCTAAAGTGACCAAAATCAAAACAATTAAACCTAATCACATGAAAAGCAGAACAAACAGGTAAAAAATCGCAAGACATGACGAGAAATCACAAATAACAGGTAAATTACCGATCAAACACAGATCTAAAGTAAATAAATCAAAACAATTAAACCTAATCGCATGAAAAAAGAAACAACTTGGTAAATAATCGCACTGTATCACAAATGAATTACAAAAAAACTGTTGAATTAATGGAAATGAAACATATGTGATGAATCGGTGATGATGCTTACTGGTCAAAATGAGGCGGCGTGATCTCAGTGACACTTGATCGGTGTCGACTGAGAGATATTGCGTGAGGAGGAGGAAGAGGCAGATGCTCCATCAAACCCTATATACTACTAGGGATTTCGATAGGGCGGTTTTTGAATTGGGCTGATTTTCTAGATGGCCCATTAATTTTTTTATGAGTTAATTAGGGTTTGTATTCTTCTAGAGGTGCACATTAGGTTAGTTTCCGTAATTGATTTGGTTAATTGAACCAGCGGTTATTTTCTTATTTTTTTCTTTAATAATTTATTATTTTAACTGGTTAGGTTAGACCATGTGTAGCGGTGAAGTATGTAGTTTCGTCTTTTTCGACACATGACGTCCACGTTATCTTACCAAACCACTTTGGTGAAAAGGTGCATTGGTGAGGCGTGTGAAACCAGATGGTTTGAAATTGAAAAAAAAAAAGAAATGGGTAAGAAAATATGTTGGCTAGTTTCCTTGATTATCACAAAATGAAGCTCGTGACCTCAACGTGCACCGGCCAAGATTGCAATACAACACGAAGTGGGAATGATATTTTGCTCGTGGTTACCTCACGGTCCGCCCAACCATGGCCCACTACGGAAGGTCTTAGTAATCTTCACTGTGACAAACGGTAAATAACCGGTAATTTCGTACAATCTATCACCTATTTTATTACATAATCTCATACATTAAATCATAACTAAATTGCGAAATTGACGTCGTATAACAAGTATTAGGACAAGTAATACATGCTATAACACATATTAGTTTCCGTCACGCGAAAAAACCAAAACTATGTCCTAAAAGTGTTGGTAGATAATGTTGGGCGCACTATTCACGGTTGCACTATTCATGCCAGCATACCGCTGAAACAAGAACAGAACAACGAATTAAGTCATACAAGCGACATAACCGAGTCCATAGATATAAGAAAACATTAATGTATGAACAAATCTTACTATATTACATAACTTTCCGATATGACACCTTAATCACAAAATCGTCCGTTCGGCTAAAAATATAACAATTTCAACTCATCTGTTTTACTAACTCAGCATTTCCGGAACTCCGGAATTATGAAGAATGATGATATATACACTAAAAACTTTGAGGATATCAAAGGGATGCCCAAAACTATAAGCTTCCGGTACTATACCCCTATCTACATAACTAGTCCGTTATTGACCCGATGAACTAGTAAGCGATATTTTCGCCACTATAATAACCAAACGAAAGATCCAGTGAACTAGTTAAGCTTATTTTGGGATCCGAAATCACTTCATAACACCTTTGCTTGCGGAACTTATGGAAGACGTTCGAAGGTAGGATTTAAAAGTATTGTTATCGAACCGACGCCTAAATGGACAAAATACCATTTCTACTAGTCTAGTGAACTAGTTAATAATAATTTATGTTCTAATTCCATAATTACCCCCTAATGGTAGAAGGTTACCCCTAATCACCATACTTTACTTAAACCCCTAAATATCTAACTTATTAATACATTTTATAAAAAAAAAATACACATAACCCCCCTTCCTAGTTGACGTTTGGTGGGGCCCCATGGCCTCAGCAACTAGTGATCTTTCAAGGATATGGAGCATGGCACTTGAGGTGATTGTTTGACTAGAAAAGAGTATGGTTATAATACAACACCACTCCATCCATTCCATCATTCAAGACTTCACAAAATTCAAGTTCAAGAAACCTTCTCTCCCTCCTTCCATTCTCGGCTCACACACACCACCATAAATCACCCATAAATACCTCATTTTACTCACTTTCAAGACATCTCAAGGTCATTCAAGCAAGAAGGAAGCAAGGAGAAGCACTAGGAACTTTCTTTGGAGCTTATCTTCTTCTTAATCTTTTTATTTGGCTTGTGCAAAGTTGTAAGCTTTCAAACCATCATATTTAAGCTTTTTATTACTAGTAGATACTAGAAGTACAAGTTGATGATCTTGAAACTAAAGATAAACATAATCAAAAACCCTAATCTCAAACATAATAAACACTAAATATAACTATATTATGTGATGATTTAGTAGATTTGTGATAACTAGTTTGTATGATCTTGTTGATTTTGTTGATCGTGTTAGAACAAGTTGTTTGAAAATGAGATTATGATGATATTGATGCTTATATGTTGTAGTAATCTACAAGCATACTACTCTTGTCATGTTAGACTTGAAAATATGATTTAAACATGTACATGTTTAAATAATGCAAGATTATCATCTCTAAAATCATGAGCTTTACATATGTATATAACTTTGATTTTGGTTCTTGAAATATTAAACATGTAATGGACATGAAACTTGACTTTTAAACACTAGTAAACTTGGTATTTATATAAAACAAGACATATAAAGCTTGTTATAAAAAGTGATATATAAAAGTCTTGGTATTTTACTAACTTGAATAATATGGAACCTTTAGAAGTATTTTCAAAGTCTAAGAATATAAGAAACCAAGTTTTTATAAAAAAAAATTAGTCCATAAAAGATAACCATGAGAACTTGTTATTTTAAGAAGCATGGAAATATATATATATATATATATATATATATATATATATATATATATATATATATATGTGTGTGTGTGTGTGTGTTAAAAGCTCATGAAAGAATGAAGACATAAGTGATTATTACTTGAAAAATGGTTTTTGGTGAAGCTTAATAACTTGGTGATGATTTGGAAATTGATTGTGGTTTAAATAGGTTTTTGAGACCGGAAAGCACCATAGTTTTAGGGGAAACTATGGCAAAATTTTTTAAAAATCTAATCGCGACTAAAAGTGTGATTAACAAGGTTAAACACGATCAGTGGTATTAATCATCATTATGGAAGTTTTATTGTAAAGGGTTAAGCCCTAAATATTCAAGAGTTCTTATAAACTTTTATATATATATATATATATATTCACAAAAATAAATGGGTGAAAATAATAAATATATGTAAGTGTAATTTTTGGTAAAAATGATATATTCTAAATACTCATTGGTGTGTGATGCATGTGTATTATTTGTATGTACTAATATTAGGGGAATACATGTCAAAATATTGAATACATTATACAAGGAAAATACACAAGTACATGACATGTAATACTTGAAAGAAAACAAACGGAAAAATACTACACATATACATATACACCAATATCCATTGGATACCAAAGAAATGCTACAAGAACAGGTATATATATAAATCTTATCTATAATATATCCTTAAACGAATAAACGGACGAACGAACAAATCGGACAACAGACGAGCCCACGAAAATATATTCTTAAGAAATAATGTATATTTCAAGCTGATAAGTAAGACACATAATTTATTTCGGTAAATAAAAGAATATAGATCGTCACCAACGACAAAGGGGCATAACGTCATCACAAGGAGATTACTACGATGCTTGGGCGTTTCATCGACATCAAAAATATATATATATTAAACGACTACAACGACGTGTCTAAAAATATATATTTTTAACACCGAACTAATATAAATATTACCGAAAACAAAATACAGGAAGTTTAAAAAGTATAAAAGTTACTAAGTGATTATATAAGTATGTGAAGATACTTGAAAAGCCATACATAGTAAAAATTATATAAGTGTAAGACTTCTCACTAAATGGACTCAATTTATTTATGTTGGGCTAGGCCCAATTATATAATTACATGGGCTAGGCCCAACCACATAAGTTAATGGATTTCTAAAAGACATGGGCTAGGCCCAAAATATACAAAATACATGGGCTAGGCTCAATGAAAAGATAACATGGGCTAGGCCCAAAGACAATATAACATGGGCTAGGCCCAAGGACATGAGGACATGGGCTAGCTCCAATGACATGCGTGCAAGGCACGAAGACACGTGAAGTGCACGGCCCATTCACGCACGACTTATTATATGACAATATATATATATATAGAACACACAAACTACCAACACTATAAAAACAATAAAGTTGTTCCCAGAAGATAAGTGAATACATAACAAGATTTCAAGATGAACAACTTGTACGAGGTCCAACGAGACCTAAGGGTCTAATGAATTCAATACACATGTAGGTTATACGCATGTACGAACACTCGAGTTACTATCGTACGACTAGCAAAACGCAAACCTGTGAGTTCATGTCCCATTTTTCTTTTAAACGTTTTCGGTTTTATAACACTCGAGGGGAAATACACGTGGATGTCAAACGGTATGTTAGCTATGGGTTTAGATGATAACACGATCAGTGTGCGTAAGTAGAATTATGTCAATAGAAACCATTAATCACTTAGTGACCAAGGTGCAAAAGGTGTAGATCTATCGAGTTTGAGGCGCGCTCCACTCCGGGTTTGTTAACCCTTTATGAGTGCTTTTGTGTTCCCTATGATGTCAAAGTTGTCTAGGTTTGGTTGCTTACTTATGGCACATAATGTCAGGGGGCTCGCTACCCACTAATAGATCCTTAAACTCCATAAATGCTAATAGCATACTCAAATTTCAATACTGGATTTCAATTATGACATTTTATACGAAAACAATAACTACATGAACTCGCCAACTTTTGTTGATTTTTCAAATTACATGTATTTCAGGAAACAAGGCATGACCGGTGATGGACTTCGGGATTTTGGGAACGACATAACAACGGATGCCACTTTTGAAAGGTTTGCCTCTTATATCCCAACCTTGTATGGGTATATAGGAGTCAAAACCTTGATTTATTTCATGACGATAACAAACTTACTTTTGTGATGTAATATAACTTTAACTATGTTATTGGGATAACAAACGTGAACTTGTGGAAACTGTGTGAACTTACTTTTTAGAACTTGTAATGTTGGTTGCAACTTAATATATGATATGGCATCGTTGTTAATTATTATTTGTTTACACGATTGGATGCAATGATTATTGGGTGTGACATTCACTTTAACTGGTTTGGTTAAAATCGATTTTTTTTCAATTAACCAAAAAAGAGAAGTTATAAGGCTTGATAATCGGGATTGAATTCATATTTGTGTTGTATGTGATGTATAGGTACTGTACAAGAAGAAATTCAGACTTTGAAATTTGAGAATCGATTGAAATATCGAGAAATGCTAGGTATATGATCTGAAAACCAAATTTATGGTTTACAAACTTTGATTATGCATAAGTTTTTGTGTGGGTGTTGTTTGAACGTGAAAAATATGGCAGGGTTATCATATGTGATGAACATAACTCCCTGTAAAATTTGATGAATTTTAGAATTTTTAGTGAATTTTACGGTATTTAACGACATTAATTCGGGAAAAATACCAAACGGATTTGATAAATCACTAAAATTTTCAAGGATGTTGGGTTTGCCATTGGAAACATCCTGGAAAATTTGGGGTTCATTGGTTGAGTTTACATATAGTTTTAAAAGTGGCGTTGTTAGTTTACATAATCTGAAATTTTTCGAGAAAGTTCTTGGAAATATTGGGATGCTTCTATTAAAGTTTTCGAATTTTTGAAAGTTGGGTCATTGTAATGGACAATTTATCGGTTAAATATTGTTTAAAAGAGAATTTACTAAAATTAATATATAGGTTTAATAAATTCTGAAAATAACTTTCCTGGATTACATATAATTATACAAATTATATAAAAGTTTTCAGAATTTTATTGAATATCCACAATTATTTATAAATTTTGGGATTAAAAATACATTGTATTTAACAAAACCGACAAAGTAAGCCCTTAACGAACCTGTCGGAACTTGTGAATTTACTGAGGTATAGTTGGCGATAATTAAAGAGTTGGAGTAATTCCAGACTATTCCAGGGTAATTGGATAACTGGGGCACATTCCACGCTAGTTTGGGAAGTTCCTAGATGGCGAAATCGGAAAAGAAAATCTGAACAAGCTAGGCACGAGTAACACCCAAGCTTCCTAAATAGACAACAAATCATTTTATAATAGGAACAATTTGGGACATTTCATAGGATCATGCTCTTTTTCGAACGTCTAAAACAACTAAGCATTACTGTCACGCAAAATGGTGCGTGAAAGCCAAATTTGATTTTGACACTAAGCTAATACCCATCGCCTTAATGTTTTGGTATGAGTTCATTCTTGGATGAATATTCCCATCCGAGCCTAATATATAGCAATTACCAACCTGGGAACTGTTTTTAGTTCTTAATCATGCATACTGACAATAGGTTTGGATTAGCAGATATTCTACGTCTTTAGAACAATCTGATTATGCTATTGAGTGAGTTTTCACTACCCCGTTTCCAAACTGTTAACTGTTTTACATGGGGTGATTGCTTGTTACGTACGTACATACTAGCACATGATAACGTGTTTTGATGTGAATTATCTGAGTTATACTAACACACGGAAAGTCCCCACAAACATGAATGATCAAATATAGGTTGGTGGATGGGTGAATAATACTATTGGTCTGACAAACCCAATTGAGTTGGCACGGATGCCATGGGTTCTACTGTAATTGCACATGTCCATGAACATACTGTGAGCACGCTTTGTGGTGTTAGACATAGCTACTTGGGGTGGAAACGTAGCAAAGTGGTTTTTGTGGGCCACGAGACTACGTGTGAACTGTCGAGGTTTCACTTGTTTGCTTGGTATAATTACATCAAATGTGCAAAACAATTCGGTTCAAACTTAATTTTTGGAACAAACAAATATAGTGAAACATACCAACCATTTGTAGTTGATCTTTCAAACTGAACATGCTTTTCAGGAAAAGTTAAAGAAGAATGAACGAGAAACGTGGGTGGAAATTTCAAATTTTGATATGCGGATATTATGTAGATAGATGCACACCTACTAAGGACAAGCTGCTTTCGGATGACGTATTGTGAATTATACATTAATGTGTAAACAAATTATGTAACCAATGCTCGCAGAGTTTAATACAATATCTTTTAAGTAATGTGTTTGTACCAAGTGTCAGTTGCACCCTGCGTACGCTTCCGCTGTGAGTTGGGGTGTGACAATGACAAATGAGACTATCATTTTACCTTAGGTACAAAGTACATTGTGTTCCCGAGTTTCATTTAAGGAGAAAAGAGAAAGGATTTGGAATGAAGGGAAAATCGTGTTCCAGAGTTTTTTGATGTAGAGAAGGAAAGGTTTTTAGGCTAAAATCCGTCTTCTAAATTGGAAAAAATGGAAAAAAATGAAAGGAAAGGAAGAGAAGATAAGAGAAAGGGAGGGGGTTTCAGGCTAAAATTCATCCTTCCAAATTGGAAAGAAATAAAGAGAAAGGAAATCAAAGGAAGAGTGTTAGGATCTGAGTTTGACCTGATCGTGTTGTTTTAAACAAATTGGATACAAAATAAGATAAAACATATAAAACTTGCAGCGGAATACGATTTAAAACTTTGTAACATAATCAAATGAGAGATTAGCTTTCATCACACAATGTTTTCATTACTCAAAAGATTGAAATGATTACAAGTAATTACATGCATGAATCACTAACTCCCCCTCAGCCCGAGCTTCACACAGATTAGATTGTACAAGATACGTGTGTGTGTGAGCTAAATAGAACAGTACATGCACTGTCTATTTATAGTACAAATCCTAACATATGAAGCATCTTTGCTGACATCACCAAGACAATGACATCTAACTAATCCTAACAACCTCTAAACACTGCTAATGCTAACCTCTGATACAAGTACAAAACACTGATGGTTATCCAAATAGGATGCTAACCATTGATGAGCTAACCACTGTTGAAGCTTTATCATATGTTCTTCAAAGGGTGATCAGACCTTTGACTTTCATCAGACTTTTGACTTCAACAGAGGTTTGGTTCTTCAAAGACTTTATAACCAGCAGAGCTTAGCCAAGAGCAAATGTTAGAAGTATCAGATGTTAGATATCTTGCCATTGAGGGAAGTTGTAATTCAAAGCACTGTTTATTCTGGATCATTTAGTTCAGACCTGTTTTGGCATTTTATCATCTGTTCTTTTGTAGGGTTCAATCCCAACAATCTCCCCTAGAACAAATGATGCCAAAACTCTTCTTTATTCATGATCTTTATTCTCTCATCAGTTTTTCCCTGATTTTTTTCTTGAACAATAGTTCAAAATTCAAGGAATATTCATCATCTTCATCCATGCACAGTTGAAGTTCCAGAAGATCTTGAAGGTCAGCTACACCCAAGCCTAGTGCATCCTTCTTTGTTATATATTCAACTTTCCCATTGGACTTGAGCAAAGTCAATACATGGGTCTGTTTATCAGACATCCACTTTAGTATTTTTGAGTTCAATGGGTTTCTTGGGAGAAGTTTTATTTGTGATGAGTTTAGTGAAGATGGTTTGCTTGATAATGATGTGGCAGTGATAGTAGGTGATTTCTGACAATCTAATGAAGTAACATCCATTTTAGATTCTTTCATGTTTTCATCTTCCTTCTTTTCATGTATTTTATCCATTTGATACTCTTTCCTTTGATTGAAGGCTTGGATGTATTCATCTAAGGCAAGATCTGCATGACTTAGTTTTCTTGAACTTCATTCTTTCACACCTGTTTGCCTCTTCTTGAAGAGCTTTGAGAGGCCATTCTTCAAATTGATGCTCTTCAGCTTGATATGGTTTGTCTTTCATGATAATTTCTATGATGCTCTTCTTGGTATCTTTTGAATATTAGCATCAGGTGATTGAGTTGACCTTTTCTTGTTCAAGTCTTTTGCAAAGTCTTCCAGTTTCTTGACTTTACTAAGTGCAAGCTGCATTCGACTTGACAAGTAAACTTCCCCTTTCCCTTTACTCTCTTCTTTTGCAATGTTATTGGCTTGTTTGACTTTTAATTTCAGATACTCCTCAATGTTCCTTGGAGCTCTATAGCCAAAAAGAGATGGGAATGTTCTTTTGGATGGATTATCCTTTATGAAGAATTGTAACATTTCATCTTTAACTGCAAGCACTTCCAAAGGATAATTTACTGCCAGAGGTATTTGTCTTGTTGGATTACGGCCAGTAGGTGATTGAGTAAATGGGTTTAATGTTGGTGATAATGGAGGGATGAAAGATTCTTGATTGGTTAGAAAAAGTGGTATAGGTGTGGGTGTATCATTGGTCACTTTAAATTTTCTTTTTCGTGTATAGACTGAGCTTGGTGAATGAGTTGTTGTGGATGTGTGTGTTTCAAAAGTTTGGATTTGAGAGGATGTGATATCAGTGGTTTGGCTAACAGTTGATGAAGGGACTGTTGTCTCAACCACTGTTTGTTAACATCTGTTGTACCTTTTGTAGTCACAACATCTGTTGCAGTGGGGATTGGTGATGAAGGTGGTGGCATTGTTTTCTGTCTTTTAGCAGGTGATTTGTGAGGTGGGGTTGTTGGTTTAGGTGCAACAGTGGATATAGTACTAACAGTGGTTTTGAAACCAGCAGTGGTTTGCTCTTTCGGTTCTTGTGATGGTGATTTCGTTCTGTTTGAAGTACCAGAATCCTTTTAGAAGTCCTTTTTCTTGTATCCTCATCATCTGCTTGAGTGTCTAGGGTTTCATCAACTCCCTTTTTCTTTTCTTTGACGGATGTTTCAGCAGAAGTTACCAAGGATTCTTTTGTAGGTTCTGGCTTTTGTTTTGACATATTATCCACAAACTCAGTTTTCTCCCGCTTTTTGGCATCATCTTTTTCGAAGATAGGTGAAGAGGAAGTACCAGACTTCTTTGTAAGGAAATCTTTGATGCCCTTGCGGTCTGCCTGAGTTTCTCTATATTTTTCATCAACCAAATCTTTGAGCATTTTTACACGTATTTCATGTTGGTGATCAGCAAGTTGACGTTGTTTTGTGCAGTGTTTTGAGACTTTGAAGCTTCTAACATCTGTTGCAGCATATTTTTGATATCTGCCACTGATGTCTCAATCTTTGTAACTCTCTCCGTCAAATATTTAGATTTTAGATCATCACCTAACTTAATAGGATCATCTGAACTCCTACCCGAAGTGGTAGTTATATCTATGTTATCATGAACAGAGGTTCCAATCCCTGTTTCCAACGTAGATGCCCCTTTTTTCTTGGTACTGGGGATTTCTTTCTACAACAGAGGTTCCCTTAACAGTCCCAACAGTGGTTTTAATACCAACAGCGGTTGCTATGGTAGCCTCAGTAGAAATTGCCTTCAAGGAGACTTATTTATGAAACTATTGTCCAGATGTAAATTAGTGGATTTAACACCTGTAGTAGCTGCTCTACTTGAACTACCAGCAGGAATTTCATGAAATTCAAGTGGTGTAACCTCCTCAACTGTTTGTGGGCTAGTCAATGAAATATTATCAGACACAGCCATTGTAGAGGATATATTCTCAGTGATGTGTTGGTGAGAAAGGCCGTTTTGTGTCTGACTTCCAATGACCTCAAACAAGTACTTCAGGGTTGATTTAATTTGGGATGTGGGAAGTGAGGTGGAAAGAGAATTTTCCCTGGGAGAAGAGCTATTCAACATACTCTCAAATGAGGGTAATGTCTTGTGTTGTGGATTCCCTTTGCTTACAACATGTTCCTTTTGTGAGGAATCATGAGGAGTTTTGGTTTTGGTTGGAGATCTTTCCAGCTGTTGTGAGGAAGTAGCAACAATGGTTTCTTGTGACTTTTGTGTTGTCACTGGGTTAACTTCTGGGATCTCATCTTCCAGAAGGCCCTTTTTGGTGGGTTCGGTGGGCTTGGTGGATTTCTTTTTGGTGTTTTGGAGGTTTTTGGTGGGGGTTGCACAGCAGTGGTTGTGTTGCTGTGGTCACCAAGAGCAGTAGGCTCAGTAGCAGGTGGTTGAGTTTGGGCAGGTTGTTCTAATAAATCTTCCTCTACCACCTCTACTTGGGTTTTTGAAACTTTATCTTGATTAGAAATGCGTGTAAAAGTTTCATGACCCATAGCTCCTGCGTTGCTAACTGGGCCAATTTTAGAATCATCTCCAGGTAATTGATTTTGAAGATATATGCTTAAAAACCTGGGATGTATCAAAAAATGCCTTTTCTTTTGCAATATTAGTATAATTATTAACAATGTCATTGAACAATACTTGGGAAAAATTGAAATCTGAATATGTCAAAATAGCATATCCCAAATATTGCATGTTCAATGGAATTTCATTAAAACCAGTAGTTTTTGCTGAGAGACATGTCAAAATAGTATGAAAGAAAATCTCGTCTCAGCAGGAAAATTTGGTTTGAATATAGTCATACCTTTGAGTTGACCAACATACCCTCTTTCAATAAACTCCGCTTGGATCTCACCCAGAGGAAATGTCACAGGATGTGACATGTCATTCAATTTAAAGACATGTGAGATTGATTGTGGAGTAATTTTCGTCAAGGTTTTGCCCACTCTTGAGATTATTGCATAAGGAACTCCTTCTGTTGAACCTCAGCATTTGCTCAAAATTGTCGGAGTGAACCTTCATAAATTGGGGTTTTTGTTGTCAGCATCTCCTTGAATTTGGACTCCTTTAGCATCCGAATCATTGAATGATATCTCGTATTTGCATGGGATTCCTCCAAAATTGCGGTGTAATTATGAGGAGTTTTGATGATTAATTTGAATGTTGATGATTCGGGTTTAGAGTTTGCTTTTGACTTTGTTTTGGGAGCCATGATTAATGGTAAAACTGTTTTTAGATTTTTGAAATTGACACAGTTTGGTGAAACCTCTGTTCTGGATAATACAGGGTTTTTATAGGGTTTCTGAAAAAGTGATGATGACATGGCATCTGATGCAACAACTGTCAAATAACATCTGCCTACGTGTAACCTCTGTCCTGGAAATGGAAGACAGTTGTTTAGCTAACCACTGTTGGAAAATATAATCAGTGGATAAGAACAGTGGTTGCAACTATCAGAGGATATACTTTTGACAGTGGATAGACTTTTCTAAACGAACAGTGTTTTTGTGCTATCAGTGCTTTGAACAGACTTTGAGGATTTATTGAAAAATTCAATTTTAAACTATTTTTAAAGATGAATTTTGATTTTTTTAAAAACATTTTACTGCTATTTACACATGAATCGCAAAAGAAATTTGTTTTTAATCCATATTTAGCATTCCAGACATAGAGATCAAGCTATCGAGGACAAATGATTCCATTTTTTTTTATTTGCACAATTCCCAACTGATCTATAGACTGGACATGTTATAAAGAAATCAAACCCTTTTATAGCAATCCCTCATAATGATGTCTGATGTCATCAGTGTTTTGATCATTAACTATTGGAACCAGCAGAGGATGGGTTTTGACAATTATTTTGAACATCTGCAGCTCTTATGATGAGAATTGTGAATATCTGCAAATTCCACAAGCAAATTATGAAATAACCTTGACCATCCACAGATTTCTTTTGATTTATTATCAACAAGAAGTAACTCCATTCTTTTCTAAAAAATAAAAAGGTTTTGCTCCCTGGTAGGAAATTGAGCTTTGACTATCTAAACGAGTAAAAGCTCATCATGTATTCTTTAAAAAAAATGAAAGGTTTAATACATGTCCTAAAATGTACATGAAGTTTTTACTGTTAAAAATTTAGTAAAAACTTCGTTGATAAATAAATCAATTTCATCTGATTGATGTTCTAAGTCCTTTTTGAATCAATTGCTAACTTGAGATACATCGTTTACCTGGATCTACCTGTAAACAGCGGTTGCACTCAATGTATTTGGTAGCAGTTGTATGAGCAGAGATGTGAACCCCTAAGTGTTTTATGTTTATACTCTTTTCTTTTAACATCAAAAGTTTCGAGATAAACACACTTTTAAATTTTGCGATTTTTCTTCTATTCCTATTTTATCCTATCAATAGGCAAATGTCATACCATTCGCTGGAAGGCTTTTAAGGAAAGAATAATCAATCCAGAATCATTTACAGCAATGTTTTAAGAACCTTAGATATTTTTGCAAAATGCTTATGCTAAAATCCACATCACTTTGACCTGGTCTTCTAAATCTCAACCCATAACCGTCAATCATGAAATCAACACAAAATCTGAACACGAATACTGGAATTGTATATAACGTGATTTAGTTTTTACTCTGTTTTTCAGCAAGTACAAACAATCACAGTATCACAGAAATTGAGCTGATATTTTTATGTCGAATCGATTGTTAGATCGAATTTGACTGACCTTGCTCTGATACCAATTGTTAGGATCTGAGTTTGACCTGATCGTGTTGTTTTAAACAAATTGGATACAAAATAAGATAAAACATATAAAACTTGCAGCGGAATACGATTTAAAACTTTGTAACACAATCAAATGAGAGATTAGCTTTATCACACAATGTTTTCATTACTAAAAAGATTGAAATGATTACAAGTAATTACATGCATGAATCACTAACTCTGTCACACCCCGTTAATTCGATCACATCAGAGCCGGCGTGACTGGACTGGTATCTTCATTGCACAGCGAAGTAATTATTTAGCTAAGACTCGTTGAGCGCCTGCTAAGTACTCGGGTTCCAAATGGGTTCTCCTAGTCCAACCGTGCCATAGTTTGAAAATATAACCTGAGAAAGAAACATACGAAAAATCAACATAAAGTTGAGCGAGTTCATAGTTTGTTTGAAAAAGATTTAAATAAATCTTTTGATAAACCGGTTCGTGAGATCATAGTATCTCAAAATGTTTGAACTGTCGTATCGAGTTTTCTATCAAAATGTTTTCTGTCATAATTGTCATCAATATAGAAATCCTGCCATTGTCATATTTATAAACTAATATTTAATGTCACACCCCGACCCGCAGCGGAATAAGAGTCGGGGCATAATTGGGTTATCACCAAAGCTCATGATATTTACTAATATGTTTCATATTTATTAAAGTCAAAATTTCATTCCCAAATATCCAAACATGTCCATACAATACAAAGAAAGATAACCAAACAAAACAATTTCAAGCTCTAAATCATTTTATTCTTCTAGTCCAATCCTAAGTGTTTCTGGCTGCAGCTGGTTCACCTTTATCATGTGTAAAAATGGGGGTTTTTGGGTCAACATAAGTTGGCGAGTGAACCTTGTTAGATAAACATTTATTATTGATTTACTTTTTAGTTTATCAATGTAAAATTGTGCATAATCATAAATGAGCAAATGTAAATAATCAGGCAGTGGCAATAGCAATCACAACTATAACATACAATAACATATGATAGCATACATGAACATACCAACATCATACGATAAATAACATGAATGAAACTGTGCGATCAAGGCTCAATCAAACGGAGCCGATCGTATTGCATGTACTGAAAATGATAAATGTCTGTGCGATCAAGGCTCAATCAAACGGAGCCGATCGTATGTTGGCACGCCAGGTTCACGCTCATAATGTAATGGGGAACATGCTCAACGCTCATAATGTAATGGGGAGCGGCGGCCTATGAAATTGCATGTACTGAAAAATAATAAATTGAATCTAACAATAACCACATAAACAGTTGAAACAAGCTGAATATACATGTTCATGATATGATGTATGAACAATGGTTTAAATATAATATATATAACAAGACACATGATACACCCAAAACGTGATTAAACGGGGAATTTGTAAAGATTCACTCACATTGGGTGCGTTTGATTGGAGATGATGAGATGCGCACAAGTCGGGAGAATTGAACAACGAGAATTACTAACCTAAATAATAACTGAAAAATATAGTAAATGAGTGGATTTTATTAGGATTTTAATTGAATTTTTAGATATATTTTTGTGAGTTTAAGGCTATTTTCTATCTTTGAAAATATTATTTTTAAGTATTTTTAATTGATTTTTAAATTAAATTAAATAAATAAAAATATAAAAAAAATTGTTTATTTTGCGTTGACCGTTGACCGTTGACCTGTTGACCGGTTCGGTCAGTGTGCATGAATGCGCTGGGCGAGACTCGAACCCGAGACCTCCCATACGCGTGCACGCAGCTCTACCAACTGAGCTACGTGTCTAACCCGAAATAACGTTAACAGTGTGTTTGAAGGTCCTTACCGTTTCACAGACGGAAATAAAGATTTCCAGAAATTTTCCGGCGAACTGGAATTATCTGATAACGGTGTCTGAATTCGATTTCAATTGAAAGGTTTAAGTTAGAAATAGCTTAACAATTGTTAGACTACGACGGTATTGAAAGAATTACCGTTTTGATGATGAATACGGTTTTCCGGCGAACTTGCAGAAATTTCCGGCGAGTTGATTTAAGCGTTCTGATGGAGTGAATGTATGACGAAAGTGAAATGGAAGGTTTGTATGATGTTTCTGAGTCGCGAGAGAGGTCTTGATTGAAGTAATTCAGTCATTGATCATTTTCGGTTATAAAAACCAATCATGATCAAAATTGAAGTTCATTCAAATCCGAATTGATTAGGATTTGTCGGTGCATCGATTATAAACCTGAATGTGCGATTAATCAAACGTTTAGACGGTTGATTTGCCGAGTTCGGTTTCTCAGTTGGCGCAACCGGTTTAACTAGATTTGTGTATAAGACTTAATTGTTTCCCTAAGTTGACAGAAAACAAACAAGTGGCGGAGTGGTGATGTGGGTGTGTGTTAAGTCTTTGGATTTAGATTCCGGCTGACCCGGGTTCGAGTCCCGGCAGCAACATTTTATTTTTATTTATTTGTTTTCACTTTTTATCAAAAATAATTTTTATAGTTTAGTTTGTTTATTAATTATGTATCATTAAAAATCAAAATAACCATAAATACACAACGTGACATTTATAACTTGATATTCGATTACAAAACGGAGCGGGTTTTGGAAACCCGTTTTGACAAATGTTACAGTATCCCCTACTTTTAGGAATTTCGTCCCGAAATTTAAGTAGTAGTAGGAAAAAGATGTGGGTATTTTTCGCGCATTGAATCTTCACGTTCCCAAGTAAACTCAGGTCCCCGTTTCGACTCCCAGCGTACCCTAACAATTGGAATGCGACTTCGTCGTAAACGTTTTTCTCCGAAGTCCATGATCTCTACAGGTCTTTCAATAAAATGCATAGATTCATCAATCTGAATATCTTCCAGCGGAATGTGGAGGTTCTCATCAGCGAGACACTTCTTTAAATTTGATACGTGGAATGTGGGATGAATCCTGTTGAGTTCTTCTGGTAGGTCAAGCTTGTATGCTACAGGTCCTACTCTTTCGAGTATCTTGAAGGGTGCTACGTAGCGTGGTGCTAGCTTGCCTTTTTGACCAAAACGAACTACTCCCTTCCACGGTGATACTTTTAAAAGTACATGATCACCAATGTTAAACTCCAAAGGCTTCCTTCGTTTATCTGCATAACTCTTTTGACGACTTTGAGCCGCTAGAAGATTGTTTCGAATTTGATGGATCTTGTCTGTGGTTTCTTGGATCAATTCTGGACCAGTAATTTGAGTTTCCCCAATTTCGTGCCAACATACAGGAGATCGGCACTTACGACCATATAAGGCTTCAAAAGGTGCCATGCCGATGCTTGAATGATAGCTGTTGTTGTACGAAAATTCAACTAATAGGAGATGAGCGTCCCAATTTCCCTTGAAGTCTATGACACATGCTCGAAGCATATCTTCAAGAGTTTGTATGGTGCGTTCAGATTGACCATCAGTTTGAGGGTGATAGGCGGTACTGAGATCTAATCGAGTTCCCATAGCGGTTTGTACTGCTTGCCATGATCGTGAAGTGAAACGACCATCACGATCAGAAATAATGCTTAACGGTACTCCATGTCGGCTTACGATTTCGCTGATATAAATACGAGCTAGCTTTTCGTTCTTGAAATCTTCGCGGATAGGAATAAAGTGAGCTGCTTTTGAAAGTCGGTCAATTATTACCCATATAGTGTCATACCCACCAGAAGTGCGAGGTAACCCGGTAATGAAGTCCATGGTTATATTTTCCCACTTCCATACAGGTATTTCAGGTTGAATCAGAAGTCCTGAGGGTCTTTGGTGTTCAGCTTTCACCTTGGAACATGTAAGGCACTTAGAAACAAAAACAGCAATATCCTTTTTCATTCCAGGCCACCAGTAGGTATATCGTAGGTCTTGATACATCTTATCGGCTCCTGGGTGTATAGAGTATCGCGTTTTATGAGCTTCATTCATAAGAGTTTCGCGAAGATTGTTGTGATTAGGAATCCATATACGATCTAGATAGTACAGAATACCGTCAGATTTAGTTTCAATTTTTAGCTCAGCTCCACAGGACATCTCCTTTCGTACATCATCTTCCATTATTGAAACGTGTTGGGCTTCTCGAATTTGATCTTTAATGTCAGTTATAATTTGCAAACATAGAAGACGAATGGAGTTCGCATAACCCTTTCGACTAAGTGCATCAGCCACCACATTTGCTTTGCCAGGGTGGTATCGAATTTCACAGTCGTAGTCATTTAGAAGTTCGACCCATCTTCGTTGCCTCATGTTTAACTCCTTTTGATTGAAGATATGTTGAAGACTCTTGTGGTCAGTGTATATTTCACACTTAGTACCATAGAGATAATGTCTCCATATCTTAAGAGCGAACACAACGGCTCCAAGTTCTAGGTCATGGGTGGTGTAGTTCTTCTCATGTGTCTTGAGTTGTCTCGAAGCATAAGCGATAACTTTTCCTCTTTGCATTAGAACGCAACCTAATCCTTGCCTGACGCGTCGCAATAGACCACGAAATCATCACAACCTTCAGGAAGAGTGAGGATTGGTGCATTACAGAGTTTTTGTTTAAGGGTTTGGAAGGCTCCTTCTTGCTTGGGTCCCCATATGAAAGGTTTTCCCTTATGAGTTAAAGCCGTGAGTGGTACAGCAATGCGAGAGAAGTTTGAAATGAACCGACGATAATAACCAGCCAAACCAAGAAAAGATCTTACTTCAGTTGGTGTACGTGGAGCTTGCCATTCTTGTACCGCTTTGATCTTCGAGGGGTCGACATGTATTCCTTTATCATTGACTACATGTCCGAGGAATTGCACCTCTTTTAACCAGAATTCGCATTTGGAAAATTTGGCGTAAAGCTTTTCATTCTCTAGAAGAGTAAGGATGAGTCGAAGATGACGCTCATGATCAGACTTAGACTTTGAATAAATAAGAATGTCGTCAATGAAGACTATAACAAATCGATCAAGATAAGGTTTGCAGACTCTGTTCATCAAATCCATGAAGACAGCTGGTGCGTTGGTTAAACCAAATGGCATGACCATGAATTCATAATGGCCATAACGAGTTCGGAAAGCAGTCTTTGGGACGTCTTCTTCATGTACTCTAAGTTGATGATAGCTAGATCGAAGGTCGATTTTTGAAAAGCAGTTGGCACCTTGAAGTTGGTCAAGAAGATCATCAATGCGAGGTAAAGGATAACGATTCTTGATTGTTAATTTGTTGAGCTCTCTGTAGTCGATGCACATACGAAACGATCCATCTTTCTTCTTTACAAAAAGGACAGGTGCACCCCAAGGCGATGAGCTAGGACGTATGAATCCCTTGTCAGTCAACTCTTGTAATTGACTGGCTAGCTCTTGCATTTCAGAGGGGGCTAACCTATAAGGAGACTTTGCAATTGGTGTAGCACCAGGTATAAGATCAATACGGAATTCGACTTCTCTAACTGGAGGAAGTCCTGAAATGTCGTCAGGAAAAACTTGCGGGAAATCTTTTACTACTGGAATGTCTTCAAGTTTCTTCTCCATGGTTCCCTTTTTGATGATATGAGCTAAAAACGCGACATAATTCTTGCGAAGATATTTTTGAGCTTGAAGACAAGACATTAAGCTGAGCTCAAAATGTTTTCTGTCATAATTGTCATCAATATAGAAATCCTGCCATTGTCATATTTATAAACCAATATTTAAAACCCTGGCCACTGTCATAAGCCAATATTGAAAACCCGGTATGTTATTGTTATTCCTACGGTGTACGGATCTATCAGCGGGTAGCTAGTCCCTGATATTATGTTTCATAAGTAAATAACCAACCCGAGACAACTTCTTCCCCGAACGGACATGTTTTATTCAGGGCACTCCGGAAGGACATGTTTTATCCGGAGCGTCTGGAAGGACATGTTTTATCCAGAATTTCCTAAGGCTCACAAAGCACTTTGAAAGGACATTGTTTTATCCAGAGTGGAGTGTGTCTCCAACTCAGTAGATCTACACCTTTGCACCTTTGGTCACTACGTGATTAATGGTTATCATAAAGTCATTCCTACTTACACACATTGATCATAGTTCTTTAAACCCGTAGCAAACATACCCTTTTTGTCATAAAACGTTATAGCATGTATTTGAACTCACAGAGCCTTTTGTGCCCCGCACAAGTGAAAATGGGCCTAGCCCGTTTAAGTCTAAAAATCAGGACCAACCAGTCCTCTTGTTTGTATGTAGGACAATCATGTCCCATTGTAACTAGGGCAATCCCGTCCCCATCCATGAACATCATGCACGTTTTGAAATACACGAGTGTTTTGTAAAACCGGTATGTTGAGTATAAGCCTTTCGTAAACCATTTGATTGAATTTCGTTTGCAACATGGTTTAGAAATACGAATTTTCGTTCATCGAAAATATTGTGTATTTTTTGCAAAACTTGCATGTCTTTTCACCCCCGAAAACATTTATAAAAATGTAAACCCATAAAAAGTGGGGGTTATGAACTCACCTCGATATCCTTGTGCAAAGCTAGCTTAATGTGCATTCCATAGTGTCGTGTTCCAAGAACGTGAACTCGCTAGCGTGCAACTAAAGCATTCCTAATCAAGGAATAATTATAAGTTTCTATAAAAGTGCGTAGCTAAACTACGCGTCACCGAGCTCTACCGAATCGTTAACCAACGATTTTAGGAAAGTGTTATCGTCTTGATTTCTAATAACCAATCCTTGGTTGTTTTAATCCCACTAATAGTCGGGATAAATAATAAATCTTGGCACCGAGAGTTTCAGAATATATATTTATATAAAAATATAAATATATTTATAATAGCGTGTTAGTCGTCTTGAAAGGTAGTACGTGTATGTAACTTATATTGAAAAATAACACTTTGTAAACTCGTATACGCGTTTCCCGAATAGTCGTCATACATGTTGACGGGTAATACACTACTCGTCGTAGTGTTTCGTAAGATGTAGACATATATATTTATGTATGTAAATGTAAGCATAGATGTATATGTTGTCGTGTAGGCGGATTAGTAACACCGTGCCTCGTGTAGCTTCCGTACAATCTAAATAAATATATATACACACTCGTTGTTATCATAACGACTCTATTAATGAGGTGTTAAGATCGTACGGCAATGTGTCGTGTTCGGTTTGAATATTAGAAACAATTATAACTAATTGTATTCATTTAAAAAAATATATTTGAATTCTTAACGTTTAGAATAAATATAAATAATTATATTTACTTTGTACGACTTTCGAATACTAGACATTTGGAATATAAATTCCGAATTCCGACGTTTGATATAAATATATGTCATATTCCGACTTTAATAAAATAAATATTTTATAAAGATTTCCGAGTGTTAGTTGTTCGAAATGAATACAAATAATATTTATTTCATAGAGGTTTTCGAGTCTAAACGTTGAAATAAATATAAATAATTATATTTATTTTAATAAGTTCTTCGAGTTTTCGTTGACTTGTAAACCGTGTCTCGTTGCAATGTCGTAACGGGTTGTTGTGGGTTGTAAATTGTCGCCAAAATAAATATACATATATATATTTAATTAAAAAGAATACTTGTACATCGTTGGGTGTCGTTAGAATATAACTACGTTTTGGGTTACGGATTTTTAACGAAAAATAGACAGAGTTTCCTCTGTTTTTAGACAATCCCGACAACTAAAGTGTGGAAAAATTTCAAAACGCGGCGATAAATCAACTTCAATATATATAGTTTTTCGCTAAATCTGTCAAAACGTAAACAAATCTCTAATTCTATTGGTTCAAGCTCGGTTCGCGTAAAATAAAATCTATATAAAACAACGTAAAAATAACTAGCAACTTTAAACTTGTTACCGGGTCTTTTGTTGACGGTATTGACTGCGTTGACCAGCAGTTGATCGGGGTTTGACCCGAACACCAAAATACACCAAGGCTACACGTTGACTGTTGTTGACCCATGTTGACCGACTGAAACGAACCAGCAATAAAACACCCGAATCTAATTTTGAACTGTACCGAGTCGAACCAAACCATCACTGAACTGCAAATGATGTTTGACTGCGCTGACTGCATTGACTCGGTTTGGCCGAGTTTCTCGGTTTTACCGAGTCAAACTGAGTTGACCCGAACATAAAAAAAAATGAACTGAAGAGATCCCGAACCGAGGAGTAACTGATCCGAACCAACTTGGGTCTGAACCGAGTTGACTCGGCTGACTAAGTTTGACCCGGTGTTGAACTAATCTGACCCGAATCGCCGGAGTTTCAACCGAACCAAACCTGAAAGCTGACCCAAAACTGAAACTTGCACCAACCTGAACCGAATCGCGGCGGTCACCACCATTTCCGTCACCGTTCCACTTCCGTCGACATGAAGCCACACACCACCGCCACTGATTATGGCGGCTCCGCCGTCAGCTGTCGCCGTCGTGCAGCGAAGAGGGGCCGGCTCCCCTTCTCCGTCGTCTGTCTCTCTTCTCTCGTTCTCTCTTCCTCTTTGATGTCTCTCTCTCTCGGTCCCCCTCTCTCTCCTGCTCGATGATTTTTGTGAGTAAACAGGTGGGTTTGTGCGGGTATAAAGGGGTACGAGGGTGTAGAGGCTGAGGGTGTGTGTATGACCGGCCGGAGGTCGCCGGAAACGACTCCGGTGACCTGTTCTGCAGAGAGAAGAGGGGAAGGGGTAAGGGGGCTAGGGTTTCACAAATGAAGGAGATGGAGATTATGTTGCTTTTATACTAGGGTTTTTAAATCGGGCCGGGCCTATGGCTCGTTAGCGTTTTATATGGCCCGATGTCATTTTTAAAGCCCGATATATTTTCCGAAGCTCATTTCGCTCTCGAGCTTCATAGATTGTCGTAAAGTATAATGTTAAGTCGAATAGCATTAAAGAGTACGTTGGAAATAGTTATTTGACGGGTATTTTGTCGATCGCGATAAAATGCGTAAAACGCGCTGTTCATCGTTTCTAATCCGTTGCTCGATCTGGTTTCAACTGTGAGTATTAAAATTCGAAAGCGAAGCAAAATATATTATATTAGTAACGGGGCGTAACTCCGGTCCGATGCCCGTTCATTTCCGTTTAGATATGCGAAAATTCACCGAAATCACCATCATGTAGCGTACGATTCAAATGGAAGTTTCTATGCATAGCAAAGGCCTAATTAAGTTAATACGTGTCTTAAACACTATTTATTATCGCCTTAAATGCTTGTTAATCGCGTAATTAGGAGCCGAAAAGTACCGGTTGTCACAAACTCCCCCTCAGCCTGAGCTTCACACAGATTAGATTCTATAAGATAAGTGTGTGTGTGAGCTAAATAGAACAGTACATGCACTGTCTATTTATAGTACAAATTCTAACCTCTGAAGCATCTTTGCTGACATCACCAAGACATTAACTAATCCTAACAACCTCTAAACACTTCTAATGCTAACCTCTGATACAAGTACAAAACACTGATGGTTATCCAAATAGGATGCTAACCACTGATGAGCTAACCACTGTTGAAGCTTTATCATATGTTCTTCAAAGGGTGATCAGACCTTTGACTTTCATCAGACTTTTGACTTCAACAGAGGTTTGGTTCTTCAACAGACTTTATAACCAACAAATCTTAGCCAAGAGTAGATGTTAGAACTATCAGATGTTAGATATCTTGCCATTGAGGGAAGTTGTAATTCAAAGCACTGTTTATTCTGGATCATATAGTTCAGACATGTTTTGGCATTTTATCACCTGTTCTTTTGTAGGGTTCAATCCCAACAAAGAGAAAATAAGGGTAAAAGATAAATTTCATTCTCTTCTTCCCTTAAGGATCTGTTTGGTATGTGGTAATGAAATAGAATACGGAATGGAATAAACAAGATAATGGAATTGGCAAAGAAATAACATGGATCATTACCATTCATAGTCTTGTTTGGTTACTATGTGGGAATGGAATGAATCATTACTTTGTATTCTATGGTAGGCAGAAAAAGATAAGGAATTAAATCGACACTGGGTGGCAGGGCAGTGGTTGTGGTGTGGCACGGTGGTGGGGGGGGGCAACGGTGGTGGGGGGCGGGTGAACGTTGGAGTGGGATGTGGGCGAAGGTGACTTATGTTTGGCGTTGTGGGTAGTATGGTGTGACGGTACATAGGTGGTGGTGATGGTCGGTAGGTGATGGGGCGGGTGGTGACGGTGGATGGTGATGAAAGGTAAAAGGGAATGGAAAGGAAAAAATACGGGGTGGATGGATAATTGAGGTTTAGAAAGAATGGAATGCCTCATGTAAGGGGGTGATTCAATTACCTCGACCAACCAAGCACATTGTTTTTCATTCTCTTGCAATAATCCATTCTATTCTGCCCCTCATTCCTTCATACTGCCTAAATGAAACTCGGAAACATAGTGATGCAAATGGTGTAAGATCATTTTATTAACTAATAATATAAACTGTGCCAAAGATAAAAACAAAACAAGATTCCCCCCTCCCCTAACTTTTCGCAAATGCCATCTCATTCCTTTATCGGTTATTACGAACGCTTAATGGCGTCACATGGATTGCCTCTTACTGAAACATGATGAAATCGAGGATGTTGTAATTCTTCAACTCTCTCGTTCATCGATGATTAATAGTTCATAAGTTATGATCTGGATTAAGGATTTTTTTAGATAAATACATGATGCATGTAGATTTAGATGCAGAAATAGTAAAACAATTAGGTTGAAACTATATGTTTATTATGAAACACCTTTAAATTTCATCTAAGAACCTAAACTTTCATTCCAATTTAATTTATCTTTTTTCGTCGATATTGGCGCAATTTAATGGAATTGAAGCGTTTAAGTAAGAACTAATGTTCAAACCCCGCGCATTGCGGCGTGTTACACCTGAAAAACGTCAAGAATTTTATCAAAATTAGGACAATCATTTAAAAGGCTTTATGCAGCATTCACAGTACACAAATTATAAAAGTTGTCAAAACAAATAAATTACTATTAAGTAAACTTTGTCTTCACCATTTAGTACGTGTCCTCAAGCTTTTACCATAATGGTTTACATTTCTAATTCAAGTAGTATCCCTGCAAATTATAGAAGTACACATACACAATACAAGCATACTAAAATGATTTTCGAATTTTACTTTTACCTCTAATGAATACCATTTGACTGAAAGTTGCAACTTTGTTGAGAGTTAAAGAAAAGAGAGGCATCTTTGTTAGAATAAAGATTAAAATTTAAATTTCTTTCAAAGCTAAGAGTATAAGGAACATACCTCGGACCTCTGTAACTTCTTTAGATTTACCATCTTTATTTAGCAACATGTTAAGCGCTTTTGTTTTTGTTTGTAGTTTCTCGGAACCAAAAAGAAAATAGTAAAAATTCAACAGAGAAAGTCAACATAAATAACATATGGAGTACCTTATTCATGCCACGAAGTCGAATGATATTAGCATGTCTAAGCGAACCCTCCATTGTTACAACTAATAATCGTCATAGAAATAGGTTAAGAGTCACGGTTCATATTTAATTGTAAGAATCACCCATTAAACTTATTGGATTTAAACCATTGTTGCTATCAAAGGTAAGACAACAATGCTATGCCTTTTTCTTCGGTTTGGACTTCTGCTAGGTGGCATTGAGAACGAATAAGATGACTGAAATCCACACGAGACCGGCTAAAATTGGGAAAATAAAAAGGACTCGTTACATCGCTACCACAAACATGGGCGGACTCACTCTACCCCTTAGAAAAAAAGATTGTGTTATACATACATAATTTTTTTGCAATTGCCCCTTAACATCAGCCGAATCATAGAAGAAAGGAAGGGTGAAGTTTGAATGATCGGAATTTGTTTGGTCTTAGTGGTGGTTGCTCTGTTGTAGTGGTTTTTCTTCGGGAAGAAGAATGATTTCTCTGCGGTAAGAAGAATGATTTCTCTGCGGGAAGAAGAAATGAAAGCTAAAGTAGTTGACTTGTTGCTTACCTAAATTGTTAATTGGGCCTCTTTAAAACCTAATATTGTTAACCTAACATGCGCCCTGATGTATTGCAAAATACGTCTATTTATCGTGAAAAGTTCGTATATATTTCGAGTCAGTTTGTGTCGTTTATAGGTTAGAATTAGTTACTACTAATAGGTTTGTTAACTGCAGGTCTCGGGTGCTGAAAGTATTAAAAATTGAGGAAAATATGCTAAACGAGAAGAACAATCGAGAAATGGGTTAGATGCAGCTGAACGGGAACTGGAAGAATGAAGAAAAGCAAGAAAAACTGCCGCGTCACGTGACGACCAAGAACTAGCTTTGCGTGACGCGAAGCCATATTATAATAATAAAAGTTGAGGTTAGCGCCGCGTCGCGCGACGCTTAAATGCCTTCATCTCCACATGACGCGTGTAACAACTCGAAAATTCGATTGTTATCTTTTCTGTTGTTTTCCGTTTATCTATCCTTTGTAAATCCGAGATTCGGTTAAAGTTTATGTTAATTAATTATGGTATTGTACGTTATTATCGCATCTAATTGCTTATTAAATCTCATCGCTAATCTCATCGCATCGCAAATCGCAATTGCTTATGTAGTTTTATATTATTTATGTGTTATGTGTGTTTGTGGTTATGTTTGCAATCGCTATCACATCACTCTCACACTATCGAATCGCTAAATTGCACTATTACATCAACTATAACGCTTAACGCTTTAATTTAACGCTTAATATAACTATCTAATGCGAACCGAATAACCAAACGAACTCTTAACGTGAAACAAACAGAGAAAACCCAACATTTGAACAAGTTCACTCGAACTTGGGTGACCCCAAGTTCGGCCGAACTTGGCTGACCACACTATGTTTCTTCATTGACCCTCAAGTTCGCTCGAACTTGCATATACATATGCAAGTTCGGCGGAACTTAGCCATCCATTCTTGAAATCCTAGCAAGTTCGCCCGAACTTGCATGAATCTCATGCAAGTTCGACCGAACTTGGTCTCCATCAGCTCTCATTTTGCCTTCTCCTATAAATACCAAGCTCTGTTCACTAATTTGAACTTGCTACAAGTTCGCCCAGAGCTCTAAAAACCCGAAACCTTCGTATTCTAAGTAAGAATCAACCCGATTTCAACTGCAAAAACGTTTATCAACGATCTACAAAGGTTTACAACGATTTTGGCACAAGGCGTAGCCTTCGTTTTCATCAAAACTCATTCTTTTACGAAAACCTTCATCTTTTTCTTCCAAAACTTCTGTTTTAAGCTTAGATCTACACAATACGAGTTCGTTTGGCGATAGTAGAGACTTTCCAAACATGAGATCTGCAAGATCTTGGCTTGTAAGTGATACATCTAAGAAAAACCTTTGAAAACCATTGATTTCTACACAAGATACGGACTTTTGATGATGTTTTATTCATTTTCTAGTATGAAACGAAGCATCTATCATTCAAGATCCCAGATCTGGAAGCACAAGGACGTTTATGTTGGTTTACACAAGCTGGACTAATCCGAACGAACCCCGAGTTCGCCCGGATTAGCCCACACATTTGTAAAACGGCTAAAACAGCTCTAAAAGACCTCTCTGACCTAAGTTTTCTCAGTAGCACAAGGTTGGAGGGATGAACACTCGATTTTCCTCAGCAAACGACGCGAAAACGCAAGATTTCGGACCCGAAAACATTAAGTTCGCTCGAGAATCACCAGCTTACCAGGTCAAGTTCGACCGAACTTGTACCCATTTGGGTCAAGTTCGACCGAACTTGAGTGTTTCTTCACCAAAGTTCTTACAAGTTCGACCGAACTTGTCTAGTTTCTTAGGAAACTACACAAGTTCGACCGAACTTGCCTTTTTAGTAAGGATATTCTATAAGTTCGCCCGAACTTGACAAGTTTCTTAGGAAACTCATCAAGTTCGACAGAACTTGGCTATAAATCTCACCAATTCTACACAAGTTCGTCCGAACTTGTCTACTGCCCAACCAAGACTTAACCGTTTCAGCTTTTCGGAGACTGATGCACTTCCGTTCGCGTATGCAGGCTGATCCGGCGCTCTTCTCGACTTTCCTCAGATCCCGAACTCTTACCTTAACGCACCCACAGTGAGTATACTTGACCCATTTTCGCTTTAACGCACTTTTTGGGTGTTACATACGTTCCTATATCAAAATCACTTCACAAATCAAACTATTTATCACATGCATATAATCTGATTATATATGCTCAATACGTGATACTAGAAACATGTGACTAGGACTTATTTTCGTTAACTTGCCTCCTTAGCTAGTATGGTACTATAGTGTGGCTTACACCTGACTGGGTCTAGTTAGGATGGACGCGCAAGCCTTCTCACGGTAGTTAGCATGAGAAATGAGCCTATGTTATGTTAAGTGTTTTGGTGTATCATGATATGTAATTAGATTGTTTCGCAAACGCTTTCTCGACTATGCTAGTATTATTCAAACTGCGCAAGCCTTCTCACGGTAGTTAGCATGAGAAATGAGCCTATGTTATGTTAAGTGTTTTGGTGTATCATGATATGTAATTAGATTGTTTTGCAAACGCTTTCTCGACTATGCTAGTATTATTCAAACTCGTATGCTCACTTTACTTAATTGTATTGACATGTATTTTAACGTATGTAACAGGATGAGGATTTTGTAGCTTGGATTCTTGGATGTGGCTTGCGTAATTTAGTTTTGTTTTATTTTGTTTAGTTCCAAGTGTAATAAATCTAGGGGAGATCGGATCAGATTTTACTGTTTAAGGGATTTGGTAATGTAATGATTGTTTAAGGATATTATGAGTTTAATAGTATGGGATGTTAAATGTTGATTTATTATCTTTAAGTAATTGTTATGGAATCTCTTGAGACAATCTGGTTCGCCTAGTGCCACTACCCCGATGATTCCGCCATCGGTTGGGGTATGACAGATTGGTATCAGAGCACCATAACTTTAGGATAGTAGGTAGAATTGCCATGATTCGACCTGGTAGCATGTTTAAGTACCCGATTGACCTATCTGTGACTTAAATGTTAAACTACTTGTCATAAATGCTTAAATGTGCCTTTCCTAAGGCTAATACAATAATACACGCTGGGAAACGCTCACATCACACCAAACGAGTGATCAAGTCGAGAATAGGTGTGAAACCCGAGAACTCTCGATGAGATCATTCACTCCGCGCATTCTCTCGCACGAGATATTTTCGTTGAGTTAGGAGTGACATCCAAACCTCGACGAAAATCTCCATTTCTATCTAGGAATAAAGTTGTTAAGTTAGGGGTGAAACCCGCATCTTAATAACTAAGATTAACTGGAAGGGTAAACGTCGTTAGCCGCTTGCGGTGAAAACGTTTATCTATTAGGCCAAAGCGTGGGTCCAAATGCAAAGGGTAGTCGAATCACTTTGGCGTGTCAAATGTCTCAAAACCCCGGACACTCCCAATTGATTTGAGCCTATATCGTCAATTTACGCATCATCGAGATTATTATTATTTATGTGTTTAAAATTTTGAGAATTTTTGCTTTATTCGATTTCTCGCTCTGATGATTTATCATATCATCGATTTCTCGATTTATTGCATTTACGCTCCATCGAATGTATGCACAACTTGCACAGTTCTCGTAATCTAAAACGCTAAATTAATACACAAACCAAACTAATCGCTTAACTCGCTTACGCCTATGAGGACATGTGCCTTATACGCGGTATCATCTCGCTTATCTCGCTATTACATATCGCTTATATCTCGCATCTCGTATCGCGCTACACATTATTGTTATTAGAAGGTGAATACGTGCAAAATGTGTGTTTACGTGGATTATGTGCTTACGTGCTTATGTGCTTACGTGATTACGTGCCTACGTGATTACGTGCCTACGTGATTACGTGCCTACGTGTTTATGTGTTTTTGTACCTTGTAAGAATAATTATAATAAATATTTAAACATAACTCTATTATAATCGAATCTCGTCTAATCTAAATCTTTCGTGTAGATGTCTTCTATGGGATCGCACACCTGAAGGAATCTCCAGCGCAGCAACGCCGACAAGCGTATCGCTACAATGGTAGCTAAGGAGATAGCAAAAGTCATCCCGTAAATTGTCTCAGAAATCCATGCTGTAAGCAGCAACTCATCTGTGGCATCCAAGGGAGATGCCCCGAAACCCACTTCAGCTTCAAGCAGTTCAAAGCATGTGGACCGCTTACTTTCTCAGGCACCGAAGGGCCGAGTGCTATGTTCCACTGGTTTGACTCTATCGAGGTCACATTCCGCCAGAGTGGATGTCCCGAGGCTCTGCGCACTGTCAATGCTACCGGCGTGTTTCAATCAAGGGCTCTCGGCTGGTGGACAACCAAGCGCAACAGGCGTGGGAACGACGATGCTTACGGACTCACTTGGGAGGAACTTAAGGAAATTATGATCAAGGAATTTTGTCCTCCCTACGAGATCCAGAAGTTAGAGAACGAATTCTGGAATATCAAGCAAGATGGTCCTGATAACGCTGGTCTCACTGCTCGCTTCAAACAGTTGAGCATCATCTGTCCCGGTCAAGTGGATACGACCGAGAAGGCAATCAAGAAATACCTCAATGCTCTCCCCGATTGCGTCGCTGACTTTGTTCAAGCAACACGCCCTGCTACTATCGAGGAGACCTATCAGCTAGCCGCCGAGATTAATGAAAAATGAGTTCAGTCTGGTTACTTTAAAAGCAACAAGGTCGCAAATCAGGCAGTCACCGAATCAGCAGCTCCTACTACCGAACAGCCCCGAGAGCCAAAGAACAGTCGCCGTGGTCGCAAAAGGGAAAACCCGAGCAAGAACTTTGCTCTTACTACTCCAGCGAACCCTCAGCCACTCCAGTCAGCAACACCAAACGCATCGCCAGCAAAGCGTGCGTACACTGGTCCGCACCCTATGTGCCCTAAGTGCACATATCATCATGCCGTTGGAGGCAATTGCCGTTTTTGCACAAACTGCAACATCTACGGCCACTTTACAGTCAGCTGCCGTAGTGGTACTCGTCAGCCAGCTCCTCAGGCTCCAACAGCTCCTGCTCCTCCTCAAGCCAACCAGCAGCAAGCTCCAAAGGCACGAGTGTGCTTCGTGTGTGGTGATCCGAACCACTTTGCTAATGTTTGCCCAAACCGCACTGTGAAACAAGAGCCGCAACAGCAGCAGCCACCACCGCAGCCTCAGCAGCAACAACAAGCTGCGCGTGGAAAAGCCTTCAATCTCAATCACCGCAAGGCTCAGAATGACAACAATGTTGTCAATGGTACATTTCTCGTTAATGGTATTTATGCCTCATGTTTATTTGATACTGGTGCCGATAATTGTTTTGTATCGTTAGAATTCGAAAAGGTGTTAAAATGTAAGCGCGCTAAACTCCCAAAGACTTTCGATGTGGAAGTCTCCACCGGAAGAACCGTTACCGTTGACTCCGTTTTACGTGGTTGTAATCTCTATCTCAACAACCATGTCTTCTCGATCAATCTCATACCTATGCAATTAGGTAGCTTCGATATCATAGTAGGCAAGGATTTTCTTCATGAAAATCATGCTGAAGTTGTATGCTTCGATAAAATGATTCGCTTCCCTCTTCCAAATGGTGATCAACTTCATGTTTATGGTGAAACTCCCTCAAAGAAGTTGATGCTTCTATCATGCACTCGAGCACTGCTTGCAAAAGCGATGTGTTGCCTTCCTCGCCCATATTGTGAATCTGGAGAAAGAAAAGAAGACTTATAAAGATGTTCCCGTTGTTTGTAAATTTCCTAAGGTCTTTCCCGACGAATTACCCGGTTTACCCCTTACTCGAGATGTCAAATTCCGTATCGATTTGGTTCCCGGAGCTACTCCTGTTGCTAAAGCTCCTTATTGCCTCGCACTATCCAAAATGCGCGAGCTATCAAGCCAACTTCAAGAGCTTCTTGATAAAGGTTTCATACGCCCGAGCACTTCGCCATGGGGCACTCCTGTCCTTTTCGTGAAAAAGAAGGACGGATCATTACGTATGTGCATCGATTATCGTGAACTTAACAAACTCACGATAAAGAACCGCTACCCTCTTCCTCGTATCGACGACTTATTTGATCAGCTTCAAGGTGCTACTTGTTTTTCTAAGATCGATCTTCGTTCAGGTTATCATCAGTTACGCGTGTTGGAAGAAGACATTCCTAAAACCGCCTTTCGTACTCGCTATGGCCATTTCAAATTCGTGGTCATGCCTTTTGGTCTTACCAACGCACCCGCGGTCTTCGTGGATTTGATGAACCGTGTGTGTAAAGCTTTCTTAGATTGTTTCGTCATTGTTTTCATCGATGATATCCTTATCTATTCGAAGTCGAGAGACGAACACGCGTGTCATCTTCGTTTAGTCCTCGAACTTCTTCAAGGAAATCGCCTTTATGCTAAATTCTCCAAATGTGAATTCTGGCTCAAAGAAGTCCAATTTCTCGGCCACATCGTTAATAGTTAAGGAATCCACGTCGACCCTGCAAAGATTGAAGCCGTCAAGAGTTGGATTACACCGAAGAATGCTTCCGAAATCCGTTCATTCCTTGGATTGGCGGGTTATTACCGTCGATTCATCGCCGATTTTTCTAAAATCGCCGTTCCGCTTACTGCATTAACTCATAAAGACAAACCTTTTGTTTGGGATTCCAAGCAAGAAGAAGCTTTTTAAAGTCTCAAGCGTATGCTATGCAACGCTCCCGTTCTCGCTTTACCCAAAGGAAATGACGATTTTGTCGTTTACTGCGATGCCTCGAACCTTGGTCTTGGTTGTGTTCTCATGCAACGAGACAAGGTTATCGCGTACGCGTCTAGCCAACTCAAGATCCACGAGAAGAATTACACAACCCACGATCTCGAACTCGGTACAGTTGTTTTTGCATTGAAGATATGGCGACACTACTTTTACGGTACTAAGTGTACGGTTTTCACCGACCATAAAAGCTTACAACATATCTTTAATAAAAAAGAACTAAACATGCGACAACGTCGATGGGTTGAACTTCTCAACGACTACGATTGCGAGATACGCTACCATCCCGGCAAAGCAAACGTCGTCGCCGATGCTCTAAGTCGACGAAGCTATGTATATGGTATTTGCGACTTTCAAGCTTGTGCTAAACTTGAAACCCTCATCCGTGCCGCTCAATTCGCCTGCTTTAACGAGAATACCTTCAAGACGAAATGAAATGTGGTGCCGAAACTCAGCTTGTATCTAAATCTGATGGTATTTATTACTATCTCGATCGTATTTGGATTCCTACCCGTGATAATCTTTGTAAGTTGCTAATGGACGAAGCTCATAAATCTGGGTATTCCATTCACCCCGGTGCCGACAAGATGTACCAGGACCTTCGTCCTAAGTATTGGTGGCCGAGTATGAAAAAGGATATCGCCTTGTACGTCTGAAAGTCTTAACTTGTTCGAAGGTTAAAGCCGAACATCAAAGGCCCTCTGGTTTACTCGAACAACCCGAAATCCCGATGTGGAAGTGGGAGAGTATAGCTATGGACTTCGTTACTAAACCTCCCGGCACTTCATCCGGTCACGATAGCATTTGGATTATCGTTGATCGTCTCACTAAATCTGCGCACTTTATTGCTATACGAGAAGACTTTAAGGTCGAACGGTTAGCCCGAATCTATACCGACGAAGTTATATGTCGACACGGGACGCCTCATGACATAATTTCTGACCGCGACGGTCGCTTTACCTCGCGTCTCTGGAGACTTTTCAATCCGCCCTCGGTAATACTCTCAATCTAAGTAACGCTTTTCACCCTCAAACCGACGGTCAGACTGAGCGCACGATCCGCACCCTCGAAGACATGCTTCGTGCGTGCATCATAGATTTCGGTGGTAACTGGGATACGCATTTCCTTTAATCGAATTCTCGTACAATAATAGTTATCATACCAGCATTCAAATGGCTCCTTTGAGGCACTGTATGGAAGAAAATGTCGATGGCCTATTGCATGGCACGAGATCGGAGAAGCACAAATCACCGGTCCCGAGCTAATTCAAGAAACGATGGACAAGATCCTCCAAATCAGAGACAATCTCTTGAAAGCTCGGAGTCGTCAAAAGAGTTATGCCGATAAACGCCGTAAGCCCTGCAGTTCGAAGTGGGAGATCACGTTCTCCTAAAGGTTGCACCTTGGAAGGGAGTCGTCCGCTTTGACAAGAAAGGAAAGCTAGCGCCTCGATACGTTGGTCCCTTCAAGATTCTGGAAAGGATCGGTAAGGTAGCCTATCGTCTCGAATTACCGGAAGAACTCAATAATGTACATCCGACTTTCCACGTGTCTAATCTCAAAAAGTGCTTAGCCGAAGAAAATCTGCATGTCCCTCTCGAAGATCTGCAAATCAACGAGACTCTCCATTTCGTGGAAAAGCCTATGGAAATCATGGACCGAGAGACTAAGAAACTACGACGCTCTCGCATCCTTATCGTGAAGGTCCGATGGGAGGGTAAACGCGGCGCCGAGTTTACTTGGGAATTGGAAAGCGATATGAAGGCCAAGTACCCGCATCTATTTGTTACAGCTACTACCTAATTTCGGGACGAAATTCCCTAAAGTAGGGGAGGCTATAACAACTCGAAAATTCGATTGTTATCTTTTCTATTGTTTTCCATTTATCTATCCTTTGTAAATCTAACATTCGGTTAATAATAAAGTTTATCTTAATTAATTATGATATTGTACGTTATTATCGCACCTAATCGCTTATTAAATCTCATCGCATCGAAAATCGCAATTGCTTATGTAGTTTTATATTATTTATGTGTTATGTGTGTTTGTGGTTATGTTTGCAATCGCTATCGCATCGCTCTCGCACTCTCGAATCGCTAAATCGCACTATTATATCAACTATAATGCTTAACGCTTTAATTTAACACTTAATATAACTATCTAATGCGAACCGAATAACCAAACGAACTCTTAACGCGAAACAAACAGAGAAAACCCAACATTTGAACAAGTTCGCTCGAACTTGGGTGACCCCAAGTTCGGCCGAACTTGGCTGACCAAACTATGTTTCTTCATTGAACCTCAAGTTCGCTCGAACTTGCATATAAATATGCAAGTTCGGGGGAACTTAGCCATCCATTCTTGGAATCCTAGCAAGTTCGCCCGAACTTGCATGAATCTCATGCAAGTTCGACCGAACTTGGTCTCCATCAGCTCTCATTTTGCCTTCTCCTATAAATACCAAGCTCTGTTCACTCATTTGAACTTGCTGCAAGTTCGCCCAGAGCTCTCAAAACCCGAAACCTTCATATTCTAAGTAAGAATCAACCCGATTTCAACTGCAACAACGTTTATCAACGATCTACAAAGGTTTACAACGATTTTGGCACAAGGCGTAGCCTTCGTGTTCATCAAAACTCATTCTTTTACGAAAACCTTCATCTTTTTCTTCAAAAACTTCTGTTTTAAGCTTAGATCTACACAATACGAGTTCGTTTGGTGATAGTAGAGACTTCCCAAACATGAGATCTGCAAGATCTCGGCTTGTAAGTAATAGATCTAAGAAAAACCTTTGAAAACCATTGATTTCTACACAAGATACGGACTTTTGATGATGTTTTGTTCATTTTATTGTATGAAACGAAGCATCTATCATTCAAGATCCCAGATCTGGAAGCACAATGACGTTTATGTTGGTTTACACAAGCCGACTAATCCGAACGAACCCCGAGTTCGCCCGGATTAGCCCACGCTTTTGTAAAACGGCTAAAACAGCTCTAAAAGACCTCTCCGACCTAAGTTTGCTCAGTAGCACAGGGTTGGAGGGATGAACAATCGATTTTCCTCAGCAAACGACGCGAAAACGCAAGATTTTGGACCCGAAAACATCAAGTTCGCTCGAGAATCACCAGCTCACCAGGTCAAGTTCGACCGAACTTGTACCCATTTGGGTCAAGTTCGACCGAACTTGAGTGTTTCTTCACCAAAGTTCTTAGAAGTTCGACCGAACTTGTCTAGTTTCTTAAGAAACTACACAAATTCGACTGAACTTGCCTTTTTAGTAAGGATATTCTACAAGTTCGCCCGAACTTGACAAGTTTCTTAGGAAACTCATCAAGTTCGACCGAACTTGGCTATAAATCTCACCAATTCTACACAAGTTCGCCCGAACTTGTCTACTGCCCAACCAAGACTTAACCGTTTCAGCTTTTCGGAGACTGATGCACTTCCGTTCGCCTATGCAGGCTGATCCGGCGCTCTTCTCGACTCTCCTCAGATCCCAAACTCTTACCTAAACGCACCCACAGTGAGTATACTTGACCCATTTTCGCTTTAACACACTTTTTGGGTGTTACATACGTTCCTATATCAAAATCACTTCACAAATCAAACTGTTTATCACACCCAAATAATCTGATTATATATGCTCAATACGTGATACTAGAAACATGTGACTAGGACTTATTTTCTTTAACTTGCCTCCTTAGCTAGTATGGTATTATAGTGTGGCTTACACCCGACAGGGTCTAGTTAGGATGGACGCGCAAGCCTTCTCACGGTAGTTAGCATGAGAATGAGCCTATGTTATGTTAAGTGTTTTGGTGTATCATGATATGTAATTAGATTGTTTCACATTCTCGACTATGCTAGTATTATTCAAACTCGTATGCTCACCTTTACTTAATTGTATTGACTTGTATTTTAACGTATGTAACAGGATGAGGATTTTGTAGCTTGGATGTGGCTTGCGTAGTTTAGTTTTGTTTTATTTTGTTTAGTTCCAAGTGTAATAAATCTAGGGGAGATCGGATCAGATTTTACTGTTTAAGGGATTTTGGTAATGTAATGATTGTTTAAGGATATTATGAGTTTAATAGTATGGGATGTTAAATGTTGATTTATTATCTTTAAATAATTGTTATGGAATCTCTTGAGACAATCTGGTTCGCGTAGTGCCACTACCCCGATGATTCCGCCATCGGTTGGGGTGTGACAACGCGGCCTTGTTTTGACAGAGAATTACGGGTTAAAGCTGGCAAGTTGCATGCAAACATATAAGCACATCATAATCAACAAGTCCAACCCTAATTACGAATTTGCAAAAGCTTGGACCAATTTTCTGAAGATCTTGGAGCATTTTCGAGGCATATGAAGCATCGGTTGAAGGTTGGAAGTGCAAAGAATCTTCCGGGTCGTATTTAATCATCCAGGTTTAATTGTTCTACACTTTTAGTCTTGATCATGTTTTGTTTTCTAGATTATACTCTTGTTTTGTGCTTGATGAATAATACGTCTTGCTAAAACTCTTGTACTGCCTAGACTAGGATGAACGTATGTTAAAGTTTTGATATCTATGATGGATGCTCGTTATTTTATGGATTATTTATGTTAAAGTAAAAGACTTGCTTATTGGTTCGTTGCATATGCATGCCTAGATTCGTTTGATTATTATTACTTCGTGTGATCTTTGGTGGATGCGTTTCGCATAATTGGATCATGCTAGATCATAACTTATGTTATTGATTTGTTTGGTTAATCGACCGATATACCTTAGAAGCATTACTTGATAATTGAGTAGGGCTAGGTGTTCTACTAATCTCAATAATTGAGAGGTGCGAGGTTATTGGTAGGTCTAAGTTGGTAAATTGCTAGGGAAGGTCTTTTAGAGGAGTCTGAACTAGTTTCCTTGTGAACCGTTGTCTATCAAGTCAAATCAAGAACCCAAGTAACCCTAGGTTTATAGCCCGAGAGGGAGTAGATCGAATTAGGGTACCTTACATAAACCACTTAGATAACCCGAGAGGTAGTCTAGACTAACTGGTGTTCTCAACAACCTTTAGAGCTCCATAGGTGTCTTCCTGAGAAAGATCGGGGGTCATGTTCGGTGTCTCGATAGATTTAGCATTATAAGATCCTGGTTCCATAGTAACTTGCATCCTATTAAAATATAACTAGTAGCATTCTGCGATTCCAGTCTAGGTAGTCGCTTGTCATCATTTGAACTAAACCCAAGTCATAATGCGTGTCTTAGTTAATTAGTTTAATTAATTGCAATTTTAGGAAATTTAGAACCCCCCCCAATATAAAACCAATTAGAGTCGTGTCAGTTTAAGTTTAGAGAGTCTAGTTAACGTAATTAAATCGAGTCATGTGGGTTCGATTTCTGGACTTACTTAGCTTTACTAGAGTCGATCGGTTCGCTTGCCGGTTAGTAGTTTAGTAGAGTTTAGAGAGTTTAGGGGTATTACTTAGTGTCTAATTTTGGTTAATTTAGGTCGTTTACATTAAACTACTTTTAGCACATCAAGTTTTTCGCGTTGTTGCCGGGGACTCTGTAGCAATTGCGTTAACTACTTTGTTTGGACTTACTTGATATCATACATGCTAATTGTTTGTTTGAGTCGTAGGAGTCTAAATAGTTCTAGTGTATTTTATATTTTTAGTGAGTAATTTGTTTGAGTCTTCTTACTTGTTTCTTTGTCGGTTCTGCAGTGGATGCCCCATACGCGTTCGCAAGGACCGCTGCTGAAGCCACCATTGGAGCCTCATCTTCCGCCCGCTCTGACTCTACTCTCCAATCTAAACCACTAAACTCTGACTTTACACCAAAGTCATCACCCTATGATTCCCCACCACCCACACGTCCTCCGAGTCCGCCGCTCGTTACCCCAAACATGGACGACCATCGAACCATTCACCAACAATCCACCACCGTTTTCACCTGTGTAAACTTACCCATCACCCTACCCGCCATCAATAATGACAAATCTTGGAAAATCCCATCCTACGTAATTATCGCCATCACCAATTCCATGGCCGTGATGACGAGGATGCCCTCCCCCATATTACCTGTCTTAACCCGCATTTGTAGCAATAATGACGCGATTTTCCTTCAACTTTTCCCATTTTCACTTGCGGTCGGGCCGTAAATTGGCTCGATACACGGCCGACAGGTACTTCCGTACTTAGGCAGGTCTTCAGGATGCTTTTCTTAACAAGTATTTTCCACCCGCGAAGTCATCTCGCCCTCGTGATCAGATCTATTCGTTCCGGACAGAATCAGACAAACCCTATTACCTTGCGTGGGAAAGATTCCAAAGCCTGCTTGCCCGATGCTCTCATCACGGTCTATCTGAATAGGCACTTGTAGAGAAATTCTACAGCGGTCTCACCTACGAGACTCGAGCTCGGTTTTGATACCTCAGTAGGAGGCCACCTAATGGGAAAGAAAACGGTGGCCAAATACAATGACATGTTTAAGAGTTTTGCACATTCTGACCATGAATAGCGGTCTACCACCAGGTTAGCTTGGAAACAACGGTAACTGCTGCTTTAGAGAACTTTCAAAGAGAGGTTGGTAACGAAATTCAGGAGAAGGTTGATAAATGTGAGGTTTGTAGGGGGTCATGGTACAATCGAGTGATGATGCTCACTCAAGAGCAAGTCGAGTTCATAACTGGTCAAAACCGCGGTCCCACAAACCCATTTAATAATAACTCCAACTATAGGTCATATCGGCGTAATAATAATAATAGAAATTTCCGTTCTTCCGGTTACCCCCTGGTTTCCAATTAGATCAAACTCAAAACAGGGGGCAAGGTTAATTCTATAGTGGGGCTTCACAAGGTTAGTTTTCTGGTGGGGGTTCACAGGGTCAGTTTAGCAATGTGGGTTCAAATAGGCAGTTTGCTGGTGGGGGGGTCAAACAGTCAAGGTTCAAATAACCAAGACTTGAGTAGTGGTTTAGATGAAATTAAGGCCATGTTGTCTCAAATAATTGTTAAGGACCAAAACACGTAGAAAATAGAGGAACATGCCATTCTCTTAAAGAACCATCAATATGGTTTCTAGATCTTCAAAGGACTGTCGGTGACATTGCTCGTCAGTTGCAAGAAAGACCACCCGGTCAATTCTCGGTTAACACCCAAACAAACCTGACAGCCCAATTGAAAGCTATCTTAACCCGTAGTGGTAGGGTCTTAGGAGAGGATGTAGTGATAGTCGATGAGGAGATCGGAATAAAGGCTCCTGATAAGGTGCAAACTTGGCAAAACCCAGAAATTACCGCACACACCGAAGAGCCCCAAGTTAAGAGGAGCATAGGAAAGAAACCCGTAGAGGTTAGACCTTCATCGATCATAGATCTTTAACGCGTCCTATACCCCGCCCGCCTTAAGCACCATAAATATGCTAAGGAATATGAGCAGTTTCTTGATATCTTTAAACAGCTCAAAATAAACCTCTTGTTCATTGAGGCCCTCCAGTCTAGGCCAAAATATGCCAAGTTTTTAAAGGACCTTCTTAAATGCAAAGATAGGTTGGGAGAGATTTCGAACATTCCTTTCAACGGGGTTGTTCAACGGTTGTCTTGAAAAAGGTGCCGGAAAAGTTGACAGATCCGAGCCTTTTCACCATTCCATGTCTCTTCGGTAGTGATACCCAGTGTAGACCTTTAGCCGACCTAAGTGCTAGCATCAATTTGATGCCTTACCCTCTTTACAAAAAAAAACTAGACCTTGGAGAACTAACACTTACCCGAATGACCTTGTATTTAGTCGATCGTTCTGTCAAGTATCCTCGTGACATTGTCAAAAATCTCTTAGTTAAGGTTGATAAGTTCGTCTTTCCTGTAGACTTTGTCATTCTCGATATGGAAGCTGACGAGAGAGTTCCTATCATTCTAGGACGACCATTCTTGTGCACCACCAAGGCCATCACCGATGTCTTTGATGATAACATCACACTCCGCGTCGGTGAGGAAAATGTAACTTTTGAGGTACCTCGTTCTATGCAACACCCGAGTGGTTCCAACGATTATAGCAGTCCATGTTACTTGGTTTACTTCATAAACTCGTTTATATCGTGCCTTGACCAGTGTCTAGATTTCATTAGTAGAGCCAATCTAGTAGGAGAGGGTGTAGTTGAGGAAACAGAAGAGAGTGTAGAAGAGAGCAATGAGGAAGAGGGGACCACTTGAGTTCCCGAAGCGTTAGAGCTTAGCGAGGTGAGGGACGAGAGTGAGAGAGTTCCCATAGAGACACTCGCCCCTTTAGAGCTTAAATTCCTCCCGTCACATTTAGAGTATGCTTTCCTAGGAGAGGGGTCAAGTCTACCCGTCATTATTTCATCTAAATTGGCGGAGGAGGAAAAGTCTAGGTTGTTAGAGGTGTTGAAGTTGAATAAGGAGGAGATTGCATGGAGGCTTTCAGATATCTAGGGCATAAGCACTGTTTATTTCACCCACCGGATTTTATGGAGGATGAATATAAACCGGTGGTGCAACCTCAAAGGCGCCTCAATCCGAACATGCAAGAAGTAGTAAAAGAAGGAGGTTCTTAAGTTGTTAGATGCCGTGGTGATCTACCCCATCTCCGATTCACCATGGGTTAGTCCGATTGTAACACCCCAAAAACGGACTTGGTAATTAAACCAAATTAACTGGGGATGACCAGGTAAAATACCATTAGTGTTTAACTTTTACCACGTAATCATTAGGATTTAAATAATTAAACCAAATGTTATATAAAAACGAGTAAATGTTTTTAGAAAATTAAGGTTTATAGAAGGTCCGGGCTATCGACACATAATCTAAGTCGGGTTGTGGCATCCCTGAACTTAGTAAATAGAATTATTATGTTCATTGATAATTAACGGGAAATAGGAAACTAGGAATATTAACCTAGTTAAAGACATGTTGTGTGTTAGTAAATTGACTAAACGATGGTCTTTTATAACAAAGCCAAAACATGAGGGACTAAAGTGGGGCAATTTGAAATTGAATTTATTAAAAAGCAAAAATCACAAAAACACACACACACACATGTGCCGAACAAGGAGAAGAAAAGAGGGGGGGGGGGGAACCCTAGTTCATCTTGTTCTAACAAATTGAAAGGTGAATTGGGGCCAAATCACATGCATGAACATAAATTAGTGATCATCTAAGCTTGGAGATCATAAGGTATGTAATTTATGTTTTTGGTGATGAGTAGTATATGGAGGAACTTGAAGGTGCTAACCTTGAGTTTAATATTTTTGTTAGTATGATGAAATTGATGATGAATAGATGTTCATAATCATCATACTTGCTTGTATGTGTGAATTACTTGAACAATTTGTGGATTTTGATAAGTATTCTTAAATGACTAGAAATGGGTTTTGATATTAAAGTTGAACCCATGAATTATGTTGGTCAAAAGGATAAATTAGCTTATGATAATTGAAAGTTATGTTAACTTGACGCTAGAAAGTGTATGAACTTGTTGAGTGGAAAGATACATGGTGATTTTGGTTGAAAAATTTAGCTAATATGATAGCCTAAAAATGATATCCACCAAGTGTTTGATAAAATGGCTAAATGAGTTTTACTGAACTTGATATTGTATCCATGTATGTCAATTGGCAGTTTGACTTTTAAAACTCAAACTAACCTAAAGTAGAATGGAATGGTAAATGTGGTATATAAATCCATAAGGGTGAGGGTCATGGTCATGGTATTTGATGACAATTTAATCATCTTGTGGATATTATGTGATAGTATAACTCTTGACAAGCTAGGTGGGAGCTTGAAAAGGAACGGGTAAAACAAATGAATTACGTATGGAAGGTTGAACGGACACAAGGTAAATAATACTCATACCTTTTAAATAGAACCATTTTATGTAGTGGGTTAAGAACAAGATGAGTAAATAAATTTGATGATTTTGTCAAGTAAGACCCTATGATGTAAATCATAACGGGTAAAAACAGATGAAAATATGTTGAACCGCATGTTTGCGAGTAGATTAAGAGTTTTGTCAAGTAAGACCTATGATGTAAATCATAATGGGTCAAAACCAATGAAATTATGTTGAACTGCATGTTTGCGAGTAGACAAAGAGTTTTTGAAATGAAGACCCTATGATGTAAACCTTAGCGGGTCAAAACGGATGAAATTATGTTGAACTGCATGTTTGCGAGTAGACAAAGAGTTTTTGTCATGTAAGACCCTATGATGTAAATCATAATGGGTCAAAACAGATGAAATTATGTTGAATCGCATGTTTGCGAGTAGACATAGTTTTTGAAAAGACGATCCTATGATGTAAACCATAACTGGTCAAGTCGGATGAAATTATGCTGAACCGCATGTTTGCGAATAAACAAAGATATTTTGAAAGAAGACTCTGTGGTGTAAACCGTAGAGGGTCAAAAAAGATGAAATTATATTGAACCGCATGTTGGCTATTAAACAAAGAGTTATGAAATATGACCCGATGGCGTAAGTCATAACTGGTCGAATGAGTAAAATGGCAAGAAATCACATTTAGGTGATTAACTTAATAAACTTTTATAAATAAAGTTTCAAAATATGACTTTCTGACGTGAACCGAATGGGTCAAACATGTAAAAATGAGTTTTTGGTGATAAACCAATAAACTTTCGAAATGAACACTTGTTGTCGTAAACCAACGGGTCAAACAAGTAAATATTCTTTAAAGCGGTCAAGTTATGTTTTAAATTTGTATATATACTATATATGCAAATATGTTTGTTTGCAAAATAGTGTAAAAGTCAATATGCAAATATGTTTGTATGCAAAAATGGTTAAAAGGACAATTGGGTCATGTGGGTCAAATAGTGACCGCCATTTGAACCTAATATTTAATGTTTTGTTATGTCCAGTTTCATGCTTATAGGTAACCATAATGTATGGGCATGCATTGACACAAATAGGAAAGAAATAACCATCGCAAGGTATGGATAACGAGTCAATGGTTTTGACTCGCGTCAGGTATGTATGAAAGGTTATGCTTTCGCTAGGAGCTTATGGCTCAACTAGAGAGGGATAGGTCAGATTTGGGTAATATAATAACCCAAGTGAAATGCAGTTAGTATTTTGGGTAGATGGTCATTCGAGCCAAGGGCATGTCTATTATGCGGAAATGGACTCAATTGATTTATGTCTCTTAACGGGTCATTTTGGTAAAATGTCTTACCTGAGGGTAAAATTGGAATATAAAGGTTTACCTATAATAACCCACCACAAAGGAAGTTGTGGTGGAATATCTAATAAAAATTTTGATAAGAAAGTAGGAGGCATGGGCTAGAATGTGAAACGCCTCCTAACGGGTCGATTGGTAATTAATTTCAAACCGTAAGAATGATTTGAAGAGAAAACACATTTTAAGTTGACACGGCCGGGTGAAAACCGGAAGATATAATAAAAATCTTGATAAGAAAGTATGAGGCATGGGCTAGAATGTGAAACGCCTCCTAACGGGTCGGTTGGGTAATTAATTTCAAACGTAAGAATGATTTGAAGAGAAAACACGTTTTCAACTGACACGGCCGGGTGAAAACCTGACCCGGACGGGTAAGGGTGCTGAGAAAAAGACACGTTTCAGTTAACATGGTCGGGTGGAAATCTGACCCGGCCGGGTAAGGAGGCTGACAAAAAAAAAAAATTGTGTTTAATGTTTTCATTCAAATGTTTCGACTACTAACCGTTTGACCGTATAACTTAAACACTAATGGTTTTTAGTGTTTATGACATGCTATCACTAAGGTGGGAACCGGACGGACAGACGACCAAGCACACGAAGAACTAGACACTCTTAAACCACCATTTCCTTAGGGCAGTCCTTCCGATAATGCCCTTTGTCTCCGCATCCGTAACAACCTTGACCTTTTCCATTCACATTCCCGCCTTGATTCCCATTACCATTTCCTCCTCGGTTTCCATTACCACCTTGATTTCCATTACCATGTCCAGTACCCATCAACATGTTTCTTTGCAGTGCTCGGTCTTGCCACATTTGTCACATTTGATGTTCCTGAGAGGGCCCAAGTGGTGATACCTAAACTTATCACGTTTGGGCAAGTGGCCCGAATAACCCTTGGAACCGGTTTCTATTGTAGCTGCAAAAGCCTCGGCTTCCTTCGGTGGGTTTACTTCTTTACGCTTGTTAGAGTTGGTGTTGTTGTTGTTCGCTCGAGTACCCTTCTTTAAATTAGAAAATTTCCGCTTGCCATCACTAGTAGACTCCACATGAGTCTCCTTTTTCTCAGATCCTTTCACAGTAAGCCTTTTCATCCTAACTGGATCCTCGATAAGACTCACAGCCAAAGTAGCCGCTTAGGTATAGTAGTGGGGTTCGCAAAAGTAACTTAGCTCCTGATTTCGGGATAAAGACCCCAAATGTATCGTTCAATCCTTTTGAAATCCGGCTCCACCATGTAGGGGATCACTCGAGACAAGTCATGGAACCTTTGAGTGTACCTTGTAATATGAGCACCAACCATAGTAAGATTCCAAAATTCGGTTTCTAACTTCTGTAGCTCAGCACAAGAACAGTACTTCTCCCTCATATGCTCCTTTAGTTCCTCCCAAGTTAAACCACATGCCTCCCCGTCTCCCAGAGTTTGAACTTGTAAGTTCCACCATGTCAGCGCCTCATCCACAAACAATCCAGTAACATACACTATCATCTGGTCAGGGGTGCATCAGATCATGCGAATGGTAAATCTGTCTTCTCAGTCCAATGTACAAAGGCCACGGCACCGCCAGTGCCGTCATAGCTGAAAGGCTTGTAATCTATAATTTGCTTATATGGGTAGCCTGAAACGTTGAACGAACAGATTATATATAAAAGAGAAAATGAGAACGCACGAATAGAATATGGAAGAAATAATTTAAGTTGTTATAAAACAACTTTTTGTTACCATTTTTGGTGTTTCCACCAGATGAGCCTCCCTAGCCTTGTCCGTTGGTTCCACCGAACCACCAATTCTCTATGCGGTCTCCTCGTACTACGCGAGGGCTTGAGAAATGTGTTCTTCAAGAAGCTGATTCAGTTCCGCCTCAATGGTAGGCAGGGGGTTCTGTGTGTTGCGTCGTGTGTTTTTTCTCTTTGGTGCCATGTTCTTCCAACACAAGTAACGAACGGATAAGGAAAATATTTAATAATAAATATTGTCGACTAATATAGAATAATATATAAATAATCATCACGTTAACCAGTCATCAACCACAATAACATGACGTGCATAAGATAACAACAATGGGCAATAAAGAAAATATAATACCAAGCTTTCATATATTCGACAACTTGATACATTGTTTTTGTGAAAGAAAAACAAAAGGACACGGGGCTACATCACCCTGGTCATACAAGTTCATAATACACAAAATGGTAAAATCTTTTTGTCCACATTGGTCTTCGTAGGTGTTCAAGTGTCAGTAGCTTGCATCTAATCTTCATACATAAACACAAAAAACGGGTATCTTAGTCCCGCAACACAAGTACCTGCAATAAAACCTAAGGACTAGGAGGAGATGGTGGTGGAGTGGGACGACTAGGCTGCGGAGATGGATGATCTCATCCTCAAGCTCGCAGATGCGACGAACCTGAAAGTGTAGCTGTTGTTACTGAGTCAGCAAGCGAGCCTCAAGGTCGGCAGGTATATGTGGGTGTGGGTGAGGTGGTTGGGGTGGTGATGTTGGTAGTGGTGGATGAGATGGTGGTGGATGAGATGATGATGGTGGAGGCATAGCATCTACATGTTGCTCCAAGTCCCAGACCCTCCTGCCTAGGATCTCTATCCGTAACTACTAGGACTTGATGAAATCGTCACCGGTGTATGAAGGGTGGTGACACGGGTGGTAGGGGTCAGAGGTTGGCATGCGATGTGAAGAGTATCTAGTGGAGAGGTGCTCAGCCAGAACATGGGAAGATGAATGAAACGACTGATGGGAGGTACCCTCTCCGGGACGTGATGCGGGGATGTCGTGTGCAAAGATAGGAGATATGTCGACATGATGTGGGAGGGGTGCTATGTAACAGTGGTAGAAGGATGAGTATAGTCCGAAGTGTGGCCATGTGTGGGTGTAGTAGGGGTCTGACGGGTAGTAGGGGTAGACGAGAAGTAGGGCTCTCTGAGTGTGTGGGAGTCGGTGTAGCAGTGCGAATCGAGGTGTGAGTCAGTACGGGAGTGGGAGTCGGTGTGGCTATAGGGATAGTGTCGAAACTACTGTCAGTCGCATCAGCTCGAAGTCTAGCACGTTGTAGTTCAATAGAAGAACGTGATCACTCGCGTCAGAAGAAGAAATGTCTACGACAGAAATGACGGGAGAAGACATTTCCAAAATGGCTATGTCGATAACCTCTCCATCACCTATGTCCTCTTCTAGGTGATCAACATGGAAGACGGGGACCTCGTCCTCGTCATCAGACAAATCGATGACGCGAAGAAAGACATCAAGTGGTATAACAGCGATGGGTAAGACGTCAATGATGTGCTCACCTTCAGGGTGGCCGGTGATAATGAAGTCGTGAAGCGGATGGCCGAAAACCAAGACGTCATCCTCTAGAGGGACGTCCACGTCAGGCTGGTCAAGTAAAGCAAGATGGGCATCGCCGCCCTCGATAAAGTACATGAACTCGTCTGATAAGTAATCCGGAATCTCCTCAGGCTCTGACTCGTCACTAGAAATAATCTCAATGATAGGCTCATGGTCCGACTTGACCTCCATAGGGTCGAAGTCATCGTCGATCACGCTACTCGAAGCCACTGATGATGGCATGGTAACCTGGCAAAATAATCCGTAAAACATGTGTGTGTGTGTGTATATATCAATAAATACTTTTTACTTATATATATATATATATATATATATATATATATATATATATATAGGGGCAGGATTCAGAGAAAACGCCTAAAAGTGTGAAAACGGTGAGAATGATTTTGGTGTCACTAAGGATAATATGGTCAAAAAGTCTATGCACATGCCACTCACATGTCAAAGACCATGCACATGCCACTCACATGCATATTACACCATGTTTTTTAAACTCTCGTAACTTTTCTATACGTGATTATTTTTTTTAAAAAAAATTACACCATAAAATCGAGTGTTTTATTATCTTTCTAACGAGTATACTGTTGCTATACTTTTGAAATTAAAAAAAAAATAACATGAACTGGGTGTTCAAATAAAAACGTCATAAAACACCCAGTTCAGAAAACGCCATGAAAAATACCCAGTTGAGAACGGCATAAAAACACACAGTTCAGAAAAAAACACTATTAAAATACCCAGTTGAAAACGCCATACGACACTTAGTTCAGAAAAACACCATGAAAAACTCGGTTGAAAACTCCATAAAAACACTTAGTTCATAAAACGCCACAAAAACTAGTTGTAAAACGCCATAAAAACACCAACTTCAGAAAAACGGCATAAAAACATTGTTGAAAACGCCATAAGAAAACAAAGTTCAAAACGCCATAAAAAACCCACTTCATTTTTTTCGAAAAACGCATCAATAATATACTCGTTGGAAAGATAAAAAATGCTGAATTTTATGGTGTGATTTTGTTTGATAAAATAATCACGTATAAAAAAGTTATTGGAGTTTAAATATGATCGGGGAAATGACATGTAATTAGCACGTGCACCCATATTTGGATCTTCCTATTTTACCCCTCCTGGTAGTTCAAAGACCCTTAGTATTTACAAAAATGATACCGAATCAATCTCAGCCACAAACCACTAAGATCTTGTGGCTGAAAATTGTTCTCACCGTTTTCACACTTGGAGGTGTTTTCTCCTGATCCCGTTTCTCTCACTCTCTTTCTATATATATATATATATATATATCATATGAAATGTAATTCACGTTGGTTCGTTGTAAGTTATCCCATTTTTCATGCGGATCAACCTAGTTTATCAAGTCTACCTTTTATAGACTAAGCCCCATAATGTCCTTGCATTATTGTTTTTGAAATAATTTTTTTTGTAGTGGATCTTGCGTTTGTGTATGCGATGAAAACCCTTTATTTTTGTAAAACCGTTTTCATGAGAGGATTCTAGTGATTGTAGACTAGACTCGAAAAAAGAATCCTGGTTCACTACAATCGAAGCTCTGATGCCAATCTGTCACACCCGCTCATATGTGGAAGAGCAAGTTGTGAACTCGATTAGTTTTCATTGCATACGATGTAAGTAAACAAGCTATATGAATAAAAGCACGGTGTTCATCATTCAACCATAGATAAAAGGTACAAGTAATAAGTTGTTTGAAAATAAAAGACAACACAAGTTATGAAGTTTTTCAAAAGACTTGCTCCAAAATAAAGTTTTATATACCAAGGCTTTACATCCTATATCTCACTCGAGGATGAGATATATGGATGAAACCCTTCAAAACGGATGACATCACCAACTTGACAACCATATTCTTCGTGATAACCATTTGTGCCAAGATCCACTTAATTTCCTAAAATACATGTAAGTTTAAAACGCCAACAAAAGTTGGTGAGTTCATGTGTTTTGAGTTCGTATCAAATGAGTCCTTAAAATATTTGAAAGTTGTAGTATAAAGTGTTGTATGTAAAGCGTCTATGAAATCGTTGATCATCAATATTTTGCAAGGACATTAATATGTGTGACGACATAGGAAGTACTCAACCTTTGACGATTTAGCACCGATTCACTTCGGCTGGTATACAAAAGCACTACATGCGACCACACGGACCCATGAGTGGGGCTCGCCAGTACCCAATAGATCTACCCCTCTTGTTCCTTGGTCTATAAAAGATTAATGGTGCTTAAGTTCCACTCTATTCGCACATGATCTAGTTGTTCCATTCCTTAGCTTAACCATACCATCGTAACATGTATTTTCCCCCCGAGAGTTGTAAAACCAAAAATATTTAAAATAAAAAGGGGACATGAAACTCACAGTTTTGCGTCCAGAAAGTGTGTGCTAGCAAAGTTGGGTATCCAAATGCGTGTGGCAACCTACAAGTGTTCTAACCATTAGACACTTAGGCCTCTATTAGACAGCGTACACGTTGCTTACTTTGAACCTAGTTAAGTTTGTATTTGTTATTCATGTGGAACCCTTGTGTATTTTTTAATATGTTGGCATTTGTTTTGTACATTTGTTTTTAATATATATATATATATATATATATATATTGCATTCATGATGTGTATGAACGTGCATGGCCCTTCATGAGTCTTCGTGCCTAGCACGAGTGTAAGTGGGCCTAGCCCATGAGTGTCTTTGTGCCTCGCACAAGTAAGAATGGGCCTAGCCCATTTGAGTCTTCGTGTTCCACACGGTGTAAGTGCGCCTAGCCCATATGCGTCTCCGTGCCGCGCATGGGTGTAAGTTCGTTATGAGTTATATATATTCTTCAAATATATATTAAGGATAGTGAACCTTGTTCACATGTATAAGTATGTTCGGTTTGTGTGTATATATTTGTTTCACAAATATATATGTATACCTTTTCTAGATAGGATGGTTAAAAATATTTATTTTGAACATCATATTACAATTGGTGGGTATGTATAGTGTCCTTTGTATGTGTACACTTCAACAAGTGTGTTTGTGTACATTACTATGTACTTGCGTATTTATACGTATATGTATACGTATACCATGTATAACGTTACTTGTATATTTTTTGTCGGTATTTATGTCGTATGTATACGTATTTGTGTACACGTACATTCTTGCAATTTCACCAAGTGCTTTAGTGTACGTATATTATACGTATGAGTATACTTATATACTTATGTATTTACACTTAGTGCTTATTTGTATTTTACTTTTCGGAAATTAGAAGTGTTGAAAATATATATTTTCAAGTATCTAAAAATATATTGTTTTTAGAGTTTGTTGTCGTAGTCGTTAATATATATTTACGTGTCGAGAACGCCCAAGTGTCGTCGGTGAGTTATACACATTCCTCGTCATGACAATATGGCGATCGTTGTCGGTGGCGATGTATTAAATTTATTACCAAACTTATATTATATTTTAGTGTCGGTTTAGTGTATATACATTATCTAGTCAATATATATATATATATATATATATATATTTATTTATTTACGTAAAGGTTTGTCCGATGTCCGCATTGTGTTCGGGATATAATATAAGTAAGCTTATACTAGTGGGAATGCCCGCGCGTTAGAGCGGGTGTTCTAATGATTTCTATAAATAGACCTGGCCATTGTTTAAGAGGAGAGATAAAGAGATGGTCAGGGTTGTATTCAATTTGTTTGTTTAATTATATACATATAACTGAAAAAAGCCACTGCAATATATTATTAGAAAGCTATGAACAAACCCATGAATTTCTTGGTTAAATCAGTTCATTAGTTACTAATAATTATAGCAACAATCTTATGTTGCTGCATCGCTTTATTTGTTTAGTTGGGCAAGGTATGGTACAACAATTTGATTAAAACCACTCATTTTTAATAGATACCTTTAAATTGCAAATGATGTTTTCACTTGTATACTTATATACAAATGGTCATAATCTTGCTAACCCAGATAGATTTTTATAATGGTCATAATCTTGCTAACCAAGTTAGATTTTTTTAAATGCTAGAGCATTTTTGTCTATTTACAAAAAATAGAATAAAAGTTAGAAAAACCATAGAATACAACCCTGACCATCTCTATATCTCTCCTCTTAAACAATGGTAATACAATATACCACCATCACCATCTCTCCTTAAAAAATAGATTAGTGTACAACATATTACTTGATCTTTTATACCTCAAATGATCAAAGCTTCTTGTTGCTGGACATGTGATTTCAAAGGGCGGTGGTTCGTTTAAACTATTAAGCTTTATCAAACGGGTCAAATAAATTACATGACAAATATAACTAAAAAAAGAAATAATGTATTAGATGTCAAAAGGGTTAATCCGATTTTTAATGCATAAAGCTTCCTTAATGAGTTTACTTAGAAATGTAAAACATTACTTGAAGTATAGAACTTTTTGACACACGGGATGATAAGAGAAAGAAACAAAGTTAGCCGTATGGTGGCTTGTTTCAACATGTCTCACTGTCCAAAGTCCAAACACACCAACTGTTATGAGGATAGAATATTGCATAATATTGAAACCAGACCAGTGTATATTCATTTTAGTTTTCAAGCATTATGAGCCTTAAGAGGGTTCAACTAATACCACATAAAGCACATAGTTTTCAGAGTAGTTCAGTAGATGCATTCCAATATACATGAAAAAATAGAGTACCTAAAGATTTTTCCTAGAATAAGTATGATAATCAGACCCAACGTCAGGCAATCCGCTACTGATGTATAGTTCCCAAAACGTTGCTTGAAATAGTGGCCTTGATGAATCAACAACATGTGTCTTTGATGACCTAGTCATGGATTCAACATATAACAACCGTTTCAAGAAAAGATAAACTAAACCAAAAAACAATGGAAATGAACTAATTAAATTTTGACCTGTCTGATGACTAACAGTTAAGAATCTACAAATTTCGTTAAAACTGGCCGAACCAAACCATGAAAACCCAACTGAATGTCCTATCAATCTGTCCCAACACCATTGTTTAAAGCTTCTTTTTACTGGACGTATGATATCAAAAGGCGTTGGTTCTGTGTGGCGGGCACTGGCAGCCGAATTTGGGCCCGGTTCGTGAAAAGCATCAAGCCAAAAACCTTGGGATTTTCACATATAGTTTGGGAGCCTGATCTACCTCTAAACAGGGATTTCAAAACACAATTTGGGTCACTGAAACTTGCTACACCTGGGAAAGAGCCTGATCGACCTAATCAAGGCCTAGTTTGGCATGTTCATATTATCTTTGTTGGAAATCACACTATTGACCTATTTACTTATCAACGAGTTCCTAGTAAATTTTATCACTAACGAGTGAAACGAGTTAAATGAAAAAAAGGGTTAATCCTATTTTTAACGCATAAACAATCACTTTATCCAAAAAGCGTTTCGTGTCAACCCCACTCAGACTATAACAAAAACACACAGACTTGACACATTTCCCAACCCATGAGACACGGCTCTACACTTGTGTTAAAATGGTTGAGAACCGAGTAGCGTTGTTTCTACACATCGTCTTACAAGCCAAAGTTCGAACACACTGTTAAGAGAATAGAAAATAGTAAAAACTTGGACCAGAGGAGTGCAAAACATTTCAGTTTCCAAGCATTATTAGTTCATTGGGTCCAAACCAATGCCAATTCAGCAAATTATAGTGTTGTCAATACATTTACCCACGTAAACCACATAGATAGTTAAGTAGATAGATTACAATGTATATATAAAAAAGGAGTACCTAAAAATTATTTTTTGGAATAGGTCTGATAATCAAGTCCCACATCAAGTGATCCGCTATTGATATAAGGTCGACAGAAAGTTGCTTGAGGTGGCAGTCGTTTTGATGAATCAAAAATGGGTGCCTTTGACGACCTAGTCCTGGATTCAATTTAAGAAAAGATAAAAATGAACCAAAAAGCAATGAAATCTTCAACCACAACTAAGAATTTTCTTTTATGTCTTCAACCAACTTGAATAAAGAAGAGGATGTGCCTTTAAGAGCTTTATCATTTCTATTAATCCACAACCTCCAACATTTCATTAAGTTAACAACACTAACCACTTTTTTCCTAGCGTTTCTAGCTTCTAGCATATTTCAGGAGTGACGACTAAGTTGAAACCCAAGGGAACCGGGAGCTTCATCCACGAATAAGCAAAAACCAAATCAGCTAAAAATTCACAAGGCAACAAAAAACTTGATGTATTCAATATAAACTGGAATAGAATAGGTTATAAAACAAAACCTACCAACATGCACTTTAGGTTGAACAATAACAATCTTAAATAAATCATTCAATTCCATCTTTTCTCCTTTCTCTTCTTCATTCTCTTTCTGTAAATATAAAAAAACCCCAAAAAGTAACAAGTGATCATTAACCTAACCAAAATCCCATCAAAATCCAATACCTTCCTTGTAACATCCCTCCCAAAAATATATTTTAGAATGTAAAAAGAGGCCTAAAATATAATTTTAATGTAGGGACTTAGTTGTAATTAAGCCAAAACTCAAGTGCAAAATCAAAAGTATAAATGTGAAATATCTAGACGAGTTATATTTTTGTAGGAACCGTTTAATAATAATAGTAAAACATATTATGTTTGGCCATGCTCTACTTTTATTAAAAGTTAGGTTGAAATATAGAGAAAGATGAATAGGTTTCAGCTATAGGCTTGAGATCCTGTACAAACGGTGCTAATTATAAGAACCGTAAGAACAAATCTGAGTCATTGATAGTTTAAATCAAGGGTTGATGTTGAATACAAATAAAACCCTTATAATTAAAAATTAGTACCAATAACTGAAGGGTGATTTCGTAAAATTGTTAGTCATTTGACCATTTTCCATTAAATACAAATTCCATCAAGGTTTTTTAAACTAAAATAACATTTATATGCTTCATTATTTAAAAAAATATATATACCATAAAATCAATTATTTTTTATCTTTAATATGAGTACTATATTGCTATACTTTTCTTTATTTATAAAAGTGACTTTTAAAAAAGTTACCAAAATGTGTTTTATAATTGTGCTGATAATGTGCTGATTATGATAATTGTGCTGCTAATGTGCTGATTGTGTGTTAATTACACTATAATACAAACAGACACCAAAAGTAGATATAATCAGCACATCTGATGTGCTGATAGTGGACAAAGATTGGGGATGTTGTGCTAATGTCGTTTATGTTGATAATGGAGAACGATTGAGGACGATGTGTTGATAATGGAGAACGATTAAGGATGTTATGCTAATTATATAGTGTAGTGTTGATTATATATTTTTGGGGGGTGGTTCCTGCATGTTGGTTCGATCATGAAGAGTTACCGGATCATGGATATGTTAAAAAATCAAACTTTGATTTGAATTAAACTTGCATGGATTTAGGGATATTTTAATAATTATTTTAATTAGTTAATAATAAATATAGTCAAAAGGTCTAAATTACCCCTAAACTAATTTTTTTATTGAATGATACTTGTCAATAATATGTTGGTTCTTATGGTTCTTACAAACATAAATGTTTGTATTTGATCCCATTCCTTCAGCTATATACTCGCAATTTTACAAAGCATTATATTTTACCAATTATAAGAGAAAAATAATTTGAACTAATTAATTAACAATAAAATAATAATCGTAAATAAAGTTAGTTTTTTTCGTATGTATTAAAATATAAGAAAACTAAATGAGACATAAATAAAATAACATTAAAACTAAAATATCTTAAAATTTCATGGATATCCATAAGTGACGTCGGTATATATAACTGTTAAGTAATCTTGTAAAAGAAAGAAATATGAAACTTGGCCACAAAGTTCTTTTCTTTCGTGGGCCCTATAAATAAGCATTAGTCTTTCATTTTGCTTAGAAACAATCACAAAATTTACTTTTCAAATATTATAGTTGTAGAGATATATTGAGGTGTTAGTAATAAACTTTGAAAGATTAAATATTCCAGTGGTGAACACGGGTCTCGTGTTAGAAGCTCTAAGCTGTCATCCAGCCCCCTTCTGCTAAGGTGAATATGTTTATTGCTTTCAAAATTATACAAATTGTTTTAGTTATATTCAAAACCTACATGCGAACTATTATATGTTTAAACTATAGAGGGTAATCTATAGAAAGCACTCAGGCTATCATGTATACTATGATTTAATCAAATAATACACGCACGATGATTATGATCTAGTGGGTCTGGCATAAATAAATCTTTTGACAGGGGCGTAAATCACTTAAAGACACCGATAGTAGTGTATCTTAAAGTTGTGGTTCTACTGAAATTTTTATGCCGTTGTATACGATAGTTATTCTGAATGTGTAGATTACTAATTCCAACTATGCTTAAACACTATTAATACGCCGTATGCTTAAAATGATTTTTATCATATAAACGGTATTCACCAGCTTAATCGCTGACGTATTATTTTTTAAACATTTTCAGGTAAAGAATAAAATATATGTTAGTCACAGGTGCATGCTGAAAGGATATATAGATTCCCTAGGCATAGGATACCTGGTGGCTTATAACATATAAACATGAATAAACGCCGAAGGGATTAATCGACTCCTCAGACCTAAGAAAGTTTATTTCTTATATATTGTAAACCTGTTGAGAAAGGAAGTTTTGATATAATATTTTGTACTATAAACATACAGATTTTTTTAAATTCTCAAATATAAATAAAGTTTATTCAACTTATAAAAAGTTGTTTCTTTATGGAACTGATATTATTCCGCTGCAATATTTTATAAAAATATAAAAGACATATCAAGGTACCAACACGTCACACGCCCAGGGTCCTCTTCCGGGTTTTGACAGTTGGTATCAGAGCCAGAGGTTTTAGCGAATTGGATACTTCGTTAGTATCTAGGCTTTAACCGAAATAAGTTATAATGAGCCACATGTTTTAGCAAATTAGATACTTGATTAGTATCTAGGCTTTAACCGGACTAAGTTATGATACCTATATATAAGGTAGATAAATACGTACGATACTAGAAAAAAAGAGTGCTTTAGAATTAGAACTTAATTAGCTATATTATATTTTTAATCTACTAAACATAAGTATTAATGATGAGAAAATCATGAGTTACGCCCACTAGAAATTATGTTTATGACGCACACACACTCTTAGCCCAGTTATATACAATAGAGACATTAGAGATTTCAGATAATTAATAAAAAATAATACGTTAAATAAATATTAAATGATATCCAAAACACTTGTTGCAATATATGTGATAAATTAGGGGATAAAAGATATACTAAATTGGAAAAATGATTAACGAGCAAAAAATAAATAAATAAAAGAAACTAGGTCTTATCTGGAAAGATGATGAATATATATATATATATATTAATTTAAGTTATGCAATATTATAGTTAAAAATACAAAACACTTGTGTAATAATATTGTCAAGCGATGTAGAAGAGTGATTATTAGTTTGTCTATTGGATATTAAAGATTAACTTTAACTCCAATAATATAATATTGTTAAGCGATGTAGAAGAGTGATTATTAGTTTGTCTATTGGATATTAAAGATTAACTTTAACTCCAATAATATAATATTGTCAAGCGATGTAGAAGAGTGCTTATTAGTTTGTCTATTGGATATTAAAGATTAACTTTAACTCCAATAATATAATATTGTCAAGCGATGTAGAAGAGTGATTATTAGTTTGTCTATTGGATATTAAAGATTAACTTTAACTCCAATAATATAATATTGTCAAGCGATGTAGAAGAGTGATTATTAGTTTGTCTATTGGATATTAAAGATTAACTTTAACTCCAATAATATAATATTATCAAGCGATGTAGAAGAGTGCTTATTAGTTTGTCTATTGGATATTAAAGATTAACTTTAACTCCAATAATATATATGAGAGACTAACATGTAAAAGACATCACACTCTCTGTAAAGTATCATATCTAGAGGGTAAAGAATGGTGCAAATATTTTAAATAAAACATTACTATTATTATATTATAAAAATTACTGACGTAACTTTCTAGAAATTTTCCAAAGGAATATGTGAGCCAAGATAAATATGTATAACATCGCGTGATGTGTATTATTGCAAAATATTATGTTATGATATAATTGTTTAGGGATCAGTATATGTTTGTGTTTTCGAAACACCAAACAGAGTTAAGATGTTTCTTGTTAAACTCTTCATCTTAGAACATCAAAGAACGATGTGATATATATGTCGAACTATGTATGATAGAGGCACCATATGGTAGTTGGGAGTATCATGATGTGTGTCATAGATTGCTTTCATGCCTGGTCAGTATGAATGTTAATGAATGACACCACTACGATTTCGCAAACATCAATCATATTGTACTGAAATCAACAAATAGTAAACAAGAAATTAAGAATACATAAATGAGTATGTGCAAAGGATTATCATAGGTAAAACCATAGAATATTCCTAAAGGGGTAGAATGATGTCTTAGTGGAATACTCTAGATATATTAATAAAGTAAGGAATCGAAATGAATTCGGTATTTCGACTGATCCATAGGAACGAAGCAAGAATTGGAGACGAATAGGATACAAATTGTAATAATACCAGGAATGCGTTCAGACCCAACTTTTCATTATGATAGGAGACGGAACTCCATGTACTGATAAAATTAGTAATAAATGTTACAACAATAAGTTGACTAACCAAGTCGATATAATGTCAGCAATAAGGACTAGTAAATGAAGAATTTTAGCATATCTAGTGTATGTACTAGTTGATACAAAGGAGAGAAAATGTGTTGAGGTGTTTATATAACCGAAAACGAAGACATATTTTTCTGATAGGTAGACTAACTATTAAAGAAAAGATTTTTAGGACCAAATACTTCATCATGGATAGCTTCCATTTTCTTTGTGAACAAGAAGAATGAATCGATGTGTATTTATATTGATAACAAAGAACTAAATACAAGACAAAGAAGATAAATGGAAGTCTTAAGCGACTATGATTATGAAATCCATTACTATGAGGGAAAAGCTAAACATATTGGCTAATGCAATAGGTTGAGAAGTAGAGGCAAAGCCAAAGAAATCTTGTACTTAGAGGATTGAAGAAATGAAGAGTATGGTGGACTAGTTGGTTAAAGGAGATAGTAAACTTCTCTAAATAAATCAAAGAATATGTGTAAGAGTTATGGGTAATCTATGAGAAGGAATACCTGAAAATGCTCACAAATCCAAATACATGACGCACCTAAGAAATAATAAGTTTAAGTGGTACAAAATCAAAATGGAAACTACTAGTGAATTGACATGAAGAAGGATATTACCATTTAAGTTGAAAAATGTCTCACTATCCCCAGGTGAAGGAAAAACACCAGACACCCTCTGGTTTATTGCAATAGTTAGATTTACTTGTTTGGAGATGAGAAATGATAACCATGAACTTTATTACTAAACTTCCCCAAACCAGTCATGAGAATGATGTAATTTGGGTTATTATACACATATTCACTAAGTCGGTCCATTTCTTACCTATGAGGAAACCTCTTAACATAAATAGGTTGATATAATTATATGTTGATAAGACTGCATCCCTCTATCGAGTGCCTATATCCATTATGTCAGGTAAAGAAAATCATTTTATGTCTCGATTCTGAAAAAGTTTTCAAAATCCTATGGGTGGACACTTAAACATTAATATTACCTACCATCGATGAGCAAGACCAAAAGCACAATCCAAACCTTAGAACATATACTTTAATCATATGCCATAGACCTAGGTGGTAGTTGGAGTAATCGTTGACCCCTAATAGAATTCTCTTACAATAATTAGCATATAAGAAATCAGGCGGTACCGTTTGAAGCTTTATATAGTAGAAAGAAGAGAATAATAACTGATTATCATAGGTATGAAAATAAGGTAAAGAATTAGACTACATAAGTACATATATTAAGCAATTGTTTTGTATATTATATTAGACTGGATGATGAATTAATCCACATAAAGGATACATTAAGAGACATTATAGGAGATGACATATAGTGAATTAACAAAATATATAGTCGATATAGTGAATTAACAAAAACGCTTAATGGCATGTGATAAGGGAATCACATATATAATAACAAAACCGATTTTATTGATTAATGATGGATAAATCACTATGCATATGTCTAATCAGACGTGTCCAAATAAACAAGGTCATCACTTACAAAGTCAAATCAAATGATAAAAATTTGATTCTAGACAATGATAAAATTTCCCTATTTAGGTACATTTTACCTATAAGACTTGTAATTTACTATGTTAGCTAATTATGGCATAATTCTAAGAATCGAGTAATTATTTTCTTTAATCAAGTATATATCATGGGATACGCTCCAACTATGAAAATAGTTATTGTAAGTAAAAAAAATCATAGGGAATTCAAGATTTAAGCCAATATATGATTAAGGAATAATTTTCTGATTAATATAGGTGGCATGAGAATATAGGTGTCTGAATGATATACGTGTGTTAAAAGTTTCAACCACTTTTACAATTAAATTGGGGATATATAGATAGTTGTGTGTAAAGAGGGCATACTCATTCAAAGAATTAAGGAGGAAGTGCTTGAAAATCAAGGTGATGTAGTGTTCATAAATAATAAGAAAGGCTAAAACATGTTGGAGATGGTGTATTAAAATCATAACCTAACAAATCTCGAGGACGAGATTTTTATAAAGGTGGGAAGGATGTAACATCCCTTAAAACTTCATGCCCAAAAATATATTTTAGAATGTAAAAGAGGCCTAAAATGTAATTTTAATGTATGGACTTAGTTGTAATCAAGCCAAAACTGAAGTGCAAAATCAAAAGTATAAATGTGAAATATCTAGACGAGCTTATATTTTTATAGGAACTGTTTTATAATAATAGTAAAACATATTATATTTGGCTACGCTCTACTTTTATTAAAAGTTAGGTTGAAATATAGAGAAAGATGAATAGGTTTTAGCTATATACTCACAATTTTACAAAACACTATATTTTACTAATTGTAATATAAAAATAAGATTTGGACTAAATTAATTAGTAATAACAATATAATAATAATAAAAATAAAGTTAGTTTTTTTCGTATGTATTAAAATATAAGAAAACTAAATGAGAAATAAATAAAATAACATTAAAACTAAAATATCTTAAAATTTCATGGATATCCATAAGTGACGTAGGTATATTTATCTGTTAAGTAATCTTGTAAAAGAAGGAAATATGAAACTTGGCCACAAAGTTCTTTTCTTTCGTGGGCACTAAGTTATGGCCCTATAAATAAGCATTCAGTCTTTCATTTTGCTTAGAAACAATCACAAAATTTACTTTTCAAATATTATAGTTGTAGAGATATATTGAGGTGTTAGTAATAAACTTTGAACGATTAAATAGTCGGGTGGTGAACACGCGTTTCGTGTTAGAAGTTCTAAGCTGTCATCTAGCCCCTTTCTGCTAAGGTGAATACGTTTATTGCTTTTAAAATTATACAAATTGTTTTAGTTATATTCAAAACCTGCATGCGAACTATTATGTGTTTAAACCATAGAAGGTAATCTATAGAAAGCACTGAGGCTATAATGTATGCTATGATTTGATCAAATACTACACGCACGATGATTATGATCTAGTGGGTCTGGCATAAATAAATCTTTAGACAGGGGCGTAAAACACTTAAAGACACCGATAGTAGTGTATCTTAAAGTTGCTGTTCTATTGAAATTTTTATGCCGGTGTATACGATAGTTATTCTGAATGTGTAGATTACTAATTCCAACCATGCTTAAACACTATTAATACGCCGTATGCTTAAAATGATTTTGTCATATAAACGATATTCACCAGCTTAATCGCTGACGTATTATTTTTTAAACATTTTCAGGTAAAGAATAAAATATATGTTAGTCACAGGTGCATGCTGAAAGGATATATAGATTCCCTAGGCATAGGATACCTGGTGGCTTATAACATATAAACAGAAATAAACGCTAAAGGGATTAATTGACTCCTCAGGCCTAAGAAAGTTTATTTCTTATATATTGTTAACCTGTTGAGACAGGACGTTTTGATATAATATTTTGTACTATAAACATACAGATTTTTTTTAATTCTCAAATATAAATAAAGTTTATTCAACTTATAAAAAGTTGTTTTTTTTATGAAACTGATATTATTCTGCTGCAATGTTTTATAAAAATATAAAAGACATATCAAGGTATTGAAAAAAAAAGAAAAACTGGCGGTGAAGGGAAACTCTCACAACTCACTTTCCTTTATAACATCAAAACAATAAGAATCGATACCAGTGAGGAGCAATTGAAGCAACAATGGTTAATTCTAGCATTCAAGATGGTTGATTAAGGCATTCAATAGCTTGAATTGATTAGAGTGAAGGGAATCTGAAGCGACTATTGCCTGATATAACTGATAATTGCGTTCGAATCGATGAGGCCATAATTAAACTCACGAATGGGTGGTATGGGAAGAAAACGGTAAAAAGTTTTGAGATTTTGTTCTTGAGTTTCTTCATATGCCATTTAAAATGGTGATAATTTATCCAAAGGGTAAAAAACCCTCTCTTAATAAGGTATATATATATATATATAGATATATAAAATAAATGCATTACATTGTCATTTATGATATGTATCCAACTGATACAAACATTGATGGTCAAATATTTGTATTACATTTTTTAATCAAACATATATACTAAAACCATTTGATTATCCATTCCTTTGTTTCTTTTTTTATTTGGTGTATTCTTTTTTATTTGGTGCATTCATTTTAATTTGTAAAAATTAAAATAAAGGTATTTATGAATAATCATTTAATCAATTTATTTAGAATAATACTTAACTTAGACTCTTCATATGTCATCATAATTATAGGTTATAAAAGTGTCAAAAACTCAAAAATACAGCTAAAGTGTCTTAAATTTTTAGACAATGTGCAAGTTTATCCCCTCTAAATTAGCATGGCTCTCTTGTACATGTTGGTTCAAAATGTGTACACAATGTAAAATTACCATAAGGGTAGAAAACTTAGTTCGCTTAATAAGGTAGTATAGATATATAGCGTTTTTTGTGACGAAAAATAGCGTTTTTTTTAAATGTTAAAAAAAACTGTATGTTTTTTAAATGTTTTTAGGTTTTTTTGGTTGTGTTCACATTGGTTCTCGCAATAAAGGGTGGTTCCTAACAGATCTTTCTCGATAGGGTTCATGCAAGAACCACCTTTATTACGAGAACCAATGTGAACACAAAAGTAACCCTCTACATCAACACCCAAAACCTAGAAAAACCTACTCCCAAAAACCTAACCCCCCCAAAACAAAACTTAAACCTCCACCCCATTGGTTCTCATTGTGTTCACATTGGTTCTCGCGGTTTTCACAATAAATGGTGGTTCCTAACAGGTCCTTCTCGGTAGGGTTCATGCGAGAACCACCTTTATTACGAGAACAGCGAGAACCAATGTGAACACAAAAGTAACCCACTACATCACCACCCAAAACCTAAAAAAACTAAACCATAAAGCTAAACACCCCCACAAAAAAAAAACGTAACCCCCACCCCTCAAAAACCTAAAAAACCTAACTCCATACCCCTAAACTAAATGCTAAAAACTAAACCAAAAGCTAACCCCCCCCCCCCCCCCCCCCCCAAAAAAAAAAAAAAAGTAAAAGAAAATCTAAAAAACATACATTTTTTTTTGAAAAAAAAACTTTGGTTTTTGTCAGCAGCAAAAAAAAAATTGTGACGAAAAATAGCGTTTTTCTCAAGAAATATATATATATATATATATATATATATATACTTTGTTAAATTTCAAGTATTTAGTGGGGGGGGATATATATATATATATACTTTGTTAAATTTCAAGTATTTAGTGGGGGTGGGGGGGTTCCATATGTTGTTTATTTGTATTTAGCTAGCCATATCCTAACTTCTAATACGTACACATAAATACCCATAAGTATTTATACACATAAGATCACGTTTCTATGTATGTATATATTTTCATCCTAAAAATATATATATAATTCCATTTTAACTTATGAAAATGTAGATAAGTGTTTAAGAAAATACTTAGGAGTTTAGGACTTAAACTTTTCCACCAAGGTTTGTTTAATCATGATTAAGGTCACTAATCACATTTAGTCCTTTTAATCACACCTTAATCACGATTAAGATTTTAGAAAATTTCGTTGTAGTTTCCCCTATACTATGGCTTTTTCTATGTTTTTAAAACGTATTTTTATGTACTTTTGAAACTCAAATCCACCACAATCATAATTCAAGTTTCCAACCATAATTCTCATGCATGAAACCCATATACACCTTCATTATCCATGAACTTTTATATGTATATTTTTAACAAAATCACTAAAAATAATAACACTTTTATAATCATCCACTAGTTTATCCATGTTACATAAACTTGTTTATGCTACTTTTTAAGATTCTTAGACCAAAAATTATCATTTTAGTTTCTTGTAAAAGTTATATCTTTTAAAAATCAATTTCAAGTTTATTGTTTAAGTTCATGAATCATGAAGGTGATGATCTTGTTAGATCTAAATATCTTGATGTTTAGATCATCATTTTTAAGCATATTCTTACAAGATCATAATGTCTAATCATCATACTTTACACTAATCATCAAGTTCATATAAACTATCTGACACTAATCAACACCATCAACACATAACACATCATTTTGTAAGCTTTTTAAGTTTTGTTTAAGGTTTTTAAGCTTTTTTCTTAATGACGTTCAAGATGATCAAGTTGTACTTTGTTAATCTACATAACATAATAAGCATAAAAATGGCTGTAGAAGGTCTTACTACTAGCACAAGGCTAGGAAATCACCTAGATAAAGATAATGAAGAGAATAAGAAGATGTGGAAGCTCCAAATCATGAGATTATATATATATATATATATATATATATATATATATATATATATATATATATATATATATATAGCACTCCTACAAGCTTGAGCCCCCTTAGATCATCTTGAAAGTGGATTGTTAAGGCTT